>CM059428.1:60919132-62119132 GCA_030390025.1 Squalus acanthias | reverse complement strand
CACAAGATGACAAAAGCAGGGATGTCATCAGGAGTCCCTAGCTGCAGTGGCGCCAACCTCTCAATGATCTCAGTGGATCATGAAATGTTACCGCCAAGCCACACTCAAACTCACCCTGCTGTGCCACTCAACACATCCCCATCATTCTGCCTTCCATACCCTTCTCCTGCACATCCTTACTCACACCAACTTACATTGCAACTCCACCCATCACTCTCTATCTACATTATCACTTCCCCATCTCACTAGCCATCCCTCACACTGACCCTCATCCTACTGCAAGCATACCAACTAACAACACACAAGGGTAGGCACTTGAGAGGTTTAGCCAATGACCATGTGAAGTTTCTGGTAATGTGTTGTCCTACAGTGTAATCTATATTTTCAACACTGCCCCTTTTGGACAGATCTGTGTGTACCTTGAGAAGTGTCTTACTGAGTTCCAGTGAATGTTGAGACATAACTTCCCCCCCACCCCGCCCCGCTATAGTGATGAGTGTGTATGGAATGGCTTGGACATTTAAGGGATGCTTCACGGTGCTGGTGTGGGATGGTGTCAACCTGGCTCATCATGTGGCAGCCAGGGTTTACAGCATCAAGTGAAGTAAATCTGGCCATGGTGATGCCATCGCTAGCCTCCCGGGCAGCAATGTTGTCAGGGGCTGATGCCCTGTGTCCTGTGCAGCATCAGGTGATGGCGGAGAAGGTTGGTATTGTTGTTGGTGCTGTTGGTGTGCCTGGTGATGTTGGTGTTGGGACTGTAGGGGGTGGCCTGTGGGTCAGCTTTGCCTCTGACTGTCTGGACGGGTCGAACCGTTCCCACTCCCCTGAAGTTCTAGACTCTGGACTTAGATACAGGCTGCGATACAAAATTGGAGTGGACAACTGGTTTGGTGCAAGAAAACTGTGTTTATTGAAGTCACACTAAAATTATAACATTAAAAATACACTTAGATTATACAGACATTCAAGAGTACACTTGGTTAAGAATGGGGAACACACGGCACAACGAGGGAAAAATCACAATAATAATCCCCTTACCCTTGTCCCACCCCCAAAACCTAACTAAATTGCATTAAGAGAGGCCAGGGATCATGCTCGCCAACAGTGGTTTCTTGACAGTTCGAAATCCAGCCAGGTAAGCCGGTTGCATTTTTGGGGTACGCTCTTTGTGTCCTTTGGGGCCTGCCGTCCCCATGTGGTACCGGTCTGTGGAATCTGCGAAGGTCCCTCAGTTTGGTGGAGTCCGCTGATGCAGTAGGGCGCGGTTATGGATTTGTCTGGTACGTACCCACTTTTCTTAGTTAGAAATAGGGAAAGTAAAGCCTTTGTTGGGTACTTTACCTTGTAGAGTGGAAACTTCGGGTTTTGTTCTTCCGATGGTGGTCTGGTCGTCGAGTTTTGTTGCGGTTGGGGTCCGGTTGGCGGTCTTTGGTGTCGGCTCGGTCGCGGCGGCCTAGATCATTACCTGAGTGGTGGTAATGATCTGAAGGTATGGTTTACCCGGCCCTTGGTTACCGCGGTGCTCGTGGTCGCTCTTTGTGTCGGGCTGCGGTTGCGGCCTTGTCGTCTTCGGTCGAGCCTGCCCCACCGTGCCCCCTCGCTGTGATGTTGGGTCTTCTTGCTGCTTCCGGAGAGGTTTTCCAAGCCCCGTTTGGTTACTGGTGGCCCACAGTTATACTGCTTTTGAATTTCTTATCTGGGCGCCAAATCAGGGTTAGTTCTTTGTCTGACTTTTGGGCGGGCTCCTTAAAGTGATTTCACTCGTTTGTTTTAATGGCTTTAATGTCTTGGGTGTTTGTTATGCATAATGTAAATCGTTGTCTTCCTGGCTCGGTAGCTAGTTTTTAAGTGATTATTTATGCACAGTTTTGTTTGTGCAAGATTAAGTCTTTTCCTGGGTTGATTGTTTTAAAGGGAAGAATGCGTATTCTGTCTCCTCTAGTTGTCTGGCTTCAGGTAACAATCAAAGCTGTATTCTACAAGCCCAGGCATGTCAAGTTCTAGGCCTTTTAAACTCGACCTCCTGACTGCAGGGTCCCACTTTAACCTTGCATTTTTCTTGCCATAAAGTCCAAAAGTCATTCCCTTAAGGGTTCCCTTATTGATGACTTGGGAAATGTGGGAATTTTGAGAATCCTACAGGACTGAGCATGGAAGGAATCAGAAGAGCAAGGTGAGATAGTTTCTAGGGCATTGATGTTGCTGCAATAGTTGGCAGCTGCAGGTGAGATGACAGAAGAGATCTGTCAATGGTGAGAGAGGTTGTTCCAATGAGGTGGCACAGGACATACAATTGGCTCTAAGCACTTGCAAGCTAAAGAAATCTCTATGGCCCAGAAATTCGAATCCCCACGGGTGAGTACGCGCTGTGTACTCACCCGTAAGGCCAACGAAAGTGCCGGTTTCATGCATGCACTGCGCATGCGCTGGAAACCGGAACTTCTGTTCCCTTGAAGGAAGGGGTTCACAGGTCAAACGCATGCGCCGGAGAGGCAGCGCATAGACATGGAACTTCCGCTTTTTTTACAGGTTTCTCCGTGCGGTTAAGTCCCTAGCAGCTGTGCATGGAAAAAGCAGGCACAAGGCCTGCTTTTAACAAGGTAAGAGGTGAATTAAGTAAATTTGAAACATTTTTTCCATAGGTTTATCATTTTTAAAGAAAGGTAAGTTTATTTTTAGCCCCGTTAAAAACTTTAATTAATTTTTGTTTAAAATAGTTAATTTATGTAATTTATAGTTATTTTAAAAATGTGATGTTTTTAAAAAAATGTATTTGAAGTTTTACTTAGGGTTTGGGGCCAATCTCTATTCATAGATTTGACAGGTCTTCCTGTCAAATCTATGAATGGAGATTCCCTGCTCCGATTGGCTCCCCATGGCCTACGTGATCCCAGGGGACGCTGCGAACTAGCTTCGCCGCTGGGATACGCGAGCCCTGCACACCGGCAGCCGGAGGAGGCCCAGGATCGGAAACCCATGCGGGCCCACAGCACAACGGCAGGCGCGGTAGGTAAGTGCAGGTCGGGGGCTTGCGCCCGCGGGAAGCCTCCAACCCGAATTTCTGGGCCTATATGTCTTACAACGCAATAACCAACAGTTTCTGCGCTCTGAAACTGACCATCTGCAACATGGCATCCTTTACACCACTTCTGCAGCTGTCAGCTTATCAGATACATCAGAGCAGACACAACTCACGCCAGGGTGAGCTGGCGTGTTCCCCGAGCAGCGGGTAACCCATGAGGGAGCACCTAAAATTGGAAGGAAGCCTCAAAATACCATTAAATTAGCTCTTAACCAGCCATTTAATGAGCTCAATTGTCTCCACCCCCACTTGGTGTCGGGTCAGTTTCCACTGACAGACCCGACACCTGGGAGACTTGCGTGGAGGCGGGTTGACAGGGGCTTTACTACCCGTTGTCAATCTTTGCTATTTTGACAGCGGACCCGCCTCCAAACCCGCCCTCTGAGCGCCGGCAAATCAGCTTGTTTCTACTTTTTAATACTACATCTTGGTGTCCAACCCCTGACAAATCTAAACCCTCCCCCACAGCACTAGTTAACCTGTCCACGAGGATATTGGTCCCAGCTCTGTTCAGATGCAACCCGTCAATCTTGAACTGGCCACTCCTGCCACAGAACTGGTCCCAATGTCCCAGGAATCTGAAGCCCTCCTCCTATTTCTACTCACACTAGCACATGGCACTGGCAGTAATTCATAGCTTACTACCTTTGAGGTCCTGCTTTTCCGGTGGGAAGAGTGCCAGACGGCATCTTGGTAAAGTGATTTGAACGCGGTACCTAACGACTGCAGTCAGATTATGACATCAATCAGTGTGCAATGCTGATTTGACAGCAGCACTACCATTTTTGAATGCCATGCTCCAGCCTATGTCCTGTCTTAACCTCGCACAGCTAAACACGACATTAAACAGCATGAAGGAACCCCACCAGCGCTATTTAATGGGACAGTGAGCTACTTACATTTAGTTGCTAGATTATTTCTTCTGGCTTCCGGTGCAATTGTACGGGTTTTTGGAGCTTTCCAATACTTGCCTAAGGTTTGAGTAGTCTTCAGGGAGTAGTCTGGCTGGCGCTGAAGTACATTTTTGTTCATTTAAAAGCTTGTGCTGAAATAAGCTGCTTCCAGACATGGGTGGCCTGCTAGGGTTCCTCTTGGAATTGAGCATAACTGGGAGAATGAAGAGAGGCCACATAGAGCAGGACAAGTTGCTAGAAGAGGGAGGAGGAGGAGGGGGAGAACGGCTCTCAGCAGGAGGCCATATCAGCCGAGGGTCTTTAGGGAGCAATTCTCTTACCTCAACTTCAGCGAGGACCAATGCTTGAGATGTCATCACTTCACAAAAGAGGTCGTGACTGAAATCTGCCAACTGCTGCAGCCACAACTGCAACCTCAAAGCAGGACAAGGACAGCATTGCCTGTGGCTGTCAAGGTGACCATGCCTCTTAACTTTTATGTGTTTGGCTCCTGCCAGGCTGCTGCTGGAGATATAAGCAACATCTCACAGTTTGCAGTACACTGCTGCATAAGGGAGGTCACTGAGGCTCTCTATACACAAAGAGACAGCTTCATCTTATAAACAAGCAGGCTGGCTGAGCACGAGGGTTTGCACAGATTGCAGGCTTCCCCATGGTGCAGGGTGCCATTGACTGCACACACATTGCTTTTTGTGTGCCTCATATGAACTCGCCCATTTCATGAACGGAAAGGGATTCCACTCCCTCAATGTGCAGCTGGTGTACAACCACAGGCAGCACATCATGCAGGTGAATGCCCTTTATCCTGGCAGTAGTTATGATTCCTTCATTCTGCAGCAGTCCTCTGTGCCACCTGTATTTGACCCACCATGGCAAATCAAAGGCTGGCTACTGGGCAACAAGGCTCATGGCTCCGGTCCGGACCCCATGCACAAGTGCACACTAGACCGACAATGAGAGCCATGCTGCCACAAGGATCATTATAGAGCACACCATTGGCATCCTCAAGCAACGCTTCTGCTGCCTGGACCACTCTGGAGGAGCCCTGTAGTACTCAGCCAAGTGGGTATCAAGATTTGTTGGTATTATGCAGCATGTTTCACAACTGGCATAATGAGGGAACAGCCCTTGCCACCACCTATCAGGCTAGAAGCTGAGGAGCAGGAGCACGAGGAAGAGGAGGAGGAAGTGGAGGAGGAGGAAGTGCAACAGGAAATGGAGAAACAAAAAGAGGAAGGGAGTCTACAACATAGACAGGCCCTTTCTGCCCAGGCTCTACGTGATCAAATTATTCATGAGTGATACCGGTATCCTCAACCACACCTCCCCATTCATCAACAGTCCCACACTCTTTACCTTTCCTCTATCACTGACCATTATATTTTCTTCTTTCCGACAACACAAAAATAAAACCAATCAGAAAATGCACATTCCAATCCAATTTTATATATTCAACCATTACATAATGCATACAAAATTAAACTAATCACCCTTGTGCATTCCCTTAGTGCCTGTATTCCATGTGCCTTTGCCTAATCGAGTGCTCCTACGAGGTGCTTCCCCAGTGGCTGCAGCATGGGTGGTGGAATGGTGCTGACCTTCAATTAAGAAGACTGCAGATGGCCTTGGAGGGTGACCTCGAGCAGCTCTGGGCCTAGAAGGCCCAGCTTTAGACTGTACAATCTCGGCCTGAGCTGCAGCAGTCTGGGCTGGCTGGCTGACAGCCAACAGCAAGGGCACTGGTGGAGTGGCAATGGTGGGAGCAGGAATGTTGTCATCCTGAGAGGGGACAGCAGTTTTGTGTTCCATGGAGCCACCGCCACTCTCCTAGGGGCGGCGCCTTAGCAATCCTACTGATCTGTTGGAGAACAGATTGATGGACTGCTGTGATGCCTTGGAAGCCCCTTTGAACAGTGGTAGCTACGATGGCAGCAGTCTGAGCTTCCAATGTAGCACTCAGACCTTTGATGGAAGCTGTTTGTGCTGTAATGGAAGCTGTGATATTGGCCATCAGATGCTGCATCATGGTGGGTTCCACAGGTGAGCTGGTGGAGGTGACCACCCATTCCATGTTGGAAAGGATGGGCTCCAAGGTATGGGCAAAGCCCTGTGTCAAGTTGGTGCAGGACTCCTCCATGCTCGTTGACATTGACCACAGGCTTTCTGGCAGGCTTTCCAGTGCACCAAGCATTTGGTTGTGTACACCCATCAGCCTTCTTCTGCCTGGCCATCAAAATCCTCACGACTCCTCTGCAGCAGAACTAGTGGGTGACCTCGCCCTCTGGCGAGCTGGCACCTGTGCTATCCTTTCCCCCCCGCACTGGCTGCTGCGCACTTGTGCCTATTGTCTCACCACATGCAGATCCCTCCTCAACCCTAGCCTCTAAACTACATGCAGTCAGTGTCTGAGCTGGTGACTGCGAGTGTAAGATTGAGTGTTTTCAGGGGTTAGCCAATTTAACCTTAAGATAAAGGGTGGGTGTAAGACAGAGTCTGGCCAGCAGGTGGTAGTAACATCAATGGTTTTCAGAATCTACCAAAGGTATAGACCAGAAATTTCCTTGGAGCTGCTCCCACTTCATCGCTTTAATCCCGGTGAAGTTACGCAGGCTGAGCAGGTGCAACTCCAAGGAAATTCCTGGTCATAGATCCCTCATGGCACAAAACTTCATCCTCTGAAAAACAAAAGTAGTGTTGCAGTATTAACCCAAATCATCATTTATAAATATGAGAAAATATTATAGCACTGTTTTAAATTTAAATTTAAGCTCTCCTCAGAATCCTGTTCCAGACATCAATATCCTTCTGAAATTAGGGAATCCAAACTATCCCTCATTGTCCTTCTCGACCTGTCTGTAGCCTTTGACATGGTTAACCACACCATTCTCCTCTAACGCCTCTCCTCCATCGTCCAGCTGGGTGGGACTGCCCTCGCCTGGTTCCACTCCTATCTGTAGCCAGAGAATCACCTGCAATGGTTTCTCTTCCTGCACCATTACCTCTGGAGTCCCCCAAGGATCTATCCTTGGCCCCCTCCTTTTTCTCATCTACATACTGCTTCTCAGTGACATCATCCAAAAATACAGCGTCAGTTTTCACATGTACGCTGATGACACCCAGCTCTATCTCACCACCACTTCTGTCGACCTGTCCACTGTATCTAAATTGTCAAACTGTTTGTCCGACATCTGGTACTGGATGAGCAAAAACTTACTCCAATTAAATATTGAGAAGAATGAAGCCATTATCTTCGATCCCCGCCACAAACTCCATTCCCTAGCTACTGACTCCATCCCTCTTCCTGGCAACTGTCTGAGGCTGAACCAGTTCGTTCGCAACCACCATGTCATATTTGACCCTGAGATGAGCTTCCGGACACATATTCGCGCCATCACCAAGATCGCCGACTTCCACCTATGTAACATCACCCGACTCCGCCCCTGCCTCAGCTCATCTGCTGCTGAAACCCTCATCCATGATTTTGTTATCTCTAGACTTGACTATTCTAATGCTCTCCTGGCCGGCCTCCCATATTTCACCCTCCATAAACTTGAGCTCATCCAAAACTGTGCTGCCGTATCCTAACTCGCACCAAGTCCCGTTCACCCATCACCCCAGTGCTCGCTGATATTGGCTACACCTCCATTTTAAAATTCTGATCCTTGTTTTCAACTCTCTCCATGGCCTCGCCCCTCCCTATCTCTGTAACCTTCTCCAGTCCTACAACCCTCCGAGGTCTCTGTGCTCCTCCAATTCTGGCCTCTTGTGCATCCACTATTTTAATCACTCCACCATTGGCGGCCGTACCTTCAGCTGCCTCGGCCCTAAACTCAGGAAGTCCCTTCCTAAACCTCTCTGCCTCTCCTCCTTTAAGACGCTTCTTAAAACCTACTTCTTTGACCAAGCTTTTAGTCATCTGCCCTAATATCTCATTATGTGGCTTGTGTCAAATTTTGTTTGATAATGCTCCTGTTAAGCACCTTGGGATGTTTTACTATGTTAAAGGCCCTACATAAATGCAATTTGTTGTTGTTGATGTAGGCAAGGGAAAGTAATCAGTGGAGACTCTATGGTTAGAATTGAGGAATAAGAGAGGAGTTGTCTACAGGCCTCCTGATAACTGCAATGAAGTGACAGAATGCATTAATTCAGAGATTAAAGTGGCTTGTAGCAAAAGCAGAGTTATTTTAATGGGAGACTTTAATTTTCATATAGATTGGGAAGAGCAGAGTAGCTCACATCAGAAAGGTAGTGAATTTCTTGAGTGCATTCAAGATAGTTTTTTGAAGCAATGGGCCGAAAATTGATCCCGGGACGCGAGAGTACGCACTGCATACTCTCGCGTATTCCCACTCCAATTGCCGGTTTTCTGCATGCCCTGCGCATGCGCTGAAAACCGGCAATTGCTCTTCTGAAAAGGGGGCGGGGCCTGGGTGCATCGCGTGCGCGCTACAGGCTGCGCGCACGCTGTGCACTTCATGCTTTGGACGCGCAGGTAAGTAGGGAAGATTTTGGAAATGTAAAAAGGAGGAGTAAGACCCGCTTTTAAGAAGGTAAGTAGTGAATTAAGTATTTTTTTGAATTTTTTTTTACAGGTATATCTTTTGTATAGACTTTAAAGACAGGTAAGTTTATTTTTATAACTTTTTAAAAGATTTTAAATTTTTTCAAAAATTTAATTTTTTATTTAAAATGGTTAATTTAATTAACTATACTTATTTTATTAATGTGATGGTTTTTTTTTTAAATTTAATTGAGGTTTAGCTGTTATTTTGGGGGGGTGTAAGATTCATAAGTCTCACAGCCATGCTGTGAGACTTATGAATGGAAGATGGTGTGCTGCCATTGGCTCTAACTGAGTCACGTGATCCCACAGCTCGCACGAATTCACTACGCCGCTGGGATACGCAAGCCCAGCACAGCTGATGTCTGGAACATCAAGTTCGTGCGAGCTGGATCAGAAAAAGCATAAGCGAGGTGAGACATCGCGGGGAAGGCTTACCCCCGCGGGAACAGAGCGAGATCAATTTCTGGGCCAAAATGTTCTAGAACAAACAAGAGGGCCGGCCATATTGATTTAGTAATGAGTAATGAGCCAGACTTAGTAATAATCTAACAGTAAGGGAACATTTATCTAACAGTGATCATAATATGATTGAATTCAATGTTAGGTTTGAAAAGGAGAAACGTAACACTGTTACTAAGATTCTAGATTTTGGTACATAAGAGCATAAGAAATAGGGGCAGGAGTAGGCCATATGGCCCCCCGATCATGGCTGATCTTTGACCTCAACTCCACTTTCCCGCCCTATCCCCATATCCCTTGATTCCCTTAGAGCCCGAAAATCTATCGATCTCAGTCTTGTACTCTACTCATCGACTGAGCATCCACAGCCCTCTGGGGTAGAGAATTCCGAAGATTCACAATCCTCTGAGTGAAGAAACTTCTCCTCATCTCAGTCCTAAATGTCAAACCCCTTATCCTGAGACTATGACCCCTAGTTCTAGACTCTCCAGCCAGTTGAAACAACCTCTCAGCATCTACCCTGTCAAGCCCTCTAAGAATTGTATACGTTTCAATGAGATCACCTCTCATTCTTCTAAACTCCAGAGAATATAGGCCCAATCTACTCAATCTCTCCTCATATGGCAACCCTCTCATCCGAGGAATCAATCTAGTGAACCTTTGTTGCACCATCTTCAAGGCAAGTATATCCTTCCTTTGGTAAGGAGACAAAAACTGTACACAGTACTCCAGGTGTGGTCTCACCAAAGCCCTATATAATTGCAGCAAGACTTCATTACTCTTATACTCCATCCCGCTTGCAATTAAGGCTAACATACCATTTGCCTTCCTAATTTCTTGCTGCACCTGCATGTTAACTTTCTGTGATTCATGTACAAGGACACTCAGATGAAACAGAGACTGACAACAGGAAACTGGTCAAAACTGTTATTGGGTAAAACTACAGATCAACAGTGGGAGGTGTTCAATAAAGAATTTTGCTTATAACCCTAAGGGGCAAGACCTCTACTTACCAAATAAAACATCCATGGTTGACAAAATAGATGAGAGATAACATAAAACTAAAGGAAAAAGCATACAAAAGTGCAAAGAATAGTGTACAGCCAGGTGACTGGGAGAGATAGAAAGAACAGCAAAGAAAGACAATAAAGATAGTAGAGTTTCAAAAAGAGAATACAGAATGAAACTTGCAATAGATGTCAAGAGTAACACAAAAAGATTTTACAATTATATTAGCAGAAAAGGGGTGGGCCCTTTATAAACAGATGCGGGTAATATTGCAAATGAAAATAAGAAAATGGCAGACTTGTTGAATAATTACTTTGTGTCAATCGTCACTGTAGAGGAAGAGGATAATATACCTGACAATCCAGGGAAACTAATAATGAATCAAGGACCAGAACGCACTAAAGTTAACGTAAGCAAGAAAACAGCATTAGGAAAAAAAAGGTATAAAGACTGACAAATCCCCCAGACCTGATGGTTTCCACCCCACAGTTTTAAAGGAAGTAGGTAAGGAAATTGCAGATGCTTTATCCATAATCTTCTAAAGCTCTCTCGATTCAGGAATTGTCCCTTTAGATTGGAAAATTGCAAATGTAACTCCATTATTTAAGAAAGCTGAGAGAGAGAAACCAGGAAATTATAGACCTGTTAGTCTAACATCTGTTGTGAGGAAGTTATTGGAATCTATAATTAAGGACAGAGTGACTGAGCACTGAGAGAAATTTGAGCTGATTAGAGAGAGCCAACATGGATTTGTAAAGGGTAGGTCATGTATAACAAACCTAATTGAATTTTTTGAGGAAGTAACTAAATTAGTAGACAGGAAAATGTCTGTGGATGTAGTTTATATGGACTCCCAAAAGGCACTCGATGAGGTTTCACATAAACGACTGTTAGCTGAAACAAAAGCTCATGGAATTGAAGGCAAATTATTGACCTGGTTCGGAGATTGGTTAGATGGTAGAAGACAGAGAGTAGGGGTAATGGGTATGTACACGAATCGGAATGAAATGACGGGTGGTGTCCCACAAGGATCTGTGCTGGGGCCTCAACTATTCACTATATTTATTAATGACTTAGATAGCACAATAGAGAGCCATATATCCAAGTTTGCCGATGACAAAGATTGGTGGCATAGTAAGTGATGTAGATAGGAGCATAAAATTCCAAAGAGACATTGATAGATTAAGTGAGTGGGCAAAATTGTGGCAATGCAGGTAAGTATAATGTCATACATTACATTACATACATATTACATAGGATATACGGCACAGCAACAGGCCATTCGGCCCAACCAGTCCATGCCGGCGTTTATGCTCCACTCGAGCCTCCTCCCGTCTTTCCTCATCTAAATCTATCAGCATAACCCTCGATTCACTTCTCCCTCATATGCTTGTCTAGTTTCCCCTTAAATGCATCTATACTTTTCGCTTCAACCACTCCCTATGGTAGCGAGTTCCACATTCTCACCACTCTTTAGGTAAAGAAGTTTCTTTTGAATTCCCTATTGGATTTCTTGGTGACTATCTTATATTGATGGCCTCTTGTTATGATCTTCCCCACAAGTGGAAACATTCTCTCTGTATCCACTCTATCAAAACCTTTCATAATTTTAAAGACCTCTATTAGGTCATCACTCAGCCTTCCTTTTTCAAGAGAAAAGAGACCCAGCCTGTTCATCCTTTCCTGAGATGTATACCCTCGCATTTCTGGTATCATCCTTGTAAATCTTCTCTGCACCCTCTCCACTGCCTCTATATCCTTTTTATAATGTGGCGACCAGAACTGTACGCAGTATTCTAAGTGTGGTCTAACCAAGGTTCAATACAGGTTTAGCATAACTTCCCTACTTTTCAATTCTATACCTCTAGAAATAAACCCTAGTGCTTGGTTTGCTTTTTTTATGGCCTTGTTAACCTGTGTCGCTACTTTTAGTGATTTGTGTATTTGTACTCCTAGATCCCTTTGTTTGTCTACCCCACCTAGACTCGCAACATCCAAGTAATAAGTGACCTCCCTATTCTTCCTACCAAAATGTAATACCTCACATTTATCTGTGTTGAACTTCATTTGCCAATTATATGCCCATTCTGCAAGTTTATTAATGTCCTCCTGTAATTTGTTGCAATCCTCCTCAGTATTGGCTATGCCCCCCCAACCCCAATTTGGTGTCATCTGCAAATTTAGAAATTGTGTTTTTGATTCCAAAGTCTAAATTGTTAATATAAATTGTAACAACAGTGGTCCCAGCACTGATCCTTGTGGAACACCACTACCCACCTTCTGCCACTGTGAATAGCTACCCTTTACCCCTACTCTCTGCTTTCTGTCTTGAAGCCAGCCAGCTACCCATTCTGCTACTTGTCCCCTGACTCCACATTCTCTGACCTTGTTCATCAGTCTATTATGTGATACCTTATCGAAGGCCTTTTGAAAATCTAGATAAATTACATCTACTGCATTACTATTGTCTACTCTCTCTGTTACCTCTTAAAAAAATTCAATGAGTTGGTCAAACATACTTTCCCTTTTGAAATCCCTGCTGACTATTCCTTATTATAGTTTTGGTTTCTAGATGTTCTTCTATTTTCTCCTTTAGTAGGGATTCCATTATTTTTCCTACCACTCATGTTCTATTACCCCTTCTTAAATATCGGTATTACGTTAGCTATCCGCCAGTCCTCCAGCACTACACCTTTTTCTAATGAATTATTAAATATGTGTAGTACTGCCTCTGCTATCTCTTCCCTAGATTCTTTTAAAATGCGAGGATGTCATCCATCCAGACCAGGAGTTTTATCCTCTTTGAGTTTGATTAGTTTATTTAATATATCCCCTCTTTTTATTTTAAATGCACTTATCTCATTACTAATCTCATCATCCAATGTCATGTCCAGCTGTTCTATCTCCCTGGTAAATACTGAAGCAAAATAATTATTTAATATTTCTGCCATCTCTCTATCGTTACCTGTGGTATTATCCTGCCTATCTCTTAATGGCCCTATTCCCATCCCAACTTTCCTTTATTTATTGATGTGCCTGTAAAATATTTTACTATTTTGTTTAATGTCATCCATTTTAGACCAAAAAAGGTTAAATCCGAGTCTTTTTTAAATGGTGAAAAGCTAGGAACATTGGAGGTCCAAAGAGATTAATGGTCCATGTACACAGATCACTAAAATGTAGTAGACAGTTACAAAAAATAATCAAAAAGACTAATGGAATGTTAGCCTATATAACTAGAGGGCTAGAATATAAAGGGGAAGAAATTTTGCTACAGCTATACAAAGCCCTGGTTGGACCACATCTGGAGTACTGTGTACAGTTCTGTGCACTGCACCTTAAAAAGGATGGCCCAGAAATTCGCCTCTCCGGCTTGCCGCGGGCGTAAGGATCGCGCGTGCACTTATCTACCGCGCCTGCCGTTGTGTTTTGGGCCCACGAGAACTTCAGCTCCTGGTCCTGCTCCAAGAGCTGGCGCGCTGTGCTTGCGTGTCCCAGGGGCGTAGTTAGTGCGATGCGTCCCCTGGGATCACGTGGGCCATGGAGAGCCAATGGCAGCAGACCATCTTTCATTCATAGATTTGACAGGAGCCTGTCAAATCTGTGAATTGAAATCGGCCCCAAAAGAACAGCTAAACTTAAAATAAATTTTTAAAAAACCATCACATTTATAAAATAACTATAGTTAAATAAATTAACCACTTTAAACAAAAATTTAAATTTTTGAAAAAATTAAAATACTTTTTAAAAGTGATAAAAATAAACTTACCTTTCTTTAAAGTATCTAAAAAAGATAAACCTGTTGAAATTTTTTTTAAATTCTACTTAATTAACCACTTACCTTGTTGAAAACAGCTCCTACGCCTCCTTTTTATAAGCGTAGGTTCTTCACTACTTACCTTCGCGTAGAAACCTGAAAAAAAATCTAAGTTCGCTGCGTGCGCGCAGCCTCTACCGCGCACGCAGTTCACCTAGGAACCGCCCCCTTCACCAGACCGGAAGTTCCGGTTTCCCGCGCATGCGCAGTGCATGCAGGAAACCGGCACTTCAGGACGCATTACGGGTGAGTACGCACTGTGTACTCACCCGGGAAGGGACGAATTTTTGGCCCGATATATTGGCCTTAGAAGGAGTGCAGTGCAGATTCACCAGAATGTTACCAGGGCTCCAATGGTTAAATTATGAGAAGAGATTACATAAATCAGGCTCGTATTCCCTGCAATAGAGAAGGTTAAGGGGTGATTTGAAGGAGGTATTTAGCATTTTGAAAGGAATTGATTAGGTAGATACAGAGAAACCTTTTCAGCTTTTGGGGGAGTCCAGGACAAGGAGACATAACCTTAAAGTCAGAGCCAGGCTATTCAAGAGAGAAGTTAGGAAACACTTTTTCACGCAAATGGTGGCAAATGTGTGGAACTCTCTTCCACAAAAAGCAGTAATGCTAGCTCAATTAATAATTTTAAATCTGAGATTGCTAGATTTTTGCTAGACAAGGGTATTAAGGGATATGGAGCCAAGACGGGTGGATGGAGTTCGGATACAGATCAGCTATGATCTCATTGAATGGCAGAACAGGCTCGTGGGGCTGAATAGCCTACTCTGGTTCCTATGTTCCTATGTACCCTAATGCTTTCAGACAACAACCTGCAATTATATAGTGCTGTTAATGTCGAAAAGAGTTCCATGGTGCTTCACGGAGAAGGAAAGGTGCAAATGCTGGCCATTTGTGGGGGAGGTTTGGAGAGATAATGGAAATCTTGATCAAAGGCAAGGGTTTTGAGAAGGCTTTTTAAGGCAGCTAGGGCAATAGAGATGTAGAGGAGTTTAGGGAGGGAGTTACAGAGAGCAGGACCCAGATGGCTGAAGGCTACTACAGGTAGAGTGGGGGAGGGGGGGGGGGGGGGGAGGGAGTAATGCAAAGGAGGCGAATGTCTGAAAGCCAGAAAGTACAGGAGGGGAGGTAATCATGTGCCTTTTTCTATGTTAAAGACACTATATAAGTGCAAACTGTTGTTGTTATTGTTAAAAGCCACTGTCAGTATTGTACATGTGGCAGTAATTGGCTCAACAGCAAATAAAAAAAACAAATCTCCAAAACCAAGACAGAAATATGCTGTAAACTGTGGATATCAAAATATTTTAAGGAATGTATCTGTCAGATGCAGGGTTCCTTGTACTACTACCTCCCCCTACCTCAGCATCCCACTTGCCAGATATAATGGCCTGGATTTTGCTATCAGTGGTGAAGGAACGGTGCTCGTTGTTCACCTCGCTGACAGCTGCCCACAAACTTTTTCAGGGCTTCTCAGCAGAGATTTCCTCTAATCTGGCACCTTTTCCAGTGTGGCGCCCTCTACAGGGGATCTGTGGCGTCTGTGAACAGGACAAGTAACAGCGAGGCTCTTCAACCAATCAGACCGAAAAATCCTCACTGAGACACGCAGGCCTAGAAATTGAATAAGGCCCGAAAACGGGCGGTGTCACAGGCCAGCGCTATTGGTCTGTGCCCGGTCAAAGTTACATGATTGAGTGCTGATTTCAGCGCTAAACGCGCTGCTGATTGGCTTAGCGCTCAGAAGGTAGCCCCATAACGGGTGCAGTCTAATGGCCAGCAATGTTTGGCCCAGTCTCTCTCCAGTACTTAAAGGGGAGGTATTTTGATGCAGCAGCACCTCATTGTCATTGCAGTTTGAAGACATGGCTCAGCAACAACAGAAACACAGAGAAAGTTCTCGGATGCAGCTCTTGAGGCATTGGTCGTGGAAGTGGAGAGAAGGCGGGTGTCCTGTTCCCGCAGGGTGGCGGGAAGCCATCAATGCTCTAGCAAGAGATAGCTGCCTACGTCACGGCCAACAATGTCATGCCGAGGACCTGGATACAGTGCCAAAAGAAGTTTAATGACCTCACACGGCAGGTCAAGGTGAGTGAAGGCTTCAGCAAATGCCATATCCCACCATCTGCACAACTAGCCTTACACAGTGCTCAATTCACCACACCCCCATCACTCACCTACCAACAATCTCTACCTTTCACCACTCAGACCTCACAATCATAGTTTCACTTCACTCTTAAGACCTTACCACTGCTGCAAGACTCACACACACATCTCACACGTTGCACACACTGACAGCTATTCAACTATGGCAGGCACATTACCCAAACACATTGCACCACACTCACTGACACATTTCCCTTTCTCTTGCAGGCTAAGGTGGCTCACAATCGCCACGAGCAGCGGCAGACAGGAGGCGGCTAAGCTGCTTTACAGACCTTGAGCCAACTGGAGGAGACAGTGCGCGACATCATTGGACGGGAAGTCACTGAGACCGTGGCAATGGGCGAAGTTGAAGCTCTTGGGGACAATAACGGTATGGTCATTCCTAAATCTTCTTCACACATCCCACTTCCCCCTCATCCCACAATCTCTTCTCACTTACAAGCTGCTGATGGATATCTTGATTTCTGACACCCCTCCCCTCACCACAACCCGACTCTTGTGCCTTTCTGCTTTCAGATAACCAAGAACTGCCAGCAGGCCAGCCTGGCCCCGAAGTCATGGAGGAGAGTGGAGAAAAAGAAGAAGAAGGCACATCATCGCTGCATCTGACACTCGCAGACACCAGTTCAGAGACTGGCACTGTGCAGAATGTAGAGGGTAGTATAGATGTGGGCTCCGCACATGGTGAGGCACTGAGCACGAGTGGGCTGCGGCAAGGCCAGGGGGAAAGGGTAGCTCGGGGGCCAGCTCGCGCACGAGTCCTGCTGCACACAGCTTAAATGATGACCTCGATGGGGCGGCCTTCAGAAGAAGGGTGATGGGCATGCACACCCTTCCTAGGTGCAATGGCAAGCCTGCCAGAGAGCCTCTTGTCAGTGTCAAGGAGCATGGAGGAGTCCGGCTCCAACATTGGATGGAGCTTTGCGCAGAGCTTGAAGCCCATGATTTCCAGAATGGAAATGATGGACAACTCCAGACCTTGTGGACCCAGCCATGATGCTGCGTGCGATGGGCGATGTCGCGACTTCCATTGCAGCACAGGCGAAAGCGACCCAACATCTCACTGCTGTAGTAGAAGCTCAGACTGCTGCCATCATCGCTGGGTTTACGAGTCTCGAAAGGGGCTTGCATGGTGTCACAGCATGCCAGCAATCTATCCTCTAACAGATTGCTAGGAATGCTGAGGCGCCGCCCCGGGTGAGTGGCAATGGGTCTGTGGAGCAGGACCCTGCTGTCCTCTCTCAGGATGACAACATTCCTGTTCCCACCACTGCCACTCCGCAAGTGCCCTTGCTGCTGCCTGTCAGCCAGCCAGCCCAGACTGGTGCTGCCCAGCCGAGGTGCTGCAGTCTGCAGAGTAAGGGATCTCTTAATCGCTCCCACACCCCTCCGGTTCCTAGACTTTGGACTTATTTAGGGGTTGTGAACAAAATTGCAGTAAACAGGTTCTGATGAAAGAATTTTACTTTATTAAAAGAAAAAGGTAACAAACTTGAAACACACTTATTACTTAAACACAGATTTGGGGAGCACATGGTACAAGCGAGGGAAATGACAATATATCAAACAAAACCATATCCCTCCCAAAGATCCCACTATCTGGCTAGGTTTTTGGTTTCAGGAGATCAGGGATAATGCTCACCAACGAATCCTTGACAGGATATTAGAGTCTTTTGTTTAAAAAGACTCCGAAAGGCCCTTGTTGCTGCGAGGTGTCCGATGGTCACTGAGGCAGTCGCTCTGGTTTCTTCTTGCGTGCTGGTCTTCTGGCCTTCTTCCTCGTGGCTTGTGGTAGGTTTTGCTGGAGCAGGGAGAGAGAGCTGTGTCCGCGTCGTCAGCCAGTCCGAAAGAGAGAGAGATTATGGCACAGGCTTTCAAATTATACTGTTTCTTTTTCTCGCCCAAAAAACCCCTACTAAAATGGATTCCTTTTGGTTGCAAATGAACCTTGCTTAGTCCAATTGTCTAGTTTTGGCGGGCTTGCCAGTTCCGATGGTTTTTGCTCAGTGTTAAACATGTCTTGATCGTTTTCCGATTTAAACACAGCCTTATCTACGCGCCAAATCTCCACCCTATTGTCCTTGGTCTGTTGGCGGGCTTTTAAATCTGTTCTGTGGATACCTGGTTGATTGTTTTTTTGATGGGATAATGGCTATGAAACTGTGTGATCGAAGTTTTATTGTCATTGAATCATTTTTAGATTTCCAGCATCTTGTTTGCCCCTGGGGATTCATATTTGAATGTGTTTGTGAGTTTTTGCTTTGTCTCTTGCACCTGGGTAGGATTCGCAGTGTAAACAATTCCCAGACAGCTTGATCTGTTCACTGCCCAGCCACGCCCCTCGCAGCTTGTGTCTGTGAAAGGTGTCTCTCCCAACAGTAAGATTCAAAAAAGTCAGTTTCCTCAGGTTTTTCTTCCCTGATCTTTAGGTTTTTACATCAAATCACTTCACTTAGGCCCCATCATCCCAAGTTTGTATGAAAAGTCCAAAAATCACTCCCTTTAGGGCTCTGTTCGAGTTTCTGGGGGATTTTGTGAAGCCTACAGCAGCCGGGCCTTCTAGGTCCACAGCTGGTCGAAGTCATCCTGTAAGGCCATCTGTAGTCTCCCCAACTGAAAGTCATGATGAAAGTCATGATGTGGAGATGCCGGCGTTGGACTGGGGTGGACAAAAATGAGAAGTCGCACAACACCAGGTTATAGTCCAACAGATTTATTTAATTTTACAAGCTTTCGGAGCAGTTCGCTCCTTCGTCAGGTAAGTTTAGCAGTGAGAGAATCTCCCAGAATTCACAATTTAAACACAGACAAAATATATTCAAATCTTTCCTACATCAAAGAGCATAGCCAAGACAATGAGATGTGTCCCAGGGGGTCCAACGTGTCAAACCACCTGCTGGCTGCATATCCTGTCAATCTGTGTAGGTTCTTGTGTTAGCCTTTTAAAAAAAAAAACACCTGGGAAGACCGGCCATGATGTCAAGTCACGTTCTGTATCGTGACATGAACCCGATATCGCGATTGAGGCCATCCTCATGAGTGCGGATCTTGGCTATCAGTTTCTGCTCTATGATTTTGCGCTGTCGTGTATCTCGAAGGCCGCCTTGGAGAACGCTTACCCGCATATCCGAGGCTGAATGCCCCTGGCTGCTGAAGTGTTCCCCGACTGGGAGGCAACCCTCCTGCCTGGCGATTGTTGCGCGGTGTCCGTTCATACGTTGTCTCAGTGTCTGCATGGTCTCGCCGATGTACCGTGATGAAAGTCAGCAGCCTTCCAACAGCCATGCTGCAGCCACTGGGGGAGCACTTTGTAGGAGCACCAGAGTAGGATAGGGCATACAAACGACAGGCACTAAGGGATTGCACAAGGGTGATTAGTTCATATAATGTTAATTGAATACTTATAAATGTATTAATTTTGTTTGGAATTTTTTTTGGTGTCTTTCATTTCGGCTTTGTGCCCAAGATATTCCATTACAGGGGGATGGTATGATGGGAATATGGTGAGCAACGGGGATCTGAGGTTTCATTCACTGGAATCGGAGTCTGATGAGGCGTTCATGGACAGCCCGTCCGGAAGGGTAATTTGCTGCCTGCCTCCTCCCTTCCTCCTCATCCTCTTCCTCTTTAACTTGCTCCTCTTCCTCTTCTTCCTCCTCCTCCTCCTCTCCCTTGTCCTCTTCCTGGGGTGGTCCCACTATCCCTGCTGGCAAGGGCTGCGCCCTCATGATGGCCAAGTTGTGAAGCGTGGAACAGACCACCACGAAATGGGACTCCCGGTCCACTGAGTACTGGAGGGCTCCTCCCGAGCGGTCAAGGCAGCGGAACCATTACTTCTGCAGCCCAATGGTCTGCTTGATGATGTGCCTGGTGGCAGCACAGCTCTCATTATATGAATGCTGGGCAAGAGTGGTGGGGTTGCGGAAGGGAGTCATCAGCCAGGTGGAGAGTGGATAGCCCTTGTCTTCAGGCAGCCACCCTCGGGCTTGACATGGTGGCTGGAAGATTGCTTGCACACAGGACTGATGCAGGATGAAGGCATCATGGCTGCTGCCAGGAGAGTGGGCATTGACCATCAGGAATCGCTGGGTGTGTTCGCAGAACAACTGCACATTAAGTGAGTGGTAGCCTTTGCGGTTACGGATTATCTCAGGATTGTTATGCGGCACCCGCAAAGCCACGTGGGTGCAGTTGATGGCACCCTGCACCATGGGGAAGCCCGCTATCCTGGCAAAGCCACATGCGCGTTCCTCCTGCTTCTCTCCGTTCAGAAAAAAGACAATGTAGTCCCTTCTCCTGGTGTAGAGAGCCTCTGTGACTTCCCGGATGCAGCAATGGATGGCGAACTGGGAGATGTTAGCTATGTCTCCTGCTGCAGACTGGAAGAATTCGCTGGTGAAGAAATTGAGGGCCACGGTGACCTTGAAGGCCACTGGGAGAGCCGTGGTCACCCTACGCTGAGGCTGCAGGTCTGGTTGCAGGAGCTGGCAGAATTCTGCGACCACCTCCTTGGTTAAGCAGAGCCTCCTAATACATTGCTCCTTGCTTAATTGGAGGTAGGAGAAGTGCTCTCTGAAGACCCTAGTTGGGTAAGGCTTCCTGTTGAGAGCCCTGATGGCCCTCCTCCTCCTCCCTCTGTGCGCATCTTCTCCTCTTCCTCGCTACTTCTGCTCCCTCTCCCGAAGATACTCGAGTGCGAGGGGGACTGCCAATAGATCCCCCATCACTGTGAGCAAATGGTGTGAGCAGAAGCCTTTAAATAAGAATGAAGTGTTTTCATACTTGCACCAACACTCACTGTCACCTCAGGAACTTGAAACAAGTTTAGAAAACTGCAAGAGTTGCTGAAATTTATACAGAGAAAGTCAAACTGAAAAAGCATGTCAGCTTCAAGTTGTTGCTGATGATCCCTTTAAATAGCGCTGCTGGAGGCTCCTCCCTGTTTATGAAAACTTGGTCAGCTGGTTGTAATTAACACAGGACGGTAAGTTGTGCGATGAACGTGAAAATGGAAGATCGGACGCCGGGTGAGCGTTGCACACTGACCGACGTCACGATCTGCATAATCTACATATCTCCAGCGAGTGTGGACATCGGTAGCGCTGCGTACCTGCCGGAAATGGCGGCCTCCACGGGACCCGCCAGAAGTGAGCGGAAGTAAGGGGGCCGACACTTTTTTCACCAAAACGGGCCTTAATGGTCAGCGCTAACATCTTCAATTTCTAGGCCGCAGAGTCCAAACCAGGCAGTATGAAGCAGAAAATATAAATTAGATTTAAATTATGTACAGAAAGCAAAATAATGATTGCGAAAGTCAGACGGTTTTAAGGGAGAGAGATAAAAGAGATAGACAGAAAAGTTTTTAAAATATTTTATTATTAAATTTTTTTTTAAGTCTGCAACACTAATTTTCTTCTGAGGGAATGAGACTCCACACTTGTAAAATTAATTTTTTCAGGGTCAAAGGGGGTGTTGAGCAGTAACTATCACTTATCACGCCGTTAAAAACTCACTTACTCCTGAATGCACCAGCCCTAACTTTTTCAGCTGTTTTTAGTGCGGAACTAGTGGGCAAGTACAGCAGGTTCACACCGTTGCAGTCATTTCAATGCCGAGTCTATCAGCGAAGATTGCAACAGGGCACCCTGTGGAGGAGCAGGGTATTCTGACAGCAATTTCCAGATTTACACGTTTAACTGCGCATGTGCAGACACCAGAATTTACTGTCCTATTTACCCTATAATGACAGTGAGCGCTTTATTGCAAAATCCATGCCAATAACTAACAGGTAGGCTATGAACATTAAAGTAAAAACAATTCCTGTTAAATCCAGTTCAACAAACTTTCCTTGGAACAAATGATTTTGGACCATTGTTTTAACAGGCCACTCATTTTGACGAGCTTGGTAATGTTTAGGTCAAGGGAAAAAAACTGGAAAATACAACTTTAAAATGGAGATTCTATCTAGAACGAGGTCATCTTCCTTACGTAAAGAGGATATGCTTTTCGTGACTCATTGGGGGTCATGTTGACTTTGGTCGATAGTGTAAAACGAGCAATATTAGATAGCCGCCCGTTATACATTTCTCCCGATTTTAATTTCCATTGAAACGTGATAACAAAACAGGCTGCTTTATTGGGTCACTCTGGCCATGTGTCCATGTAATAAATGCAGTGGGAGAATCAAATTCGCTCTGTACCTTAAAGGCTATCAATGTTATTCCCTTTAAGAAAACTGATTGTAATTTATACTCACGCCATCAAACCAACCAACAGCCTCCCAGCTGCCAGAGCATACACCAGATAAGGATATAATGACCAGAATTTTGCCGGCGCTGAGAGGACGGGATCGGAGGCGGGTCAGCTGTGAAATTTGAAATGATTGACAGCGGGTCGGGACCCCGCTGTCAACTCGCTTCCACGCTAGGCTCCAAGCAGCGGGGGATGCAATTTACATCATTAGAGAGATTGTTAAGAGGCAATTAAGCATTATTTTAAGCTTACCTTTAGATTTTTAGAGTTCACCAAAGGCTTCCCCACTGCTCGGGGATCACGTCAGGTAAGGAGGTCGGGTGTTGTGTCAGCATGTGATGATTTCTTCACTTGACAGCTGCAAATGGTCTATAAAAGCTCCCATTTCATAGATGTTCACTTTCCAAGGTTAGAGGCTGTTACTTATTGCATTTGGAAGACAGATTGAGCTTTATGCAGTTTGCAAGTGTTTGGAGCAAACTCTCTATCCAGTGTCACCTCATTGGAACAAGCTCTTTCATCATTGACAGATCACTTCTGTCATCTCAACCTCACCAGCCATCTATTCCACAGCATCAGTGCCCTTGAAAAAATCTCACCTTGGTCCTCAGAATCCCACCACGATCAGCCCCAACATCAGCAGCACCAGGCACACCAGCAGCACCAACATCAACACCAACCTTCTCCGCAATCAACTGATGCTGCACAGGACACAGGGCATCAGCACCCGACAACATTGCTGCCCCGGACACCAGGGACGGCCTCACCATGGCCACATTTACTTCACTTGATGCTGTGCACCCTGGCTGCCACATGATGCGGCAGGTTGGCACCACCCCACGCCAACACTATAAAGCATCCCTACAATGCCAAGGCCTTGGACAACGTGGACCACTTTCCATACCTCGGGAGCCTACTGTCAACAAGGGCAGACGTCGACAAGGAAGTCCAACACCGCCTTCAGTGTGCCAGTGCAGCCTTCGGTCGCCTGAGGAAGAGAGTGTTTGAAGACCAGGACCTCAAACCCGACACTAAGCTCATGGTATACAGAGCAGCAGTGATACCCGCCCTGCTATATGCCTCAGAGACATGGACCATGTACAGCAGGCACCTCAAAGCACTGGAGAGGTACCACCAATGCTGCCTCCGCAAGATCCTGAAAATCCATTGGCAGGATAGGCGCACCAACGTCAGTGTTCTTGCTCAGGCCAACATCCCCAGCATCGAAGCTTTGACCACGCTCGATCAGCTCCGATGGACGGGTCACATTGTCCGCATACCCGATACGAGACTCCCAAAACAAGCGCTCTACTCAGAGCTCCGGCACGGCAAGAGAGCCCCAGGTGGGCAGAGGAAACGCTTCAAGGACACCCTCAAAGCCTCTTGAAAAAGTGTAACATCCCCACTGACACCTGGGAATCCCTGGCCCAAGACCGCACAAAGTGGAGGAGAAGCATCCGGGAAGGTACCGAATACCTTGAGTCTCTTCGCCGGGAGCAAGCGGAAGCCAAGCGCAGGCAGTGCAAGGAGCGCACGTCAACCCAAGCACCCCACCCACCTGCCCCTTCAACCACCATCTGCCCCACCTGTGACAGAGACTGTAGGTCCCGCATTGGACTCATCAGTCACCTACGAACTCATATTTAATGTGGAAGCAAGTCGTCCTCGGTTCCGAGGGACTGCCTAAGAATGCCCAAGCCATTCCTTTCACACTCATCACCATTGCGGGGGGTACCGTTTTGTCTCCCCATTTACTGCAACTCACTGAGCCACTTCCAAAGGTGCACACAAATCTGTCCAGGAATGCAAAGTGTTGAAAATAAAGGTTTCAATGTTTGTCAGCACGTTAACAGAAACTTCTCATGAACATTGGCTAAAACATCCAAGTGCCTACCCTTGTATGTTGTTAGTTGGTATGCTTGCACTAGGATGAGGGTGAGTGTGATGGTGGCTAGTGAGATGGGGAAGTGATAATATAGATAGAGGGGGATGGGTGGAGGTGCAAGTTAAGTTGGTGTGAGTAAGGATGTGCAGGAGTAGGGTAGTGAAGGCACAGTGATGGGGATGTGATGAGTGGCACAGCAGGATGAGGTTGAGTGTGGCTTCGCAGTAACATTTCGTGATCTACTGAGATCATTCAAAGGTTTGCGCCACTGCAGCCTAGTCCTCCTGACGACATCCCTGCTTGTGCCCTCCTCTGCAATGTGCAACCAGGCTGCGTTGATCTCCTGGGGAGGTCTCTTCCGCCCATTGGAAGGGAAGAGAATCTCCCTGCGTGCTTGACCCCTTCCATAAACATATGGAGGGAGTCATGGGAGAGCCTGGGTGCAGCTGTGCACCTTTGTGCAGTGCTTGTCAGTGTTTGCAGCACCTCAATGCTGTAGAACACTGACAGCACAAATGTCAAAATTAATTTGTACACGGCCTCTTTAAGGAAACCGGCTGATGACACGTCATCAAATGACGTCATCAGACCCGCTTCCTTTTAATTGGCTGGGAACCTTGCTGGGCTGGCTTAACAAGCCCAATCATTGTAAAATCACTTCAACAGAGCGGGCTGGAGCAGGCAGCGGGCTGGGACCGTGCTACCGACCCCAGCCACCCTGGACCTGCCTCGTTAGGCGAAATCACGGCCAATGTGTCCAGCAGGAAATAACACTCTTGCTTTTAATGTTTTAGGACCCCATTTGCTAACCAGTATAAGATGGTACAAAAGAATCACTAACAATTTTCTTTTCATTTTCTTCCAGTCTTGTCATAAAGTGCAATATACATATATTTTTCTACAAATGTATGAACAGATGAAAAGTTGCATGAATTAATTTATATTTGTTTCTGTTCAACCTGTCAGTGTCAGATTTTTAAGTATCTGGGACCACTAAGTTTGAAAAGAAATGTTTCACATTACGAGTACATCAAATGAATCCAATGGCCTGTTTAGACCTTAAAATAAATTGGTCAGCTGCTGCATAAAACAACATACACAGGAATGTGGTACGAGAACATTTAACATTTGTCAATTAACTTCGCAGATTGGAAGTTCTGCCCTAAAGTAAGAAAATTCTTTAAATTTTCAGCTGGATTTTTATTTAGTTTAAGTTATGGTCTAAACAAACCATTTAATTCATAAGATGTATATTTAGTACGAAATATTTTAATTCATTTTGCATTCAGTGTTTTCTAAAGATTAACCTTTTAGGTATCAAGTTATTATTAGTTACAATCCATTGTTCTCATAAGGGGGAGAAATTGGACTGTGTAGCATCCGTTTATTAGGCGCTACATTGTCTCCTAATTATCAAAAATGGGGTATGAGAGGCATGCGCACACTTCTGACAGGAAGTGTGCCGGACGCCATCTAGGTAAAGAGGTTTGCGCATGCACACCAACAACCGCCAGCTACATGTAGAGCAGGCAGATTATGACATCAATCAGTGTGCATCAATCAAGATGCACTGCAGCAACTCGCCAAGGCTTCTTCGGCAGCACCTCCCAAACCCGCGACCTCTACCATCTAGAAGAAGAAGGGCAGCAGGCACATGGGAACACCACCACCTGCAAGTTCCCCTCCAAGTTATACACCATCCTGACTTGGAAATATATTGCGATTCTGTCATCGTCGCTGGGTCAAAATCCTGGAACTCCCTCCCTAACAGCACTGTGGGAGTACCTTCACCACACGGACTGCAGCACTTTAAGAAGGCATCTCACCACCACCTTTTCAAGGGCAATTAGGGATGGGCAATAATTGCTGGCCTTGCCAGCGATGCCCACATTCCGTGAATTAATTAAAAAAAAGGTGCTTCCCCAATGGCTGCAGCATGGCTTGTGGAAGGCTGCGGCTTTCAATGGAGGAGACTGCAGATGGCTTTAGAGGACGACCTCGAGCAGCTCTGGGCCTGGAAGGCCGGCTTCAGACTGCAGCATCTCAGCATGGGCGGCAGCAGACTGGGCTGGCTGGCTGACAGGCAACAGCAAGGGCACTGGCAGAGTGGCAGGGGTGGGAGCAGTAATGCTGTTATCCTGAGAGAGGACAGCAGGTTCGTGCTCCATGGAGCCACTGCCACTCTCCCAGGGTGGCGCCTCAGCAATCCTACTGAGCTGTTGGAGAACAGATTGATTGAATTCTGTGACGTACTGGAAGCCTCTTTGAACAGTGGTTTCCAGAACCATGATAGCAGCAGTCTGAGCTTCCGCTGCGGCACTCAGACCTTTGATGGAAGCTATTTGTGCTTCAATGGAAGCTGTGATGTCGGCCATCAGATGCTGATGGAAGTGACCACTCATTCCATGTTGGAAAGGATGGGCTACAAGCTCTGCGCAAAGCTCTGTGCCAGGTTTGTGCTGGACTCCTCCATCCTCCTTGACATTGAGCGTAGGCTTTCTGGCAGGCTTCCCAGTGCACCAAGCATTTGATTATGTACGTCCATCAGCCTTCTTCTGTAGCCTGGCCCATCAAAGTCCTCATCTAAGTCCTCTGCAGCAAAACTAGTGTGCGACCTCACCCTCCGGCGAGCTAGCACCTGCACTACCCTTTGCCCTCACCCTGGTTTCTGCACATTTGTGCCCAGTGTCTTACCACATGCAGATCCCTCCTCTATCTAAGCCTCTAAAATACGTGCAGTGTCAGTCTCTGAGTCACATGCTGGGAGCATACATATAAAATTCTGACAGGGCTAGACAGACTGAATGCAGGGAAGATGTTTCCCCTGGCTGGGGGGTCTAGAACGAGGGGTCACAGTCTCAGGATACGGGGTAGGACATTTAGGACTGAGATGAGGAGAAATTTCTTCACTCAGAGGGTGGTGAACCTGTGGAATTCTCTACCACAGAAGGCTGTGGAGGCCAAATCACTGAATATATTTAAGAAGGAGATAGATAGATTTCTAGACACAAAAGGCATCAAGGGGTATGGGGAGAGAGCGGGAATATGGTATTGAGATAGAGGATCAGCCATGATCATATTGAATGGCGGAGCAGGCTCGAAGGGCCGAATTGCCTACTCCTGCTCCTATTTTTCTATGCTTCTATGTTTCTATAAGATCAAGTGTTGGTGTCTCTTCATCTTAACTGTCTTCTTCCTCTTCCTCCACTAACTGGAAGATTCCAGTTCTTGGGTATCTGAAAAAGGGACAAGTGTTGGATTGTGGTGAAGGGAGAGGAGAAAGTAAGAAGTGTGTGCTTACACCACTTGCAGCTTCGAAGTCAGAAGAGATTGAGGGATGAGGTAGAAGTGGGATGAGAGAAGGAGGATTAGATATGCAGACATCCTCATCATCGATCGCTTCAGCCCAGCCATGGCAACGGCCTCAGTGATGCGCCTTCCCATGATGGCCAGTACTGTCTCCGCCATGGAGGTTAAAACGTGCAGGGGTGCTTGTCTTCCTCCAGTTCTTTCCTGCTGCCTTCTTTCAGCGAGTGTCTTGCAATATGTTTGGGTGATGTGGCTGTCGTGGTTGAGTAGCAGTGTGTGTGATCTGTGAGTTGTGGATGCGAGGCTTGCAACAGTACTTAGTGTGTGAGGGTGAGGTAAAGCATATGAATTGAATGGTGGAGTACTAATTAATAGAGATTGTTGGTAGGGGGGTGATGGGGGTGCAGTAGATGAGGCTAGTGGTGCAGGCTCGATTATGCCATTTGAAGATGAACTCACTCACCTTGACAACTCGTGTCAGATCATTAATCTTCTTCCTGCACTGCATCTATGTTTTTGGAGCAACAATACTGGCATTGACCTCTGCCACTATTTGTTCCTGCTGCATCCTGAGCATATTTCTGGAGGGTCTCCTGCCCCCCTGCAGATACAGGATGTTTCTCCTTCTTTCCAACTGTTCCATCAAGACCTCCAGTGCATTGTCTGAAAACCTTGGTGCTCGCTCTCTCGCATGTTCAGCCATTGCGTGCAGCCAATGAACAGTGCAGGGAGCGCTGGCTGCACACAGAAATTTTTTTAAACAACAGGCAGCACAAATTTAACGTGCAGCCCGCATCACAATGAACGGGCACGGGTTAATCACTTACCCCACACTCGTTTTCGGGGGTTAGTTAATTTTTTCCTAATAGTGTTTAGTATGCATGGTTCAGTGTGTCTCAAGTGAAGCTTACGGATGATTCATGGATTAGTATTGTGGTTCATGGTGTTGCTACTGAGATGGGCTGCTGTGACTGTATGTTGCATTGATGTCGAAAGGTTATTTTTGGCCATATTGCCATGGCTTTTTGATCTCCCAAATGCTCCATATGTTTATCACAACTGTAAAAAGGCACATTCATTATTAAAATAATGAAGGACTATCATTGGCCCTGATTTTAACTCCAGGTGGATTCCCCACTCAGGCCTGAGTTAAAATTACAGTCAGGTCTCAATGATGTCATCGGGCCGCAAAATGCGGAAGGACCCTGTTGGCTCTGGGCACGTGTCCTTGATGCCTGCTTAGGAAAGCAGGTTAACATTGCAGACACAAAAGCAAGATACTGGAGATGTTAGAAATCTGAAATAAAAACAGAAAATGCTAGAAATACTCAGCAGACATGATGGGCTGGATTTTGAAGTTAGAGTCGGGTTGGGGTCGGGAATCATACATTCTGGCTTGTGAACCCGCCTCCATCGAGATGTGGCCAACCCACTGTATTTTCCCTTGATTGACCTTGTTGAGCCCGCCCAGTGGGCTCAGCAGGCCAATTAAGGGCCACCCGGCAACAGGTGACATCACAGACTGACATTTCATCTGTCAAGAGCTTTTGACAGATGAAATATCAACGTTTGACAGCTCTGTGAAGCTGTCAAACACTCACAATATGATTTCTAACTTCAGTCCTTCCTCTCAGGCTGAGTTAGAAATCATTCCACCACAGAAAACAGAAGGCTGCAGGTTTTGACAGAACCACGGCTTTCCTGCTTTCTGTGCCAGTGAGATTTCTAACTCCCGAGAACTGAAGGGCTGACACCTGCAGGAGGAAGTTAAGGTAAGTAAAACTTTTTCAACACTTAGCACTTACCTTACACACTTACCTCTGCACACATGCACCCATCACTCACCTGCCCACCGGACATATCGACCCCTCCAACCCCTGCAGACCCACGGCCCGACCCGATAACTTGGAGTGGTTGCCACTTGTCGGGAAGCCCACATTTCAGCAATGAAAATAGGGATTATGCAAAAAAACTACCTGTTAACTACCTGTTAACAGGCAGTTAATTGTCACTAATCCCTTCCCGCCTCGGGGAGACGGGTCTCAGACCAGGTCGGGTACCCGCCGCCAGAGAAACTGGCATGGAGGCGGGTTGGAGGCGGGATGGGGTCGGGACCCCCGAATCTGCAACTTTAACCCCCACCGCCTCCAAACCCGACTCCACGGGTCATTGAAAATCCAGCCCGTTCCCTCTAATTATTTTGGGTCGCGCGGCCCTTTACCGGGCTGCGTGGCCCATTCTTAATTCCACGCATGTGCGGTTTTTCCATTTAAAAGCCGGCGAGTCGACTGCGCAGATGCTCCAGAGAGCCGTGTGGTCACGCAACTTACAGGGAACATTGCTCAGCAGGTCAGGCAGCATCTGCGGAGAGAGAAACAGAGTTAACGATTCAGGTCTGTTTCTCTCTCCACAGATGCTGCCTGACCTGCTGAGTATTTCCAGCATTTTCTGTGTTTATTTAAAATTGCCGATGTTGCGATCATGGCGGCTTTCGGACAGGTGAGAGCCAGTGCAATTTTAACTGCCCACCCGCCAGGTTTCTGCTGAGTGAGTAGGGTTAAAATCATTCCCATTGGCTTTGAGTTTCCTGGATCACACATACGAAGAAATTACCAATGAGTACTTAGGCCAACATTTCTTGCGGAACTCATTTGTCTACACTGGAACATAAAGACTGACGTAAAATAAGCAGAAATGCAGCGCTACCAATTTGTGTTACAACTAATCCATCCAATAGGAATTCAGGTGAAACTTCTTTACCCTAAGAGTGTTAAGAATGTGGAACATGCTACCACCAGGTGTGGTATAGCATAGCGAATAGCTTAGCTGCATTTAAGGGAAAGCTAGATAAACACATGAGGGAGAAAGTAATAGAAGGATATGCTGATAGGGTTAGATGAAGAGGGTTGGGAGGAGGCTCGTATGGAGCATAAACACTGGCATAGACCAGTTGGGCCGAACGGCTTGTTTCTGTGCTGTAGACTCGATGTGATGTGAAGTACTTTACAAGCTACTTTTTTAAGTCATCCTCGGTTCCAAGGGACTGCCTAAGAAGAAGATTTTTTTAAATGTGGTATTCCCTTCAGAAAACTTACTGCGTGTGTCTGTATTGCTGTTTAGTGGCATTTTGTTGCTGTGTCAGCTGTGGCTCAGTTGGTAACACGCTTGCCTCTGAGTCAGAAGGTTGTGGGCTCAAGTCCCACTCCAGGGACTTGAGCACAAAAATCTCGGCTGACACTCCAGTGGAGTGCTGCGCTGTCGAAGGTGCCGTCTTTTGGATGAGGCGTTAAGCCGAGGCCCCGTCTGCTCTCTCAGGTGGACATAAAAGATCTCGTGGCACTATTTCGAAGAAGAGCAGGGGAGTTATCCCCGGTGTCCTGGCCAGTATTTATCCCTCAATCAACATCACAGAAACAGATTATCTGGTCATTATCACATTGCTGTTTGTGGGAGCTTGCTGTGCGCAAATTGGCTGCTGTGTTTCCTACATTACAACAGCAACTACACTCCAAAAGTACTTCACTGGCTGTATAGCGCTTTGGGACGTCCAGAGGTTGTTAAAGGCGCTATATAAATGCAAGCCTTTCTTTTGGTTGTAAAATCAGGAATATTGCATGTGTAGCGTGTGAAACACTGAACTCTAAGGCTTCACAGCTGTAGTGCTGCATCATTTCATGATCTGGTAAGAACCACCAAACTGTACATAATGTGGGGAAGCAAGTGTGAATTTCAGTTAAATCTGGGTTTGACTCACTGTTGTCCAGTTGCGATATCTGACATTTTACCACCAGGCCCACTAAAGAGGAATTTATTCCTGGTTTAGCCTCTCATTTCAACATGCAAATAAAAAGGCAGTGGCTCCATTGCTATATCCAGTAACTAAGATTCATTTGCACACCTTCACCATGGTGTCAATTTGGACAACATCCAACAGTAGTGCCAAAAAGTTATTATTAACATTGGTAAAGTCTGAATTAATTAGAATTACCTTCTCAGGTTAATCTCCCTACTAGATATGGTTTCACTTTTGAGTGATATTGTGTTGCTGTGCTCGTGACTTCACTTTGACAGTGCCTTCTGCCAGGGCAAATCACTCTCACAGCCTCTTGTCTCTGCTGCTCCTCTTCCTCTTCCATTAGTATACAGAACAAGAGTATGCCCCTTTGGAAGACCATTCCAGCTGCTTAGTCCTTCTGAATGCGTGGGGGGGGGGGGGGGGGTCTGAAATTTTTTAGCCAAACTGAGACTGGCAGCACTTTGGTTCAGTATAGTGCAGGCGTCAGTAAGAAAAATTACAAAAAACACACAGAAATTTGCGATCCAACTCCAGAAATCACAGTTACGCCAATATCAGGGGACTTAGGGCTGTGCTGAGCCTAAATCTTGCGGTATAAATCTACGCCAGCACATTATTCGCAGAAATCCAGGAAACTCGCATAAACTGTTTTTTTGAATGGGGTGGGGCTATGTAAATGAGCAGCAGAGGGTTTCAGCGGCTGTACCTCAGAAACGACGGCAATGAGTAAGGAAGTTCATGTGTCGCGATGTTTTAGTGTCAAACCAGCATAAGTCAGTTGTGCGCGCTTTTCCCCAGGAACAAATGCCGCAATGCCACCCTTATACCCTAATTACCCAAAAACCTTCCAGGAAAATTCAGGCCATTATTATCATCTGATGTGTGGTGTCATTTAGGTCATGAGGTAAGTTAGTTTACAATTTACGGTTTTCTGTCAGTAATGATCCTTAAGCATGAAGATAGATCATAACATTGCCACCACTTGCCATTTCTTTGAACTATGACTGAATATGCATTTATTTTTAAATGCAAGCGTTGATTGGGGTAGAAAGGGGAGAGAGAGAGTGAGAGAGGGAGCGAGAGGGAGAGAGACAGAGGGGCCTAAATTCATTAGCATAACCAAAGCGGGCTCAAAAATGCTGGTAACAAGAGGCAACTGACAAAGTATGTTGCAATTCTGCAAACAGTCTGGAGGCGATTTTGCCAGCCCTGGGGAGACGGGTATGGAGGTGGGACTGCCGGGAAAATGGCAGAATTTGGGGGCGGGTGCCCAACCCACCTCCATGCCATCTTCCTAGGAGGCGGGTAGCCGTCCCGCGCCGGGTCCCGATAAAACAGGTAGTTAACAGACAGAAAATAGGATTATCCCCTTTTTGCCCTCACAAGTGCGGGCTTCCCGAAGGCTCCAAAACCTGCCAGCTCAGCGAGGCGAGTACTGGGTCTGTGGGGGTCGGGGGGGGGGTGCAAAAGTGTGCTGTGAAGGTAAGTGATGAGGGCAAGAGTGTAGAGGTGAGTATCTGAGGTAAGTGCAAAGTGTTTTTAAAAGTGTACTTACCTTTGTTTCTTCCTGCAGGCTTTGTGCTTTGATAGATGTCACACTGGCTGCGGTTTACAAGTCTCTGACCTCCGTGTTGCAGATGAGAGATGGCCGTTGCATTCTCAGATGCAACAACCATCTCATTTCTGTAAAAGAAAGAAGTTTGATGAGGTCTTGAATGCAAGACCTCATCAAACTGCAGAGAATGTCAGTGTTGGACAGCTTCACAGAGCTGTCAATCGATGAAAATTCATCTGTCAAAAATTTTTGTCAGGTGAAACGTCATACGTTGACGTTCTCTGCAACCGGCTTTCCCTTAATTGGCCTGCTAAGCCTGCTGGGTGGGCTTAACAAGGCCAATCAAGGGAAAATAGCGTGGGTTGGCTGCAAATCAATCCGCCAAGCAGCAGTCCCGTCTCCAACGCGCCCCCATTAACAAAATCGCCCCCCTGTGTGTGATCCTGATAGAAGCAAACATCCGACTAGGGAACCAATGTACTGGGTCCCTTTGAGCAACTAAAGGCTTTGCAAATATGTTGTATAAATCTAAAATCTGTCCAAGAAGAAGAAACTGTTCTCTTAGGCTTTACTGACACTTCCCCTTTTCCTGCTGTTTTCTCCTGGTTGGTGCTGTGTTTTCTCTCTGATTTGTGTTTTGATAGATGTCACACTGGCTGCAGTTTACAAGACGATGACACTGATGTCACAGTCTGGCAATGCCATCCTGATATTTTAGCAGCATGATCCATATCTAATGATATACTGGTACAGTGGCATGAAGTGCTTTGACAATATTATTTATAGCATGATTAGCACAGCGTTATGGCCACAACGCAGCACAGAAAAATGTCAGAGGCCTTGAAAACAAATTAGAATATAATATAAACAATTCAATATCATAAATTAAGCAACATTTATTGAGCATAAGATGAAAAGAAGCAAGGCTCAGGCCTCAAAACTTCCACAGCTATATAATGTTTCCCCCCCACCCCCCGCAGAAACTGAGGGACGGGGGTGTGTGGTGCAGTTAAAATGGAGCAGAGGACATACCTGCTGGCCTCCCACCCCTATCCTGCCAACTGCTCGTTTAAATTGCAGACCCCAAGGACACCACCTGAAGCGTGTTTCATTATGCAGATCAGGTATCGATGATGTCATCAGTACCCTACTGCAATGCTAACCGCCCCCTTCCTCCCACCAGGATAAACCTGCTGGGAATAGGAGCTGGGTCCTGGTCCTAACAAGGTGGGTTTTTAAAAAACATTTTTGTACTTCTCCTGTGGGCCAGGAGTAACTCCTCCGGCCCCCACAAGGAAACCTTGGGCCTCCCCTGCTCTGGGCTTCTAACCCTCCCCGGACCGCAATCGACTCCGGGCCTCCCCTGACTACTTACGTTATACTTTTTTAAATTAATTCATGGGATATGGGCGTCGCTGGCAAAGCCAGCATTTATTGCCCATCCCTATTTGCCCTTGAGAAGGTGGTGGTGAGCCGCCTTCTTGAACTGCTGCCGTCCGTGTGGTGAAGGTACTCCCATAGTCCTGTTAGGGAGGGAGTTCTTAGTATACTTCATATGTGGGAGACCATTCCATCAGGATCCCCGGCATCTTCCCCCTGCCTCCCGAAATTCCGTTCCCAATTGCTGGCTACCTCATCATTCCTGCCGGATTTGGGCTGCAGAATATTAATGGGACTTAGCCATCAAAATGGGTTGGGTTTCCCCACTGCTGTTCTGGCTCGGGAGTTAATATCGACCCCAAAAAGTCCAGTGGTTATTTCAGTTAGTCTCTGAATTGATTGAGAAATGTTAATTAAAATGTATCAATGAAAAAAATAAAAACTCGGTACAAAACAAAACAAGAGCAACTTTTATAAATGTAGAAACTTGTGAAACTATGGAGCAAATGAACTCCAAAATTATAGACCTATTGTATAATAAACAACATTGGGAAAATAATATCACATCATAGATGTAAATGTTATTTAATAGAATTTAACAAAACCTCAAAAAAGAAATCCTGTTACACGCCCATGTATCGAGGTGTTTCGATTCCCTGATGCCATTTGTCAATGAGCTACTGAAAATAATAAAGTGCAAACATTTAGAAATAAAAAGAGAAAAAAAGCACAATTATGGAAATCTTCAGAAAAAAGTGAAATGCCAGAAACATACAACGGGTTCATCAGCGTCTGAAAGGGAAAATTAGGGTAATCTTTCAGGTGGGGGGGCCCTTGGTCAGAAAGTGACGGTTCCCACCCCTACCTGTCTTTCCCTTTCTGACGAAGCTTTAATTGCTGTGCTATAGTGGAAAATGAATGTGGTCATTGAAGATTACTTAACCTCAGTATTTTCTGTAAAGGGTTATTTAGAATTCTAACGTCCACAGTTCCACTAGTGCTGGCACAAGGAATGTACAGAGTCAAGTGCAGACTTGGCAAGTCTGGCCTGTTAGATAAAATGTAAATTGAGGCCAATTTTGTATAAGCACTTGATACAAGCAGTTGATACATGCACCCCACAGACCATGGAGCTTTAGTGTGAAATTACATTCCTCTTTCTAATGTTACACCGAAGAGATTGTCACTTGTGGAGTTCAAAGCTGCTTTTAGATATACAGACAGAAAAGATACTGATTTAACTAGGGACAAGCAATAATAGTAAATTACAACATCAGCATAAGACCTGATTGACTAGTTGCAATATTTAAGTTTTTTTTGATATCTAGCCTCTCTGGGTGCCAGTGCTTGTCTATATATTTTGATGCTAGGAAAGGATGTCAAAGCACTGAGGGAGAGTTGTGCCAGTGAGACAGAATGTCTCTCGGTGCCCTGCTTTGACCCTGCTGCCTGCACGTGTGCAGCTTCAGCTGTGTGGGTGTGTTGAAAGATTTGCCAAACCAGTTTTACATGTACGAAGATATTTGTCCTGGAAGCTGGAAGCTTTTTACTGTATCATTATGCAATAGTGCGACACTCGCTACGCTACAAACACAATGGGGTAATTTTGACTTTGGATGATAGTGTAGAATGGGCAATATCAATTCAGTCAGCCGTAATCCATCTCTCCCAATTTCCTTCTCCACAATGCAAATGAAAATCAGGAGGGATCTATAACAGGCGGCTGAATCGATATCGCCCATTTTACACTATCATCCAAAGACAAAACTGCCCCCACTGGCCCTAGCATTCAAGCAGCTGGAGAGGAAAGAGAGTGGTGTATTGCCCATTGGGGGGAAGAAATTTGGGAAGTGGCTCAGTCTAACCAGTCTTCCATCTGCCGCTCCCCCCCATCACCCCCCTCTCCCCCGTCAAGAGGTCATGTTTGGGGGAGTTCAAAGGGCTACCAAGAAACTTCTGTCCATTACACCCTTGTGATGCTCAAAGTGAATCAATTACCTTTCTCAACATGGCTGTTTGTTCCCATAGGAACACTGGAAAAATCTGGCCCCATAATATCTTCAGTCCTTCCTGGGCCTCCTTTCCACCATTGAAGCATCACGGTGTCACTCCGAACTTCCAGGTGGCTGTCAGGGTCACCTGCTTCAATTATAGTAATGACTCCTTACCTGCAGTTTGGAATGCCGTCCATGTTCATAGACATGGGTAGCAAGGAGTTCCACTCTGATGCACTTCTGTCAGGAGATGGAGTCCCAGAAATTCGAGGCCAATTGAGCCAATTGTCTGATTGACAACCCTCCTCCCCACCCCCAATTCCACTATACACAATCGACTTTTCTAAATGTTGATTTATGCTGGGATACAGTTCCACGGGTACCAGCAGTCCTCTGGCACCTCACCCAAGTGACCATTCTTCATGATCCTAGACAATGGCCAGAACTTTCAACTTAGGCAGGGGTATAAAATGGGCGATATTGAATCGGCCACCCATTATAAGCCCCGCCCGATTCAATGGAAAGGAAAATCAGGTGAGGTATGTAACGGGTGGGAGATCCGATATGGTCCTTTTTGCACTGGCACAGTTAGCTCAAGTTTTAGCACTGATTTTAATTCACAGCCAGGAGTTGTGCGGGCGGAGGCTGAGGCGGACGACAAACCACCTGGCCTTCTGCAGCATGTGGCCCGGTAGAATTTAAACCGATGAGAAGCGATAGCTGGTCAGCAGGCGGGAGCTGGATACCTGGCCACAGGAGGCCGCTGCTGGGGACCCAAAGTAAGGGTCCCCGGCACTCAGATAAGTGGTTAGCATGGGGGTCAGGGGGCCTTGAAATCGGGACAAGGGAAGGTAAGTCCTGGGCAGGGAGGCCCAAAGATTCCTTGTGGGGCCTGTAGGACCACTCCTGCGCCTTCTAGCTCACAAGGTAACAACATTTTTTTTAACAAACTTACCTTTCTGGGCTTCACCCCGGCTTCTCTTGCCACTAGATTGGCCTAGCGGGGAAGCCACAACGACATCCCCATGCAGATCTTCAGTTAAAATTGCAGTCGGATCCCAGTGGCATCGCTGGGAACTGATCTTCATATGTAAAGAAAGACCCCACTGCCTTCCAGTAGGTGTCCCTCTCGCCTGCTCAGAAGACAGCGGGAATGGTGCAGGTAAGTAACTCAGGCCATTTTAACTGCCCGCCTGGTGTACACTGGGCAGGCAGGGTTAAAACCAGCCCTTTTATCTTTCTTAGGTTGATAAAGTGAGTAGCAGATCTTAGGATGTGGAGAGAAAACAGGATTGTGCAAGGCTTGCCACACTGCTGAAGTATTGTTGGTCTGTTTACAACTTATAGGCATTTCATGCCTAATCGAGACCGACCTCTGCAGATAATCTCTGTTTCTTTTCCATGAATCCCAATGATTATTCCCAGATAGGGGGAAAGCTTGTGGTAGCCTTTTATTAAAAGCTACTGTCATGTGGAAAATATTGTTAATAAAACAGTTGTAGTCTGGCTCCTAGCTGCTGTTGACAGGAAAATTATGTCCCATGAGCCCAGTACATATTTATATCACATTCCTATATCTGAAAAAATAGCTACTTATCACTTTGCAAGGTATAGAAAAATAGCAGCATTCCAAGGGTAAAGATGGATCTAACATATCGGTATGCATTGCGTCCATTTTTTTGAGGGCAAAACGAGTACACGTTGACAAATTTAGCAGTGGGACTGCCCACGCCCAACCTGCGCGTGCGTTCAAGCTACTGCGACATTTGTCATGCCCATTTCTTAGGACACCTAAAACAGGGGGCAGTCCCTTTGCATTTAGTAATGAGGGGCCTAAGGCCTGTTCAATGAACCCTCTGGGAAATTTGTATCCAAGGAGCGGATCAGACGCTAGGCCCACAATTGTGCAGGATTCTACCGTGACCCAAGCAGTGGCTGTCACCAACAAAAGGTAAGATATAATTTAATAACAAATGTATGGAAAGCGTTCCTGTGGTGCCAAGGAAAAGCAGGAGCACTCTCTCATCTCCATAATCCTTGCTATCGCCCTCCCCCCATTACTCGCTTCGACCCCCCCCTTACCTTCTGGCTGTTTTCGGCAAGGCAAGCGGCCTGAAGTTCATCGTCTGAAAATGCACGAGCTGCCCGTGGAGGTGTGAGAGGTGCCAACAGCTCATGGGAAAAATGTTAACAGTGCCCAAGGACCAAATTTTTGGACGGCCTCGGGCCTCACTGTTTGGGCGCACGCAATCAGCTGGTTATGGACTCAAAAACAGAACATGACCAATTTCCACCCCATAGTATTCTGTTTATCTTATCACATTTCTACACTTCATAGGAACATAGGAGTGGAGTAGGCCAGTCAGCCTCTTGAGCCTGTTCTGCCATTCAATTAGATCATGGCTGATCTGTATCTTAACTCGATTTATCAGCCTTGGTTTCATATCCCTTAATACCCTTACCTAACAAAAATTTATCAATCTCAGTTTTGAATTTTTCAATTGACCTAGCCTCATTTAATTTAATTTGTCCCTATAAGTAAATAAAGTGCAATTCACTGAACTAGTTAAAAATTACATGATTCAAAGTCAATTAAGATGTAAATGAGGAGCCGGCTAATTACAGTTTTGCAAACTTTGATCTTTACTGGGCTGCTTTTTCAAACTTAAATGCTAGCTAATGCTAGCTTGTGTAGAGTGTTAGTCAATCACTTTGTGTGTTGTTTAACTCCTTCACTGGTGATTCTGCAGAAACTCTCAGCACACATTAAGTTTTGGCAGTAAATTGGTTTAACCATTGCTTTCCTGTTAATTAGTGATAAGCATTTGACTAAAATTTCCACCGCTTGCATATATGGGGTTCAAAAGCTGGGAGTCATCCTTGGTGCTGGGGTTTTGGTGCTCAACTCATGTGGTTTCATGTGGTGCATCAAGTATTGGTAACAGGTTGCAGGGTTTCATTTTATTTCCATTGCTGCACATGGCAAAGTCTGGTGATACTAAGTGCTATTTTGCCACCATTTTCATAACTAAATAAAGTTAATCAAAAATGATGAGAATTCTATCATCAACAAGATGTTATTGGTATGTGAGATTTATTTATAAGTCTAAACATGTTAGGCTTTATGTACAACTGGTGGTTCCCCTTCCCCTCTGCTTTGGATACAATGGGGGTGATTTTGCCAATGGGGGCGCATTGGAGGCGGGACTGCTGCTTGTTGGGTTTTAGTCCCGCCTCCATCGTCTTCTGGCCAACCCACGCTAGTTTCCCTTGATTGACCTTGTTAAGCCCGCCCAGCGGGCTTAGCAGGCCAATTAAGGGGAAGCCGGTTACAGAGAACGTCAACGTATGACGTTTCATCTGTGAAGCTGTCAAACAGTGACATTCTATGTTGTTTGATGAGTCCTTGTATTCAAGACTCATCAAACCTCTTTCTTTAGCAGAAATTAGATGGTTGTTGCATCGGAGAATGCAGCAGCCATCTATCATCTCTGCCGGTGAGATGCGAGACTCTCCGCATCCCCAACTGTTGAAGCCTGCAGGAAAAAACAAAGGTAAGTAAGCATTTTCTATCACTTTCCACTCACCTCACATACTTACCTCTCCACACTTGCACCCATCACTTACCTTCACAGCGCACTTTTGCACCCCTCCAACCCCCATAGACCCACTGCTCGCCTCGGTGACCCTGGCATGGTTTCCCGACGTCGGGAAGCCTGCTCCTCTCTTGGAAAAATGGGGATAATCCTCTTAACTGCCTGTTACCTACCTGTTAACAGACAGTTAAGTGGCTGTAATCCCCTTCCCGCCTCCAGGAAATGGGACCCAGCACGGGTCGGCTACCCGCCTCCTGGCAAGATGGCATGGAGGCGGGTTGGGGGTGGGATGGCACCCGCCCCCAGATTCTGCCATTTTCCTGGCAGTCCTGCCTCCATACCCGCCTCCCCTAGGCTGGCAGGATCGCGCCCAATATGATGTCATAGCCAGCAAATATACTAGAAAGCACATACAACTTGTCATGTGTGCATGCACATATAAGAACATAAGAAATAAGAGCAGGAGTAGGCCATACGGCCCCTCGAGCCTGCTCCGCCATTCAATAAGATCATGGCTGATCATCGACCTCAACTCCACTTTCCCGCTCGATCTCCATATCCCTTGATTCCCCTAGAGTCCAAAAATCTATCTATCTCAGCCTTGAATATACTCAAAGACTCAGCATCCACAGCCCTCTGGGGCTGAGAATTCCAAAGATTCACAACCCTCTGAGCGAAGAAATTCCTTCTCATCTCAGTCTTAAAAGGCCGGCCCCTTATCCTGAGACTATGCTCCCTAGTTCTAGACACTCCAGCCAGGGGAAATAACCTCTCAGCATCTACCCTGCCAATCCCCTTCAGAATCTTGTATGTTTCAATGAGATCACCTCTCATTCTTCTAAACTCCAGAGAGTAAAGGCCAATTCTACACAATCTCTCATCATAGGATATCCATCTCATCCCAGGAATCAATCTAGTGACCCTTCGTTGCACTGCTTCCAAGGAATATATATCCTTCCTTAGATAAGGAGACCAAAACTGTGCACAGTACTCCAGGTGTGGTCTCACCAAGGCCCTGTACAATTGTAGCAAGACTTCCTTACTCTGATACTCCAACACCCTTGCAATAAAGGCCAACATGCCATTTGCCTTCCTTATTGCTTGCTGTACCTGCATGCTAGCTTTCTGTGTTTCTTGCACAAGGACACCCAAATCTCTCTGAACACCAACATTTAAAAGTTTCTCACCATTTAAAAAATATTCTGTTTTTCTATTCTTCCTACCAAAGTGAATATCCTCACATTTCCCTACATTATACTCCATCTGCCACCTTACTGCCCACATCACTTAGTCTATCTATATCCCTTTGCAAACTCTTTGTGTTCTCCTCATAGCTTAATGTCCCACCTAGCTTTGTATCATCAGCAAACTTGGATACATTACACTCATCTAGGTCATTAATATTGATTGTAATAGCTGAGGCCCCAGCACTGATCCTTGCTAGTTACAGCCTGCCAACCTGAAAAAGACCTGTTTATCCCTACTCTCTGTTTTCTGTCTGTTAACCAATCCACTATTATATTACCCCTAACCCCATGAACCCTTATCTTGTGTAATAATCTCTTATGTGGCACTTTACTGAATGTCTTTTGGAAATCCAAATATACTACATCCGCTGGTTCCCCTTTATCTACCCTGCTAGTTATATCCTCAAAAAACTCTAATAATAAATTTATCAAACATGATTTCCCTTTCATAAAACCATGTTGACTCTGCCTAATCATGTTATGATCTTCTAAGTGCCCTGATACCACTTCCTTAACAATGGATTCCAGTATTTTCCCAACAACTGATGTCAGGTGAACTGGCCTGTAGTTCCCTGTTTTCTCTCCCTCCTTTCTTGAATAGCGGTGTCACATTTGCTACCTTCTAATCTGCTGGGTTCGTTCTAGAATCTAGGGAATTTTGGAAGATCAAAACCAATGCATCCACTATCTCTGCAGCCACCTCTTTTAGAACCATAGGATGTAGACTGTCAGGTCCAGGGGATTTGTTGGCTTTTAGTCCCATTAGTTTCTCTAGTACTTTTTCTCTACTTATATTAATTACATTAAGTTCCTCACCCTTATTAGACCCTTGGTTCACCACCATTTTTGGTATGCTTTTTGTGTCTTCTACTGTGAAGACAGATACAAAATATTTGTTTAACGTTTCTGCCATTTCCTTATTCCCCATAATAACTTCTCCTGTCTCAGCCTCTAAGGGAGCAACGTTTACTTTTGCGACTCTCTTCCCTTTTACATACTTAGAGAAGCTCTTACAATCTGTTTTTATATTTCTTGCTAGTTTTCTTTCATATTCTATTTTTTCCCTTTTTATCAATTTTTTGGTCATCCTTTGCTGATTTCTGAAACTCTCCCAATCCTCTGAAAAATCAGCATAATTCTGTATAAGTTACTGATAATTTTCAGGCATCTCCAAACAATACCTCAACTTTGCCCCATAGTCAAGTTAACTCTCCTTCCACCGTACTTGAATTTTTCCCATCCCCTTTTTCTAGGTATTGTGTGTTGTGCAGGTGACTACATTTGTGCCAGCTGGATGAGAGTGGGTCAGAGTGACAATCTTTGGTTCTTCCTCTTCCTGACTTGAAGGCCTCTGCATGGCCTTTTGCTGAATTCACAATCAAGATGAGAAACCGGCTTTGTGAAAAAGAGACTTGAATTTATATAGCACCTTTCAAGACCTCAGGACGTCCCAAAGCACTTTACAGCCAATTAAGTACTTTTGACGTGTAGTCACTGTTGTAATGTAGAAAATCTTGTGAATTCACACTGTAATTGATGGTGTGAAGAATAGTAGTAAGCCTGATGCTTCATGTTGATTATTGTACTATGGATTTGAAAAGCAAACAAACCACGAGATTTGATGCTTTTAGGGTTGAGGTGTTAACGACTGAAATAGCTTGGGATATGTCCTATAGGTCAGAGTGAACTAAGATCACATCTGAATAGGAGCTGCAGATGTTTTCTGTCTTTTTTGTAATTATGTTTGCAATCAGCGATGATAAATAATTTCGAAGAAATTCTGAATCTGTAGTTGTGTTCTAGTTATGGTAGATTTTTATTAAGCATATATAAAATGCATTGCATCAAATTCTCTTTTAACTGTAAAACAAGATGCTACAAAATAATGATTTGGTTTTTATTTTCTCCAAAGATAAAAGGTATTGCAGTGCCATTTATTTGAAAATCCCATGTATACAGTACATGTCTTTTTACTTAAACAGGTTGTTCCAATAGAGTTTTTGTTATCCAGTCATACATCACTGCCTAAATACAATTTAATAAAGTTGGTGATTTATATCCATATCCTGTTTCCTTTGAACACAAGAAAAACTGCTGTTCATTCTCTTTACATGTCATCTGTTTTTAAGTCAAAGCAAAACGAAACTCTTTAAGTACTTGCAGCTGATAACTTTTTTACATTAAAATATATATTGCGTTGATTGTAGATATAAAATACAATATAAGAGTAAGAATACAAGGATCGTTTATACCCTTTGCTTCACGTTTGCTTTCGTGGGTTGGTCTTTCACCAGTGTCTCTTCAATTCACTTCCATCCTGACATCATTTTAGGCTCCAGGTCAATTGGCACAATATGCACAACTAGCTTTCCAGGTCAAGGTATCATCTGGCCCTAATCCCAAGAACAGGTTTCTATCTGGACATTACTTTCTTCTGCCATAGTAACAACATATGCAGTTACTGGATAAAATAAGAAAAACAGCAATCAAAAGTTCCTTGAGGGTGAGGATGAATCAAACGTTCTTTTTAGTTTTGTTCCACACTTTTGAAGACACACTATGCAAAATGCATGTTGTTTTTGCATAAATGGGGATAATGAATTTTGGAAGGAGTAGGAAGACGGATGTCTTGGCCCATCCATGAGGGTCAATTCAGCAATCCTGAGCTCACAGTGGTGAGCTTCACTTGACAGGAGCGCTGGTTGGAGAGAGAGTGCTACAACAGATTCTCCAACCTGTGCTCCCTTCAAAATGCGAGATTCTACTGGGATACTCGATAGCCTATTTTACACAGATTTTCAGCTTATAAAACACAATGGTAGGGTGATGGGGTGGTGGGGGTGGGAGGTGGGTTGTCCTCAGTATCCCTGAATGAGGGAAAGAGAAAATAAGACAATGGCCAGAAATTCCCTTGGAGCTGCTCCCACTCCGCTTCTATAACTTAGCTGGATGTGCGGCGGAAACATTGCGTGCGTAAACTGGGTTTGCGCCACACCTCCGGCGAAGTTATGGTGGCGGAGAACATCTCCAAGGAAATTTCCGGCCAAGTTCTTGTCTGTTCATTACTATCAAGTAACCGCTGTTGGAAAGTACACTTTTGGATACTAGGTGAGGTTAGGAGCAGACTTAGCTGTGATGGCCCCCATGGTAAAAGGCTGCCACTGAAAGTGGGTTGGAGAAGGTCTTATGCCTGCTGGTCTCGGCCTGCTGTAACCCCAACCAGGAAAATGGGTCAGTGTCAATTTAGTGTGTCGGGTTGCCTCCAAGCGATGCTTCTACTCTCCACTGCTAGGGAGGGAAATGTTGTAGTGCTGGAGCAGGGCACTTGTTGCAGCATCTCAAGTGAATGGGGACAAATGTAAAGGGCAGACCACACCGTCTAGACTCACATAGGAAGAATGGCCACTGGGGCGAGCTACTGGAGGACAACCAGCATACAACAAGACCTTCAAAGATAGGAGAGAGCTGAGGAAAGAAAATAAACTGAACTAAAAAGGCAGGATGGATATGAAAATGGTGAGAATGGCCAATAGAAAGCCTTCAAGGAGAGAACAAGCTAGCATGTAGCATTATACCACTCAATATTTTAAGGGGGAAAAATTCAGTTGGTTGCGCCTCCCATTAGCGCCTTAAGAGGGCGCTAATGGGGCGCAAAGCAACTAACGCCCGGGCGCGGCGATGTTTGCGTCGTTCGCAAAATTAACTAGACATTTTGCGGTGGCGCTAAACACTAGCGCCACGATCTCCTGCGCCGGCAGATCGTGACGTCAGTTGAGTGCGCAACGCCCCGGTAGCGCCCCGGAGCAGATATTGAGTGGTGCCCCCTGCCTTACCGCCTGCCGCTAGCAACAACAGGTTGAGGGGCACGCTTTGCAGTCAGGAAGAGACTGGGGGAGCGCTATTTAAAGGCGACCGCTTCCTGCCTTTTTTTGTTGGTGACATATTTGCACCACGCATTCTGAGAGAGAGAGAAAGACTTCTGGAGAGATTCAATGCTGTGTGAAGGAGTTTTGGGTACTGAGCAGCACTTTGCAGGTTCATTTTGATTTGCCCTTCCTTGCATCTATTTAGAAGAGACTGTGGGGGCTGCACTCTGAGCTCTTTCCCTGGTTCTCTCCATTGTTCTTTCCAGCAGATTTGATGTACAGGTCTCTCCAGGCCGAGATTCAAGGCTGCAATAAGCAGGATGTGGATGGAGAGCAAGATCAACCCTCCCCTTTAAGAACTGGCCGGCGCCATTGTGTCTCTGTTCCATTGCTGACTGACATCACATGAGCTTCACCAGCGCACTGAGGTAGCGCCTCGCTCCTCGGCCTTTGCGCCTTAAGACAGGTGTGAAGTGCCTGATTTAGCGCTCCAATCACCTCCAGGGGCGATAAAAGTCAAGTTTGCAGTCGGAGGCGATAACTAGCGCCAGGCGCTAATCTTTGCGCCAAGCCGATAATTGCGCCCCAAATGGGGCGATACTGAATTTCTCCCCCTAAGTCGATTGTGTGCATTCCTAGAGTTAAAACTAGTGACTTATTTAAATGTGGAATTCTTTGGGATAACAGTGACCAAGGGAACCATTCTTCATATCTTGCAGCCCAAGTCTCAATCTGCGATAGATAATGAGGGTCCACTTGTTATAATGGCTGGTGTAGGTTGTGAGTTAGCACTTGCATTCTCAAAAAACTCCTGAGAGGGCAAAAATTGTTTTATTTTTCAGACTCCATTTTGGACAGTCGTGTGTTTACAGTGGCGCATGGAAGGCTCTGACTGGGCCAGAACTGTCAGACGTTGCCCTGGCACTTCACCTGGCAATCTCTAAACTGGCATTACTTAATACTGTTAGCAAAGTGAGAAAAGTCTTGTCTTCAACACTCTCAATCCTAACCATAATATGCAATAAACAGTGATGACTTCATACTGATACAAAATAATGTTTATTTATTCATCTCCCTCTTAGTCTTTCAAATTTCCAGTGACATATCTGTCCAGAACAGCTGTTGACGATTTATTTGTTCTTGTTCTCAATGGGGCAATTGGGAGACACATCACATTCTCCTCACATCAGCACGAATTGTTACATTTTTAAACTAATAAGGAGAGCCAAAGATAAAAGTAATATTTGGCAAGTGTTGTACCATAGTTCAAATCATTCTTTGGCATCCTATTTGACCCTGAGCTGAGTTTCCGATCCCATATCCACTCCATCACCAAGTCCACCGATTTCTACCTCCATAACATCACCCGTCTCCGGCCCTGCCTCAGTTCATCTGCTGCTGAAACCCTCATCAATGCCTTTGTTATCTCTAAACTAGACTATTCTACACTCCTCATTGAACCAGGGTTGGTCCCCTGGCTTGTTGGCAATGGTAGAGTGAGGGACATGCCGGGCCATGAGGTTACAGATTGTGGTGGAATACAACTCTGCTGCTGCTGCTGGCCCACAACGCCTAGTCCTTATGTTCTTATGCTCCTCCTTTAGGACACTCCTTAGAATCTTTGGGCTAGAAATTCAGTGCATTTGCACCTCCCATTAGCACCTCTGGGGGCGCTAACTGGACGCAAATGACTTTTCACCCGGGTGCAGTGCCATTAACGACTCCCGCTAAATTCAGCGGGCGTTTAGCGGTGGTGGTAACTCCGCTGCATAGGTGATGACAATGTCATCACCATGCGCAGCGCCCCATTTCCGCCCCGCCTGTAAAATTGCCCCCCCCACCCCCGAATCTGCGGCAGGCGATGACAGCGACCGATTCAGGGGGCGGGACCGGAGCAGCAGGAGGCTCGCGGGGTGCTATAAGTAAAGGGGAGGTGGCGGGCGGGGGAAAAAAATCAGCTGACTTACTTGTTGCAGCCCGTTGTGTCTTTCAACGCGATGTCTGTGCCGCGATCTGGCAGCCCGACACTCCTCTTGTATGCCGGGCTGCTGACATGGCATTCCGCTCCCCGGTGGTCCAGGTAGGGGCCCGCAGAGTTGTGGGCTTGGGCCCTCCCCTTTAATGAGGGGAAGAGCCCTTCCATAAATTTAGCGCCCAGGCGATGTTAGCGACCCAAAATGGTCGTTAATGAATTTTTCCCTTTGACCAAGCTTTTGGTCACCATCCTAATATCTCCTGATGTGGCTCGGTGTCAAATTCTGTTTGATGACGCTCCTGTGAAGCGCCTTGGAACGGTTTACTCTGTTGAAAACGCTACACAATGCAAGTTGTTGTTGTTGAGAAATCAGTCGAGGGTCTTTATCCAAAACATAACCTATCTTTCTCTTTCAGATGCTGCCTGACTTTATGTGCATTTCTAGCATGTTCTGCTTTTACTTGAAGAGTCAATGATTCTTGATGACAAAGGGGGAGAAGAACAGAATTCGTGTGATGCAGGTATTTATAGAAGTGCTTTAAATCTATCAATTTGTAATTACTAACAAACCCACTGGAAACATGTTTCACACATAAAAGAAAGTATTCCTGAGACCAGTAGATGGCATCCTCTAATCAGCTCTTTGAAAATGCAACAGTCACTTTTAGAACAATTACATGCAGAGCAGGATATAGTTTTAAATCAATCTCACAGAAGTAACAAATTGCTCATTACCACTTGTATATTTTACTACTTCTGCTATGACAGTTTGCTGAGTCATAGAGGACCACCACAATGCTCATTCAACTATAACTTAGACATGAAAGAAAACGTATTGAAACTTTTCTTATTTAAACAGGATGACTTCAGGCAGAGAATGATATCCAGCCCAGTAAAATAACTAGCAACTGAAATAGAATAAATATTCATATTCTCGTTAGACTTTGGATTTCTTATGCAATAAGCTGTAAATCACAAAGGATATGCTTGAAGTGGATTAGTCCACTGTCTGCCCATTACTATGCTGTCTAGATTTTCTGTTCTCTATTTTTAACCATTAAAAAGCAAATTGCTCGGAGTATTAAAACATTACATCCACAGTTAGTATCGTATTCACTGCGTGGCTCAATATGCAAAAAAAGATATCTGTCTGGTGCTGATTCCATCGGGTGTCTCTTGGTCCATGGCTGTGAAAGAGGACACCATCCAACCTCATTAGGGCTGAAAGTCAGTTGTTATTAAAAGGCCAGTGAAATCATTACACTGGGACAATAATGTCTGGAAAAAAATCATTGAACTTATTTGATTCCTTTATCCAGGTGCAAACCATTATTTAGGTTTAAAAGGAATTGTTTTCAGAGAGGCACGAGCAAACATTTCACCCAGTGCCTTGATCTTGATTTAATGAGACTGCTGAATGCTTATATCCTTCGTGTCACACTGTACAGGGCTGGGTTGGGCCATTAAGCTTCATTATTCCCCAAGAGCTTTGTGTAGGATTTTTGCTTTGAAGGCAACCTTATTAGAATCTTTTCTTTAATCTAACTTTTCCAACAGTTCAATCCTGTTATCACACAGTTTTCTCAGGCATCTTCTTCAGGCATTGACATTGTTGCATTTAAAGACAATGATAATATATGCAGAACAATAAGGAGAGTTAGACTAAAATTGTGTTTAGTAAGAAGAGGTCCTAAGCAAAGGTGTGCAGTGAACTGAGACTAAGGCCTGTGCCAATCTGATTTGGATGGGATCAAAGCACAACAAAACCGTTGACTTCATAAAACTCAAGTTAGATGCAGTGGGAATGTAGAAAAATAACATAGAAACAATAGATTCAACTTCCCCCCACCTCCCACCACCCCCCCCAAAAAAAAGTAAGCATCAATGTGACTACTTATGTAATCTGTGAATCAATGCTTTTACTGCCTGAGAATTGAACAAATTTGCTCTGTACATTGATATTATGTACCTGCTTTTTGCATTGTTCCTAGATTTGGATGCTGTGAATATACTTATTTTTGGATCAAACTAAACCACTGACATGAATGCAGTCTAGCCTGCCCATATCTAGCTTGAGCACTGCGCCTTAGCATGTAACACAATGGCTTAATGAAGTGGTCAATGTGACCGCAAATTAACAGCGTTCCTGCAGCTGGCCTACAAGAGTCAAGCTGCTTTGAAGCAGTGACTTTCAATGCCTTTAATGTTCCTAGAATATATTTACAATGTGCTGGTGGTATTATAAAGCCATTATTGCATGCTGCGCTGTGTCTTTTTTTAAATCAGAGCATGGCAGATCATCATAGTTTTCACTATGGTCTCATCACTTGACTTTGGCAGTCAAGAAGGATCAGTTTGTGACTTGCAGCCATCATTCTGACTGAAGATAGATGTTCTAAGGCAGACAGTCATGGTTATGGAAAGTAACAAATCTAAAAATTAAACAGGTTAGAGTAAAATTGATCTTTGCTGTTCAGATATTTTGCAGTTGCAGTGTACATGTGTCTCTCTGAAATGATTGGATCACTGAAATCTATCCTTTGTAAACTTGCTTGAGGTGTGGTGCAACAATTACACGAGTTGCCTGACATATTTCATTCAGAGCTGTTACTTTAGGAACCAAAGTCATTTTATTTAAACAGCAACAACAATCAGTAAAATGTTTCAAATCAAAAAGGCACAGAGAACACATAAAGGTTCAAGATGGGTTAGATCCTTTATTAAAATTAAAAATAGTGTGGCTGAATCATTCATTGTTTATTCCTCTTAGGTCCTCATTTTAGTTCTAAGTACAGAGGCAGGGTGAAAGCAACTAGCAGTGACGGGCTAATTTAATAGACACATATGCAGCATGTACAAAAACAAATAGGCCCTCAGTTAGCAGTCAAGTTACCAAAAAATAATCAAAGTGAAAGTAGTTTATCGAAGATAGGCATTTTAAATTATTGGGCTGTTGCAGTGCTACTACAATGAAAGGGAAAATATATTCATTGAGGAACGCAACATTCACTTTGTATTTCAAAGGACTGGGTGATATCTGGAAACAGTTCACACATGAGTATAATTGATACCTTTATACTGTACTGTTATCCACTCGTCACCCCTTCTATAGCCATATCTAATTTAATGTCACTTGTCCTAAAGCCCTAATTGTTTTTAGTAGAATCACATTCAGTTTTTACATTAACGTGCCTTTATTGTCAATTTACACCTATTACGACTTTCATAGAGAATTTTCATGCACATATTTTATACTTTGTGATACATTTTGTGATGCAATTGCTTCCAACTCCTCCTAATTAGGCAATTAGAATGTATGGGGTGATTCCACAATCCTGTGTTTTCAAAGGGAAAGCTGCACTGATAGGGAACGAAGGTTGGAAACAGTGCTACAACACTGTTGTCCCTTGATTCTTCAACTTGCCTTCCTACTGGGAGTGTGGGATTTTGGTATCACCCCTGGAAGAAAAATCTTAAGAGAATGATTAGCTTACTATACATACATTTTATTCCAAATCAAGTAATGGCACCTTGAGATGAACACTGGAGGAAGAATTGCTATTGTTGTTGTCTATAGAAGAATAGTAAACACATTGGTCCGGAACTTGCAGTCAGCAGCGAAGCAAAGGCGTTCACTGCTGGCCTCGAGAAAGTTGCCCACAGAGATCTCACAATCTTTGTGGCGAGAAGTTTGCCTGTTCCGATGTGCAATTGAGATCAGTGTAGTGTAGTGGGAATCCCATAGCGTGTTCTGCTGTGATGTCAACAAGTTGTCTAAGCAACCAATCACAATGCAGAATTCTCACAGACAGGGAAGCAGGAAGTGAAGAAGTTGCTTTTATTCTGACTTTTTAAAAATGTGATAGAAAGCAAAACAAAGATTGGGGCTCTCACATGGGGTAAAGGTAAACCTGAAATAAATATGAACAAACTTTTTTAAAATATTATTTCTTTAAGTTTCTTAAAAATTAAAATTTTTATTATAATGGAGAAATTTGACATTCCACAAAATTAAAATTAGTTTTTCAGGGACATTATGGGCTCGATTTTACTAATGGAGGCGGGTTGAGGGTGGGCTGCCTGTTGGGCAGGTTTTGGACCCGCTGCCGGTTTCAGCCGCTCCCGGTGTCCCATTTTGGCTCAATTGTTTCAATTAGCCCCGTCGTGCGCGCTGCCTGCTGCATTGACTGGGAGGGGGTCTGTTGGTCTGCACTGATGAGGTCATTGCTGCACGTGTTTTTAAGGGCTCCATGTAGCCTCAGCCTCTGATTCCTCGTTACTGCTGCAGCTTGAATGGGCCAAGGTGACCAGGAGTGCTGCAAAATCCAAGGCTGCTCCCCGATTCACTGAGGAGTCCCTGCAAACTCTTGTGCAGGGAGTAAGAGGACGCAGAGAGATTCTGTTCCCTCCCGATGGCCGGAGGAAGCCTCCTCAGCAGACAAAGGCAGCCTGGCTGCAGATTGCTGAGGAGGTAAGCGCAAGGTCACTATATACACACACCTGGGTCCAGTGCCGAAAATGCTTCAATGATCTTCTGCGAACATTAAAAGTAAGTATCACATCACACTTACCTTCCAACTGCTTCCCTTCTCCTCTCATCACCAGCACTCTGCATTGTCAGCCTGCTCCTCCACATCCCACCTTACCCTTACTTCCCTTGCACCCTTACCTCTCTATCTCGCTCTCTGTACTGAATCACTTCACTATTCTACTATGCAGCCCTCACACTCGCTCTCACTGTTATGCAATGACAACAACTACATGCACAGGGAGGCAGCTTCCTCTTGCCACCTCACTCCATCTTGGTCTCCCTCTAAGCTTCTAGGTTTTGGATTCTTCACACTCACTCCATCACTCTTGCTGAGACTCCACTTGTGTCCCTCCTTGCAGGAAAAGCTAGCCCACAATAAGAGGGAGAGATCAAAGACAGGAGGAGGCACACCATCCCTGGCCACATTAACCAACACTGAGGAGGCTGCTCACGACATCGTGGGAGGTGGCGAGGAGCTGGAAGTGGGGGAAGGAGAGACGGTCACATTTGAGGAAGCTGGTGACAGAATGCATTTTCATCCCTCGCATTTACAATTCATGATTGACTGCAATGGCATATGATGCGCATAGAGATTGACTTCTGATCATCTGCACAAAAGGATTTGTCTGCTACCTGAAAATCTGATGTCTAACTCATGCCTTTACTCTCTCACAGGACCATCGAGAGCCCCCCTCCTCACTGTCCAGGAGGAAGAGCCAGACGACTCCTCAGAGGAACCTGGAGCCTCAGAGGGAGCAGCGTCACCAGGACTCAGCGCACCCAGCACCAGCGCACACATCGGCAGGGCCTTCGCGACATAGAGTAGCGTTGTCACCTGGTGTATCACAGCTCACAAGTGAGCATCAGCAGATGGTGGAGACAGGGACAGCAGTGGAGAGTCCTCATCAGAGGTCGCAGGACTCTCCTAGCTCTGCTCAGCTGCATGTAGACACTGTGCCTCTGGGGTCATCCAGAAAGAGAGCAGCGCTGGAACTCCAGGAACAAGTGCAGGAGTCTCTGGCAGGGTTTGCATCCAGGGTAACTGTGAGTGTGCAGAGAATGGAGGAGTCCATCTCTAACATGAGCACTGCCTTTGTGGAGGCAATGGCGCATGAACATTCCGCCATGGAGAGGGCGGCGACCACCATGGAGGACATAAATCGCCAGACTAACGAAAACCTGGTGACTCTTCAAAATAGATTGTCTGCAATGGAGGAGAGATGGGCATCTATTTTGGAGAGACACCAGAGGTACATGGATGTCCTTGTTATGAGGACTGCCAGTACAGAGATGGGTCCTCATGGTCCTCCTGATGTGCAGCAAGGTGCTCTCCAGCCACTTGCTAGCACTGAAGTGCGGGTGACCCATGAGAGGGATGTTGGTGGCAGGCAACAAGGAAGTGTGGGCTCCTCTCCAAGTGCTCACACGACCATGCCACTGCGGAGCCCTTGGTCAGAGTCCCACATTCCACACCAAACTGAGATGGCCATCTCAGCCCCTGCACATCCGCAGGAAGAGCAGACTGTGGAGGAGCCCTCCCAGGCTCCCAAACCCAGAGGATGCCCACCAAAGGCGTCTAGGCAGGCGCAGCATTAAAGTGAGCAAGGTGCCTCTACATCTGCTGAAGCCACAGGGGAAGCACCACATAGAAGCACGCATAAGAGGAAGTTAACACACAAATAGTCACAAGGGTAGTCACATGGGTGTTTTATTGTGCTGTAAATTATCGAGTGTCCTCCTTTTGTGATGTCATTAAACAAAAGTGATGGCAAGCAGTTGAGGTTCTGGTCTATGTGTTCTGGGAAATGGAAGTTGCACAGGGAGGGCTCAGGGCTAATTCCATTTATAATGATGGTGGTGACAGTGATCGGAAAGCACCATTTATTGGACAGATGATGTATGGTGTGTTAAGAATCTTGACCTTATCTTCATCTCCATCTGTGAGCCACCTGTGTTTGAAGTGTAAGCTCATGTGAATCTGGTATGGATGAATGCATCCCTTGCCTGACAGCCAGCAATGTGGTCACCTGCTGCTAGATTGGCCACATCCGGCCCCGCAAGGCGTCACTCCCCGTCCTCCTCCTCGTCCTCTTCCTCGTCCTCTTCCTTGTCCTCTTCATCTTCCGTCAAGGAGGTTGTGTGCTGAGTCACTTGTTCATCTGGCAGCACTAAGCCGCGCTGCTCTTCCTCCTAATCTGATGACCAGGATGAGAGGATGTAAATGATTCCCATCCCGTTGTTATAGATTTCAGTTGAGGCAAGAAGCTTGCCAGCGCACACTCAAAATGATCTGAAATTATTCCCAATCAGTTCAAACAGCAGATGTGTGTCAGCTTGACCAGTCACAAGGTCAGTAGATTTGCAAAATCTTATCTCAAACCTCCAACAACAAAGTTGTTGCATTTGAATGCCAGCCACATTACAGGAGCGCTTTTAAAGTTCTGCACCAATAATGACTACAGATCATGTCCTCCACCAACTCGTCTCCTTGCAGCTGGACTGTTTCTGACACGACGGGAAACAGGAGCCAGAGGCACGAAAATGGGAAACCTCTATCAAAATAGGATTATCAAGGCAGTTAACAGGCTCTTAACTGCCTTAACTACCTGTCCCACCAGTTGGAGTCGGGTCAGTTTGGGAGCAGCTGAACAGACGCTCACAAAAATCGCGTGGGGGCGGGATGGAGACGGGTTGGGGGCGGGATGGAGACAGGTTGGGGGCGGGTTGGGGGCGGGATGGAGGCGGGTTGGGGGCGGGTTGGAGACGGGTTGGGGGCGGGATGGAGGCGGGTTGGGGTCTGAAGCCATTTTTTCTGATTTTAGCTGCTGACACGCCTCCAAACCCGCCTCCTCAGGGCTGTTAAAATCCAGCCCATAATGTTTGTTTGCCAGTCAATACACTGTTAAAATCCCAGTTATACCTAATACAACAAGGTCTAACAGGGTTATTACCACGGAAAGCCCAAATTTTCGTCAGTTTCATTGATATCCCTGATTATACTGATTGCCGGCTATGGTGGTGGGGGGTGGATGTGGGGGGGGTGGCGCTGCGCAGCCAGTGTCGGAGCAGTGAATGACTGACCGCAACTTCAAGATTTCTGCGTTAGGATGCGCATGCGCTAAATCCTGAAGTTGCGGTCAGTTTCAACGGGTAATAATAGCAAACGCTGTTCGTTCGCTGTTATTACCCACCGCAATTCCATTGCCTGCTGTTAACAGGGAAGTAACTGCCTCTAATTGGTACCAGTAGCCCTACTGTCCTATTAACACTGACGAAGAGGCCAGCGACACTTAGTAGGCCCCTTTCAATATGCAATAGGGGTTCCAGCAACCCCGATTGCCATTTTAAGTTGGAACTGGTCGGAAATATTTTTGTGGGGCCAGGCCTCCCCCCCACCACTTACCTTACTGGTGGCCAAGGTGGCCCATTATTGGTTGGCCTCAATCCGGAGAGCTGCACTGAGATGGCCGTTTGGCACCCCACAGCACACCGGCTCAATGCCAGTGCCTGAGAATTGTGGTTGCCTCTTCACCACGGATATGGGTGATCGACCAGTGTGCCAAAAGTCAAAATCGATCCCATCCTTTTGGAATGCATGTACAATGTCACTGTGCATGTTGGCAAGGGTAATCCTTCAACCACTGTGAGCACAGGACCGACGACCTGTCATTGTTACTTTGTAAATCTTTTCATAGCCCAGATTTGAACCTAACCTGTCTGGCGGGAACAGGGCGGGTTCGGATCGGACGCCCATTTTCCACTCCGCCCAATTTTACACTGTATTGACTCCGAATCCATCCCATTCCTGCTGAGCAGGTTAGGTTAAAATCAGGGCTATACTTCTGGCTGGTAAAGGGGCAAAGTTAAGTCTTGCACTTACACTCATAAACCTAACCAAGATAACCTCCCATTTAAGGATATGGAGGAAATGTCAACCAATGGGGAAAGATAAATAAAATAATAGAAATAAATAGTGATCACCACGTAGGAGCATGCGTAAGAGGAAGATAATGCACAAGTAGTCACAAGGGTAGTCACTTGGGTGTTATGTTGTGTTTATTTTTGAAATGCTATCAGTTGCTTGTTGTGATAAAAAAATTCTGATGGCAAACTGTTGAAGTTGTGGCCTGTGTCATTTCGCAAATGGGACTTCCACATTGAGGGCTTAGAGCGACTTGCAATTGTCAGTATGGTGGTCAGAGTGATAGGAATCCGCAGGTTCTTGTCCATTGTCGATGCTCTGGTAAGAAGGTGCGAGGCAAAAGTGTTTGATTGTGCAGGCTAAGCAAATCTGGCCAAAATGAGTGCGTCCCTTGCATCCCGGGCAGCAATGTGGTCGCGCGCTGGCGCCTTCTGGCCTGTGCAGCTTCAGGTGGGTGAGCAGCAGCTTGGCGCTCCTGTTGTTGCTGCTGCTGTTGGTGCTGTTGTTATTCATAGTTCTGCTGCTGCCGCAGCTGGTCTTCATCCGAATCTGATGTCCAGGAGGAAAGGAAATAAATGGTTCCCATGCTTCTGGTATATGCCTCAGTTGAGGAAGCGCTCAGTCAAGGTGGGGAGAGGGGTTTCCCAGGAGGTCACACTGGAGATGGGTGTCAGGCTCCAAACTTCCACAACAATGAGTATGCCTGCTAAAAGTTCCCCCAGACCTGAGACAACAAAGTTCTGCCACCTGCAAATGATCATTGGTGAAAACTCCTTTTTAATGGTGGAGCTGCAGCTGTTAGTAAGCAATCCACTTGTGAGGCCGCCAGGATTCACTGGCGTGTTCCAGAGGAGATGTGCAGGATGAGGGAAATGTGTTAAAATCAGAACGGCCTCTCAAAATGGGATTATAGAGGCAATTAACTGGTTGTTAAAGGCCTTAAGGGCCTATCCCGCCTCTTGGAGGCGGGATGGAAACGGGGTCTGAAACCCCGATTCTGGGAAAATTGCTTGGAGGCGGGCTGGAGGCGGGATCGGAGCCGCCCGCCATTTTTTGCGATTTTAACACCTCACACGCCTCCAATCCCGCCTCCTCGGGCCTGGCAAAATCGAGCCCCTAGTGAGCACTGCCTCGCATTAGGACCACAAAATTGTCCCTGGGCTTTCTAACTGGTTTCCCCATTTAAAAACACTGTAGTAGATGTTTGCCTGGCTGTAAAACATTACCTGGGTAGAGCATGGGCAAGAAAATCAAAGCAGGTAGGATCACACGCACATAACAAACCCTGCCAGATTTTCTCTCCATTAATTTGAATGGAAGGAAAATTGGGTTGTTTCAATTCACAGGTGTCCAATCTTCCCTGCCCAATGTTCTTGTCTGTGCTCCACCCAGACAGTGCTTAACACTCAGGAGGTAAAGATTAAATTCTACCCCATTAGGACTTATTTTCTGATTTCCTCTCCTGAAGGCACTGACCCTTGTGGAATAAGATTTCATGAACCCTGGTGGCCTCTGCTATCTTGCCAAGTGGCCATTCTTCATAAGTGAGCCTTGATAGTAAATTCAATTAGATATTCAACCGCAGAAGGCACCAAATCCATGTTTTATTTCACCCTCACCCCAACATCCACTGGCAATCAATGGATAATGATCAGGAACAGGAATTGTTGTTATTTTCCCCCTGCCTTACTCAAGGGAGTGGAGGCCGATTATTGCGTCACTGCCATTACTTTGGCTTAGATCAGCTAACTCAGCATGGATTGAGGATCAAACCTGACATTTTCCTGAGCTATATGGCTCTGTACTACATTGGACAGTATCCTTACCAATTGACCGTGATAAACAAGTATTGAATGCATGCTTTGGATAATACTGCAGTGTAGCTCGGAGGATGAAATGTGATGCACCTATGACTATTGGGCTTCTTGAGGGTTCTGCCAACATTCTGTCCGGTGATTAATCATAAGCCTATTTGGTTGTTATGACAGCTGTCTCCTTACCAAAAACTCCTTTATGTATGAGAAAATAATGGACTTTGTCAAATTCACATTGGATAATTAGATGCCAATCAGTCACGTAACTATGATATAAATTAATTCACAAACTCTCTCAGATCAGTAAACTAAAGGTGTCTCTCATACACATGACAGCTAGCATTATAACTTATTACCACTCTACACATTCATCATTTTTAGCTCATTTTTTTTCCTGTCAGGTTGTGAATCTCCAGAGAAATATTAAAATGTTATTTTAAAAAATGATGATGTTGTGTAAGCTTTGCAATTAAAATCTGCTGTCTGATTCACTTTTTAAACATTTCTCCCTTTCCCTTTTAGCTGGTGATCAGTCATTTTATTACTTGAACATTTATTCAAAACTGTTTTAATTATAGCAAAATGGATAAATATATAAAACTGCAGTGTGATTTTATTGTAGTTAAACACGGTCTGATTTTTCCCATTGTCCATAAGTAAGATGTTATTCCTTTACCCCTTCATCACTCAACACAAGCTGTTGAGCAGTAATAAAGTTTGTTATTTTATGAAGGCCCAGTAGATTCCATGGTTTCTGTGACTGATTCTGCAGCATTTAGTTTCAAACATGAGACATTGTGGGGCAGATCTTGATTTTGGGCAGTAGTGTAAAATGGGTGATAGCGAACTGGCAGCTCATTTTACATCTCTCCGGATTTTTATTTCTATTGACATCAATGCAAATAAAAATCGGGAGAGATGTGAAATGGGCTGCCAACTGGCTATCACCCATTTTACATTATCGTACCAAGTCAAGATCTACCCCACTGCGTGGGCTGGTGACCCCATTAAAGACTGCTTAATTTACATTTCAAATTCCCTTCATAGCCTCTGTTGAAACAACTCTGAGGTATCAGACTATCATACCAAACAGATATTAGATTTCTCATTTAAACTTGAAGGAGCTTTGCCAAAAGAATGGATGTGTAGAAAGAACAGATCGAAGATAGAGAAAGACAGGAAGAAGGCTCTTTCATTGTTTCTCTCTGTGGTTCTGGGTGATGTTTTGTTTGGGTGTTATTAACACTTGTTTTAATCCTGTGATCTGAACTAGCAGCTGCAGAAACTGAAATAAAATAGTTTGTGCAGGTTGGAAGGCAGATCTTCAACATGCTGTGTGCAGTGGTACAAAGGGGAATGACACCCATTTTTTTTACATAAGTTACCAATCATAAAATTTTTTTTTAGACAGCCCCTTATCAAATCTCACTGAATAGCACTTTGCATTACAGTTCATTATTTTGAAATGCAGAGACCGTTGTTACAAAGGCAAACGCAACAGCCATTTTGTGCTCTCAAAAACAGCAATAAGATGGATGACCAATTAATCTGTTTCATGTTTTTGTTGAGGGGGGATGTTGGCCAAGACACCAGTAGAATGCCATGCTTTTGCTCAAATAGCGCCATGGTATCTTATCCATTCATCTGAGCCAAGGGAACAGACAGACGCGGCTTGAGTTTAACATCTCATCCAAAGGACAGCACCTCCAACAATGCAGCACGCCCTTAGCACTAGGCTGCCATGTTGGCCGAAATTATCTAAAGTCCTGGAGTAGGGCTTCACCTGAGCAATGCTGTCATTGAAAGGTGCTAAGTGAAACACAGCCAATTCTCACATTGGGAAGAAGAAAATAGTTGGAGAGAATGGTCAGTTTCAGAGCAGTATTGCTGGATTGCTTACAGGGGGCGGCAGGGAGGGTTAGGTGGGTAATTTTCACCTTCACCGATATAGAACTCGCCCAATTTTCATTGATTTCAATGGAAGTGAAAATGGGGTGGGTTCCACAATAGACTAGCGATCCACTCTGCCAGTTTACCACCCAAGCGGTGAAGGTGAAAATTAGCCCCTCCCGAAAATTAGTGGTTTCTCAGCTCAGCTGGGAGATAGTTCATGGAGAAATGAAAAAGGTAGAAAGTATCTTAAAAAGAAGACACTGAAAGGAAGAAAAATAACCAGCGCGTTCACTGAGAAAACTTTGAAGTAACGGGCTATCGTATCAATCTAAAGGGACATCCGTTAGTTTTAACATTTGATTCAGACAAGACCACTGTTATTCTCTGTATTTCAACTCCCAATAGCATCACATCAATTCATTCACTTAAAAACAGAGATGGTACAAATCCTAATCTGAAAACATTACTGGAAAAAAAGGAACAGTCAAAGATAGCAATCTGAGTTCTTAAACAAAGATATTGGCCGAAATTTTGCCGGCGCTCATAGGGCAGGTTCGGAGGCAGGTCCGCTGTCAAAATCCAAAAGATTGACAGCGGGTCAGGATCCCGCTCTGAACCCGCCTCCTTGTCAGTTTCTCAGGTGCGGGGTCTGCCTGTGCTTTGCAGACCCAGCACTAAGCGGCAGGTCACCCAATTGAGATAGTTAAGAGGGTCTTTAAAGGTAGTTGAACAGCATTTTACCACCTTCTAGCCATTTATCCAACTTTTCCATGAGGTTCCCATCGCTCGGGCATCACATCAGGTAAGCGTGTTGGGTTCTCTATGTCTCCCCATTGCTGTGAATAGGTGACAGCTGCAAAAGTGGTATGAAAGCTACCATTTCACAGCTGTTCACTTTCCAATGTCAGAAGTTTGAGCCTTCAGGACTTGGAAGATACTTTTGAGCTGTATGCAGTTTGGAAGTGTTTGGAGTAAACTCTCTATCCACTGTCACCTCCTTGGAGCAACCTCTCTCACCATTGACAGATCGCTTCTGTCATCTCAACTTCAGCTGCCATCTATTCCATCAGCATCGGTGCCCTTGAAAAAATCTCACCTTGGTCTTCAGAATCCCACTACATTCAGCCCCAACATCAGCAGCACCAGGCATACCAGTAGCACCAACAACAACACCAACCTTCTCCGCAATCACCTGATGCTGCACAGGACAGAGGACATCAGCACCCAACCACATTGCTTCCCGGGATGCCAGGGATGGCCTCAGCATGGCCAGATTTACTTCACTTGATGCTGTACACCCTGGTTGCCACATGATGTGCCAGGTTGGCACCACCCCACACCAACACCATAAAGCATCCCTACAATGCCCAAGCCATTCCTTTCACACTCATCACCATTGTAGGAGGTACCCTTATGTCTCACCATTCACTGCAACTCACTAAGCCACTTCCAAAGGTGCACACAAATCTGTCCAAGAACGCAAAGTGTTGAAAATAAAGATTTTAATGTTTGATAGAACATTCACAGAAACTTCACATGAACATTGGCTAAAACACCCAAGTGCCTACCCTTGTGTGTTGTTAGTTGATATGATTGGACTAGGATGAGGGTGAGTGTGAGGGGTGGCTGGTGAGATGGGGAAGTGATAATGTAGATAGAGAGAGAGGGATGGGTGGAGGTGCAAGGTAAGCTGGTGTGAGTAAGGATGTGCAGGAGTAGGTTAGGGAAGGCAGAGTGATGGGGATGTGATGAGTGGCTCGGCAGGATTATAAAATAGTGGGTGTTCTATGGCAGATGCTGAGACTTCCTATTGGTGCAGTCTTGAGGGTACAGGAAACTGCCACGCAGCTTCTGCCCTTAAAGGGGGCTTGTTCATTTTGGTCTTTGGGAAAGCTTGTAGACTGTGCAAAGTCAAACATTTGGAAGCCTGCAAACATATAGCCAAATATATTTAAGTGTTTCTGAGAAGTTACTTCTGCCAGCAGACCATTTAAAAAAAATAAAAGTGCCAAGGAAGAAGGCTTCAGGGCAGCAATGCAATCCATCCCGATGCCAGTCACGAGGCCTGGTTGCACAAGGGCACCCTGCTTTGATGATAAGATGATTAAGCAGCTGCTGCAGGAGGTGGGACAAAGGAGGGATGCCGGTTTCCCGCTGTGGGAGGAAGGCACTGAAGGCTCTGGCAGGCAGAGCCTGGCAAGAAGTGGCTGAAGTCATTAACAGCAACAACACTGTCCAAAGGCTGTGGACACAAGCCAAAAGAAATTTAATTATCTCACCAGGAGGGGGAAACGTGTGAATCTTTACATATATAATAGGTTGTCAGTGAGCCCCTTAGCAACAACCTAGTGTATGCTATCACACAATGTAATGTGCTCAATCAAATTACATAATGTAAGCCTGCTGAATCTCATGCCCACTTAGGCATATCTCCCCGCTCACAATTTACTTGCACTCCGCACAACCACTTGGAAGAATTTAATGTATGAAAACTTTGCTGCAACTTCCTCGTCGGAAGATAACTTCGCTACTGTTAATGCTGTCCTGACACTGCAGTTAGTAGTGAAAGTCTCATATGTTTCTGCAAGAGAAGCGGGTATTTAAAAGAAGTCAGGCCATCGTTCCCAGAGGAGGACCTGCTACAGTACAAGACGTGACCCTGTTTGAGGAAAGGGCTACAGATGGTGAAGTGGGTGAGCAATTCCCCTCTGGGTAGCTGTCACAGACTGCGTCAATTCCAACACCATTCCCTGGCAGATGGAAATGATGATATAGGCGGGCAAGTGCACCTTGAGTTCATTCTGCATTTGCTATGATATTTGCCCATTTTTATGTCTTCATAAGAATGGCACAGTTAACAGATGTCAAACCATCCACCGATCTGGCAGGAAGCTGTTCATCTGGCACCCCAGCATTATTAGCATGCTGCAGCTGAGTGCTATCCCTCCAGGAAGGGGAGGGGGTTATAGACAGAGCATGAGGGGAGCACTGTGGTAGAATACTGAGCATTGGAGAACAGGAGTGGGAGCTGCAGGAGGTGGAAGAAGAAGAGCCCACTTGTTGGAAGAGGAGAGCATCTCCACCAGCAGCTGCAGTGTGTGGATCCAGATTCCCGCGGTCGTGTTTTCAAAAGAAGAAATCTTTCAGAGTGTGATTAACTATTGCAGTCACTGGGTGATGTACCCAGTAGTTTTTGCAACATGGCGACAACTGTGGAGAAGTACACATCCTACATGTGTGAGATTTTGATGCATGGATTAGAAAACATGCAGCTATTCTTGCAGTGGGTGGCAGCTCCAGTGCATCTACTGCACAGCTCCTCATTGCTGCAATGACAGCCTTTGGCTTCTCTGTGGCCTCCTCGATGGACAGGCTCACAGAAGAGGTTGTTCAAACCAGAAGGAAAATAGTGGTTATCATAACCACTGCTCCCATTTTTCCAGACAGCAGGTGCTGGTAATGGTTCTGCTATTGCTGCTGACAGCTTCTCTAGACCCATCTTTTGTTTCTTTACTTGTCCCATTACCAACCCCTTTTGCACCATCATCTCTTTTGTCATTTAATCTCTCCTGTCTTCCACCCTATCACAGACCCTCCCTTTTGTTCTTTCCTCCCCTCCCCCCTTTCCCTGCCTCTGCACTTGCTTAAAAACTGGTACATCTCTAACCTTTTTAGTTCTGACGAAAGGTTTTTGACCTGAAATGTTAACTGTTTTTTTCTCTCCACAGATGCTTCCTGACCTGCTGAGTAGTTCCATCATTTTCTCTTTTTATTGCAGATTTCCAGTATCCACAGTATTTTGCTTTTGGAAAATAGTGGCAGAGAGGCTGGGAGAAGAGTAGGTCGGGACAACATGTGGATGTTGATGCTTTCTTTCCAGAGGTTTCCATCTCCACTGCTATCAGTGTCCCTTCCTTCTTCACTGCACAGTAGCCTGAAGGCAGGCAGGGCCAGGCCTGTCCCCACAGCAGCAAATGAGCTGCAGCCTGAAACTGGCTCCACAATGTACAATCTTACAGAGATTGAGAGCCACCTCGGGTTCTGGAGCCTGATCCAGATATACAACAGCCATCCTCCTACTCTATTCCTGCCTGAGGAGAACCATTCAGACAAAGCCCCAGCTTTGTTAGCCCTGCATAAAAGACCACCTTGTTGGAAAGGGGAAGCATCGGAGTGGAAAGAGTTAGGTAGATAATCACAAATTAGATATCTCCACAATAACTGTGTCAACTTCAGATTATACTTTGTGCAAAGTTATTTTGGTGTTACTACTAGTTGAGGTATTTATAGTAGGTGGAATGAGGGTGACAGGGACTATGGTTAAATTCTATGGCAAACCGGCAGAATCCCCACGGAATTTCAGGGCCTATCCCTTTAATGGCTAGAATATCAAAAGGAAAGAAGTATTCTTAGTAACTGTAAACTTCTTTTACCTCAAATTTCCTGCTAACTCAGGCCTCACAGCACTCAAAAAGCTCTTGTTTTTACATTGTGACTTCATTTTATGTGGGAAACTTGCACAGTCTACAACCTGAGTAAAACCAAGAAATTGGGTTGCAGGTCATTGTAACATCATAAAAACGGCAAAAGGATGAATTGGAATACCTCCACCTGCTTCAGTACTGTGTTGAATGTGGGCCTCTCAGGATTTTCATTCAAAGGGTTGTGAATATTTGGAATTCTCTACCCCAGAGAGCTGTGGATGCTCAGTCATTGAGTATATTCAAAACAGAGATCAATAAATTCTTGGGAATTAAGGGATATGGGAATAGTGCGGGAAGGTGGAGTTGAGGTAGAAGATCAGCCATGATCTTGTTGAATGGCGGAGCAGGCTTGAAGGGCCAAATGACCTACTCCAGCTCCTATTTGTTACGTTCTTATATCATGGCAGGAAATTCGTGGGCAGCCCTATAGGAGAGGAGACCTGGTGTTGCAAGTCTCCACCCAGATTTCCAGTATACCTGCTTCCTGTTCAGATGTTCGTGAGGTGCCATCGCCAGGAAAATTGGCCCTAGCTAATTTTGGGAGTTTAATTTAGTCTGATAATGCACTGGTTAATGTGCACACATAAAGTTTTTTTGTGCATTGTTCTAACACAGTCATTAGTCAGCTTAATTTAAACAGGTTAACAACTGCATTGTAAGTACAGCACAAAGAAATGTAACACAATTGTGTTAAATAATGTGACACCAGAAGAAATTAAACTCTAAGGGCTGGAAATGTTGCCAGGCCTGTTCCATTGGTGACAGAGTGGCAGAGCAGAAACCCCCATCCACCTACATGATCGGCTGCCAACACTGCTGCGGCCCTGCCAGGGTGGTTCAGTGGCTCCTGCCCCAATCCGGGCTTGTAAGATGCAGTGGGCTACTGTTGTTGTGCCTGAGATGCCCCTCGGTCCTTCCATGCTGAAGATAAAACCCCAGCTGCAGCAATATTCGGCTCCAAAAGGAGCCATTTTGCTTCAAGACATAAGGTAAACGAGTCACTCTGGGATCGATTATCTTAGTTAGATGAGGCTTGGGATCTTTCAAAAAGCCTCCAAGGGACTCAGACCCCAAAGTACAGCTGAGGTCTTTTAAGGGTCAATGAGGTAGAAATTCGCCCAAACTGGGAGGCCCGAGGCCGGCCTTAAATTGGTCCTCACGCCTTATTAACATTTATGCGTGAGCTGCCGCCATCTGTGCCTCCACAGGCATCTCATGCATTGCAGATGCTGAATGTCGGGTTGCTTGCCTCACACTCTTGCTCCTCCTGGCGCCACAGGAAGATTTAAAAATAAATAAAATTTTAAAATAAAAAACTTTTGTTGGTGACCGTAGGAACAGCTAAAGAATTCTGCGCGGGGCAGGCCTGGTATCTGCTCTACTCATTGTAAACACATTTTCTAGATGTGTGCTTCAACAGGCATTAGGCCCCTAATTAACATATGCAAAAATCAATGCTGCACCAGTTTTATGCTGGAAAAATGGGCACAATGCATACTAATGTCTATCCTGAGGAGCGGAATTCCTGGGGTCTACCCGACATGCTCCCTTGATGTGGGGGGGGGTAGAAACTGAGCCGGCGGAATCATTTTTAAGGAATCTCCAAGGTAGGAAACCTCGTATTATAAAAGTTTGTAAAAATGCATTTAATAATGATTTGATTATTAAAATTTAATGTTCCATGTGTTCAGACAAATAAGTGTGCTTTGTATTGACTATCAATAGGTAGCAAGTTGCCTGGCCACTTTCTTGGATGGGAATAGTGTTTGGCACAGGGAGGAAACAATAAATGCATTACAAGAAACACCCACATGCAATAAGAATGTAATAAATATTACCGACTGTAGAGTTTCATCTATGTGCAAGGCACCTCTAATTCATTGTAATTATATTGTCCATTTGGATTCAGATGAAACAAAGTAATGAAAATTTCAGTACTGGTTTCAACTAGGATCCCACAATATCCTGTCACATAGAAGACAAGTCTATTATACCCAAACCATTGTCTGACAAGTATGGGGAGCTATATAGGAGCTTCCGGGCCCATCCAGGATGGAGCAGAACTTTCCTGCCCCACCTTTTCTTTTCTTTTTCCACTTAGTGAGCTACATTGAAGGAGAGGGAAGAGTAGAGTTTCAATTTTGTTGTAGCACTCGTAACAGACTGTTATAATGTCACACATCTTGAGCTGAAGTATCAGTTTGTATTTATATCGCTTACAGTTTCTTTATGGCTCAGTCTGAAATAAATATAATTTTATTAGGTATAATATTTATGTCCTTTTCTGTTTTACTCATTTTAATTCTCCTCTAATTCCCCGCAACATTTATGATGCGGAAATTACTGACAGTGAAAGGTTCTTGACTTGGTTGTCTGTTGCTGAAGCACTCTCTTGCACGGAATGTGTGAGAGCTTCATTAGACAGACGAATTTTAATCAAATTAGAGCATAATGAAGCCGGCCATGACCTTCCTGTTTTCCAATGTTGTTCCTGCAAAGTGTCCGTTTAAAATAGATGTCAAAGGCCAACAAGGTCATCAACCTATCAGGAGGAGAACCCTTAAAGTTATTATCCTGCCATTCCATTGCACAAGTATGGGGATTGCTTTCAATGGTCGCAAGAGGATTTCACTCAAGAGATAAAGAAGAAAAAAAATGCCATGCCAAGGGGATCAACAATTGTATCGCAGGCATAGTTGCTTGGTAATGGCAGAGGAGACTGCATTTGCATGCTTTGGTTCAGCAGGGAGGCATTTACCATCTGTCGCATGGAGGTCTGCAAACAAACTTCATTGCCAATGGCAGTCAAGGTCACCATGCCCTCAACTTTTAGGCTCTGGCTCGTTCCAGGTGTTCGTCAAAGTGCCACAGAATAGGCTTGCCAGCAAAGTGGAAGCCCATGGAATAAAAGTGACAGTGACAGCATGGATACGAAATTGGCTAAATGATAAGAAACAGAGAGTAGTGGTGAACGGTTATTTATCGGACTGGAGGAAGGTATACAGTGATGCTCCCCAGGGGTCGGTTCTAGGACCACTGCTTTTCTTGATATATATTAATGACTTGGACGTGAGTATGCAGGGCACAATTTCAAAATTTGCAGATGACACAAAACTTGGAAGTATAGTGAACAGTGAGGAGGAGAGTGATGGACTTCAGGAAGACATAGACTGGCTGGTGAAATGCGCGGACACATGGCAGATGAAATTTAACGCAGAAAAGTGTGAAGTAATACATTTTGGTAGAAAGACTGGGGAGAGGAAATATAAACTAAAAGATTACTTGACGTAACTTGAGTTTAAAATTCCACGATCTTTTGTGCTGGTTTGGCCGATTTCAGCCAGGTTGTGCTGATAAAACCAACACAAACCAATGGAAACTCTAGGCTAATGTGTTTACAATTTGAACAGAGGAAAACTCTCCCATTCCCCTGGTTTACATGTGCTGAGTTTGTTGATATATTTCTTGGTTACATGATCATTGCTTCCCATGCAGTTGAAGCATTAAGTCTGAAAGCCTGGTTGTGTGCAGCAATATCAAATAAGCATTCCCAAGTGTGTGATTTAGCTGCCTTATTGCTGTCTGTTGTAAGTATTTATGTCTTGCTGTCTGCTTTCTTAGTGCTATTATTTTAGTGCGCCTGTCAGTTAACCTTTCTTCACTTACAGATTGTACTCTGATGCTTTCCAGTCCAGAATGTCCTCTTCAGTTAGATACGCTGGGGGATTGGGCCCGTGACTGGTAAATGACATTTACTTTAGAAAAGTGCAGTGTTATGCATGTGGGCAGGTCAATTGCTGAACATGCATACACCCTTCAGGGAAAAGAGCAGTGGTGAAAGAAAAAGATCTGGGCATTCTAGTTCTCTAAAGGTTACAAGATTAAGTCCCAGCTTAGTTACCCAGATAGAGCTGGGTCTCTACACTTTTGAGAAGTATAGACGTAGGAGTGATTTAATCAAGGTTCATAAGATGATGCAGGGATCAGATTGTGTTTGTGCAGACAAATTGTTTCAACTACAAAGGTTAGGGAGGACAAGTGGCCACTCTTACAAATTATGTAAGGGCACAAATAGGTTAGATGTTAGGAGGTCTTCTTTCCCCAGAGAATAGTGGACCTCTGGAACAGGCTGCCAGCTCGTGCACTGAATGCTGATTTGCTGAATTCCTTCAAGCGAGAGCTGGACCCGTTCCTGGCTGGGGTGGAGATCACCTCTTTCAAGAGGTAGGTAATCTGGTAACCTTAATTAAGGTCTGGACTAGTTTTGATGCCTAAGGGGGTCGGAGAGTAATTTTCCAGCTTTTTCCCTTGAATTAGCCTCTGTTTTTAATTTGGTTTTTCACCTCTCCCAGGAGGTTACATGGTGGACAGAGGCCTAACAACATGCTGTCTGTTGAAAAGCAGGACCTTTCAAGTTGGGATTATTACCTGAGCCACGTGCAAATTGGCATAGAGATAAACAGATTAGGAAAATCAACACGTGGCTAATGGAGTGGTGTGAGAAAGAGCGGTTCCATTTCATGGGACACTGGCACCAGTACTGGGACAGGAAGGAGCTGTACTGTTGGGAAGGACTGCACCTGTACCCAGCTGGGGCCAAGGTCCTAATGGAAAGGATAACTAGGGTTGTAAATAAGCCTTTAAACTAATAACATGGGAGGAGGAAAAAGGTAGAAATTACAGAAACTTAACAATAAAAGAATCAGGAAAAGAGAGTAAAGAACAAACTAAAGGAAGGAATAAGGATAACACGAATGGCCAGAGATGGGATGAAGTCATAGAGCATAAAAATAAAATAACTACTAAAAACAAAGAGAGAGGAATAATAAAAAAAAATTAAAAATTCAAAACAAAATGGATGAACTGGAGGCAATAATTTGTAGAAAGGATCCAGATATAATAAGAATGGCTGAAACATGGTTACATAGGGAACAGGATTGGCAACTAAATATTGCAGGATATAACACATTTAGGAAGGAAAGGGAAGGAAGGAGGGGAGGTGAAGTAGTAGTACTAGTTAAAGATGACATAATCGCGGTAGAAAAAAAGGATGTAACTAGCAGTAAGATAGATACAGAATCCAAATGGATTGAGTTAAAAAGGTAAGTAGGGATCCATCACCCAAATAGTGGAAGGGAATTAGAGGAAGAAATATGTGGGCAAATCTACGAGGTGAGTAGTAGGTATAAAATAATAATCACGGGAGATTTCAACTACCCCCAAATAAACTGGCAGGAAGAAGTAGTGAAAGGAGAAAAGAGAATCGAGTTTTACAGTGTATCCAGAACTCCTTTCTCACTCAGTACGTAAGAAATCCAATAAGCAAAGAATCACTGCTGGTTCTTGTAATGGGTAATGAGCCAAAACAGATAGGAGAAGAGTATCAGCGCATCATAATGATCATAACATAGTAAGGTTCAAGATTAGGATTGAGAGTGACATAAGTAGGACAAAGACTAAGGTTACATAGGATTACATAGGATATACGGCACAGAAACAGGCCATTTGGCCGAACCAATCCGTGCCGGTGTTTATGCTCCACCCGAGCCTCCTCCCGCCATTCCTCACCTAAATCTATCAGCATAACCTTCTATTCCCTTCTCCCTCATATGCTCCCCTTAAATGCATCTATACTATTCGCTTCAACCACTCCCTGTGGTAGTGAGTTCCACATTCTCACCACTCTTTGGGTAAAGAAGTTTCTTCTGAATTCCCTATTGGATTTCTTGGTGACTATCTTATATTGATGGCCTCTAGTTATGCTCTTCCCCGCAAGTGGAAACATTCTCTCTGTATCCACTCTATCAAAACCTTTCAGAATTTTATAGACCTCTATTAGGTCACCCCTCAGCCTTCTTTTTTCAAGAGAAAAGAGACCAAGCCTATTCATCCTTTCCTGGTATTTATACCCTCGCATTTCTGGTATCATCCTTGTAAATCTTCTCTGCCCCCTCGCCAGTGCCTCTATATCCTTTTTATAATATGGCGACCAGAACTGTACGTAGTACTCTAAGTGTGGTCTAACCAAGGTTCGATACAGGTTTAGCATAACTTCCTTACTTTTCAATTCTAACCCTCTAGAAATAAACCCTAGTGCTTGGTTTGCTTTTTTTATGGCCTTGCTAACCTGTGTCGCTACTTTTAATGATTTGTGTATTTGTACTCCGGGATCCCTTTGTTCCTCTACCCCACCCAGATTCGCACCGTCCAAGTAATAAGTGACCTCCTATTCTTCCTACCAAAATGTAATACCTCACATTTATCTGTGTTGAATTTCATTTGCCAATTATATGCCCATTCTGCAAGTTTATTAATGTCTTCTTGTAATTTTTTGCAGTCCTCCTCAGTATTGGCTTTGCCTCCCAATTTGGTGTCATCCTCAAATTTAGAAATTGTGTTTTTGATTCCAAAGTTTAAATTGTTAATGTAAATTGTGAACAACAGTGGTCCCAGCACTGATCCTTGTGACACACCACTACCCACCTTCTGCCACTGTGAATAGCTACCCTTTACCCCTACTCTCTGTTTTCTGTCTTGAAGCCAGCTAGCTATCCAATCTGCTACTTATCCCCTGACTCTGCATTCTCTGACCTTGTTCATCAGTCAATTATGGGGTACCTTATCGAAGGCCTTTTGAAAATCTAGATAAATTACATCTACTACATTACCATTGTCTACTCTCTCTGTTACCTTTTCAAAAAATTCAATGAGGTTGGTCAAGCAAGACTTTCCCTTTTGAAATCCATGCTGACTATTCATTATTATATTTTTGGTTTCTAGATGTTCTTCTATTTTCTCCTTTAGTAGGGATTCCATTATTTTTCCTACCACCGATGTTAAGCTGACTGGTCTATAATTTCCTGGACATGTTCTATTCCCCTTCTTGAATATAGGTATTATGTTAGCCATCCGCCAGTCTTCTGGCACTATACCTTTTTCTAACAAATTATTAAAATGTTTAGTAATGCCTCAGCTATCTCTTCCTTTCTTTTAAAATGCATGGATGCAGTCCATCCGGATCAGGGGTTTTATCCTCTTTGAGTTTGATTAGTTTATTTAATATATCCCCTCTTTTATTTTAAATTCACTTATCTCATTACTAATCTCATCATCCAATGTCATGTCCACCTGTTCTATCTCCCTGGTAAATGCTGAAGCAAGATAATTCTTTAATTTTTCTGCCATCTCTCTATTGTTCACTGTGGTATTATCCTGTGTATTCCTTAATGGCCCAAGGTAACAGATTGGAAAAGAGCAAATTTTGAGGAAATGAGGGTGGAACTAAAGAAGGTAAACTGGGAGAACATTTTGAAAAACAGAGAGAAAAATAGTGGCAAATCTTTAGAACGGTAAACAATAGAGATCAAGAGAAACGTATTCAACTAAAAGCCAAAAACAAGCAAGCTAATTGTGGGGCGCTGTGGATGAATGAAGAACTAAAGGGAAAATTGATTCTGGAGAAAACAACATATAAGAAGTACTTAGATACTAAAGGAGAGAAGGACAAAAGGGAATACAAAGAACTTAGGAGAGAAGTTGGAAAATAAACATCAGGACAGCAAAGGGAAATTACAAAATCAAATTATCAAGGAACATCAAAGAAATAATAGTGTTCTATAGACACATTAAAAAAAAAGGAAAATTAAAGTAGGGATAGGGCCACTAAAAGAAGAGCAAGAAAATCTAACAGGTAATGACAGAGAAATGACAGAAGTATTGAATAAGAACATAAGAAATAAGAGCAGGAATAGGCCATACGGCCCCTCGAGCCTGCTCCGCCATCCAATAAGATCATGGCTGGTCATCGACCTCAACTCCACTTTCCCACCCGATCTCCATATCCCTTGATTCCCCTAGAGTCCAAAAATCTATCTATCTCAGCCTTAAATATACTCAAAGACTCAGCATGCACAGCCCTCTGGGGCAGAGAATTCCAAAGATTCACAACCCTCTGCGTGAAGAAATTGCTCCTCATCTCAGTCTTAAATGGCCTACCCCTTATCCTGAGACTATGCCCCCTAGTTCTAGACTCTCCAGCCAGGGGAAACAACCTCTCAGCATCTACCCTGTCAATCCCCTTTAGAATCTTGTATGTTTCAATGAGATCACCTCTCATTCTTCTAAACTCCAGAGTATAGGCCCATTCTACAAAATCTCTTATCATAGGACAGCCCTCTCATCCCAGGAATCAATCTTCATTGCACCGACTCCAAGGCAAGTATATCCTTCCTTAGATAAGAAGACCAAAACTGTGCACAGTACTCCAGGTGTGGGCTCACCAAGGCCCTGTACAATTGTAGCAATAATTACGTTGCCTCAGTTTTACTAAAGAAGATAACAAAATAGACACTTCACTAGAGGATGAGCTTAAAAAGAATATTAATACCATTGGGAAAGAAAGAGAGAAAATAATTAACAACAGGCAAACTAAAAGAGGATAAAACTCAGGCCCGGATTGTATGCACACACGCATACTTAAGGAAACTAGGAAGGAGATAGCAGAGGCACTGGTTTATATATACAAAAGTTCCATAGAAGAGAGGGTAGTGCCAGAGGACTCCTGGACAGCTAATGCTGTTCCTATATACAAAAGGAGAGAGAACAAAACCTGGAACTATAGACCAGTCAGCTTAACGTCACTGATAGGAAAGGTACTGGAATCTATGCTAAACGAAGTGATAGAAGAGCATCTAGACAGAAAATATAATAAAGTCAACATGGATTCCGAAAGGTTAAGTCATGCTTAACTAACCTGATAGAATTCTTTGATGTGGTAACAGAAAGAGAATACAGGAGTAATGTAGTAGATGTCATATACTTGGATTTTCAAAGGGCCTTTGATAAGCTAGCACACGGTAGGCTCATGACAAAATTTAGGGCATGTGGAGTCAGGGGACAAATAGTTGCATGGATAGCAAATCGGCTAAAAATAGAAAGCAGAAAGTAGGGTAAAGGGTAATTATTCAGATTGGAGGAAGGTAGAAAGCAGTGTTCCACAAGGATTAGTGCTGGGACCACTGTTAATCATAATTTACATTAATGCTTTGGATTTAGGAATAAGTAACTCAACATCAAAATTTGCAGAAGATACCAAACTGGAGGGTATAGCTAACACAGGAATAATGCAAAATAATACAAGAAGATATTAGAAAACTTACAGACTGGGCAGTTAAGTGGAAAATGAACTTTAACATAGATAAATGTGAGGTGATGCACTTTGGTAGGAAAATCAGAAGCATCACCTATACCTCAGAACTGAATGGGGTAGAAGAGCAAAGAGATCCAGGGATACAAGTAAACAAATGATTAAAAGCACCATTGCAGGTCAGCAAACCAATTAAAAGTGCTAACAAAGCACTGAGATTAATTTCTAGGGGTATAGAATTCAAAAGTAGTGAAGTTATGTTAAACTTGTGTAGGACCCTGGTCAGGCGACACTTAGAGTGCTACGCACAGTTTTGGTCTCCATACTATAAGAAGGACATAGAAACACTGGAGATAGTGCAAAAAAGATTAACAAGGATGATACCAGAACTGAGAGCTTACAGCTATCGGGAAAGTTTGAACCAGTTGGGGCTTTTTCTTTAGAAAATAGAAGACTTAGAGGAGGCCTGATAGAGATCTTTAAAATGATGAATGGGTTGGACAGGGTAGATGTGGAGAGAATGGCCGGGATCTTACCTGAGGAGGCCCGTTGGGGGCGGGACTGCTGGTTTCCGGGTTCTAGTCCCACCCCCGGCGACGTCTGATGACCTGACGCTATTTTCCCCTGATTGGCCTTGTTAAGCCCGCCCTGCGGGCTTGCCGGCCAATTAAGGGAAAGCCGGTGTCAGATGACATCAGTGCATGACGCTTCATCTGCCGGTTTTGTTAAAGTGACAGGCCCCATAATTTTTTGACAGATGATTTGACAGTGTTTGACAGCATTGAGGTGCTGTCAAACACTGACAATCACTGTCCAAAGGTGAGCCCTTGCATCCATGCTCACCAATGACTCTCTCCTTAGGAGAAAACAGATGGCAGCTGCATGTGAGATTGCAGAAGCCATCTGTCAATTCTCCTGATCAGATGAGGCTTCCCAGAAACATCAAATCTTGTCACCTGCAGATACATATAAACAGAATAAAAATATTTCTCACTACATTCTCTCACCTGTCATAATTACCTGTGCACCATTGCACCCATCACACTACCTCTGCAGCTGTCATTTGCACACTTACACTGCAGCAGACCCACAGCTCACCTCGCTGACCCTGGTGGGGTTCCCCAACGTCGGGAAGGCCGCATCAGCAGGCAGAAAATGGTGAAAAGCCTCTTAACTGCCTGTTAACTACCTGTTAACAGGCAGTTAATTGGCTCTAATCCCCTTCCTGCTGCTAGGAGACGGGTTCCCTGCGCGAGTCAGGGACCCGCCTTCCAGGAAGATGGTTCGGAGGCGGATTGGAGGCGGGGTTGGGACCCGCTCCCAATTTTTCCCATTTTCCCAGCAGTTCCACCTCCAAACCCACCTCCTCAGGGCTGGTAAAATCCAGCCCAATGTTTCCACTTGTGGGAGGATCCAAAACTAGGGACCATAAATACAAGATAGTTACTAATAAATCCAATAGGAAATGAAAAGAAATTTCTTTACTCAGAGAGTGATTGGAATGTGGAACTCACTACCACAGGAAGTGGTGGAGACAAATAGCTCAGATGCTTTGAAAAGGAAACTAGATGGGCTCGATTTTGTCAATGGGGACGTGATGGAGGTGGGACTCCCACTTTTTTGGGTTGTAGTCCCGCCTCCATCGATTTGTGGCCAACCCACGCTACTTTCCCTTGATTGACCTTGTTAAGCCCGCCCAGCGGGCTCAGCAGGCCAATTAAGGGACACCTGGATACTAGTGACATCAGCGATTGACATTTCATCTGTCAAGAGCTTTTGACAGATGAAATATCAGCGTTTGACAGCTCTGTGAAGCTGTCAAACACTGACAATCTGTCTTCTAACTTGAGTCCTTCTACTCAGACTCAGTTAGAGAGCTCTCCAGACCAGAAAGCAGAGGCTGCAGCTTTTGACAGCTCAGCGGCCATTCTGCTTTCTGTGCCGGTGAGCTGAGGGACTCCCGAGAACTGAAGGGAGGAAGCCTGGAGGAGAAAGTAAAGGTAAGTAAAACTCATTAAAACACTTTACACACACCTCACACACTTACCTCTGCACTCATGCACCCATCACTCACCTGTACACCGGACATCTCGACCCCTCCAAGCCCTGCAGACCGACGGTCCGCCTCGCTAACTTGGCGTGGTTTGGAGCCGTCGGGCAGCCCACCCTTCAGGGCTAAAAATAGGGATTAGCCAAAAAACTGGCCTGTTAACTACCTGTTAACAGGCAGTTAATTGGCACTAATCCCCTTCCCGCCTCGGGGAGGTGGCTCCCAGCACAGGTCGGGTACCCGCCTCCTGGGACATTGGCATGGAGGCGGGTTGGGGGCGGGATGGGTACGTGCCCCCCGAATCTGCAATTTTCCCACCACTCCCACCTCCAAACCCACCTCCACGGGGCTTGGAAATTCGAGCCCAATGAGTACATGAGAGAAAAGGCAATAGAAAGATATGCTGAAAGGCTGAGATGAGCTAGATGGAATGAGAGGAGACTCGTGTGGAGTATAAACAACAGCACAGACTAGTTGGGCCGAATGGCCTGTTTCTGGGCTGTATATTCTATGTAATTCTATATAATTATGTAATGCTATATTCACAGTGGTGACCCAAGATCCTAGAAAGAAACAGTGATATCACTCTACAAGATAGCACATGCATAAAGTACCATAGGTTGTGGGTAGCAATTTTCTGTCCCCAGGTGAGACTTGGAAAGGTCTGCCCTAGGCTATAGTGTAAGAGCAGTTTTCTACATCATGGCGCTCTGTGTACTATTACAACATTATAGATTCATGTGAACCTTGAAACAATTTCAGAGTCCAGAGATTGCTGCTTAAATCTCTCTTCCTATTATTTTATTCCTTTGTAGTTTCTTCCATTCTGCTTTAGTCTTTAACTTCATAGACTCTCTTCAGTTTCCTTCCTATTGCCTCCTTCTGACTATAATTGCAATATTAACAATAACGTATTCCATCTGCTGGTCCTTTCTCCATCTGCTGGTCCTTTCTCCATCTGCCCTCCCTCTGGGTAAGTACTTTTGATCGACAGCTTCAACCAAAATCAGAGGCATGCAATGCTCCAGGTGGTGACTACTGGGTCCTAGATTCTGGGACCTGCAATCCTTTACACAGAGTCAAGACTGAGCAGTCCTTATTACAGTACCCAAGATGATAGAAGTTCTTACCTGTGATCCATATAACCTGGTTATACTGCAAATGAGACACTCACAGTGGCTACAAAATTCAGAAGAAAACCGATTATGGATAAAGGATAAATTTGGATTACGTGGCAGGAACATTTATCAGGAATTCAAATGCAGAGGTCAGTGCACCTCATAGAACTTTCAATGCATTGATTTGTAATATTTACCTCACTTGACATTTAGTCACCATGTTTACAAATGATTTGAGGTATTAAAGAGGGTTTAGAGAAGAGCAGCTATAATGGTTCAGGGACTTAGCTCTGTAAATTATGAATAAAGACTCATAGAACTGAACTTGATTCCATTCGAGATGCAAGCAAGTTATTTAACTTAGACTATGAGCTCTGAACAAGAGGTCAGGATGAAAACTAACAATCTTCACGTAATTATTAAAACTAGAAGATTTTTTTCTATAGTGACAGTAGAAGGATGTGTGGACAAAATGGAACATTCAGTAATAGAGTAGGTGAAAGCTGGTGGTGGGAGGAGAGAAGATCATGGGTGTGTGTGTGTGTGTGGGGGGGGGTGGCGGTGGGGGTGCGGTGTGGGGGTGGCGGGAGGGTTAGAAGAATACCATAGAAGCACAGAAGTTTACAGCACAGAAGGAGACCATTTGGGCCTTTGTGTCTAAGCTGTCTGACTACTAAAGCAATCCAAAATGAATTCCTCAGCTTCAAAAGATTATCCATTTTCCTTATCTCTGCTTGAAACATTGCCCGAAGCAAAGCATTCCATATTCCAACAACGCTTTGCATAAAAACATTTCTCCTAACTTCTCTTCTCACTCTTAGTAACAATTTTAAATTGATGACCACTTATCACTGACTCTCCAACCAGAAGAAATAATCTTTCCCTATTCACTCACAGGGCCTCTGAGGCAGGCGGGAAACCCGGGAGGCCAGGTTTCCCGCAGGCCCTGCCGACTTTAATGGCTGGGCCTGATTTGCATGTGAGGCCTTGGATTCCCGCCCGTAGCCAGCCAACTTGAGAGGCTGGCTGGCTGCAGGACGATAGGCTTCAGATGCGAGGGGTCGGTCTGGGGGAGAGATCGCGGGAGGGGTGGGCAATCGGGGATCACGGGAGGGGGGTCGACAATCGGGGATCGCGAGGGGGGGCTTGGCAATCTGGGATCACGGGGGGGGGCGGTCGGCAGTGGAGGATCGGGGATCATGGGAGGGGGGGTCGGCAATCTGGGTTCACAGGAGGATGGTCGGGGGGGGGTCATCGGGGGGGGGGAGGGGGCCATTGGTCTGAGCATCGGTGAGGGGGGTTGCCGGGGATTGGGGGGGACAAGGATTAGGGATTGGCTAGGGGGTAGAGAGGATCGGCAGATTGTGGCCGGCCTCAGCAACATCGATGGGGTGGGGATGAGAGGCCTCATGATGGGTATCGGAGGCCTGGGAAGGTGATTGGAGGCCTCGATCGAGGCAGGAACCCTGGATCTAGGAGGTAGGTATAAAGCCATTTACCTCCTGGATGCAGCAGTCCCCGCCTCAGTTTAACTGCTGGGTTTCACAAATTGTGTGAAACCTGTCCACATGCAGTTAAATTCAAAATGGAGGGGATAAAAAGAGGCTTCCAGCCTCATTACAATATTTAAATTGACATACTGCTCCCTGGGAGCGGGTTGGTCGCCCGCCCCCTCTCCCGCCCCCGTCCCGCCTCTGTCAAAACCGGAAGTGTGCGGGTTGGAAGCGGAATCAGGTCGGGAATCCCATTTTTAACAATTTAACTGTCCCTACGCTCCAAACCCACCTGTTTTTTTGGGGGGGAAATTTCGGCCATTATCTTAAGTCTTTCCTCATAACTATAGTCTATCATCCCTGGTATTATCCTGGTGAATCTCTGCTGTACATTTTCTAGTTTTAATGTCCCTTCTATAAGAGGATACCCAAACTGCAGAGAATACTCTAACTGCCTCTCTGTTCCTCCACAGCTGTCAGCAATTTTTCATCAAGCCTATATGCCCATTTTTTCCCCTCCCAAATGTGTGACCTCACCACTTCTGTGCATTAAATTGCATCTGCCCATTCCATTAATCTGTCTATGTCCTCTAGAAGTCTTTCACATTCCTTTTTGTTGTTTGGTAAACCCCTTATTTTTGTGTCAGCAAATTCCAATATTGTGCTCCTTATAACCAAGTCCAAATAATCGACATGTATTGAGAGTAAAAGTGGACCCAGCATTGACCCCTGGGATACATCACTTCCAAGCCTTCTCCAATCTGAGCAATACCCATTAATCCTAACTAGTAAATCGTCTAGTCTTAATAATTGGCTGAAGATTGTTAGTTTTCTATTCCTGACCTCTTGTTCTGATTTGATGTGGTATCACATAGAAGAACTCGCAAGTCTTCTATCTTAAAACTTATCAAAAGCCTTCTAAAAAACTTATCACAAGGCTTCCCAAACTGTGCTACGTGTACCCCCAGGGGTATGTACGTGAGACATCTCTGAGGGGGTACACGGGAGAAATTGTCCAATGGTGGATTTTATTTATTAATTAACTTATTTATTTATTGCATTTTTATAATAGGCTACTCAGACGAAGCTTTAAAAGTCTGGAAAATTGTTATATAAAGTTGTTAATTTACTTCAAGATGTACTAATGAGAACACAGATACACAGGGACGATAACATACAGAGCCCTCACCTCCAATCACCGTACACCACAGCGTGGTTTCAGTTGCACAGCAACTGTCCAGTCTAAAACCAGTATGCTGATAGAGGTACGCGGGTAGCTGGTAGATCTGGAAGTGGGTAGGCAATAATTAAAGTTCGGGAACCTCTGCTATACACAATGGGCCGTAATTTGCGGCCCCTACAGGCGCGTGCGAGGTGTGTATGTGCCCGTAGGGGTCGCGCAAGTTCTGGGTTTATGCGCTGCGCATGCGCTAAAACCCGGAACTTGCGATCTGTCAAGCATTCTCTTGACAGATCCTCTGCATCCCCGGGAAAAAGGCCTCAGCGGGTGGAGGGTTGCGCTATTTGCCCAACTTCTGCCCAGCGAATGCCCGTGAAATTCTTATTCCTGGTAAAAGCAGGCATAAGGCCTGTTTTTACCAGCGTAAGAGTTTTAGAAAACAGAAAAATAAAATTTTATCAATAATTTAAACATTTAAAAACTTGTTAAGTAAGGTAAGTTTATTTTTAGCACCTTTAAAACATGTAAATTTATTTTTCAAAAAATAAAATTTTATTTTAAATATTTAATTAAATGTCTATTTAATTAATTTTAAACATATGATTTAAAAAAAATTCTTATTTGATGTCTAGATGTATTTTTTGAGTATTACCATTCATACTTATGGGGTTTCCGTACATATGAAATCCCCATAAGCATGAATGGGGATTCCCTTCTGTCATTCGTTGGGCCGGCCCACATGATCCCAGCGGCGCTCGCGAACTGCCTGCGCCCCTGAGATACGTGGGCCTCTGCCCGCGGGTACCTGGAGAGGCCCAGGACCGCGAGTCTCCGTACCTCCCGGACCACCAGGTAGGTGCAGATTTCCGCGGGAAGCCTCCGACTGCAAATTCAGGGTCTATATGTACTGATTCACTTCATCTATGCAATCAAACATTTCTTTAAAAAAAACGATTACATTTGTCAAACACAACTTGCTTTCAAAAGATGTGTACTGGCTATCTTTGATTATACTGTACCGTGCATCGTGAAATACTTTCTAATTTAATCTTAAATTGTAGATTTTAATAGTTAGTCCACAATTGATGTTAGACGAACTGGTCTATAACTACCAGTTTATCCTTCTCTCTGTTCTTGAACAGAGTTGTGGTTGCTATTTCCTAATTGTTCTCCTACTCTCACACCAGTTATTTGTCCCACTTCATTTCCTAGGACTAAATCAACAAATATTTCCTTGTTGGACTAGAAACATACTGATCCAGGAAGCAGTCTTGGATACATTCTCAATGCTTTTCCCACTTTGACCACATACAATGGCCCAGAAATTGATCTCGCTCTGTTCCCGCGGGGGTAAGCCTTCCCCGCGATGTCTCACCTCGCTTATGCTTTTTCAGATCCAGCTCGCATGAACTTGATGTTCCAGACATCAGCTGTGCTGGGCTTGCGTATCCCAGCGGCGTAGTGAATTCGTGCGAGCTGTGGGATCACGTGACTCAGTTAGAGCCAATGGCAGCACACCATCTTCCATTCATAAGTCTCACAGCATGGCTGTGAAGTCTATGAATCTTACACCCCCCCAAAATAACAGCTAAACCTCAATTAAATTAAAAAAAAAAACCCATCACATTAATAAAATAAGTATAGTTAATTAAATTAACCATTTTAAATAAAAAATTAAATTTTTGAAAAAATTTAAAATCTTTTAAAAAGTTATAAAAATAAACTTACCTGTCTTTAAAGTCTCTAAAAAAGATATACCTGTAAAAAAAAATTCAAAAAAATACTTAATTCACTACTTACCTTCTTAAAAGCGGGTCTTACTCCTCCTTTTTACATTTCCAAAATCTTCCCTACTTACCTGCGCGTCCAAAGCATGAAGTGCACAGCGTGCGCGCAGCCTGTAGCGCGCACGCGATGCACCCAGGCCCCGCCCCCTTTTCAGAAGAGCAATTGCCGGTTTTCAGCGCATGCGCAGGGCATGCAGAAAACCGGCAATTGGAGTGGGAATACGCGAGAGTACGCAGTGCGTACTCTCGCGTCCCGGGATCAATTTTCGGCCCATTAGCTTTATCCCAATTTATTTTGTGATAGCTAATGTCCTGTTTTTGTTAGATAATTCCCTGAACTGTCTGAAGATCTCCACCTCTGTCTCATCTCTACTGTTTGCTGGTATGTAATGCACATTGAGAATTGCGACATTTCTTTTCGTATTCATTAACTCTATCCCTATGGGTTCTATCTTTATTCACGCCCCAGAACATCTTTAGCACTGTGATAAAATCCTTGTTTACACTGCCACTTCACTTTGTGGGGGCTAAATTAGATAGCCCCGAAAATGGGCGCCGGGTTCGTGATGCGCAATTAACCCATGCCCGTTCAATGTGTTGCAGGCAGAATGCCAACTTTGTGCTGTCTGCTCATTTCCATGATTGTAGCATGCAGCCAGCACTAACTGCGCTGTTCATTGGCTGCACGCCTCAATAGGGGGTCTAAAATCGTGAGGAGTTAGCACCACTTAAAGCTAGCATGCACTACTTAAAGCCAACCTACATCTCTTAAAGGGGAGGTGCATTATGGCTGGAGCAGCTGGTGGAAATCATTCTATGACTGATTCTGACATGGGAAACACTCAATAATGGCACAAGGTGGGAGAGAGCGGGCTCTAAGGTTTTCAAATGCTGCACTGGAGGCCTTGGTGGAGGAGGTGGAAAGGAAGAGAGATGTGCTGTATCCACAGGGGGCCAGGAGGCCCTCCAGGCAAATGCTTAGAAGTCAGTGGGAGCAGATAGCCATGGCGATCAATGCCAGGCGTCAAGCCCCAAGGATCTGGATGCAGTACCACAAAAAAATCAATGACCTCACACGAGGTTCAAGGTCAGTGAATGCATCTTCAAATGTCATATCCCACCAACGGCACCACTAACCTCAGCAACTGCGCAATGCACCACATCCCCATCACTTACATACCAACAATCTGTATCAATCAGGACTCATACCCAACATTCATATGCTTCACCTCACCCTCACACACTTAGCACTGCTGCAAGCCTCACACCCACATCTCACAGCTTGCACACACTGCCAGCTATTCAACCATGACAACCACATCACCCAAACAGATTGCACCACACTCACTGACACACTTCCCTCTCTCTTGCAAGACAAGGTGGCACACAACTGGAGGCAGCAGGACCTAACCGGCGGGGGACAGGCACACCTGCACGTCCTCACCCCATGGAAGAGACGGTGGTCACCATAATTAGAACGACCATTGCTGAGGCTGTGGCCAGCGGTAGGGATGAAACCATAGAAGATAATGATATCCTCATACCTAATCCTCCTTCCCACATCCCACTTCCCCCTCAACCCACAATCGCTTCTGAGTTACAAGCTGCAGATGGTGCACCTCTTGCTTTCCCCCCTCCCCTCAGCTCAAACCTACCCTTGTGCCTTTCTCCTCTCAGAGACCTAAGAACTGCAACCTGGCCAGGCAGTGGTGAAAGAGCAACAAGACAGTGATGATGAAGAAACACCGTCACTCGATTTCAGACGCACAGCCACCAGCTCAGATACTGACACTGCGCATAATTTAAAGGATAGTATAGAGGCGGGATCTGCATGTGGTAAGACACTGAGCACAAGTAGCTTGCAGCCAGGGCAGGGGGCAAGGGTAGCACAGGTGCCAGCTCGCCGGAGGGCGAGGTCGCACATGAGTTCTGCTGCAGAAGACTCAGATGAGCACTTCGATGGGGCAGGCTACAGAAGAACGCTGATAGGTATGCACAATGGAAATACTTGGTGCATTGGGAAGACTGGTAGAAAGCCTGTGAGCAATGTTAAGGAGAATGGAGGAGTCCAGCACCAACTTGGCACAGGGCTTTGCGCAGAGATTGGAGCCCATCCTTTGCAGCATGGAAATGGTGGCCAACTCCATTAGCACACTTGTGGACCCAACCATGATGCAGCGTCTGATGGCCAATGTCTCAGTTTCCATTGCAGCACAAGCAGAAGCCACCCAAAGTCTGAATGCTGCAGTGGAAGCGCAGACTGGAGTCATGCAAGCTCAGACTGCTGCCATCATGGCTCTGGATTCCAGTGTACAAAGGGCTTGCAGGGTGTCACAGCAGTCCACCAATCTGTCCTCCAACAGATTACCAGGATTGCTGAGGTGCTGCCCAGGGGGAGTGGCAGTGTCTCCATGGAGCATGAATCTGTTGTCCTCTCTCAGGAGGGCAGCATTCATCCGCCTACCCTACCACTCTGCCAGTACTGCAGGGCTCCTCCTGTGAGGCCAAGCAGCGGAAGCATTGTTTCAGCACGCCAATGGTCTGCTCTACCACATTTCATTGGCAGCATGGCTTTCATCATGTGCATGCTGCCCACGTGTGCATGGGTTGTGCACCGGAGTCACGAGCCATGTCGTCAGCGGATAGTCCTTGTCACCCAGTAGCCACACTTTGTTTTGCCGTGGTGGCTCAAATGCAGCTGGCACAGTGGACTGCCGCAGAATGAAGGCATCATGACTGCTGCCAGGATACCGGGCATTGACCTAGGTGATTTGCTGTCTATGGTCGCACACCAGCTGGATGTTGAGGGAGTGGAATCCCTTTCAGTTGTGGTACATGGCAGAGTTGATATGTGGAGCCCGTAATGCGACGTGTGTACAGTCAATGTCACCCTGCACCATGGGGAAGCCTACATCCTAGCAAAGTCGTGTGCTTGCTCCGTCTGCTGCTCTCTGGCAAGAGAGAATGAAATGTAGTCAGCTCTCTTTGAATGCAGAGCCTCACGCAACAGTGGACGGCAAACTGCGAGATCTTGCAAATATCTGCAGCTCCAGCTTGGAAGGAGCCCGACGCATAAAAGTTCATGGCCACGGTCACCTTCACAGCCACTGGCAATTCGGTCCTCGTCCTGCTCTGAGGTTGCAGTTGTGGCTGCAGCAGTTGGTAGATTTCAGTGAGGACATCTTTAGTGAAGCACAGATGTCTCACACATTGTTCCTCGCTGAGGTTCAGGTAGGAGAATTGTTCCCTGAACACCCTGGGTGGATATGGCCTGCTGAGAATCCTTCTCCCCCGCCTCCTCCTCCCTCTTTCAGCAGCTTTTCCTGCTCTGTGTCGCCTCAGCTCGTTCTCCCAGTAATGCTGAACTCCAAGGGGAATTCCTACTAGTGCACCCATGTCTGTCACCAAGTGGTTGTGCAGAAGCCTTGAATTCAGGAAAAAGTCCTTCAGCACCTGCCACACCACTCCTTGTATACTTTAGCAACTTTAAACAACTATAGAAAGCACCAAACACTTGTACATTCGTAGCAAAAGCCAATAGAAATCAATCAGCAACTAAACTTTAAGTAGGTGATGTTCCCTTTAAATAGCACTGGTTGGGCGGTCCTTCCCGCTGCTGAATGCGTGTTCAGCTGTTGCATTCTGATTGACATCATGATCTGCCTACTCAGCATAATTCCAGTGGATGCTCACTGCGTGGGCGTGTGCTTATGCCCTCACCAATATGGTGTTCAGCACGACTCGCACCAGAAGTGTCTGCATGCGCCACGGACGCCATTTTAGATCTCTAAGGGCACTTGTAGCGCCCCAAAAATGGGCGCTACAGATCCAAGGTTTGCACCCGATATCTCTACAAAAAAATTTGCTCACCAAATTTGCTGAATTTCGCAGGAGGTGTTAGCAGTGCCGCGCCCGGGCGCTAGGGGTTTTGCGTCCCATTTGCACTCCCCGGGGGCACTAACGAGAGGTGCAAACCAACCCAATATTTTCCCCCAGGAGTCTAAAAAGATGGCTAAACATAAAGTGACAGGAAATCCTATTAAAAATGAGCTAAACTGTCTGTACAGCAATGCGCAGTATCCGTAATAAAACAGGGGAACTGGAGGCAATAGTGCATTGCAAGGAACCAGACATAGTAGGGATTACTGAGACATGGCTACAGAAAAATCAGGACTGGGAATTTAACATTGCAGGGTATATAACATATTTAGAAAAGATAGAGAGGGAAAAAGAGGAGGTGGAGTAACTGTACTTATTAAGGATAACATAATGGCAGTAGAAAAAAGTGACACAGCTATCAGCAAGACAAAAATAGAATCCATATGGATAGAGATAAAAGATAATAAAGGATCAATCACACTAATAGGTATTGTCTACAGACCACCTACTAGTGGAAGGGAGGTGGAGGAAGAAATATGCAGACAAATTAGGGAAATGATTAAAAAACATAGAATAATAATCATGGGGGATTTCAACTACCCCAATATTAATTGGACAGAAGAGCTAGGTAAAGGGGAAAAGGGAATGGAGTTCCTACAATGTGTACAGGACTCCTTTCTAACCCAATATGTAAAAAGCCCAATAAGGAAAGATTCGCTATTGGATCCAGTAATGAGGAATGAACTCGAGCAGATAAGAGATGTAAAAGTAGGGGAGCATCTAGGCAATAGTGATCATAATATAATACGCTTTAAGATGATAATTGAGAAGGACATAAGTATGACGAAAACCAGGGTAATAGATTGGAGAAAAGCTGATTTTGAGGGGCTGAGAATAGAACTTGGAAAAATAAAATGGGCAACAATATTGGCAAACAACAATGTAGAACAGCAATGGGAAACATTTAAAACAGTGTTCAACAGAGTGCAGGAACAATATATTCTGCTGAAAGGAAAGAACAAACTAAACACTAATGAGACCCCATGGATGAATAAAGCCATAAGGGAACAATTGAGGGTAAGGAAAGAGGCTTTCATTAAGTACATAGACAGCAGGGGAGTGCATGATAAGGGAGAATACAAAGAGATTAGGAGAAAAGTCAAAAAAACAATTAGGAAGGCAAAGAGGAACTAAGAAATTAAACTATCAAGAAACATAAAACAAAATAGTAAAATATTTTACAGGCACATCAATAAAAAAAGGAAGGTTGGGATGGGAATAGGGCCATTAAGGGATAGACAGGATAATACCATAGGCGTGATAGAGAGATGGTAGAAATATTAATTAATTATTTTGCTTCAGTATTTACAAGGGAGACAGAACAGGTGGACATGACATTGAATGATGAGATTAGTAATGAGATAAGTGCATTTAAAATAAAAAGAGGGGATATATTAAATAAACTAATCAAACTCAAAGATGATAAAACCCTTTGTCTGGATGGATTGCATCCATGCATTTTAAAAGAATCTAGGGAAGAGATAGCTAAGGTTTTACTAAACCTATTTAATAATTAGTTAGAAAAAGGTGTAGTGACAGAGGACTGGTGGATAGCAAACACAATACCTATATTCAAGAAGGGGGATAGAACATTTCCAGGGAATTATAGACCAGTCAGCTTAACATTGGTGGTAGGAAAAATTATGGAATCCCTAATAAAGGAGAAAATAGAAGAACATCTAGAAACTAAAAATATAGTAATGAATAGTCAGCATGGATTTCAAAAGTGAAAGTCTTGCTTGACCAACCTCATTGAATTTTTTGAAGAGGTAACAGAGAGAGTAGACAATGGTAATGCAGTAGATGTAATTTATCTAGATTTTCAATAGGCCTTCGATAAGGTACCCCATAATAGATTGATGAACAAGGTCAGAGAATGCGGAGTCAGGGGACAAGTAGCAGAATGGATAGCTAGCTGGCTTCAAGACAGAAAGCAGAGAGTAGGGGTAAAAGGTAGCTATTCACAGTGGCAGAAGGTGGGTAGTGGTGTTCCACAAGGATCAGTGCTGAGACCATTGTTGTTCACAATTTAGACTTTGGAATCAAAAACACAATTTCTAAATTTGCAGATGACACCAAATTGGGGGGATAGTCAATACTGAGGAGGACTGCAACAAATTACAGAAGGACATTAACAAAGTTGCAGAATGGGCATATAATTGGCAAATGAATTTCAACACAGATAAATGTGAGCTATTACATTTTGGTAGGAAGAATAGGGAGGTCACTTATTACTTAGACGGTGCAAGTCTAGGTGGGGTAGAGGAACAAAGGGGTCTCAGAGTACAAATACACAAATCACTAAAAGTTGCGACACAGGTTAGCAAGGCCAAAAAAATAAAAATGCAAACCAAGCACTCGAGTTTATTTCTAGAGGGATAGAATTGAAAAGTAGGGAAGTTATGCTAAACCTGTATCGAACCTTGGTTAGACTACACTTAGAGTACTGCGTACAGTTCTGGTCACCATATTATAAAAAGGATATAGAGGCACTGGCGAGGGGGCAGAGAAGATTTATAAGGTTGATACCAGAAATGCGAGGGTATACATATCAGGAAAGGATGAACAGGCTGGGCCTCCTTTCTCTTGAAAAAAGAAGGCTGAGAGGTGACCTAATAGAGGTCTTTAAAATTATGAAAGGTTTTAATAGAGTGGATACAGAGAGAATATTTCCACTTGTGGGGAAGAGCATAACTAGAGGCCATCAATATAAGATAGTCACCAAAATATCCAATAGGGAATTCAGAAGAAACTTCTTTACCCAAAGAGTGGTGAGAATGTGGAACTCGCTACCACAGGGAGTGATTGAAGTGAAAAGTATAGATGCATTTAAGGGGAGGCTAGACAAGCATATGAGGGAGAAGGGAATCGAGGGTTATGCTGATAGATTTAGATGAGGAAAGATGAGAGGAGGCTCGAGTGGAACATAAACGCTGGCATGGACTGGTTGGGCCGAATGGCCTGTTTCTGTGCTGTATATCCTATGTAATCCTGTGTAACATTAAGGTTCCGCTCCTTTCCAAACCTAAAACATATCTCTGCTATTGCTACTGTATCATATCTCTCCATAGCTGTTATTGCTTTTAACATGAATGCTTTGTACAATCACGTAAATATCACTCAACCCTCTCCATTTTTTTACAATCTTGATCATTTTAATTCCCCCTTCTTCTGACCTGTTCTTTATTACTTTCCTGTTTTGTGCTTTTTCGTTTCCTACACTCTTTGTCCCTTCTGCTTTCTTTTCTGCCTCATCTTGGTTTTTTTCGCTGACCCACCGCACTAGTTACTTTCCCAGCAAAGTTATTGGTCCTAACCTTGTTTCAGTGAGATCCTTTCATCTTGCATTAGCCATTACTGTCCCAGAACTGGTTCCAAAGTCCCAAGAATCGGCACCATTCTCTCCTATACTATGGCCCTGATATTAATCTGAAGGTGGCCTCCATGTGGGGGGTGGGGTGGGAGGGCAGTGGGTGGAATTGCATGGGGGAAACCTGGAAGTTAACTGATCGGGTCGGTATCTGCGATCTCAATTCAATTGAACCAATTAATTTTGACTTCCGGGTTTCGTGTCTCCAAACTGCGTAGCGGGTGTGATGCGCACTCACATGACGGAATCTCAGCTATATTTAAAGGGACAGTCCACTAATGCAAATTGGAGGTTTTCAGGTTGAATTGTGGGCATAGAGCAAGGGCATCACCCAGATTTAATAATGCCTCGCTAGAATTATTACTCAGGAGGAGGAGGAGGAGGGACATATTTTTCCCCAGCCATGGGAGGAGGAAACCTGCTGCTCTCACTAAGAAGAGAAGGTTGGAGGTAGCTGAGGAGGTGAGCAGCAGGACCGTGGTGCCCAGGTCTAGGATGCTATGTAGAAAGTGGTTTATTAACCTCACCAGGTCAGGAAAAGTGAGTACATTTGCTGATTCAACTACATCCTAAGCTTTAAACCCCCCCTTTCACTCTGTTTGTCTGAGTGTTCTCCATCACATCACTTCTCACACCCATTCAACTTTCAGCAGCATCCAGCCTTCACTTTCTATGCATTTCATCACTTCCCCATTTATCCATCAACTGTTGACATTCACCCCAGTCCTTATACAATATGGTGCATATGTCCCAGTATTTTTTGCACATCCCATAAAATTTTATGATTTGCACCACTTCCACATCTCGCCCATTATTGCGTCCTGAATGCCAACTCGCCCTTTCACTTGTTTCATGCTGAATGTCAATCATGATGGGACCCATTTTTCACACTTTTCTGTAGGTAACAAGTTTTGAAATCGATGTCTAGTCCCACCTCATTGGGAGAACCTCTCTCACCAGTGACAGATCGCTTCTATCACCTCACCTGCAGCTGCCATCTGTTCTAGCCTATGGAGGGAGTCATTGGAGTGCCTGGGTGCAAGAGCTCACCTTTGAACAGTGATTGTCAGTGTTTGCAGCACCTCAATGCTGTTAAACACTGAGAAATGAGCTGTCAAAAAAAATTGTGTGTGGTCCCTTTAAGAAAACCGGCAGATGACACGTCATCAAATGACGTCACCTGACCGGCTTCCTCTTAATTGGCCGGCAAGCCCGCAGGGCAGGCTTAACAAGGTCAATCAACGTAAAATCACGTCCGTGGGCCGGATGCAGTTGGGGGCGGGACTGGAAGCCAGAAACCACCTGACCCGCTCCCAACCCGCATCCAATAACAAAATTGCGGCCGAATGTTTATTAAGTTGGTGAAACAAATCCCCTTCTTTTCCTAGATATGAATGAATCTTGTTAATAAAGGAAAGATTAAAAATGAATAAAAAAAGGTTGGAAATCCAAAATATAAATGTAAGAAGTGCAAAATTGTTCAGATGAAGGATTATACTATCTTCCTCTGTCAGATATTTACCAATCTGCTGTGCGTTCTCAGCATTTTCTATCTTGCTGTTGAAAATTATTTTGCAATGTGCGCAATGTTGCATCCCAACTGTGCCATGGTACAGAGCTTTGCAAACTGTATCTGCTGGCCTGTGTCCTTGCACTTGGCCTGCAAATCTCATTAAGAAAAGCTATACATGGGTTGCTGCCATTGGGTATTTATAGAAGCATCTTTCACCTCAGTGTAAAGCTGTTAAGTATTCCACACGGTTTAAAGTAGTGATGTAAGTGGCGTTTGTGTACCTTATGGTGACTGTTTGTCACATGTGGACAATTTTATTGCGCTAGCGTGCTTCTACACTTTCCTCTTTGCCCTGCAAAGGGTACAGTCTGTCAAATGAGCTCTCGATTAATCTGAAATAATGATTTGTGTTTGGGTCTTAAACCCAGCTTCCCTTTCATTTTCTGGCTGGTTTTCAAACAGCGGCTTCACTTCCTTAACACAACATCTAAATTAGAGAACATCACGGCAGAGAAAAATCTATACAAGGTTTGCCCACAGCCAAGTGAGAGAACCCAGCGATGATGCTAAATCTCTGTGACAGGTCTCAAAATGAAATGTCACTTACATGCCCAGACTTTATGGAGTGATGACCTCACTCACCCAGTTTATGAGCTACCAGGCTCAGCTTTCACACTTCCCGGATTCTCAGTTCAGTCAGTTCTTAATCAGTCCAGATTCCTGGAAGAATTATGCAGGGCATGAAGGAAGTGTACAACCATACAATCAGTACACAGGATTAGACATTGATAGTTTTCAGTTTAACATTCACAAGATTATACATGGAAATTTTATGAAAAGAATAAGTAACATTTTTACAAGGTTGAAATTTTAGGAGAAAACAAATAATTGGAAACTTGCTAAAGGAAAAGCTGCAGCTCACTGAATAAAAACAGACTACATCCAGTAAAAATGTTAAAGAACTTAACGACGTTCATGGGCCAGAACTTGCTGTCAAAATAACAGGAAGGCTAATGGCATTCACCGTTATTTATGGTTAAATGGTGCAGTAACTTCAGGTGAGGAACAGATGCACGGTTAAATGTTAATATCCAAAAGTTGCTGTCCGAGTTGCAACGCTCTGCTGTTAGCTTTGTGTAAATGGTAGCTCGCCCTTAGCCTCCCCGTTTTTTTTTAGGACCTTGCTGTATTTTCCCATTAATTGCCAATTAAACTCGCCACAGAAAGTTAAGTCTTGTCATTACGAGAGTAAGTACCCTTTTACCGACATGATAAGTGTTAATGACCTAAAATTAACTATTACATGTGTGGAGTCTCATTCCTTCAGGTTGTGAATTTTTGAGAAGATTTTAACAATGTAAAATTTTAAATTTACATTTTTTTTCTTAGTTTTTCTTTCTGTTGCTTTTTTCTCTCTTAATCCAATCTTCTGTTTCCTCTCTTTATTTCTCTTCTGTACCTGATTTGACTTTGAATTCACCCCCTTTAATTCACCCTCCTTCTCAGTCCTACCTGTGTTTATTTCCCAATCCTTCAATCTCATTGGTTAAGGAGATACCCTGTTGGTTGCCCTGTTCACTCAGGTCCCAGATGCCTTGGTTACCTCACTGCGCTATTATCAGTTCGCACTTTCAGCAACTTTGTGGACAAAATCTCTTGAGCTGAAGGGTGCAGGGACAAGTCCAAATAATGGCAGATATTGTTAGATGCCCTACTGCAGCAAATCCTGGCCCCATATGTTTGATTAAAAATGATAGTTTTGTTCAGACTAAGCTCTGCTATCATTCCACCATTAAAAAGTACTCATAGTCTGTGCACATCTCAGAGCATTTGAATTTCATGCTGCAGTATTAAACAACCAAGTTATGATAAATAACAGAACTATAAATATGTCTCAATAGCTGAGAAACTGAAGTAGCGCCAGTACCTGACACAAAATTGGCATTGCGAATTTAATACACACCTGAGGCTCGCTGGAAATTGGGCCTCGAGCCTCATCTGTGTAAAACCAGTGAGCTGCGGATGCCAATCGGGCGTTGTAATGCAGCTCGCCAGTCAGGGTCTTCGGGAAATTGTCTTGCTCCGACGCTGAGCCGGGAAGGGGGGATGGGAGACAAACCACAGGTTGGTGGGGGGGTGGGGGTGGCGAGCTCAGGACAGTAGCAGCCCGTAGTACTGTTGTGGAGCCAGAAGGATCTCCTCCTGGCTCCATTAACGTAAGTAAGCAAAAGTTAACTTACCTTTGCGTCGGTGACATCCAGCTGCTGTAGACCCAGAAAAACTGAGTGGAGCACAGTTTATGCCGAATATGAGAGAGGGGTACTAAAATAGGTGTTAGGACCTTGATTATCCTAATCAAGGGGCATAACGCCTGTTTCAGGCGGGCGCCCTGGACATTTGAAAGTCACGGGCTTCCAAGTTGGCAGTCAGCACACATCTGGGGGGACAGCAGGCACGATAGATCGCACCCGGAAATTGGTCCTCTCGACACTAATTTTTTGCCAAAGAAACAAGCGCGACGGGGACCAATTTCTCCCCCGATATTTAGGAAGGAACCTAGGAACAGGAGTAGGCCATTCAGTCTCTCAAGCCTGTTCCGCCATTCAATTAGATCGTAGCTGATCTGTATCTGAACTCTATCTACCCACCTTAGTTCCATAACCCCTAATATCCTTGACTAACAAAAATCTATCAATCTCAGTTTTGAAATTTTCAATTGACCTAGCCTCAACAGCATTTTGGGGGAGAAAGTTACAGATTTTCACTACTCTTTGTGTGAAGAAGTGCTTCCTGTCATCACCCCTGAATGGCCTAGCTCTAATTTTAAGGTTATGCCCCCTTGGTCTGGACTCCCCCACGAGAGGAAATAGTTTCTCTCTATTTACTCTATCAACTCCTTTAATTATCTTAAACACCTCAATCAGATCACCCCTTAATCTTCTATATCAAGGGAATACAAGCCTAGTCTATGCAATCTGGCGTCATAATTTAACTCTTTTAGCCCCGGTAACATTCTGGTGAATTTTGGTGTGGTGGCCAGAACTGAAACCAGTACTCCAGGTATGGTCTAACCAGAGCTCTGTAAAACTGTAACATAACTTCTACTCTCTATATTCCTGCCCTTTTGAGATAAAGGCCAATATTTCTTTCGCCTTTTATTATTTTTTTTACCTGTTTTTAGTGATTTCTTATATTTCCTGGACTATAGAAAATTAAGAGGTGATCTAACTGAAGTGTTTAAGATGATTTGATAGGGTAGCTAGAGATGAACTATTTCCTCTGGTGGGAGAGACCAGATCAAGGGGGCATATCCTTCAAATTAGAGCTAGGCCATTCAGGGGTAATGCCAAGAAGCACTACTTCACACAAAGAATAGTGGAAATCTGGAACTCTCTCCCCCAAAAAGCTGTTGACGCGAGGTCAATTGAAAATTTAAAAACTGAGACTGGTAGATTTTTGTTAGGCAAGGGTATTAAGGGTTACAGAACCAAGGCGAGTAGATGGAGTTAAGATACAGATCAGCCATGATCTCATTGAATGGCGGAACAGGCTTGAGCTGCTGAATGGCCTATTCCTGTTCCTATGTTCCTTCCTATGTTCCTAGTATTATATGGTGGAGAGGACTTGGTGACTTACATTTCAACCTCAAACCTGGAGAACTCACTTAAATTCACTCAGAGGTATCTGGTACATATTACATTTTACCTCAGGGAATGTCAACTCTATCAAACATTATCTAGTTAATTTTGTTCGTGAATTATAGAAAAATTACCATCATGTATGTGTATATGTAATAATATATATATTGTATTTATTTTTTCAACAAAATGGCCAGATCCATTACAGTTATGTTTAATGTTTGACTAATATAAACACAGTTAATGTGCATAAATCTGTTAAGTGATAAAATGCATAAATATTTAAAGACAACTTACATATTTGCCCTCAAAAATCACAGGAAATGTAAAATATTATCAAGAAGGCATTTTCAAAAGAAAACAGAAGCTAACAAGTGGAAGATAAATGGAATACTTGTGTAACATAAGCAATGAGCAATCTGTCTTTGTGACACCCCAGACCCATTTATCTAACTCTCCACACAAATAATGAGATTTCTGAAAGTAGGATTTCAAATGGTGAATAATCAGGGGAATAAAACACATCACAAAGCAGCTACTCTACCACAAACTGCTGATCGCTGCAGAACTGTATAAATATCAGAGGAGTTTTTTCAACTCCATGCTAACCAGAGTGGATGATGACAGTAGGGCATCCTTGTGGGAATGGGACAATATAAATGAATCGCTTTTGTTGCATTCTGTTTGATTAAAGAGTTACTATGAACTTTCAGAAATTACAACAGCACTAGTTGTTCATCTAGTTGACAAGGGGGGTGAAAGAGAGAGTGAGGTCCATATAACATTGTTCTGCTTCATTTCACATTGTTCTCAGACAGCTCCAGACAAAACACCACAATTCTGACCAGACTGTGACCCATCAACATTCCTAGTTGCATGATTCAATGTCTACACTGTGTCTACACTGACATCTAAATACTGCTTTTCAACTTACCAAAAGTCATCAGCCTTCAGTGACACCAATGAAATGTGCTTCTCAAACAGCTTAAACATGAAGGCAAACAGGTGCACCTACAGACCATCAAAAAAAATGATGGAGGTGTTCGATATTTTCTCTCTGTGGATTTTGCAGTCTAAATTCTTATTCTTTTTCATGGCTATTATAATTTATCTTGACTCTGGAAATCACATGGCATGGTTTAAACTAAATTTATCTCTGTGCACTGAACACAAATCAGACTCATTCCTTTCCTTCTAGGATTGCAACAGCATCATTCTTCATGTTCTCAAATTCACTATATCCGCCCATTTGTAGTAAGTTGGTAATTAGTTCAAAAATCTTCAGTTGGTGGCTATGTTGTTTACATCATCTTATGGCAGAGAATAAGTGCCATACTATCATCCCAAAGGGTCTATGTAGACATCTTGGAGCCACAGTGTGATTGCTGTTAAAGGAGCAGGAAGGTGGACCAATTCTGTGAGACCACTTCTCTGTTGATGCCTGATTTGTGGATGGAGAAGTTTAGGTTTTAGTACAGGAGAAACCGGATATATGCATCCACATTTTAATATATGACAAGATCCGTTTTAACTCCCATCTGTTAGAGACCTCCCAAAATACTGTCCTTTTAATGATTTCCTCAACAATTAAGTACATTTGGGGACCACCTGTCTGCCTTATGCAGTCTAACCCTGATAATTTGAAATTTATTATGCTAAAAATTTAAGTTATCCAATAATTTGAACTGAGCAACGTAAATAACACAGCAAAATGAGAAATTATAGCTAAAAATTGAAATATCAGATGATTTGAATTAAATAATTTTTAATTAAGAGAAGTAGACTGCACCCTGTTTAGATTTGTTAATTGGTAACTGATATAATAGAAAGGTCCTAATTCTAGCATTCTCCAATGCTATAGCTGGGGAGGAAAATTGTTGAATGAGTTTTTATTTAGTGTTTTAAAGTGTTTGGGTGGATTCAGCAGAAGGCCTTCTTGTCCTACTTCCCCAACCACAGAACTGCCTGTTTTAGGACAGTCAGTCTGAGAAAAATCAAGCCTATTATGGACACCAATAAAATTGCCCCATGATCAAATTGGAGGAAATCAAAAATGTACATTTTTTTGATTCCATTATAGCCATTTGTTAATGTGTGTGTGTGTATATGTGTGAGTGAGTGAGGCTATAAAGCATGCTAGGGAATATAACGGCCCGTATTTTCCGATCGGAGGCTTCCTGCGTGCGGATCTGGAAAAAATCTACGCCCTTACCTGAGGGCTCCGGAGGTCCGGACATTTCTGCTCCTGGGTCCTCTCCACTACGAAATGCGCAGGGCCTAGGTATCACAGGGGCGCATGCAGTTCGCAAGCATCCCTGGGATCACGTGGGCCATGGGGAGCCAATGAAAGAAGGGAATCCCCCTTCATACTTTTGACAGGTCTCTTAGCTTAGACCCGTCAAAAGTATGAATGGAGATCACTCCAAAAACACATCAAAACATTAAATAATTTTATTTTAATCACATTTTTAAAATTAGTTAAAATAACATTAAATTAAATATTTTAAACAAAAATTTTATGTTTTGGAAAAAAAAATTAAAGTTTTTTACGAGGCTACAAATAAACTTACCTTACCTTTTTTAAAAGTATTTTTACTTTTTTAAACTCTATGTTGGTAAAAGCAGGGCTTATACCTGCTTTTACCAGGCGTAAGATTTTTAAGGGATTTCAGCGGGCGGTTCTGCAGAAAGCGGAACGCTCCACCCGCAGAGGCCCTTCTCCAGGGCAGGCGTGCGATCTGTCAAGAGGATTCTTGACAGATTGGAAGTGCCGGTTTTCAGCGTATGCACTTTGCATGCCTGAAACCGGCACTTGCGAGGTCCCTATGGGTGTGTACACAGCTCGTACACACCCGTAGGGATCGGAAAATACGGGCCAATGTCATAGCAAAATTTTCATTTTGCCTAAATGAAGAAGAATTGAGTGTTGAGAAATTCAAATATTAATTCAAATATCAAGGATCAGGTTCCTGATATTCCCTGATGAACTCCATTGATTCTTCCATCACAAATCAGCAGTTATCTGGGTTTAAAACCCTATTGGGCCCATTTCTCCAGATTCTCTGTGGGTTCTGAGCAGTAAAAGTATATTCCTCAAGAGATTATGCAGATAACTATTTTGAATTGGTAAGCACTGTTACTGGAGTCACCAAATTAGATTTGCAAAAGAGTGACTAGGAGTGCATAGAATCATTGGAATGCACAGCCCCAGAATAGACCATTGCAAGTCCCAGACCTGGATTTTACTTTGAACTGCTGAATGTTTTGAGGTGGATTTGGGGCAGTAAATAGAAGAAAACGCATTCTTAAAGGCTACTGCCTTAAATCCTCCACAAAAATATCTGCACCTGAAGGCCGCGATTTTGCCTTCCGAGGCGGGTGTGGCGGGGTATGACCCCACTGCTGGTTCCATCCCGCTCTGTGAAAGGAATTTTATGCTGATTGGACTTGTGAAGCCCGCCCAGTGCTATTCCCGGCCAATTGAAGGAAGCGGGTCTGATGACGTCATTTGATGGCGTGTCATTTGCCGGTTTCCTTAAAGGGACCATGTGCAAATTGTTTTTGACAATTCTGCTGTCAGTGTTCTACAGCATTGAGGTGCTGCAAACACTGACAAACACTGCACAGAGGTGCACGGCTGCACCCAGGCTCTCCCATGACTCCCTCCATATGCTTATGGAGGGAGTCACAGCACGCAGGGAAGTTCTCTTCCCTTTGAATGGGCGGAAGAGATCTCCCCAGGAGATCAACGCAGCCTGGTTGCACATTGCACAGGAGGGCACAAGCAGGGATGTCATCAGGAGGACCAGCTGCAGTGGCACAAACCTTTCAATGATCTCAGTAGGTCACGAAATGTTACTGCAAAGCCACACTCAGCCTCATCCTGCTGTGCCACTCATCACATCCCTATCACTCTGCCTTCCCTACCCTACTCCTGCACATCCTTACTCACACCAACTTATCTTGCTCCTCCACCCATCCCTCTCTATCTACATTATCACATCCCCATCTCACTAGCCACCCCTCACACTCACCCTCATCCTAGTCCAATCATATCAACTAACAACACACAAGGGTGGGCACTTGGGTGTTTTAGCCAATGTTCATGTGAAGTTTCTGTGAATGTTGTGTCAAACATTGAAACCTTTATTTTCAACACTTTGCGTTCTTGGACAGATTTGTGTTCATCTTTGGAAGTGGCTTAATGAGTTGCAGTGAATGGTGAGACATAACGGTACTCCCCGCAATGGTGATGAGTGTGAAAGGAATGGCTTGGGCATTGTAGGGATGCTTTAAGGTGTTGGTGTGGGGTGGTGCCAACTTGTCGCATCAGGTGGCAGCTAGGTGTACAGCATCAAGTGAAGTAAATCTGGCATCCCGGGCAATGTGGTCGGGTGCTGATGCCCTCTGTCCTGTGCAGCACCAGTTGATTGCGGAGAAGGTTAGTGTTGTTGTTGGTGCTGCTGATGTGCTTGGTGCTGCTGGAGTTGAGGTTGATCGTGGTGGGATTCTGAAGACCAAGGTGAGATTTTTTCAAGGGCAGCGATGCTGATGTAATAGATGGCAGGTGAGGTTGAGATGACAAAAGCGATCTGTCAATGGTGAGAGAGATTGTTCCACTGAGGTGACACTGGATAGAGAGTTTGCTCTAAACACTTGCAAGCTGCATAAAGCTCAATCTGTCTTCCAAATGCAGTAAGCAACAGCTTCTAACCTTGGAAAGTGAACAGCTATGAAATGGGAGCTTTTATAGACCATTTGCAGCTGTCAAGTGAAGAAATCATCACATGCTGACACAACACCCGACCCCCTTACCTGACGTGATCCCCGAGCAGCGGGGAAGCTGTTGGCGAACTCTAAAAATCCAAAGGTGAGCCTAAAATACTAGTTAATTGCCTCTTAACAATCTAATGATCTAAATTGCCTCCCCCGCTGCTTGGTGTCGGGTCTGTTCAGCGCTGACAGACCCAACACCTGGGAGGCTAGTGTGGAGCTGGGTTGACAACGGGTTCCTTAGATATAGGCCGGAATTTTCTGAGGTACGAACGGGTGGGTTGGAGGTGTGGGGGTAAGTGAAAGTTGAAAAAATGTAAAACCCACCTCTTACCCGCCCACTTTCACCTTACACTCCAACAGGACGGGGGGGGGGGCGGGCTACCAACATGCTGCCAAGAGGCAGGTTGGCAATTTACGTATGATAATGAGGCCTGAAGCCTCTGCTTTAACCTACTTTGCAGGTTTTACTGCAGGTGGCCGGGGATCCTGGGGCTCGGGATTCCCGATGGCTACTGTGTGGTGGCCTCAGCCTCGGGGAGCAATGCTTCTGGGCCGGGAGGAGCAGAAGTGCTTCCTCCTGGCCCCCCCAAGTTCCCCCACCAGCAGCCTGCACCACCCGGGTCGGGGTTCGGACCCCCCGGGATTGGACACCCCCCAGACCTGGAACAACCCCTCCCCCCCCCTGGATGGCGATTCGGCCTTGGGGTCAGGGATCAGACCCCCCCACCCCCCCTCCGGGCTTGGACCCCCCCCCGCCCCCACTATCCTGGGCCCAGCACTTACCTGTTGCTGAGGCCTCCTTCTCCGAGTTTCCCACACGACTGGAAGCCAGCCTGTCGGGAAACCTGACCTTCCGGGTTTCCCGCCACCTCCTGGGTCCCCCCGCACCTTTCGGTGGGACCCTACAAAATCCAGCCCATAGAGTTGGAAGCTCAGCTTGGAGTCGAACAGGATGCCAATGTCATGAACATTCTGGCTCAGTCTAAAACAATGGCCAGGGAGGGGAATGAAGTTGATGGCGAGGCTACCATTTTGTGGCAGGGATTAAAGATGATAGTTTCAGTCTTCCATTGTTTAGATGGAGTAAATGATGGTTTATCCAAGACTGGATGTTGTGAAGCAGTTAGACAGCACAGAGGCAGTAGATGGGTCAAAGAGGTGATGGAGAGGTAGAGCTGGATGTCATCCAGTAGGGATGAAATTGCCTTTAAATGAATAACATAGAATCATAACAGCACAGGAGGCGGCCATTTGTCCCATCTTTTTAAAAGAGCTAACCCTGCTCTTTCCCCATAGCCCTGCAATTTTCTCCCTTTCAAGTATTTATCCAATTCCCTGTTGAAAGTTACTATTGAATCAGCTTCCACCGCCCTTTCAGGCAGTATATTTCAGATCATAATACTCATTGCATAAAAAAAATTCTGTCATCTCACCTCTGGCTCTTTTGCCAATCACTTTAAATCTGTGTCCTTTGGTTACCGACCCTTTGGCCAGTGGGAATAGTTTCTCCTTATCAAAACCCTTCATGATTTTTGACATGAGCCATACACCAATAGCCCATGGCCTGTGAAAAGGATAAATGTCTGAACTGGAGCAGAAAGGGAATCTTAAGGTAGTAACAAGGACAGTGGGGTCTGAAATTCTTCTTTTAATGAAAAACAGGAAAATGCCTTTATTTCTGTTTGATTAACAAACGGCTACCAAAAATGCCTTCTTAGAAATCATCCATTTCAAATCCATGCATATCTGTAATTTTGTTGGCTTACAGGTCTATGATTAGAAAGCTCATTCCTAGCCCCCTTCTTGAGGATAGGAGTTGCACTCTGGGATCTTCTTGTGAATCAAGTGAGCTTTGAAAAATATTCGTAGGTGGATCCACAGTCATCTGTCTCAACTCCTTTAAAACTCTGAAGTGAAGATTGTCAGGGCTAGGCACTTTATTCAACCTCACTATCTGGATTATACTTAACACCCATTCTTTTGTGATTACAAATTTATCAAAACTGCACCCACCCTATAAACTTATCCCCACCCCTTCATAGCTTTGTGAGACTTACAGACATTTCTCTGGGAGTGTACACTGTGTTGGCATTAGAAGGATTCTTGCCTATCTCTTTGCAAGGCAAGGTCTAAAGATGTCAAAAACTGAGGCGTAGAAAATCGATCGTGTCATGCCTGTTTATCAGGCACTAAACTGGAGCATAAGTGTCCAATATGGCAGGCAGGAAGAGTATCCTCATTATAAGCCGGAAGTGTGACACCCGCTATATTGGATCAGGCTTCTCTGTAGGCATCCAGGGCACACACCAGAACCATGGAAAACACTGAATAATATGTTCAAATTAGGATCCTGTGCTTGTTGGAGCTTTGCAGTGCACCTCTGAGTAGGTATCAAGATTTTTGATTTTTGTCGTCTGCTGCATGCTCCATAACTTTGCCATCATGAGGGACCAGTCCTACCACTAGCTGGGCAGCAAGAAGTGCAGCAAGAGGAGACAGGATACCACCAGTGCCACTAGCTGCTATAGCTCTCAGAGAGTAGCTCATCATAGAGCTCTTCACCTAAACCATCCCTCCCAGCCCCAATACAACAACAGTCCCACAATCCTTATTGCCATCATCCTTACTACGAGCATTCGGTTGCCTTCCATCAGTCCAGCCTTATGGGTCTTGTCCTTACTTCACTACAAATATCATTTTTATTCTGTTCTTCTAGAGATGAACCCCAATACGTTGTTTGCCCTCTTTTATGGCTTTATCAACTTGCCTTGCTACTTTTAGAAATTTATGCATCTGTATTCCCAGATATCTTTATTCCTCCTATCAAAATGAACCATGTCACACTTTGCTATATTGAATTTCATTTGCCATTTATCTGCCCACTCTGCAAGCCTGTTTACATCTTCCTGTATTTTGGAGCAGTCTTCCACCTTATTAGCTGTTACTTCCCCTCCCCCCTCCCACAATTTGGTATCATCTGCATATTTCGACACCATGCCTCCAATTCCTGAGTCCAAATCATTTATGCATGTGGTAAACCACAATGGTCTCATCACGGATCCCTGCGGGACACCACTTCCCACTTTCTACCAGTCCGGGAAACTTCCCTTAACTCCTACCCTCTGTTTTCTGTTTTGTGACCATCTTTCAAGCCATTTTGTGGCCTGGCCCTTGACTCCACATGCCCTTACTTTTGTCATGAGTTTCTTATACGGCACCTTAGTGAAAGCCTTTGGGACCTACCCTCCTCCCACCTGTAAAAGGGGAATGCAACTTTCCAGCATGATAGCCTGTGGAGAAAGCATGCACTCCCTTCACCCAGACCACATCATGCTCTTGTTTATATCGTCCCGCTTCCCAGATAATGTATGGGAATAAGGGATGGGAGGACCAGGCAGCAATTTTAAGACATAATGGAAAGATCAACCTGACAAATAAGGAAAAGAAAGCTAAATATAACTATAGCCGCAAAGGGGAGACACAACAGAACCATTTTACAATATGAGATAAGGAATTCTTACTTATCTGTTTGCACCAAAGCTATTTTTAAAGAAGCAATAATTTATAGGCATTTGCCTACATAAAAATAGTTGTTCCACTCTGAAAGTAAATCATTGCCGGCACGTTTTGAGTTAGCGCTATCGAGTAATTGTGAGCAGAGGTCAATGTGCCTGATTTGCAGTCCTCCCAATGTGTAGAAAATTGAGAGGTTCAGGACCAGATGTGCTGACCTGTGCAGAAGATTGTCTGATTTGCCCTCCTGTTGATCAAGCCTCAGTGCCGAGAGTTCTAATGCATAAAGTGACTCCAAGATGTCAACACTATTGGACAATCAGATGAACCCACTTAATGATCACACGCCTAATTTTGGGTATAAAGATAAATTTATAGCAACACTCTATCCAGTTGAGAAAGAAAGCTCAGTCAGTATATTGAATGAATACTAAATCTAAGCCAGAGATTAATTACTTGAAAGGCTAATTTTCAAACAATTTATTTTTGTTAAAACCACTAATAAATATTGAAAGAAAAAATTATGAACCCAAGTTGCATTTAATTATATTTACATTTAAAAAAAAGGCAAAACACACTTGGTTTGCAGCAATCCTTTATTTTACTCCCAAATGGAAATTCTTGGCATAGCCACAGTCCCACCCACAGAGATCACAGAAATGTTTTAGAATGTGTGGGCTGTGCACAGTCTAAAGAGGGGGAAAAATAAAAGATGTCGACTGATTCTTGACAATGACGTGACAGAGAGGCTGAAGTTCGAGCAGCACGCAAATAAAATGGTGACCACATTAAGTGTATCCAGCAAACGATTTCAAACTCGAATTTTCAGTTGAGGTGTAATATCAATTTTAAACTAAGCTAATTCTGAAGGAGTACAAGAGCATCTAGTATCATTTACATGAAGAGGCAACATGGATCATATGTGGTAAGATAGTCAGATGGTCAGGGCTTAGAAAACCACTGTAAAAAGGCTGAAGAACACTGAATGTAAACAGATGCAATACAACAAGGAGACTAGGGGAAGTATAACAGGAGACATGAAATAGATTCAAAGAACATGATATGTGAAAAAAATCTTCCATCAATAAAAGACCAAGCCAAAGGTCAGGCATGTTATCCAGAGTCCACTGCCATACCTTACAAACTCCCATCCCATTCCTTGGCTTCTTATCTTAGTTGTTAATCAACTACATTTTCCTTGTCCACCATATCGGTTATGTCTTCAAACAACTGCCACAGTTTAGTTAAACATAACTGCACTTTATGCTGACTGTCCTTTAACAACTTATACCTTTTCGTGTTTTTCCTCTAGATCTTTCCAAAATTTGTCAAATATTTCCCCAACAACAGAATCTACAGTTATTTGGTTCTAGTTTGTCTTCACACATTTATATGATTAAAGCTAATTTAACTACAGAAGAGGACTTTATTTGTTCAAATTGTGAAGTTGTGAAGTTGAGGCCCTAAGCTCTGGAATTCCCTCCCTAAACCTCTCCGCCTCTCTACCTTTTTTTCCTCGTTTAAGACGCTCCTTAAAACCTACCTCTTTGACCAAGCTTTTTGTCATCTGCCCAAACATCTCCTTATATGACTCTGCATCAAATTTTGTTTGATAACGCTCCTGTGAAGCACCTTGGGATGTTTTACTATGTTAAAGATACTAGTAGTTGTTGTTGTTAAGTTAGTCTCAACTCATCCAGATCACGGTGATTGCGCAAAGTTTGTTTTTGACAATTAAATCTGTTTGCTACTGTTCTTTGAGCCCCTTTCCAGTCTCCAGGAATTGTTTCTGAATTTGGTGAACTTTGAAAAATGGCAGTTAAAGACTCACTAATTTCAGTCCCCATCTCCTATATGACTCATCGGAGCATGTTGTCTGGCCCAGTAGGGGAAAGGGTAGGATTTCCTGGGAAGGAACATAAATATGTTTCTTAAAGCTACACTGTTGTCTCCAAATTTTTCAGTTCTGCTTATTTTGCTTTTTATTGTGCAGAGATGAGCCAGGAATCTACTCATTCCTAGAAAGGATGGAGGACAGCTTCCTTCCATGCTAAAGGAAGTATGGCAAGGAGGTGAGCCATTTTTGAACATGAGGCACACTCTGCTCAGCAACCTGCAGTCTGGTTTGTCTGGAAAGGGGTAGTCGAGCAGTTTCTGCAATAGAGAGGTCATCTTCTCAGATGAGTAAGAAATTCAACACTTGTCAAGAGCTGATCTTGGGCATCGTGGGCCACTACTCCATTGGAGAAATGCAGGTAGGCGAAAAATCTGTATGTGCGTTCATCCATCTTTCTCCTTCCTCAAGGAATTAGTCCTTTCCCGACATGGATTTCCCCCCCTCCACCCCCCCAATCCTGGAGGGAAGACCCACTATGCTGCTGCATGTAAATGATGGTGGGGAGGTGGGGGCCTTGCAACCTGGCAGATTATCCTGTCTTCTGTCGCTGGCGCCGCCAAATCCAGGGACCAGCAGGAGACAAGTGGCAGTAGTTTTTGAGGCAGCAGTGGTAGGCCTGCTACATATAGGAACAGGAGTAGGCCATTTAGCCCCCTCGAGCCTGTTCCGCCATTCAATGAGATCATGGCTGATCTGCGACCTAACTCCATATACCCGCCTTTGCCCCATATCCCTTAATACCTTTGGTTAACAAAAATCTATCAATCTCAGATTTAAAATTAACAATTGATCTTGCATCAATTGCCGTTTGTGGAAGAGAGTTCCAAACTTCGACCACCCTTTGTGTGTAGAAGTGTTTCCTAATTTCATTTCTGAAAGGTCTGGCTCTAATTTTTAGACTATGCCCCCTAGTCCTAAACTCACCAACCAGCAGAGATAGTTTCTCTCTATCTACTCTATCTGTTCCCCTTTTGGATGGCGAGGGCCCAGTAGTGGGCATCTTTTCCTCTCCTTAGCCCCCAAACACTGACCTTTATTAAGTATTGGTTTAGTCTGAGTCCTAACATTAAAGTTGCTGCCAGATCTTTGGGACACTTCTGTCCCCATAAATGTGGTTTCCTCTCTTTCTGGTGCTGCAGCAGTGGTCTCACCACAACACAACCTGCACTTTCTTCACCATCAGCGAAACTTTCCTTCCACTGGTGGGTATCCTGCTGAGACTCCGCCCTGTATACATAAACAGCTCCAACCTAGGAAAATGGGTCAGGGTCGTGGCAGCCAGCGAAAGTTCTGCCACAACCAAATCTAGCCCCAAGACACCACTAATGTCAGGCATCTTTCAAGTTGGGCATTCAGACCAAACAATTCTGGCCAGTCTAGGTCCATCCCTAACTATTTCCTTGTTGAAGTAGGACAACACAGATTCTGCCTTCTCTCATTTTACACATCTTCTCTTTACAGTCAGTTTTTGTTTGAAAGCATTGAAAATACCGTCAATTGTTGCGGCGAACAGAAATCTCTGCTAAAATGCTAACAGCAATTCTATCAGTCAGGACTGCTCTAATTTCCAGGTCCTTAGCTTACATCTAGTGCTTGTTCAGAATAACTGTATTCTTAGTTTACACTAGATTATTGCCAGTAATTCAATAGTTCCACATCACTTCATTTTAAGGTGCTCACTGCACCAACGTGGGACATTGTTGAGATAACAGCTTACCTGTTAACCATTCAGCATGCTGTGCTGCGTTTTGTTTTGTGTTTAGTTAGTATGCACTGGCCCCACTGAATGTGTCAATAGTAGATTTTGGGTCAATGAGTACTCTATAAGGAAACAAAAATACCAAATATTTCCAACTGTTAATTCTGATGACTTATTGATTAGCACCACCCATACATCAGAATCATGTTGAAGTAGATTAACTGCTCAATACTTTCCAGTGAACTCCCTTGGACAATGTCACTGGTTTTCTAAAGCGCTTCAGTGAACCTTGTGATACATCATTGGGGAGGAATCACATTACTGGAACAACCATGGTGGAAGCATTATGTCAGCATATGCAGGGGGATCTGAAAAAGGTGAGGGAGGCCTTTGAAAATGAAATAATTTCAAAGGTTTAATTGTTTCTTTCCATTTGCTGAATTAGGATTTATAAGAAACATGGCATTTAGAAAAAGAAGAAAAAAGTCACAGTCTATTCAACATATTTAACTCCTCTGTCTGATGTCAGCCAATAAATCAAATGCCATCTGGAAACAATAACAGTGTCTGAAGCAGATTAAAGCTTTTGAATCAGACAAGTTGCTGAGGCAATGTGTACGTCTGCCTACTGAACATTCGATCTGTGCATACAGAGTGTGCGGCTGTGCCATTGTGATGTGATGTTTGTATAAAATGGTTTGTTGACTGTTAACAGGGCAACCATTATTTCTGATCTGTATAAGCGTTCTCATTGCAAATATCTTCACAGAGCCGATGTGTGAGGATTTCAGATGAGGGGCCCGATGCAAGATCAGTAGTGCAGCTTTAAATATTAATCCAGGGATTTGTAGCAATCTTGTAATATTAACAGGTTATCCTGACTTTGTGAAAACTAATAGCCACTTATGTTACTGGAAGTTTCAAATCCAGTGTATTCATCAGATTTTGATTCCCATGCATTCAGGCTAAACCTGTTGTAACACAAAGTCCATTGAATTCCAGTTGCAATGAATACGCTTTGAGCTGGATAGATTTTCAAAATCCCAAACAATTTTCTACTAGCACTGATCCGATTGTACTGATCCCATTGATCAGAATAATTTCAAGCTAAATTGCTGTTCAGAATCCTTTTAGTTAAATTCCTGTTAAATGAATAACTTTTGCCCAGATTGCAAATTTTACCGTAACTTGATGTCTACAGACACTTGCGACTAGCCGCAGACAATAGAACGCTGTCTGTTAAATGCTATCAATAGCTCCTCTAGGCAGATAGTGTTGCATGATCTCTATTATATCTACTACCCACAAAACTACAGGAATTTGTTTGAAAGAAAAAATGCATTTGAACAGTGATGTGTAACAAAGTTAATTTTACAACACCAGTAGGACTATATAGCTTGCTATGCTTACTGTGTGCTTCTTACAGTACGTAGGAGATCTATAATAAAAAGTCTAAAATAACAATCCAGGAACCTATTTTTAGTAGATGTTCAGTCAGTTCTTAGAATATTTGGCCAGTTAACATCTGGTATTTCCATCGTTAGTCTCAACGACATCCTATAATTACCTGTGCATTGAATCAAACGTCAATTGTCTGCTATAGTTACTGAATGAATGTTGGTTTCAGGGAATTTATATTCAGCTATATTCACATGCAGATGATGCCACTTTTTGGGTTTAAGTTAGAAGACTGGCCAGGGCATCCAGATACACTGGCCTGATGCTTCTCCAGGATGTCTTTCATAGTCAGCAATTTACATTTTGGGTCATTATCCTGTAGGAATATGCAATATTCTTAGCAGCTTGGTTGCAGATAAGATCACATAATTTGGTATCAATTTCATTAACAAAGGTCATATACCACCTGAAGCAGACATATGTGCTCCTCAGAGAAGGATCACCTTGGACCTATGGACACTTCACTAAAAGTCTGGAGCAAAATTCAATTGCTTTGTGCCTCCCGTTAGCGCCCCCGAGGGCAAAGCCCCTAGCGCCCGGGCTGCGGCGCCACTAACGCCTCCTGTGAAATTCAGCGGGAGGTTAGTGACGGCGGTAGCTGGTAGCACCCTGTGGCGCTGCGCCGCCGGCGATGACATCATCACCGTGCGCAGTGCCCCGCTCGCACCCAGGCCGCAAACTTCGGTTGCGCCCCCTGACCTATCGCCGGACGATATGTCTGACAGGGTCAGGGTGGTGTTTTTGCAGCCGTGGCGATGCAAGTTCAAGGGCAGGTGTCTGGCAGCCATTTTTTTTTGGCCAACTGGCTGCACCTGCCCTGTTCCCCTTTTTTCTTAAGGGGTGCCGGCTGCGAATGCTCAGCCCGGCACTCCTATTGAGTGCCAGACTGTTTTCCTGGCACCCCGCTCCCCGGCGGTCCAGCAGGGCCCCGGTGCGCGCTGTGCTAGGGCCCCTCCCCTTTAATCAGGGGAGGGAGGCCTGCAATGATGCGGTGGTAGGTGCCGACGCGTGTGGCGCTGTTGCACGTAGCGCCGTGATATTCACTTGTAGCGCCCCAGGAAGGAGGGGGAGCGCTTCTAGTAGTGCCCCGCCTCCTGCTTGGGGCACTACCACTGAATTTACGGCACAGGGGCGCTAACTTTTTCGGGGCCCAAAGGGGGTGCCACCGAATTTCTCCCCCAAAGGGTTTTTGCGTGCATTTTATTTCAAATAAGTGTCTTCTTGGGATTTGTGTGTGATTTATTTGTACAAGTTATTCTTATCTTTTTCAGCTTCCTTCAAAGTTTCCTTATGTTGCATGCCATCCCTTAAAAAGCAGGCAGAAGACCTTCCCCCAGTCTCCAACACTGATGCTTGCTGTATATATGGCAGTTTGGAGGGATGCAAGACTCATCCGGGGGGGGGGCGCGGGTGGTAGTGAGGGGGTCAGAAACTGGGAGAAAGGGCTGAAGGAGGAGCAGTGGGAGTGTCATGCCTTGACTTTTCACCACTACCATAGCATGACTGAGGTTGGAACTTAATCTGTGGAGAATCACATGTAGTGCTCTAATGTTAGTTGTAGGCAAACTCTTAGAATCAATAATTTAATAATCATTTAGAAATGCTTGCATTAATCACGTACAGTCAGCACAGATTTGTTAAAGGCAAGTTTGACAAATTTAATTGTTTTTTTTAGGTGACCAATTAGATATATAAAGGCAATGCAGCAGATGCGGGCTCGATTTTGCCAGGCCCGAGGAGGCGGGAATGGAGGCGTGTGGGGTGTTAAAATTGCAACAAATGGCGGGCGGGCCCGACCCCGCCTCCATCCCGCCTCCGAGCAATTTTCCCAAATGCGTGGTTTCTGATCCCGTCTCCGTCCCGCCTCCAAGAGGCGGGATAGGCCCTTAAGGCCCTTAACAACCACTTAATTGCCTCTATAATCCCATTTTGAGAGGCCTTTCTGATTTTAACACTTTTCCGACGTGATGCACGCCTCCTCTGAAACACGATGGTGAAACCTGGCGGTAGCACACTTGGATTGTTGACTATCAGCTGGAGCTCCATCATTAAAAGGAGATTTGATCAGTCATTATTCTGAGGGAACTTTTAGCAGTCATAATCATCATCATCGTGGTGGTGGTGGTGGTGGTGGTGGTGGTGGTGGTGGCGGTGGCAGCGGCGGCAGCAGACTTAGGTCTCCTGCTGCTCATTTTGCCTCCAGGTTCCTCTCACAGCAAAGGCCAAAAGGTTCCCAGTCTTTGCAGACCTTAAATGCAGCAGCAATGATGACATCATCAGAGGCGACTTTCAGACTGAAAACACTAATTGGGTCATGGGTTCCCACATGCTGGAACTCAATTGCCCAATTAGGGGAAAATCGAATAATTCTCCCACATCTAATTGGAGTCGGATGGCTAACACGAAAAGCGGATGACACGACCCCAGCCTGTCCCAATGACAAAATCGAGCCCTGTGGATTTTCAGAAGGGGTTCGATAAAGTGTTGCACAGGAGGCCAAGAGGCTTGTTAGAAAAATTAAGGCCCATGGTATCAGAGGAAATGTGGCAGGGTGGATAGAAAATTGGTTGATGGACAGGAAACAAGGTGCAAGTGGGTATTGCTGGGATTGGAGAGGGTTGGAATTTGTGTTCACAGGAGTCAGTGCTGGGCCCATTTTTGTTCACGGTATAAAGAGATGACTTGGACTTGGGCATTGAGAGCACAAACTCAAAATTTGCTGATGATACAAAAGTAGGACGTTTGGCACACAGAACTATAATATAGGCAGGTTAGTCAAATGGCCAGACACAGAGAGGGCGCAATCTAATGTGGATACGTGTGAAGTAATACATTTTGGGTGAAAAAAGAAGGAATGAGAGTATGCATTCAATGGAAGGAAGCTGAAAGGTGTGGGTGAAGAGAGGGACCTAGGGGTTCAAAATACATACCCCTAGAAATTCGAGTGTGTCCAATCCCTGGGCCTGAATGGTGAGACCCGAAGCGCACCCAATATTGGGTCTCGGGCCTCATTATCATTGAGGTGGTGAGCTGTGGAAACTAACAGGCAGCTCATCAGCAAAGTGAAATGGTAGATCGGGCCACTGTGACTCTAGCAGGGGCCCTCAGGTATGTAGTTAAAGGATACTGGGAAGGGGAGTGACTGGGAAAGGGGGCGAAGGGGAAGGGGGATCGAACAGCAAAGGGAGCGATTAAGTCATGAGGCGGCAGTGGCCGGGAAGATAGTGGCAGTGATTGGGAAGGGAGGGCGCGGTAGCGGGCAGCGGCCTGCGTTCTTTGAAGTATAAAGTCTTTACAATCTTTGGACCTCATTAGGCCACATGTGGATCTGGTTCTCCTGATACAGCATAGCTGAGAACAGAAGCCCACCAGATACACCCCTCTCCATAGTGTGTGCAGACCACACCGGTCCTACAAGGTCCTCTCCGAGGAATAGTGCATCCGACGGTGGCACCTCTCCAAGAATGCTTGAGGGCAGAATTTGAATGTCTTCATTGACTGATGTGCTGCCATTGCAGTCAATCAGTCTTACCTTCTTCTATGCACCCTACCAGATGACACCAAAGCAGATCACTTTGGCCCAATAGGGCCTTGCCAGGAATCCTCAGCTATGTGAAGGCAGCCATATTTACTGAATAGTCTATTTCCTGATTTACTGTAATGTTCATAAATATCAAATCACAATTCAAGTGCCCAGTATATTTCAAAGTAAACCTTTTTTTTATTGGAAGCTAAGGGTGGTGGAAGGTTATGCATGTGAGAATGAGGCTGTGAGTTAAGGAACGGGTGGCAAATATGATGGGAGAGATGAAGTGACAGTTGTGGGGGAGTTAGAGAGGAGGAAGGTGTTCTGAAATTGTTCAAGGAAGTTGGTGTGTGTTAGGGGAATTGTAGTGTGAAGGGTTATTTAGTGTGAGTGTTGCTTTAAGAGGGTGAAGAATCTGGTGGTGCCCAGGGAGGAGAGGGATGGTGGTGCTACTCTTACCTGCCCTTGTAAAGTGTTTTCACTTCTTTGTGCACTGTTGATCAGTCCTGGAAATGAAGGAGTTGGGAGTCAGTGCCAGCTCCCTGCAGTGAGGGAGTTGGGAGTCAGTGCCAGCTCCCTGCAGTGAAGGAGTTGGGAGTCAGTGCCAGCTCCCTGCAGTGAGGGAGTTGGGAGACAGTGCCAGTTCCCCACAGTGAGGAGGTTGGGAGTCAGTGCCAGCTCCCCACAGTGAAGGAGTTGGGAGTCAGTGCCAGCTCCCTGCAGTGAAGGAGTTGGGAGTCAGTGCCAGCTCCCTGCAGTGAGGGAGTTGGGAGTCAGTGCCAGTTCCCCGCAGTGAAGGAGTTGGGAGACAGTGCCAGTTCCCCACAGTGAAGGAGTTGGGAGTCAGTGCCAGTTCCCCACAGTGAGGGAGTTGGGAGACAGTGCCAGTTCCCCACAGTGAGGGAGTTGGGAGTCAGTGCCAGCTCCCTGCAGTGAGGGAGTTGGGAGTCAGTGCCAGCTCCCTGCAGTGAAGGAGTTGGGAGTCAGTGCCAGCTCCCTGCAGTGAGGGAGTTGGGAGACAGTGCCAGTTCCCCACAGTGAGGAGGTTGGGAGTCAGTGCCAGCTCCCCACAGTGAGGGAGTTGGGAGACAGTGCCAGTTCCCTGCAGTGAAGGAGTTGGGAGTCAGTGCCAGCTCCCTGCAGTGAGGGAGTTGGGAGTCAGTGCCAGTTCCCCACAGTGAAGGAGTTGGGAGACAGTGCCAGTTCCCCACAGTGAAGGAGTTGGGAGTCAGTGCCAGTTCCTCACAGTGAGGGAGTTGGGAGTCAGTGCCAGTTCCCCACAGTGAGGGAGTTGGGAGTCAATGCCAGTTCCCCACAGTGAGGGAGTTGGGAGTCAGTGCCAGTTCCCCACAGTGAAGGAGTTGGGAGTCAGTGCCAGTTCCCTGCAGTGAGGGAGTTGGGAGACAGTGCCAGTTCCCCACAGTGAGGAGGTTGGGAGTCAGTGCCAGTTCCCTGCAGTGAGGGGGTGGGGAGTCAGTGCCAGTTCCCCACAGTGAGGGAGTTGGGAGACAGTGCCAGTTCCCCACAGTGAGGAGGTTGGGAGTCAGTGCCAGTTCCCTGCAGTGAGGGGGTGGGGAGTCAGTGCCAGTTCCCCACAGTGAGGGAGTTGGGAGTCAGTGCCAGTTCCTTGCAGTGAGGGAGTTGGGAGACAGTGCCAGTTCCCCACAGTGAGGGAGTTGGGAGTCAGTGCCAGTTCCCCACAGTGAGGGAGTTGGGAGTCAGTGCCAGTTCCCCACAGTGAGGGAGTTGGGAGTCAGTGCCAGTTCCCCGCAGTGAGGGGGTTGGGAGTCAGTGCCAGTTCCCCACAGTGAAGTAGTTGGGAGACAGTGCCAGTTCCCCACAGTGAAGGAGTTGGGAGACAGTGCCAGTTCCCCACAGTGAGGGAGTTGGGAGACAGTGCCAGTTCCCTGCAGTGAGGGAGTTGGGAGACAGTGCCAGTTCCCCACAGTGAGGGAGTTGGGAGACAGTGCCAGTTCCCCGCAGTGAGGGAGTTGGGAGACAGTGCCAGTTCCCCACAGTGAGGGAGTTGGGAGTCAGTGCCAGTTCCCTGCAGTGAGGGAGTTGGGAGACAGTGCCAGTTCCCTGCAGTGAGGGAGTTGGGAGACAGTGCCAGTTCCCTGCAGTGAGGGAGTTGGGAGACAGTGCCAGTTCCCCACAGTGAGGGAGTTGGGAGACAGTGCCAGTTCCCCACAGTGAGGGAGTTGGGAGTCAGTGCCAGTTCCCTGCAGTGAGGGAGTTGGGAGTCAGTGCCAGTTCCCTGCAGTGAGGGAGTTGGGAGTCAGTGCCAGTTCCCCACAGTGAGGGAGTTGGGAGTCAGTGCCAGTTCCCTGCAGTGAGGGAGTTGGGAGACAGTGCCAGTTCCCCACAGTGAGGAGGTTGGGAGACAGTGCCAGTTCCCTGCAGTGAGGGAGTTGGGAGACAGTGCCAGTTCCCTGCAGTGAGGGGGTTGGGAGACAGTGCCAGTTCCCTGCAGTGAGGGAGTTGGGAGTCAGTGCCAGTTCCCCACAGTGAGGGAGTTGGGAGTCAGTGCCAGTTCCCTGCAGTGAGGGAGTTGGGAGACAGTGCCAGTTCCCCACAGTGAGGAGGTTGGGAGTCAGTGCCAGTTCCCTGCAGTGAGGGAGTTGGGAGTCAGTGCCAGTTCCCTGCAGTGAGGGAGTTGGGAGACAGTGCCAGTTCCCTGCAGTGAGGGGGTTGGGAGTCAGTGCCAGTTCCCTGCAGTTAGGGGGTTGTGAGTCAGTGCCAGTTCCCCACAGTGAGGGAGTTGGGAGTCAGTGCCAGCTCCCTGCAGGCGGCACAATTGACGTTTGTATCTGGCTTGGTGTAAGACAGATCCAGGAATGCCAGGCTCCTCTCTTGTAGCTCTTGGAGGAAGGCTGGATGTCTCCATCATCTGCCTGCTGCCCTGGTGTGATGTCCAGTAGGCACATATGGCACATACGTGGGCATGATGGTGCCAATCTGGACTGATGCTGTGGATGAGAAATAGAACATAGAACATAGAACAGTACAGCACAGTACAGGCCCTTCGGCCCTCGATGTTGTGCCGAGCATTGTCCGAAACCAAGATCAAGCTATCCCACTCCCTATCATTTTGGTGTCCTCCATGTGCTTATCCAATAACCGCTTGAAAGTTCCTAAAGTGTCCGACTCCACTATCACAGCAGGCAGTCCATTCCACACCCCAACCACTCTCTGAGTAAAGAATCTACCTCGGACATCCCTTCTATATCTCCCCCCATGCACCTTATAGTTATGCCCCCTTGTAACAGCTACCTCCAACCGAGGAAATAGTCTCTGAACATCCACTCTATCTATCCCCCTCATCATCTTATAAACCTCTATTAAGTCGCCTCTCATCCTCCTCCGCTCTAAAGAGAAAAGCCCTAACTCCCTCAATCTTTCCTCATAAGACCTCCCCCCCCAAACCAGGCAGCATCCTGGTAAATCTCCTTTGCACTCTTTCCAATGCTTCCACGTCCTTCCTATAGTGAGGTGACCAGAACTGCACACAATATTCCAGATGTGGTCTCACCAAGGTCCTGTACAGTTGCAGCATAACCTCACGGTTCTTAAACTCAAACCCCCTGTTAATTAACGCCAACACACCATAGGCCTTCTTTACTGCTCTATCCACTTGAGTGGCAACCTTCAGAGATCTGTGGATATGAACCCCCAGATCCCTCTGTTCCTCCACGTTCCTCAGAACCCTGCCGTTGACCCTGTAATCCTTATTTAAATTTGCCCTACCAAAATGAATCACCTCGCACTTATCAGGGTTAAATTCCATCTGCCATTTTTCGGCCCAGCTCTGCATCCTATCAATGTCTCTTTGCAGCCTACAACAGCCCTCCACCTCATCCACTACTCCACCAATCTTGGTGTCATCAGCAAATTTACTGATCCACCCTTCAGTCCCCTCCTCCAAGTCATTGATAAAAATCACAAACAGCAGAGGACCCAGCACCGACCCCTATGGCACACCGCTGGTAACTGGTCTCCAGTCCGAAAATTTTCCATCCACCACCACCCTCTGCCTTCTATGAGATAGCCAGTTACTTATCCAATCGGCCAAATTTCCCTCTATCCCACAACTCCTTACTTTCTTCATGAGCCAACCATGGGGAACCTTATCAAACGCCTTACTAAAATCCATGTATACGACATCAACTGCTCTACCTTCATCTACACACTTAGTTACCTCCTCAAAGAATTCAATCAAATTTGTTAGGCAAGACTTACCCTTCACGAATCCGTGTTGACTATCCCTGATTAAGTTGCCTCTTTCCAAATGGTCATAAATCCTATCCCTCAGGACCTTTTCCATTATCTTACCAACCACCGAAGTAAGACTAACCGGCCTATAATTACCAGGGTCATTCCTATTTCCTTTCTTGAAGAGAGGAACAACATTCGCCACTCTCCAGTCCTCTGGCACCATCCCCGTGGACAGTGAGGACCCAAAGATCAAAGCCAAAGGCTCTGCAATCTCCTCCCTTGCCTCCCAAAGAATCCTAGGATATATCCCATCTGGCCCAGGGGACTTATCGACCCTCAGGTTCTTCAAAATTGCTAAAACATCTTCCCTCAGAACATCTACCTCCTCCAGCCTATCCACCTTTATCACACTCTCATCCTCAAAAACATGGCCCCTCTCCTCGGTGAACACTGACGAAAAGTATTCATTCATCACCTCTCCTATCTCTTCTGACTCCATGCACAAGTTCCCACTACTGTCCTTGACCGGCCCAACCCTCACCCTGGTCATTCTTTTATTTCTCACATAAGAGTAAAAAGCCTTGGGGTTTTCCTTGATCCGACCCGCCAAGGACTTCTCATGCCCCCTCCTAGCTCTCCTAAGCTCTTTTTTTAGCTCATTCCTTGCTACCTTGTACACCTCAATCGACCCAACTGAACCTTGTTTTCTCATCCTTACATACGCTTCCTTTTTCCTCTTGACTAGACATTCAACCTCTTTTGTGAACCATGGTTCTCTCACTCGGCCATTTCCTCCCTGCCTGACAGGGACATACCTATCAAGGACACGCAGTAATTGCTCCATGAAAAAGCTCCACTTTTCATTTGTGCCTTTCCCTGATAGTTTCTGTTCCCATCTTATGCTCCCTAATTCTTGCCTAATCGCATCATAATTACCCCTCCCCCAATTATAAACCCTGCCCTGCCGTATGGCCCTATCCCTCTCCATTGCAATAGTGAAAGTCACCGAATTGTGGTCGCTATCTCCAAAGTGCTCTCCCACATGCAAATCAAACACTTGGCCCGGTTCATTACCCAGTACCAAATCCAACGTGGCCCCACCTCTTGTCGGCCTATCCACATATTGTGTCAGGAAACCCTCCTGCACACACTGTGTAAAAACTATCCCATCCGAACTGTTTGACCTATAAAGGTTCCAATCAATATTTGGAAAGTTGAAGTCACCCATGACAACTACTCTGTGACCTCCACACCTATTCATAATCTGCTTTGCAATTTCTTCCTCCACATCTCTATTACTATTTGGGGGCCTGTAGAAAACTCCTAACAACGTGACCGCTCCTTTCCTATTTCTAACTTCAGCCCATATTACCTCAGACGGCAGATCCCCCTCGAACTGCCTTTCTGCCGCTGTTAAACTATCCTTGATTAACAATGCTACTCCTCCACCTTTCTTACCACCTTCCCTACTCTTACTGAAACATCTATACCCCGGAACTTCCAACAACCATTCCTGTCCCTGTTCTAACCATGTCTCCCTAATGGCCACCACATCGTAATCCCAAGTACCAATCCACGCTCCAAGTTCTCCTACCTTATTCCGGATGCTCCTTGCATTGAAGTAGACACACTTCAAGCCATCTTCCTGTCTGCCGGTACATTCCTGCGACCTTGATACCCTCCTCAGTACCTCCCTACACTCACCACTGGCTCCTGGACTACAGCCCTTTTTCCCATCCCCCTGACAAATTAGTTTAAACCCCCCCGAAGAGCCGTAGCAAATTTCCCTCCCAGGATATTGGTGCCCCTCTGGTTCAGGTGCAAACCGTCCTGTTTGTACAGGTCCCACCTTCCCCAGAATGTGCTCCAATTAGCCACATAACTGAAACCCTCCCCCCTACACCATTCCTGCAGCCACGTGTTTATCTGCACTCTCTCCCTGTTCCTCAACTCGCTAGCACGTGGCACCGGCAACAAACCAGAGATTACAACATGGTTTGTACTGGCTCTCAGCTTCCAACCTAGCTCCCTAAATTCCTGTTTTAAATCCCCGTCCCTTCTCCTACCTATGTCCTGTTGTGATTTGGTGGAAACTGCCAGTGAAAGCAGTTGTTGGCTTCGTACCTTGTGGTTGGACAGAGTTCTGCTGCTGGTGGGAGTGCTTTTAAACTTGTTGAACAGAAGTCTCCTGTGTGTGCGTTGATGTGTGGTAGCAAGTTACACAGTTTCTACAGTGACGTTGGCAGGAGTTTTCACAGGAAAACATGGGTGGTTTGGAGGCGGGGGATGGGGGAGGGGAGGGGGGGGAAAGGAAAATTGGAAAAATCGAAAACCTGACCCCAACCCGCCTACTTTCACCTTTTACTCAGGCGGGACGGGTTGGCTGGTGGTGGGGCGGGGCGGGCAGCCAACCGACAGCCAGAAGGCAAGTTGGAATTTTAAATATTATAATGAAGCCTGAAGCCTCTGCTTTAACCTGCTGTGCTGGTTTAGCTGCAGGCGGCCGAGAATCCCAGGGCCCGGGATACCCGGTATATCCAACAAGAGGAGCACAGCCTCGGAGAGCAATCCTTGTGGGCCAGGAGGAGCAGGAGTGCTTCCTCCTGGCCCCCCAAGCTCCCCCACCAGCAGCCTGCTGCTCCCAGGGGTCGGGGATCGGACCCCCCCCTGGGTAGGGGATCGGACCCCCCCCCCCCCCCCCCCAAGCATCGCGACTCAACCCTAGGGTCGGGAATCGGACCCCCCCCACGGGAACTCGACTCAGACCCCCCCGGGGATCGTGACTCAGCCCTGGGGTCGGGGATCAGACCACCCCCTCCCCCGGGGATCGCCCTCCTCTCCGGGGTCAGGGATCGGACCCCCCACCCCCCCGGGATCTCGACAGCCCCGGGGTCAGGGATCAGATCCCCACCCCACCCGGGGATCGCCCTCCTCTCCGGGGTCAGGGATCGGACCCCCCACCCCCCCCGGGATCTCGACAGCCCCGGGGTCAGGGATCAGACCCCACCCCCCCCGGGGATCGCCCTCCTCTCCGGGGTCAGGGATCGGACGCCCCACCCCCCCCGGGATCTCGACAGCCCCGGGGTCAGGGATCGGACGCCCCGGGATTGTGATTCAGCCCTGGGGTCGGGGACCACCCTCCTCTCCGGGGTCAGGGATCGGACCCCCCCGGGATCTCGACAGCCCCGGGGTCGAGGATCACGACTCAGCTCCGGGGTCGGGGATCAGACCCCCCGGGATCGAGACTCAGCCCCGGGTCGGGGATCAGTCCCCCCCCCCCCACCCCGGGGATCGTGACTCAGCCCCGGGTCGGGGATCAGTCCCCCCCCCCCACCCCGGGGATCGTGACTCAGCCCCGGGTCGGGGATCAGTCCCCCCCCCCCCACCCCGGGGATCGTGACTCAGCCCCGGGTCGGGGATCAGACTTCCCTGGGGATCGCCCTCCCCTCCGAGGTCAGGGATCGGACCCCCCAGGATTGTGATTCAGCCCTGGGGTCGAGGATCACCCTCCTCTCCGGGGTCAGGGATCGGACCCCCCAGGATTGTGATTCAGCCCTGGGGTCGAGGATCACCCTCCTCTCCGGGGTCAGGGATCGGACCCCCCAGGATTGTGATTCAGCCCTGGGGTCGAGGATCACCCTCCTCTCCGGGGTCAGGGATCGGACCCCCCAGGATTTCGACAGCCCCGGGGTCGAGAATCACGACTCAGCTCTGGGGTCGGGGATCAGCCCCCCTCAGGGATCGTGACTCAGCCCCGGGGGTTGGGTCCCCTCCTGGGTATCAGACCACCTGGTCTTGGATTCCCCCTGGTTTGGAACCCCCCCCACCTCACCTGGACCCAGCACTTACCTGGTCCTGCAGTGTCCTGGTCAGCGCTACCTGCCCAACTGGAAGCTAGCCTGTCAATCAGCCGCCCATTACGTCACACGCACGTTGTGGAGTTAAAACTCCTCAGCGTGTGGGGAATCCCAGAACTCCGTGTTTCCCATTGTCTACTGTGTCCCCCCGCACCGTGTGGGTGGGAAATGGGAAAATCTCGGCCGTTATACCAGAGATGCACCAAGAATATTTAAATTTACTTACCTTAGGAAACTTGCATGTGACTCCATCTGCTGGTGAATGGCACAACTACGGAATAACTGCGGCGTAATTGACATCGAGAACAACGAGGACCAGAGAGACAAACAAAATTAAGAGTTACGGGAAGCAAAGCAGAGGAGAAAAGAAAGAGAGAGACATAAACAGAGGAGTAGAAGCAGCAAATCAAAGACATCAGAGATAGGTAAGAGTGTGACCATGTTCTTTGACTTACCATGGGCAATGTCACTGGTGAGGAATTCATGGAAACTGATTAACTAAATAAAAATAGTATGCATCTACTGCAATGGGCATTTCTGTCAAGGTTTAACAATTAAATATGAGTGGTTATTTAATGGTAAAAAGAATTAAACTAAATAAAAATAGTGGTACTTTGGTGGTTGGGCATTTAACGCAGTATGTGTACATAAATTTATTAATTAATTAAATAAAAGTAGCAGCCATTTATTTCAACACAATTGCCATAATTTAGGATTTATTCACCAATGATACAACAGTGTTAAAAATGGCCCTTTCAAACTTCCAGGCCTACTAAATAGTGAATAATAAATATAAGCACAAATAGGACTGAATTTCCTGGGCTGTGGGGCCAGACAGTCACAGCTCAGAGTCCACGCGTGTCCCTGGAGTTGCAGGTTAGATAGCCCTGTCCTGGACTACACTCTAATCATGGGTATAAACTGTTGTCTTGCTACCCTGAGGCACATCATATTGAAGCACCGACTTAATATATCACCATGTTGTCACCTGGTACAGCATCTTGCTTTTTGGATACTTATCAGTTATATAATATCTCCCCTCCAAAAAAACTGTTCGACAACTGGGGCCTGAACAGGTTTATCTTAACCACAATTATTTGATCAGATGCCATTCTTTATACGTGCCCCGTGACAGCGAATTTTGGCAGACTACTTGACTGCAGGAGGCTTTACAACTGAGCATGAATTTAACATCAACTAATATTCACACACATGCATTTTCCATCAGGGATCTGGAGCAAGAACCTTGGCTGATTTCCTTCACCCCTTTCCCGATCCAGGAGCACTGAACCCAATTCTAAAGTCCCTATCGTTGCCTTGGCTGAGATCAGCTAACTCAGCACAAATCAAAGATCAAACCTGGATCTTTCTGAAATAAAAACAGAAAATGCTGGAAATACTCAGCAGGTCAGGCTTTATCTGTTGAGAGAGAAACAGAGTTAACGTTTCAGGTCGATGACCCTTCGTCAGAACTGGAAAAAGTTGGAGATGTAACAGATTTGTAAGCAAGTGTAGGGGCAGGGAGAGGGGGGAGGAGAGGAAAGAACAAAAAGGAAGGCCTGTGATAGGATGGAAGTCAGGAGAGATTAAGAGACAAAAGGGATGATGGTGCAAGGCAAAAGGAGATGGTAATGGGACAAGTTAAGAAACAAAAGATGACTCTAGATGAAGTGTAAATGGCGATGGCAGAATGATCGACAGCTGCCATGTGAGAGAGAGAAAAAAAAATGATAGGGGCAGAAGTTATGGTCTGAAATTGATGAACTCGATGTTGAGTCCAGAAGGCTGTAAAGTGCCTAATCGAAAGATGAGGTGCTGTTCCTTGAACTTACGTTGAGCGTCACTGGAACAGTGTAAGAGGCCAAGGACGGAGAGGTCAGAGTGGGAGTGGAACGGAGAATTAAAGTGACAGGCGACCGGAAGCTTGGGGTCACCCTTACGGACTGAACGGAGGTGTTCCGCAAAACGGTCACCCAATCTGCGTTTGGTCTCCCTAATGTAGAGGAGACCGCATCGTGAGCAGCGAATACAGTATACTAAATTGAAAGAAGTGCAAGTAAATCACTGTTTCACCTGGAAGGAGTGTTTGGGGCCCTGGATAGTGGGAAGGGAGAAGGTAAAAGGGCAGGTGTTGCATCTGGATCTTTCTGGACCGTGTACTTTACCTACTCATTGCCTTAACCACCTAAGCCATCAGTGTCGCTAGGCATTAAGCAATTTATAAGCTGACTCAGCAATGAGGTGACCTCATGCTGTTAAGGCAATTAATAATAACATGGTAGAATTTCCACAGGGATTCTCCTGATCTCCCGCCAGAAGATTGGTGGTGACCCCAGAGAAACAGCGTGGATTACCATTTACGTCACTTCTCCGGGGCAGGCCTCTGCCCATCTTTCGACGAAGTTATGGTGGGAGATCAGGAAATTCTGCACAGAAATTCTACCACAACCTTTTTTAGAACAAGGCCTTTACACATTAACATCTACTGTGGTTGACACGGCCCTCGACCGTGTCCATTCTATCTCCCGCACTTCTGCCCTCACCCCTGCCCCTCCCTCCCGGAACCACGATAGAGTTCCCCTTGTCCTCACCTTTCACCCCACCAGCCTCCACATTCAACGGATCATCCTCCGCCATTTCCGCCACCTCCAGCGTGATCCCACCACCAAACGCATCTTCCCCTCACCTCCCCTTTCAGCATTCGCAGGGACCGCTCCCTCCGCGACACCCTAGTCCACTCCTCTACCACCCCCAGCACCCCTTCCCCTTCGTCCGGCACCTTCTCGTGCAAGCGCAGGAGATGCAACACATGCCCTTATACCTCCCCCCTTCCCACTGTCCAGGGCCCCAAACACCCCTTCCAGGTGAAACAGCGATTTACTTGTACTTTCTGCAATTTAGTATACTGTATTCACTGCTCACGATGTGGTCTCCTCTACATTGGGGAGACCAAACGCAGATTGGGTGACCGCTTTGCGGAACACCTCCGTTCAGTCCGTAAGGGGGACCCCGAGCTCCCGGTGGCCTGTCACTTTAATTCACCGCTCCACTCCCACTCAGACCTCACTGTCCTCGGCCTCTTGCATTGTTCCATGGAAGCTCAGCATAAGCTCGAGGAACAGCACCTCATCTTTCGATTAGGCACTCTACAGCCCTCTGGACTCAACATAGAGTTCAACAATTTCAGATCATAACCCCGGCCCCTATCACATATATATATATATTTTTTTTATCCACACTTTTGTCTGGCCCTTTTTTTCTTCCCTCCCACATGGCAGCTGTCCTTCATTCTGCCAGCGCAATTCACACTTCATCTAGAGCTATCCTTTGTTCCTTAACCTGTCCCATTTCCACCTCCTCTTGCCTTGAATATCTCTTAATGTCTCTCAATGTCTCTTAATCTCTCCTGCTTTCTATCCTATCACTGACCTTCCCTTTTGTTCTTTCATCCCCTCCCCCTTTTCTCAGCCCTAAACTTGCTTCAAAATCTATTTCATTTCCTGCTTTTTTCCAGTTCTGACGAAAGGTCTTCGACCTGAAACTTCGACCTGTTTCTCTCTCCACGGATGCTGCCTGGCCTGCTGAGTTTTTCCAGCGTTTTCTGTTGTTATTACACATTAACATCATTCAGTTTTGCTTTTATACATTTTTAATTGTATAATTGAGTTTATTTAGCTTGACTTCATATCGAATACCAGTAAAGCAGGACTCACTAAGCTGACTTTCTGTGGCTGACATATTCTAGAATTCTACCTGAAATGTTAATAAGATCAGATCATGGTGTGCATATTTAGTCAAAGATGTCACTACACCACCAGCACAGTAAGTTTTTTCTCAAGAAAACTTATTAACATAAAAAGCCAATGCTGAAAATGATGCTGGTGATAGCTTAAAATTTTGCACACAACAAGAGCTTCTAATTCTGCGCCTGGATACAGTGAATGTAGGAAAATCAGTTGGGGATGAGCATATGTACAGAGGTCAGTGTGCTTAAACAAGGATATGAAGAGTCGTATTAGGGATAAGTGGGCGGTTTCCAAAATGTACAAAGAATCTAATAGGCTAGAGGAACGGGGTAGATTAATGGGGCAGATTTTCCTGTTCCTGCGCCTGGGGCTATTAGATTGCTGGGAGCATCAAATACAGAAATATTTAATGGGCTCCCTTAATATTGTGTGCTGCTCTCTGCCTGATCTTCCTGTATTTGCTGCACCAAGGCAATCCAATAGCCTTCGGCGCAGCAACAGGCATATCTGCCCCAAAATTTTCTCAAGAATGAAGATCACATGAGCTTGCCACTGGGTAAGTACTTTTGTGATTTAGGGCATGGCAAAGAGAAACTCATTTATATTTTAGTCTTCCAAATTAAATGTATGGAAGAGGCTGGAAATGGTGAAAACACACCAATATAAACATCATTGTGAATTTCTGCTTAGTAAATAAAATAGTGGTATAGAGGCCATTCACTCGTTAGAAATACACTGTAGTTATTTTTTTTGCCTTGTTTGCACAATAATAATGATAACGAAAAAGAGATCACTTGCAAGGCCCAGATTAACCAGTGGAGTGGCTAAATGGGCAGGACGTTGCTGTTGTTTGATGTGGTGTAATCAGCAGCAATGTTAAGCCTTCTGATGGTGCTTTGAACAGTTAAGCTTCAGTTCTAACTACATATTTTAAACATTGTTCCCTGCATCTGTCGTCTCCACTCAGGCAATACAAGAAAAATCCAAAGCAGCTGAGTTGCAGGCATCTGAGAGATTGTATATCAATGCAATATTCTATCAAGTTCTACAGGGAATTATTTCATCTATTTCTATTATTTATGACCATCTTTTATGTACCTACACATAGTAGTAAGACATATCTGGCATGACATACCTTACTTTGCTTTCAAAAATGGCTGACAGCAGAGTGATAGTGCTGGCAACTCATAGGCTGGGCTTTAGGAGATTAAATAAGGCATAGACTGTTTAAAAAGATTTTTAAAATAAAGACATATTGTACTACCTATATATATATAACTCATCACAAAATAATCAAATTAGAATACCAACATTTACTGCAAAAGTTACGTTTTGTTCTACGCATTCCACGCCCTGGATCTCTGAGGCACGAGACAGTCTAATTAGAAGCTGAATCAAAGCCAGCATATCCTGTATACTTCTGCCCACTAGGGAATACATAGAGACTTCCACAAGTCAATTCACTTGTGTTCTTAGCAGTTGTCAGTAAGACTAGAACTTAACTTCCATCTCTAGGCTTGATCAGATTCCAGGTCTCCTGAGATAGATAGGGAGAAGAGTTGTCTGTTAGACAGCTGTGCCAGCTACCACTTAATTCAGCATTTTCTCAGGTGTAAAATTTAAAAAAAACTCAAGTATTTCCAGGCAAATCAATACCAACACCAAAAAATAATACATTAAACAGGTATCAGTATTCTACATCTCTGGTTTGCAAGGCAAATTCTTGCATGTCAGTCAGGGACAATTGAAAGAGTTTCAAAAACAGCAATGATCATGCAAATCCGTTACAGTTTTAACAATATAGGTGTGTTTGAACATTTACAAAAGGAGCAATGTATGGACAGCACATTTCTTCGGCAGCACCTCCCAAACCCACGACCTCCACCACCCAGAAGGACAAGGGCAGCAGGCGCATAGGAACACCACCACCTCCAAGTCACACCCAATTCCGACTTGGACATATATCGCCTGTTCCTTCATCGTCGCTGACTCAAAATCCTAGAACTCTCTACCTCACCACACGGACTGCAGCAAATCAAGAAGAAGGCCCACCACCACCTTCTGAAGGACAACTCGAGATGGGAAATAAATTCTGGCTTTGCCAGCAAAGCTCCTATCCCGAGACTGAGTAAAATAAATACAGGGGATTTGCTTTCTATCCCATGAGTGAACAGGACTAACTTATGAGCAATAAAGTTGTCACGAGTGAATTCTCATCAGTACAAGTGTGATATAGATCACAGGGTGAAATTCCATGTTGTCTTTAGTATATTTCTAGCGCATTATCAGGACAACTAACCTTTGTGACAGGAAAATGGTGCAGGAGCCCCTTTTGCCAGTTTACTGCCATAAAATTGCACCCCCCCGAATTCCCTTGTGCTTTTTGGCTCCTCCTGTTAACCGAATCACAAGTGCCTGCATTTAAATATATTATAATGAGGGCAGTGGTGCTGCAACTCCAAGTTTCCTGCTTTTACACTTGCAATGTACTCCGGGTGATCAATTTTGACCGACGAAGGCAGCCGCGATTTCGGGGCCCCAGGCTCATTAACCTCAGGCTAGCGAGTTGCGAGGTGCCAGATAGGCGTGCTGATGCAGCTCGCCAGGTTCAGGCCTCCCAATATCGCGCCACTCTGGCTGCCAGCAAGGTAAGTGCGGGGTGGGTCACGATCGCAGAGGGTGGGAGGCTCACAAAAATAATTCCAAACTTGCCTGTGGCTAGGTTTCTTCGGCTCCGTCGCCTGTGGAACTGGTCGGAGTCTGCATGGCGCTTGCTATGACCAGTTCTGAACTAAAGGGACCCCAATTTTCATATTAAAAGGGATCTACCGCCTGAAAGAGGTGGGCGTTTGGGCATCCAGTGGTAGGCCCCTATCAAAATGTTGCCGGTCTCTTTGTTGATGCTTATGTGGCGGCAAGGCTACCGACCCCATTTTTGAGGCCGTTACTGCCTCATGAACACCAGGCAGTAGAAGTGAAAATCTATCCCAGGGTAACTTAAACTGAGCATTATAAGGATTAGTTGAGGCAGGCAGAAATTCGGAGTTTCTGAACTGAAAAGTTTCAGCAGCGATTTCTACAGCTGGGAAACACTTTTGGCCGCGATTATTTGCCATTATGCCCTCACAGACGTGGACTTGATTCTAAGGGGGCGATTTTCCCAGCCCTGGGGAGGCGGGACTGCCGGGAAAATGGCAGAATCTGGGAGCGGGTACCCATCCCGCCTCCGTGCCATCTTCCCAAGAGACGGGTACCCGACCCGCGCCGGGTCCCATCTCCTCGAGGCGGGAAGGGGATTAGTGCCAATTAATTGCCTGTTAACAGACAGTTTTCTGGCTAATCCCTATTTTGAGCCCTAATGTGTGGGCTTCCCGACGGCTCCGAACCTCGCTAGGGTCAGCGAGGTGAGCCGTGGGTCTGCGGGGCCGAAATGTCCGGTGTGCAGGTGAGTGATGAGTGCAAGTGTGGAGAGGTAAGTGTGTGAGGTGAGTCTAAAGTGTTTTAATAAGATTACTTACCTTTGCTTCTTCCTCCAGGCTTCATCCCTTTAGGCTGTGGAGCTGCCTCATCTCACCGGCAGAGAAAGCAGAATGGCTGCTGCATTCTCCGATGCAGCAGCCTTTTGCTTTCTGCTCAGGAAAGCTTTCTAAGTGAGCCTGTGTCCAAGGTCTCAACTTAGAAGACAGATTGTCAGTGTTTGACAGCTTCACAGAGCTCTCAAACGATGACAATTCATCTGTCAAAAAATCTTGACAAATGAAACGTCATACGCTGACGTCATCTGTCACTGGCTTTCCCTTAATTGGCCGGCTAAGCCCAATCAAGGGAAAATAGCGTGGGTTGGCCAGATGTCGATAGAGGCGGGACTAAAACCCGACAAGCAGCTTTCCCGCCTCCATCACGTCCCCATTGATAAAATCACCCCCTCAGTGTTTCTGACAGTGTGAAACCACTGACAGATTTTCAGCCCCACCACCCTTACCCACACTGAGGGCTTCTCAGGAGCAGGCATGGCATTTCATGTGCTCATACCCTTGTATGTATTTATCATGGAAATGGTAGAGGAGCAGCGCAGGATGCAGCAAAGGAGAGTCTGGCAGCATTTAAGGAGGATGGACCCCACCAGATATTACCTCCCCCACAGAAAGTACAGTCAGCACAGGTTATATAAGGGCCTTAATGAGATGTGTATTAGAAGAATGTGCTTCACCAAAGAGGCAATAGGACAGCTCTGTCACCTACTGCACGAGAACCTGCAGCCACACTCATCTGTCCGCACTGCTTGCTTTCTGGCTATGAAGGTGAAGTAAGAGATTTTGGAGTACCAGTCTGTTAAAGTGGAGGAAGGGATTTTAGGGTTGTGCACAATGTTCCCTTTAAGCTGCGTGGCTGATTGCGCATGCGCGGATTTTTGAATGGGCTGTGCAGCCCCTTAAAGGGGCCGCGCGGCCCCCAAAAAATTAGAGGGAACATTGGTTGGGTATGTATGTAATTGTTATTAGGGGAGTTGAGTAGCCATACTGTAAGATCCCAAGTTAGAGTCGCTCTTAACCAGAGTGCATTGTGAAGAGTTAGATGTGGATCTAGAGGATGAAGAGTGTGCTGGTACCCAAGATGGCCCCTTCTGTTCACAACTGTGACATTGTCATAAAGTACATCATCATGTTTATTATAACTTTTAACACAGTTGGATATTTCTGTGTATCAATTTTAAAAATGTGCAATCCTTGTGTTGAATATTGTGTTTGTATGTGAATGTGCAACACTGAGCTTATCTGGTATTCCATTTGAGTTCATCAAGTGCTGTGATCTGTGCTGAGGAATGGAACATTTTCCACCCAAACCATTTGGATACTTCACGAATCTGAGTAACCCTTTACTTACTCTGCTAACCCAGAAACTTATTTCGGTAGAACTGGAACAGCTTTTCCACCTCAAAATGTCCTAAGATCTTTGAGCTGAATTAATGAATTTGTGTCAAATATTGTCTTTCTCAAGTAATGATAATTTTGCAAAGAAAATCAAAATCATCTTGTATTTTAGGTCAGAATTTATAAGCTTGGAGATATAAAATAAACACAAAGGACTGAAACTACAATATTTCCAATGACATTTTATTACAAAACTCCATAAAAACATAAATATTTTTTTCACAACTGGGTGAAAAACTTTTACAGTATTACTGCACAGAATTGCATAAAGTTTAAAGTAACCATGGTACTTCAACAATTCTGATTATTTTAAACTGTGCATTACTTTTTTTGCAAAAGGCAAAAATTTCAACAAATTTGCAAGATAATTGTAAATAAATTAGAACTTTTTTTTTACAAAAAAATTCTACAAAGGTTGCACTTGAAAGCACCATTGTTAATTTAGTGGTACCATGAATCTCAACAATAATAAAGTGAAAGTATTATAATGAATGATACTTTAAAAATGACACTGGATCTCTAGCAATTATGGCACACAATTAGCTGTAGTGCACAGAGTGGAACTTCATTTTCAGTAAAGGTGGCCGCCAGTTCTAAAAAGACCTATCAGTTTGATAAATAAATAAAGCACCTTCAAATTCCTGCCATGTACTGAAGTAATTATTAGTTCCTCTCTCAAAATAGTCCATTTGTATCTGCTTCTGTAGTCTTGAATATGTGTTTTGAGAGCATAATTTAATAATTATCAGTTACGTGTTCTTACTCGAGTCTTTTTAAAAAAAATAGCACCATTGAATCATTTAAAGACTAACATTTCTTGAAACCAGTGGGTCAAAGGCTCACTACAATGGCATAATAGCTACAGTAGTTTTAGTATTAGCACAGTGCGTTTTCTTTAATGGTCATCATTTTATCTAAATGAGGTAAAATAAATACGCTGGGAAAATTCACTTCAGCTTCCTTTTCCCCCCCTCCCGCTTCCCCACCTTCGTTTACACAGTATTTTAAATGCCTTCTGGTTTTCAAAGTCTTTGCTCAGTTCATTTCACATAGCCACATTTTGTCGGTCAATGACATGACTCTTCCTTTGAGTAGGTTTTAGATGGTGATATTTTTCAATCTTTCACTTAAGTACTTGTACAGTTAGACATTGTTCATTTTTGCCTGGGAATCTAAGGATTCCAATATGGGCAGTGCTGCAAAGGTTTCGCTGATCTGGTGGTGGTAATATATAAGAAAGCTCTCTTTTACCACATTGTTTGATGAGTGGAATGCTGCCAGGTTTCATGTACAAATCAGAACCTTAATAGTCTTTATCCCTTCAGTCGTCAGATGCGACCCAAATTATAATGTGCAGCTTCCTTATATCAAAATTAATGTAGTTTGTTCATTCATAGGTTCTTCTATATATTTGACTTGGAGCATGATTTGCAACATTGCTGGCCGTAGAACTTGTGACTGCAAACACCATGCTGGGGCACCAGGTAGCACCAGTTGAAATAATCCTTGCAAAATACATCTTTGGTGTGTGTATGTGGGAAATAAGAGTCAGGGAGAAGGGAAGAAAATAGAATATTCCATTATTTACACATAGTTACATTTATAAATGTTACATCCTTGAACAGATATTAAACTCTTCCACTTCCTCTTCCAGCACATCTCATTTGTAGGGAAAATAAAACACATTGAAGGTAACTTTCAAGGGCCATAAAACTGGCAGTATCGTATTGGGTGCCTGTTATAGACCCCACACCCCATGATATCCCCCCTCAACAACCTCCCCAAAAACATTCATGGTATTCTGCTCTTACACATCTCACTCTCAATTGCCCTCCCTTCAATAGACGGCCTAGCAGGGGATGGCAGCAATCGGGAAGGGTGGGGGGAGGGGTTGGGTAGCAGCAATCAGGAAGGGTGGGGGGGGAGGGGATGGCAGCAATCGGGAAGGGTAGGGGAGGGGTGGCAGCAATCGGGAAGGGTGGGGGAGGGGTGGGATGGCAGCAATCGGGAAGGGTGGGGGGAGGGGTGGGATGGCAGCAATCGGGAAGGGTGGGGGGAGGGGTGGGATGGCAGCAATCGGGAAGGGTGGGGGGGAGAGGAGGGATGGCAACAATCGGGAAGGGTGGGGGGAGAGGAGGGATGGCAGCAAGGGTGGGGGGAAGGGGAGGGATGGCAGCAATCGGGAAGGGTGAGGGGGAGGGGTGGGATGGCAGCAATCGGGAAGGGTGGGGAGGGAGCAATCGGGAAGGGTGGGGGGGAGGGGATGGCAGCAATCGGGAAGGGTGGGGGGGAGGGGTGGGATGGCAGCAATCGGGAAGGGTGGGGGGAGGGGATGGCAGCAATCGAGAAGGGTGGGGGCAGCGATGGGGGCAGGCAGCGACCGGGAGTGGGAGGGAGGAAGTGACTGGGAAGAGGGGTGAGCAGTGGAGGGTTGCACCCCCTTGGTTTTAATTTGGAGCCGGGAGGAACACTCCTGCACCTCCTGGATCAACATCCAGGTAAGTATATTTTTCCCTCTTACACTTTTGGTCACGGCCTCGTTAGGCCATATGTAGACCACGTTTTGCTGACCACCGCCAGCCTGGTGCTGACTGCGATTAAGGCAGCCCAATTTTACATAGGGAGCCTCAATAGAAAATCAGACACCCTATTTGCATATGCAAAGGGACTAATGTCTGTTTCAGGGTCTTGGATGTATCTTTTGACGCCTATATTAATACGGCGGGTGGCGCACCTCCCACTCAGAACATGCCCCCACTCTATTGGACGCCTTTCTACGCTTACTGAACGGGCTCAGCGTCATCGAATTTCTAGGCTAGGGTGTCAAACTGAGTTCCCTTCCTCTGGCGTTATTCACTCCAGCATTGTAGCTACTGGCTTTCTGAGACCTCAGATTTTCTATACAACAGACATCAGTGTGACATGAGTGTCAGGTTCTGTTGAATTTGGTGCTTTACAGCAGTATTGCTTCACTTACGGTCCATTGCAGGAAACTGAAATGGGTTTTTTGGTGCATAGTGGCTAAAGATTTATTTGAACATCTATTTAATGTTTTGTATATTAAGTCACACTTCAAAAAATCAATCTGGTCAGAATAGCATAAGAATTCAATATCAAATTTCCATTTAATGGATTTTTCAGATGGTGATGTCAGGTCCAGATAGAGGGGCAAAAGATAGCTGATGCAGCAAGGCAAGGAGTATTAGACTAATCTAGGACTTTAGAGTAGTAACCAACTCCTATTAAATTTAAACACACTAGTTTTAAAATAATATTATAAACATGTTGTATAAATAGACCAATGAATGACCGACTATCAGATATAAATATTTGCTCTCAGGATTTGGCCATAACTCAGTATACGGTCAGGCACCTCATGGAAATATAATATCACATAGCCAATCATTATGGTCTATATATCTGAGAGGCATAGTAATATATAGCAGGTTACTTTAATTATGTGTTTTTAAAATATACTTTTAAAATATAAAAAGATAAAATTGTACCTTAATTTCCAGAAGGAGCTCATCTTAAAATGTTTATTAGTACAAGACATTGTTTGAGTTCTCACCTTTCTTTTCAGGCACAGGACAGAAATTGGTGTTGCAAGCTTCTGTAGTGACAGGTTTTTGATGCAGAAGGCACCCTGAGGTAGGCCTGCCGTACGCAAGACACTGCACTGCACGGGCTCGCACCCCTCCCCCACAACTAACGGAACACTAGAAAGCAAAGTTTTAAAAAGAAAAATCAGTCACCGAGCTACATGCTTTCTGCTGTTAGGCCTGAAAAGTGGTAGTTATTCACGCTGGTATTCCAAATAATCGACCAAAAACCCACTGCCACAAGCAATCTGCTCTTTAGAGAAAACAACCTTACAAATAAACTCAGACAATGAAAATGTGTAATTGAAAACAGAATTAATCTTTAATCAACTATTCCTAACCACTGTCGCCAAACTAAATTATTCATAAAAAAGATTATAACTATATACAAAATATTTTATCAAAGTGAAGTGTAATTTTTTTTAAATGAAAACAATGGGGAGAAGGGGAAGTGAGTGAGTCTCCAAACAACTCTGGTTAGAGGATGCACCTGAATTTCTGTTACAAAAACATGTTAACCGATCTCATTTCTAAAGACAGCATCCCACGGTGACGAAATTATTAGCCAAAACAGAATCCACCTGCCCGCACTAAAACCTAATGTTCTGGAGTAACGTCAATATACAGAAAATAAACTGGAGCAATCTGCTTAGTGATTCAACCGCAAGGCCACTCATAGTGTCCTGGCAGTCATAGCTTAACTGGAGCTGATAATCCTGATGGAATAGGAAGTTATTCCACCTGTGCAGGTTCTGCCTGGCAAGTAGCTCTACTATTCAGATTGGAAGTTATGATTCTGGGACTCCAGAGATTAGGCTGGCAATCAGACCACAATTCCTAGCATGCATTTCTACCTTAGTATATCTTAAAAGAAGGTTCATAAAATTTGAAAGTAAATTATTTTATGATCATACAAAGGCACAATTTCTCCTGAGGCAAACAGAAACAAATTGGCCCTTGTTATGCTCAGGAGTAAATTTTATGATTTCTATCCATTAGTGGGCAGAAATTGTGCGGGACATGAATTAAGTGCGGAGACCGCTGCACCCAAAATTCCTGATATGCCCTCCCACTGTGTGAGGCTCTGTGCTGGGATTGGTAAATTATAAGATTTACACATTGGTGCTACTGAAAAGTGGACATCCAGATATTTGTCAATTAATTTAGCTGCTGTAAATCTATCCAATCTCAACTAAACGAGGGCACAGCAATAATAGCCAGAGAGAAATAAATGTGTGATTTGTCACGATGACTAAGTTTAGAACTGGTTAACTACTGGACTCAGTTAATCAACTTGGTTTAAATTTAATTTATTTCGGAGCACTCCTCCTTCAGTATGCTGATGGTAGTATGGGTTAGTCAGTAATGTTCTTTTGCTGTCACCATAGTTAATAGTGGCAGTACTGAACCTCATTGGGGGTCCTCAAGTGCCGTAGCACTTTCTGTCCCTTAGACAATTCCATATCCACACTACCACTGCCCCTTTAATCCCATGGGCTTTAATTTTGCTAACTAGTCTATTATGTAGTACTTCATCCAATGCCTTTTGAAAGTCCGTATACACAACATCAACCGCACTACCCTCATCCACCCTCTCCATTACTTCATCAAAGAACTCAATCAAATTAGCCAAACATGATTTCCCTTTAACAAATTCATGCTGACTTTCATTTATTAGTCCATAATTTTCTAAATGCCAATTAATTTTGACCTGGATTATTGTCTCTAAAAGTTTCCCCATCACCAATGCAAAGTACTCATTTCGTACCTCAGCCATGCCCTGTGCCTCCACAAGATCATCTCCTTTTTGGTCCTTAATCAGCTCCACCCTTCCTTTGACTACCCTTTTACTATTTATATGTTTATAAAGAACTTTGGTTCCCTTTTATGTTAGCCGCTAATCTATTCTCATACTCTCTCTTTGCCCCTCTTATTCCCTTTTTTAGATCTCCTATGAACTTTCTGTATTCATTTTGATTCTCTACTGTATTATGAACCTTACATTTGTCAGAAGCCTCCTTTTCCTGTTTCATTTTAATCTCTCGATCTTCAGTCATCCAGGGAGCTCTAGCTTTGGATGCAGTTCCTTTCCCCCTCATAGGAATGTGTCTACTCTGTACCCAAACCACCTTCTCTTTGAAGGCCTTCCATTGTTCAATTACTGTTTTGCCTACCAATTTTTGATTCCAATCCACCTGGGCCAGATCCCTTTCCAACTCACTGAAATTAGCCCTCCTCTAGTTAAGTACTTTTACACTTGATTGTTCCTTATACTTTCCCATAACTATTCTAAACCTGATGATATTATGATCACTGTTCCCTGAATACTCTCCCACTGAAACATGCGCCACTTCATTCCCCAGAACTAGATCCAGCACTGTTTCCTTCCTCATTGAGCTAGAAATACACTGGTCAAGAAAGTTCTCTTGTTCACATTTTAGAAATTCCTCCCTCTTTGCTCTTTACACTGTTACTATTCTATGCTATATTAGGATAATTGAAATCCTCCATCATCACCACTCTTAGTTCTTGCATATTTCTGTAATTTGCCTGCAATTTTCTCCTTTATCTCCTTCCCACTATTTAGTGGTCTATATTATACACCCAGTAGCATAATAGCTCCTCTATTGTTCCTTAATTCTAACCAAATAGATTCTGGGCAAAAAATTTGGTCGCATAGCGCCCGTTGCGGCAACGGGTGCCGTTATGGTGTCGGAGCAGCCTGCACACACTTCCGGTGCAATCTGCGCCGGACGCCATTTTGGTGAGAGCATTAGCATCGGTGCTGGGAGCGTGCGCCGTAAGTATGTAGAGTGCACAGATCGTGACATCATACACGCTGACTGGGTGCCAGCGCTGCCGTTTACAACCTCAACGCTGGAGCTAACGCCCTCTCTTACCTCGCACAGCTGAACAGGCGTTCAGCAGCAGGAAGGACCCCCCACCAGTACTATTTAAAGGGATCATCACCTACTTACAGGTGAGTTGCTGACTGATTTCTACTGGCTGCTGCTGAGTTTGTGGAAGTGTTTGTTGATGTCTAGACTTCTTTAAAGATGCCTAAAGTCTACAAGGAGTGGTGTGGCACGTGCTCAAGGACTTGGTATTGACTTGCAAGGGGTCTGCTCAGACCAGTTACTCCCAGACATGGGTGCAGTAGTTTGTATCCCCCTTGGCCTGCAGCATGACAGGGAGAATGAACAGAAGTGACACAGAGCAGGACAAGCTGCTCGAAGAGGCAGGAGGAGGAGGGGGAGAAGGGCTCTCAGCAGCAAGCCATATCCACCCAGGGAGCAATTCTCTTACCTCAACCTCAGCGACAAACAGTGCATGCGATGTCTCCATTTTATTAAGGAGGTGCTCACTGAAATATGCCACCCACTGCAGGCAGACCTGCAGCCTCAGTCCAGGGTGAGGACAGCATCTCAATTTGGAGATGTACCGTAACCGGAAGGGATTCCACTCCCTCAAGGTCCAGCTGGTGTGAGACCATGCAGGTGAATACTCGGTATCCTGGCAGCAGTCATGATGCCTTCATTCTGCGGCAGTCCACTGTTCCATCAGCATTTGAACCACCACGACAAAGCAAAGGGTGGCTCCTGGGCGACAAGGTCTGTTCGCTGACCACCTGGCTCATGACTCCTCTGCATAACCCACCACACCTGGGCAGCATGCATATAATGAGAGCACTGTTGCCACATGGAATCTGATAGAGCAGACCATTGGCATCCTTAAACAACGCTTCCACTGCCTGGACTGCTCTGGCGGAGCCCTGCAGTACTCACCAGAGCATGTCTCAAGATTCGTCGCGGTCTGCTGCATAACCCACAACCTCGCCATCAGGAAGGCACAGCCCTTGCCACCAGGCATATGGTGACCAGCTGAGGAGGAGAAGGGGGAAGAGGAAGAGGAGGACGAAGCTAAGAGGAGGAAGCAGAAGGGAGGAGGCACCCCAGACAACCCCTTTCTGCCTGGGCTGTCCGTGATCGACTCATCAAACTTCGGTACCAGTGAATGCAACCCCAATTCCACATTCACCAATATTCCCACACCTTACATTCACTCTGTTACTGACCATCACAGCATCCTTTTGGCCACAATGCTGCAATAAAAGCCACCATGAAACAAGCATACCAAACCAATTTTATGAATCAAACCATTACAATATTTCATTCAAAAGTCAACAAATCACCCTTGTACATTCCCTTAGTCCCTGTGTTCTGTGTGCCTTTGCCTGTCCTAGTGCTCCTACGCAGTACTACCCTAGTGGCTGGTGGAAGGCTGCTGACTTTCAGTCGGGGAGACTGCAGATGGCCTTGGAGGATGACCTCGAGCAGCTCTGGCCCTAGTAGACCTGGCTTTGGACTGCACCACCTTGGCATGGGTGAGAACAGTCTGGGCTGGCTGGCTGACAGACAACAGCAAGGGCGCTGGCAGAATGGCATTGGTGGGAGGACGAATGCTGTCATCCTGATGGAGGACGGCAGGTTCGTCTTTCACAGAGCCAATGGGCGCGATCTTGCCAGCCCTGGGGAGGCGGGACTGCCGGGAAAATGACAGAATCTGGAGGCGGGTGCCCATCCCGCCCCCAACCCGCCTCCGTGTCATCTTCCCAGGAGGCGGGTAGCCGACCCGCGCCGGGTCCCGTCTCTTGGAGGCGGGAAGGGGATTACAGCCACTTAACTGCCTGTTCACAGGCAGTTAAGAGGATTATCCCCATTTTTTCAACAGAGGCACAGGCTTCCCGACGTCGGGAAACCCCGCCAGGGTCACCGAGGCGAGCAGTGGGTCTGCGGGGGTCTGCGGGGTGCAAAAGTGCGCTGTGAAGGTAAGTGATGGGTGCAAGTGTGGAGAGGTAAGTATGTGAGGTGAGTGGAAAGTGTTAGAAAATGTTTACTGACCTTTGTTTCTTCCTGCAGGCTTCAACAGTTGGGGATGCGGAGAGTCTCGCCTCTAACTGGCAGAGGTGACAGATGGCTGCGGCATTCTCCGATGCAACAGCCATCTAATTTCTGCTCACAAAAGAGGTTTGATGAGTCTTGAATACAAGGACTCATCAAACAACATAGAATGTCAGTATTTGACAGCTTCACAGAGCTGTCAAACGATGACAATTCATCTGTCAAAAATTTTTGACAGATGAAACGTCATACGCTGACGTTCTCTGTAACAGGCTTCCCCTTAATTGGCCTGCTAAGCCCGCTGGGCGGGCTTAACGAGGTCAATCAAGGGAAAATAGCGTGGGTTGGCCACAAGTCGATGGAGGCGGGACTAAAACCCGACAAGCAGCAGTCCCGTCTCCAACACGCCCCCATTGGCAAAATCGCCCCCAAAGTCGCTCCCCCGGGATGGCCCTTCAGCAATCTTCTGGGGGACAGATTGCTGGACTGCTGTGACACCCTGCAAGGCCCTTTCAACACTGGTAAACCCAGCCATGATGGCAGCAGTGTGTGCTTGCATGGCAGCAATTTGACCATGCATGACTTCAGTCTGAGCTTCCACTGCAGCACTCGGACATTGGATGGCTTCTGCTTGTGCTGCAATGGAAGCTGAGACATCGGTCATGAGACACTGCATCATGGTTGGGTCCACAAGTGTGCTGATGGATCTGCCCATCCTTTCCATGCTGGAAAGGATGGGCTCCCAGCTCTGCGCAAAGCCCTGTGCCGGACTCCTCAATGCTTCTTAACATTGCACTCAGGCTTTCTGGCAGGCCTGCCAATGCACGAAGCAGTTTGTTGTGCGTACCCATCAGCTTTGTTCTGTAGGCCACCCCATCGCAGTCCTCATCTGAGTCCTGTGCAGCAGAACTCGTGTGCGACCTCACCCTCCGGGGTGCTGGCACCTGCGCTACCCGTTCTCCCTGCCCAGTGTCTCACCATGTGCAGATCGCTTTGAGGAATCACTGGGTGTGGTCACACACCAACTGCACATTAAGTGAGTGGTAGCCTTTGCGGTTACGAAACATCTCAGGATTGTTATGCGGCTTCTGGAAAGCCACGTGGGTGCTGTCGATGGCGCGCTGCACCATGAGAAAGCCTGCTATCCTGGCAAAGCCACATGGGTTCTCGTCCTGCGCCTCTCTGCACAGAGAGAAAGAAAAGTAGTCCCTTCTCCTGGTGTAGAGAGCCTCTGTGACCTCCCAGATGCAGCGATGGATGGCGAACTGTGAGATGTTAGCTATGTCTCCTGCTGCAGACTGGAAGGATTTGCTGGTGAAGAAATTGAGGGCCACGGTGACCTTGACTGCCACTGGGAGAGCCGTGGTCACCCTGATCTCAGGCTGTAGGTCTGGTTGCAGGAGGTGGCAGAGTCCTGTGAACACCTCCTTGGTGAAGCGGAGCCGCCTAATACACTGCCCCTGGCTTAAGTAGATATAAGAGAAGTGCTCTCGGAAGACCCTAGGTGGGTAAGGCCTCCTGTTGAAAGCCCTCCTGGCCCTTCTCCTCCTCCTCCTTCTGCGCGCATCTTCTCCTCTTCTTCGCTGCCTCCGCTCCCTCTCCCTAAGATACTCGAGTGCGAGGGGGGCTTCCAGTAGAGCCCCCATGACTGGGAGCAAGTGTTGTGAGCAGAAGCCTTTAAATAAGAATGAAGGCGTTCTCCACTTGCCCCAACACTCCCTGTTACTTCAGAACCTTGAAAGAAGTTTATAAAGCTGCTGGAGTTGCAGAAAGTTCCACTGAGCCAGTCAAACTGCAGAAACATGTCAGGTGCAAGTTGTTGCTGATGATCCCTTTAAATACCGCTGCTGGAACCTCCTTCCTGCTCGTCAATGCTTGCTCAGCTGGTCGCACTTAAGGCAAAGTTGAAGCTCACAGATCGGGCGTCAAGTGAGCGTTGCACACTCACTGACGTCGCGATCTGCATCATCTACATAATTTTGGCGCGCGCCAACATCGGCAGCGCTGCCAGTTGCTGCGGGATACACTGGCAGCGGGCGGAAGTGCGGCGGCCACCATTTCCTCCCCAAAATCTGCCAGTAACGGGTGGCACTAAACCCCAGAATTTTTAGCCCATTATGTTCCCAATCCTCCACTTCTTTGAGCCAGGTCTCTTTTATTGTCGCTCTATGTGGCAACTTGTGCCTGCAGCTCACCAACCTTTTTTACCACGCTACGTGCATTTACGCTCATGCACTCCAAATCCATCTTTGTCCACTTTGAATTTGCTGCTTGTCTGATCCCTCCTATTTCAGAACTATTCTTTACTCTGGTGCTATATGTCTCTTCCAATCCTCTGTGCACCTCGTTTCTCTCTAATGTTTCATCCTGGTGCTCATTCCCCAGCCAAATTAGTTTAATCCCTGCCCCACAGCTCAAGTTAACTTTGCAGCGAGGACATTGGTCCCAGCTCTGTTGAGGTGCAACCCGTCCCTCTGCCCCAGAATTGGTCCCAATGCCCCAGGAATCTGAAGCCCTCCCTCCTGCACCATTTCTCCAGCCACATGTTAACCTCTCTTATCCTACTATTCCTAGACTCAATAGTGTGTGGCACTGTAAGTAATCCAGAGATTACTACCTTTGTGGTCCTGCTTTTTAACCTACTCCCGAGCCCCTGAAACTCTTGACTGCAGGACCTCACCCTTCTCCTTCCTATGTCATTGGTTCCCACATGGACCACGACTTCTGGCTTTTCCCCTTCTCCCCTGTAAACTGGCAATTTTTTTTGCCATGGAGTAACAAAATTATGAAACACACAATAAATTATCAGTTGATGCTGTATCAGATAACTTCTTCAAAAATGCATTTGATAAATATCTGGTTGTGAATAGGATTAGAGGTTATAGGGATTAATATAGACTGAGATTATCAAATATCTCATGGGACACAATGTTTCTTGCGCTGTTGGGGTTGGGGAGGGAGGGGAATTGTTTGTAGAGGGCAGCAAGCCAGGACTGAATTGGAAGAATTATAGAAATGTGTGAATAATTATGGAGTTCTGATTAACAACCTTTGGGGTTCAGGCATATTATATCCATGGGATAGATTCCACAGCAGGATGAACTGCAGAAGATTGATTTTCCAAAGGCACAGTCGGGGCATGCAATCTTGCTTGTTGCGAAATTGTAGATGTGCTCCCTATAATTTTCTATTATGGACGGAAAATCATGGGAAGCGAGGCTGAGATTTCCCAAAATGTGCTCCCATGATGCAAGGCCCTACCCTAGAAGTGTGCATTTGGAAAAAGAGCCTTCCTCGATCTCAATTTTGTCAGTTAGTAGATGGCAAGATCACTGAACTCTCTTGGGTTACTGGTTGTATGTACTAACATTAAGTTCAAGTCAATATCATTGTCGAGCTTAGTAACTATTCTAAGCTGCTTTTCCTGATGCAATTCATATTGACCGCTAATCATTTAAACCCCTGAAATAATATGAGCCCGAAAGACTCCACAGAAACCATGGGAAGAAAATCTTCGGGTGCATTTATATTCTAACTTTGGTGTTGCTGCAAAATATTTGCATTACAACTCCAGAGTTAGGCCCCTATCTGTCTTTGGAAGGGAGCAGTTCAAGACCACTGGAAGAAGCAATCTCACAGTGCTTGGGTTTGACACTGTATGGAATATCACCCCAGTGCCGTCATAGCTGGGTTTACAAAGGGCTCCATTGGTCCTCCTGGACAATTTGTACCCAGAGCTTATTTAAATGTATGGAGAAAGTAGGTCTCCCAAATTCAGGAGCAGAGCTCTCTCCTGAATCTGACAGTCCCAATTACAGCCATACAGCATAACCAAGGTACTGTCAGTTGCAAATGGATATTATATCTATTGATCTGAGATCATTTGGTACAGTATAATTGTAACCTTAAAATTCATCCTAATTATATGTGCCTGAACATTTAAATGTATTATTGCTGGTAAGATTCTTCCATTAAATTTGGGTTTTAGTTGACTATCACTGCATACTATTATAAAAATAAAATCCAATTATGCCATTCAAACCAATGGCTGAAGCTACTACCCTTCCACGTTATTCCTGAAAAATATTGAACAAATGTTCGAAGAGTACTGAACATAAATTCAAGATAGAATAACTGCAACATCCTCCTACCTGAGACCAAGGTGAGGCATACCAGCTCGCAAGTGCATTGCTGAAGTCCCTCTCATTTGGTGGTTTTGGGCAGGCACTTAGAACGCAGGGTTTCTGCAGCTCCAGGTTAGGTCTTGGCAAGTGATTACACCTTTTGTAAGCAAATTCTTTGTATTTTCCAGAAGCGTCTTTGTCTGCACACTTTAAGTGCCTCTTCTGAATCCCTTTACCACAACTTACAGAACACTGGAAAACAGACAAAAAAGAAAAAAAAACAACATTATCATTGAAACTTTGAAGTCAGATGCTGGTAAATTTATGAATTTGAGATTGTATCATGTCATGGGGGCAAAATTCAACTTCGGCAGGGGTGCAAAACAGGCAGTAGCAAAACGGCTGCCCGTTATACACCCCGCCTGATTTTCCTTTCCATAAGCTTCAATAGAAAGGAAAATAAAGCGGGGTGTATAACAGGCAACCGATCCACTAGTGCCCATTTTGCGTTCCCGTCAACGTTGTATTTTACGCCCATAGTTTCCTTAGCAATAAAAGTAGAAAATGCTGGCAATACAGAGCAGGTCCATCAGCTTCTGTAAAGGAAAAAAGATAGGGTAATGATTTGGATGAGGATTCCTTATCACAACTCTCTAGGGGTAACTTTATGAATTCATGCTCCAGTACAGAGCTTTGCCCAGAGGGAGTGCATATCTAAATGGGCAGATATTCATGGGGAGTGTGTGCTTGAATTCCCGATATATGCTTCTGGCGGGTGAAGTTCCATTCCAGGAGAGCGTTTTTTTTTTGCTCGTTCCTAGCATTTCTGCTTTTTTAAAGCCCAAAATTGGAGCATAGGTCGGAGAACTGGACACAGATGTCAGTGCACTTGATTTGCTCTGCTTCTAATTTTTCAGACCCTATTTCGGAGCTTTTATCTCGTAGTTTCCTAACCGATTTGTTGTTAGACAGGTATTCCTTAAGTGGTACTGTTTCTTTTAATTTTGTTCTCTATGTGTGTGCATACTATTGAATAGAGTTATCAATGAATGAGAAGTGATGTGTGCAATCAAGACTGCATGCTGATATTAACATTCGGCAGTGGTGAAAATGGGGAGGTAGCGGATCAGCCAAGCTGCTTTTCCTTTTTGTTGACTTCAATGGAAAGAAAAGTCGAGGGAGTGTGTAACGGGTGGCCGATCTGCCACTGCTCGTTTTCCACCATCATCAAAAGTTTTTGAGGCCCTGACTTGCCAGTAGGGCCTTGCACACAGCCAGCACATAAGAACATAAGAAATAGGAGCACGAGTAGGCCATAAGGCCATCGAGCCTGCTCCGCCATTCAATAAGATTATGGCTGATCTTCTACCTCATCTCCACTTTCCCGTTCTATTTCCATATCCCTTGATTCCCTTAGTGCCCAAAAATCTATCGATCTCAGTCTTGAATATACTCATTGAGCATCCACAGCCCTCTGGGGTAGATTCACAACCCTCTGAGTGAAGAAAATTTTCCTCATCTCAGTCCTAAATGGCTGACCCCATATTTGAAAATGATTGCATTCTGTCTGTGATTTTTCAATATGCTCTGTCTATATGAGAGACCTTGCTGGCGATGCAAGGCCTGTCAAGATTCAGTTAGTTAGAGACCTTACATGCTCCATTATTTATGTTTTATCATTGCTGGTTATCTATTATTCTCTATTATTATTTGATCAATAAATTACTGTTGTCTTTTAAAAGTAAACTGGTTACTATACCTCAGTCCATGTAGATATAAACCATTGCATTTTGCGATGTTTATGACAGCGTTTCAGCAGGCAGGTTTCCTGGGTTTTGGGTTTTGGTTCTGCCTTGCAAGCACTACCATGCAGGATCTGAGTCCTTGGAGTAGGATTCGTACTCTTGCAAACAACAGTCCTCTTCCTCCATCCTTTTCCACATGTTCGGGAACACTAGAGAGAAACAAAAACGTACAATGACTGGCAATGCCAGCTTAAAAATCTTACCATTCTGACTTAAATTCTGCACTTCCAATCAACCTACATTGTATTGTCAGCTTGACTGCTGTATTATTATAAATACAGTAGCTTGCTATTACTTCAGTCATATTCAGCGTAAAAACGACTTTTCTTCAATATGAATTTTGTGGGTAGATTTTATGAATCTGTGCTCCTGGCACATCCATTATACCTAATTTTACACCCAAGGATTTGCACTGGTTTAGTTTTAAACATTTACTGCAAACCCTGGTTACTGTTTTCTGGCAATGAGAAACAGCATGTGCATCAGACAGGCAAACAGACACTACCTGGGGCATGAACCTAATTGGTGCAGAGGAGATCCTTGTGACCAGAACACCGAATGAAATCTAGTTCAAACTTTAAACTGATGTTACCTAATCACAAACTCAGTGCTTGCCCATAACAGAAGCAAATAAAAAAAATACAACCTAGTGTCTTAATATCACAGTGTCATTAAATATATTTAATGTGATCTGTGGCTTACTTGTTCTTTGTAATACTAGCCTCCCTAGTAAAATTAGCACCTGTTAGATTTCCATCTATGCAATATCATGAGAGGAGCTTAGGCAAGCTAATTATTCAGATATGTGTAGACGCTTTACTCAAAGAATGGCTCAAATTAATGTCAACCATTTTATAAAAACTGTGTGAAGTGATGTTAAACCAAATGGGTGAACTTTGTACTGGTAGTTTATCCCCTCCACACTGTACCTCAGGAGAGTAATTTGAACTTTTGGCGACTACGTAAAACGGGTAATATTGGGTCGATCGCCATTATACTCCTCCCCTGATTTTCATTTCCATTCAATGCAATGGAAAATCGGGAGAGGTGTATAATGGGCAGCCAATCTGATATCATCCATTTTACACTTTCGTCAACAATTCAAATTACCCACTAATTATTTATTGTTAGTCACATCTAATTATGAAAATGCACACCCTTGAAGATTATGGGTGTCTGTCTCTAGAATACAGCGCCTGTATTACATCATCATCTTCTATCCTTTTTAGTATACAGAATTCTCCAGGCCTAAAGAATTTCTCTATGGTCTGGGAAGAGAGTAGTGTGTGCACTTCTCGAACCAATAGCTTTTTATAAAAAAAATCCTCAGCACAGATTATTGAGTCAGGACCTGGGTATCCAACTATTTTTTAGTGTTTTAGTGGTATTAATTGTTGCAACATATGATTTTTTTTAAAAAGGAAATCTGTTTCTCTGAGATAAATCCCTGAAGTGATACTGAAACCCAGATGTGATCCCTGGTTTATGATCTCAGATGGGGTGGCAGCTGAGGCACTGCAATTGGTTGGAAAGCTCTCCCAAAGAGCCGGCACAGGCACGATGGGCCGAAAGCCCTCCTTCTGTGCTGTATCATTCTATGATTCTATGACAGGGGAGAAAAATCAGACTTTTGGCCACTCGAGTTCAGCACATCCGATTTATAGCTTTCTTGATTTTATCAGTCATTAAAAGTTGGGTTAATCTCTGTGTCAAATTGTCTGATATGCCCTCCCGTTGAGCGAGGCATGAGCATTAACATCTAAAATTTATTCTTAAATGTTGAACATTTTTCAAAGAGCAATTATTTTGTGAGACTTGGTTTGAAATGGGAAAATGTTAGAAAAACAAATTAATATACCCTACATCAGTTGATAGTGGAGATATCGGCCTCAACTATGTCCACATTGGTTAACTTAATCAGCTACGGCACTATAAATAGATTTGACTGTAAAAGAATTAAAATTTCATATTTTATTTCATGTTTTGAATTAAAATATGCTGTTTCCAATAGAAAGTAAAGGAAACAGAGGACTTGATCAGAAGAACTCGACTAACATTTCATTTGTTTCATAAACAGGAATTGTGTTTGATCAGCACAAACAAATTGTACAACTGGTGATTTAAATGTTTTCCTTTTATAAACTATTTGAGGCTATCTATGTGAAGGTAACTGATTCGTGCAGTAACAGAGACTTACAAGGCAATTACAAACAGATATACAACAGAGAGGAGAAGACTATGCCAAACTGCGAGAGTTAAGGTCAAGTAATTTGAGTCACCCGTGCAATATAATTGCTTTCATCTCATCAGTAGTCACTTCTAATTTAATGTTAGTAGATTATACCACGTGTGTGGCCTGAGGTGCAGTGAGTAATATTCTACTGTCTATTTTATAATCCAGGATTGAAGCTGATGTGTCACAAGATCAGGGATACTGGTAGATCTAACTGAAAAATGATCAATGTACCAAAAGCCTGGCATAAATAGAATATACAGCCTTAGATGCAGTGGAATGCAGAAGATAATCCAATTAGCAATATCAGGAAGCATATAAGCAACAGACATCACTAGGGTTATTTGCTGCACATCGTCAGGCCATAACTAATTCTACAATGAAATGGTAAAAGCTTCTAATTCCCACCTGATTGTAATCTGCTATTGGTTAGGTTCTAGGTTAGAACAGGGAGTCTTGGGTCTATTAAAACACTCAGCTCAGTGTAGGCCAAGCTGGAATTATCGATGTATTATCATAATGTGTACACAATTTAGTGATTTTCTTTGTAAAACCCATGATACTGCTTGGCTAGTTAACCCTCCAGGAGTTTTGACAGGTACCTCAGACCAAGCTCCTACACTCCATGCAGGTGGACAGTTACGGGTATTGCACGCTTGCTTTCGGATCGGCATTGGAAATGGGCACAACACATGCTGCACGTCTTCTAGCTTATTGAAAGCAACTCTTCGAGCGCAGCGGACTTGTCTGAGCTGTTCACCTCTTCCACAGGTTTGGCTGCATTCTCCCCAGTCACCAGCAGCCCAGCTGTAGAAACATCAAAACAGTTCACAAGCACAAATTAAAGTGGAGGATTAAAACTGACAGTTATCACAAACCTGGAATGCAAGGTCGTTTCTGTTCTTAACATTACCTGATCCTACACTAATGCTGCTTTTGAACAGAATGAAGCGTATTAGACAGAATAAATTAAGTTATATTAAATCTGCATGGCTCACTTTGCATCTACACTCTAGAGTCAGCTTGCCTTTGTCGTACTCAATAGTCTGGATCCAAGATATATTGAAGTTTTAATCTTTAATCAACCTTCCCGCACTACCTGTCTGTCAAAAAGAAGTGAAGCATTCATGCTGATTTTTTTTTAAAATCCAAAAGCCTGGATGATTGCTGAGAGATTGCAAATCGATCTTATAATAATATAATGGAAAAAAAGATTTTGTTTCCAGGTATTTGGAAAGATAGATTAGCTCACATGGATCATTTTTGAAATTGTTACAGGGTTGTACAGATATTGGTGTAATACATTGCACAGGCTTTAGCAGCAACAGTTAGTTAATGGTTAATTAATATGAAGAAAATCCCACTAGGTCAGCATTTATAAGCAATATTCCAGATTCAAAAACTATGCAATAGCCAAGGGAATCACTTTTAACCCCACCAGCCCCCGCCTAAAGCCCAGCCTCATTCATTTATTCAAATCATGATCCTTTAACATCAATAGGACCCTGATTGTATTTTAACTGAGGTCTGAGCGAGAAAGCCGCCAAAACTGGTCTGCAGACAGAAAAGGACCTACAAGGTAAGTGGAATATTTTCCTTTGTGGAGCCAAGCGGAGTTGTCCTCTGGGCCCTACAAGGAAAGTTGTGGTCTCCCCTGCCTCCTATGAGATGTTCCCGGAACCCCCACCCCGTCACTTACCTGAAAGCCAGTAAGGGGCGAAGGAACGCCCAATCTTTCCCTGCCTGCAGTTGCCCTGTAGCCTCTTCATGCCCGTTCCAAGTTGAAAGCGGACTGACAGAATTTAAAAGAGGATCCGGAGTTAAAATATCCCAGGCCTGAAACTTAGGCCAGCAAGTGAGTTTCACACTCGCCTTGCCCTTCCCTCTGCCTGCTCGAAACCCACTTGGCGTTAAAGTCAATCCCAGAGCTTCAAAGGTCAACACTTTTCTGTTGTTGGTGGGGATCACGAATTCAATCCAATAGCTCTAACATCTATCAGATGGTCACACAATCTGGCTGTTGGAGTTTAATTAATGAGAACCACATTCAAACCAGAGCCAGTGTGTTATCTGGTAAGAAGTTGAATGCATCAGCCTTATTTTAACTAAATCTGCACAAAGTCACTCATAAATCAAGCCAGTAATAATCGCTTGCAATCATCCATATGCTATACCCCATAGTTAGCTGGTTCTATATACCCCCAAGTTGTACTGAGTGAATTTTATGACATCATTTGGCGGGGGCAGTACTCACTTGAGTGCTGCAAGTGCCTCCCATGTACTAAAACTATGGCCTGGATTTTGCTCACCTTGGCGGGTCCGGTGCAGGCGATGTCGGTGGCGGGTCGCAGCCCAGCTGCTGACTCCATCCTGCTGCCTAAAATTAATTTACGTTGATAGGGTTTGTTAAGCCCGCCCAACGCATTTCCCGGCCCAATTAGAGGAGGTGGGTCTGGTGACATCATTCATGATGCGTCATCAGCCGGTTTCCTTAATGAGACCATGGCCAACTTTCTTTTGATATTTGTGCTGTCAGTGTTCTACAGCATTGAGGTGCTGCAAACACTGACAAGCACTGCACAGAGGTGCACGGCTGCACCCAGGTTCCCCCATGACTCCCTCCATATGCTTATGGAGGGAGTTACAGCACACAGGGAGGTTCTCTTCCCTCCCAATGGGCAGAAAAGACCTCCCCAGGAGATCAACACAGCCTGGTTGCACATTGCACAGGAGGGCACAAGCAGGGATGTAGTCATGAGGACTTGGTCCAGTGGCGCAAATGTTTCAATGATATCATTAGATCATGAAACACTGGTACAAAGCCACACTCAACCTCATCCTGATGTGCTTCTCATCACATCCCCATCACTCTGCCTTCCCTACCCTACTCCTGCACATCCTTACTCACGCCAACGTACCTTGCACCTCCACCCATCCCTCTCTATCTATATTATCACTTCCCCATCTCACTAGCCACTCCTCACACTCACCCTCATCCTAGTCCAGTCATACTAACTAACAACACGCAAGTATACTTGGGTGTTTTATCCAATGTTTATGTAAAGTTTCTATTAATGTGGTGTCAAACATTGAAATCTTTATTTTTAACACTTTCTGGTCTTGGACAGTTTTGTGTGCACCTTTGGAAGTGGCTTAGTGAGTTGCAGTGAATGGTGAGACATAATGGTACCCCCTGCAATGGTGATGAGTGTGAAAGGAATGGCTTGGACATTGTAGGGATGCTTTATGGTGCTGATGTGGGGTGGTGCCAACCTGGCGCATCATGTGGCAGCCAGGGTGTACAGCATCAAGTGAAGTAAATCTGGCCATGGTGAGGCCATCGTTGGCGTCCCGGGCAGCAATGTGGTCGGGTGCTGATGCCCTGTGCAGTATCAGGTGATTGCGGAGAAGGTTGGTGTTGTTGATGGTGCTGCTGGTGTGCCTGGTGCTGCTGGTGTTGGGGCTCATCATGGTCCGATTCTGAGGACCAAGGTGAGTCAGTATAAACGGCACCCATGCTGATGGAATAGATGGCAGGTGAAGTACAGATGACAGAAGTGATCTGTCAATGGTGAGAGAGAGTGTTCCATTGAGGTGAGGGTGGATGGAGACTTGTGGAAAGACTTGTAGCCTGCAGAATTTGTTGTGGAAATGCAGTGAGGAACAGCTTGTGGCTGAGGACAGTGATCCCTGTCAGGTGGGAGCTTTTACTGTACATTTGAAACTGTCAACTAATCAGCTGGAGCAATGGCCACTGAACTCCCGCCTCAGGTTGACAGACGTGGTCACCGAACCGTGTGGTTCCCGTGGCCATCAAGTTAAAGTTAAAAAATAAGGTAAAAAAGCCTGTTCACGGTCTGGTAAGTAGATTATAATGAGTTTAATTGGGCCCCCCGCCGTTGCCTGTCGGGTCTGCTCAGCGCTGACAGACCCAACATTGGGAAAGGCGCGTTGCGGCAGGTTGACAGCGGGTTCCCGACTCGCTGTAAAAAAAAAAAACACTTTCCCACCCGACTCGCCACCGATCCCGCCTACTGACACCCTGGGAAATTCCGGCCTGAGTTGTAAGGCAAGGTGCTTTCATGAAGCGATATCACAAAAACATTACCTTAGTGTAAAAGAATCGACCTCGATCCTTTATGATTTACAGTGAAGGATGGCAAATGGGATAAGCAACATGATGGTTCACTCAAAAAGCATGTCGGACTTGTTTACAGTATAAGAGAATGGTTAAAATAGTGGTTACTGATTCAATGCTGACCTGTATTATCTGATATAATAATATCGACAGTGGTAAACCACAGACACAGACAGACATGGAGTCACAGCAACAGAAGGCTGCGCCCAGATTCTCTGACGCCTCCCTGGAAGTCCTGGTCCAGGGAGTCAGAGCACGCAGCGAGGTCCTGTTCCCTGGGGATGGGTGAAAAAGAGCAGCCAGAGACACCAAGAGGGCATGGCTGGAGATTGCAGAGGAGGTCAGCAGCAGAGATATAGTAAGGCAGTCCTGGATCTAATGCCGGAAAAGATTTAATGATCTCATGAGGTCAAGAAAGGTGAGTGCAATGCCACATTCAACTACATCCTGATGTTCGTGTCACCTCAACCCCATCGCTCTGCCTTCCCAAGCCTACTCCTGCACATCACTCCTCACACCAACCCAACCTTCCAGGTGCACCCATCCCTCTCTGTCTATGTACATACTCACATACCCATCTGACTAACCACCCCCGCACTCGCCCTCATCCTAATGCAATCATAGCAAGTAACACCACAGAAGGAGACCATTTAGCAATGTCACGCCACTCCCTCGTAGTCACCCTCTACAGATGTAGCCCATCCATTTCCTTACACTCATTCCATCACTCTCACTCAAAGTTCTCTTCTTTCCCTCCTTGCAGAAGAGAGCCCAGAACAGCAGGGAGAGGCAACAACCTGGAGGTGGCCCTCCAATATTCACCAATTTGACTCCAGCAGAGGAGGAGGTGCTGCAAATCACTGCAGTTACAGAGCTGCTGACGGTGGGAGATGGAGAGAGGGAGACCTCTCAGCAACCTGCTGACAGAATTAAATATCATACTGCCACAGGGCATACAACAGTCACTCATGGTGACTGATGTCAGCAGCCAGTGAAATGTCATCATGTGCATAATGGCAACGTTACACATTCTTATCATAAGAGTTCTAATTCATGTCTTTACTCTCCCACAGGTCCATCAAGTGCCCCCCCCACTGTCCAGCTGGAGGAGCAAGATGACCCCTCAGAGGAAGCTCCAGTCTCTGAGGGTGCACCGTCACCAGACCCAAGCGCACCCAGCACCAGCGCAGATACGCACACTTCAGTGGGTCCTGTGAGAGATAGAGTAATGTTGTCACCTGGTGTCTCACAGATCACAAGTGAGCAAAAGCAGATGGTGGAGACAGGGAAAGCAGTGGAGAGTCCTTGCCGGAGGGCGCAGGATGCTCCCAGCTCTGCTGAGCTGCAGGCAGATGCTGCACCTCGGGGGCCATCGACAAAGAGTGTGATCTTGGAGGAGCAGCAACAAATGTGCGAAGCTCTGGCAGCTTTTTCAGCCGCAATGTGTACAACTGTGCAGAGGAGTCCATCTCCAACATGAGCACCACCATGTCGCAGGCAATGATATGCTGTTCCATGGAATGGATGGCCACCTGCATGGAGCAGCAAATGCGCCAGTCGAACGAGAATGTGCTTGCTGTGAACAACAAGTTGCAGACTTTTATTGACCTCATCTCGAGGAGGGATACCTACTTAGACTTGGGCGTTCATCGCCCCACTCATGTGCAGTAAGGTGCTCTCCAGCTCCTTGCTAGCAGGGAAGTGCAGGTGGCCCATGAGAGGGATGATGGTGACAGGGGACATGGAAGTAGGGGCTCTGCTCAGAGCGCTCCCACTTCTCCCCCATTGCCTCCCCTTCAGTCAGAGCCCCATATGCTGCCTCGGATCCTGATGGCCGAGTCTGCCCCTGCGCAGTTGCAGGAGGAGCAGTATTGGCGGGGCCCTCACAGGCTCCAAAACCCAGAGGACGTCCGCTAAAAGTGTCAAAGCCATTGCAGCAGGGAAGAGAGCAGCCTGCCTCTACCTCTGCTGAAGCCAATGGGGTTGTACGTCATAGAAGCACGTGGAAAAGAAAAAAGACACAATCGTAAATGCACAAGGGTATGCATATGGGTGTTTGCCAAAATATTAGTGTTAAGTTTCAGTTATGTTTATGATGCACATAAATTAATTTCTTTGCACTACTTTCCCTTCTTGTCCATTTTTGCCTGCTACCCAGGAAGTGGCTTTGTCACTTGGAGTGAATGGTGAGACATTACTTAACTTTGAGCAATGGGGGTTTGGGTGACAGGAATGGCTTGGTCATTGTAGGGATGCTTTGTGGTGTTGTTGTAGTGGGGAATTAGTACAGCATCTGTCAGCCATATGGGTGCACTCGTGCAAGTTAAGTAAATCTGACCATTATGAGGCCATCTTGGGCCTCCTGGGCAATAATGTGCGCCACTGTTGGTGCCATCTCCACCTCAGGTTCCTCCTCCTCCTCGTGTTCCACCTGTTCCTCCTCCTCCTCCGGAGAGGTTGTGCACTCAGTGCCTTGCTCCTCCTGCCGCCCCAATCCTCGCTGCTGCGCTATGTTGTGCAGCGCGCAGCACATGACTATGATTCTGGAGACCCTGGCTGGTGCGTACTGAAGGGCTCCTCTAAATCTGTCAAGCGCATCTTCAGCAGGCCAATTGCTTGCTCTATGACACATCTGGTGTACATGTGGCTGTCACTATAGCACCCCCTCGGCCTTATTGCTTGGCCTCCTCAACGGTGTCATCAACCGTGTCTTCAGTGGATAGCCCCTGTCTCGAAGCAGTCAGCTGGTACGTCTGTTTGGAGGAGCGAAGAGCTGAGGGAGGGTGGACTGACGCAGCATGAAAGAGTCATGACAGCTGCCAGGGAATCTGGCAAACACATGCATCATGATCTTTTTATGGTTGCAGACGAGCTGCACATTGAGGGAGTGGTAACCCTTGGTTTAAACACTAAGGGTGATATGGGAGTGGCTTGATGGCCACGTGTGCAGTCAACGATGCCCTACACCTGTGGGAAGCCAGCCAGAGCCATAAAGCCGACCGTCCGCTCAGTAACACTTACTTTATCAGTGGCAAAGTTCACATAATTGGCTGACTTGTGAAACATGGCATCGGCCACCTGGGTGATGCATCTGCGAGATCCTGTAAATGTCTGCTGCAGATCCCTGGAAGGGGCCTGAGGGGAAGAAGTCGAGGGTAGTGGTGACTTTGACAGCCACTGGTAAGGCATGTCCACCAGGTCCTCTGGGCAGCAGGTCTTGTTCTATCAAGCTACAAATGTCTGCGACGACCTAGCGCGATAGCCTGAGGCTCCTGAAGCACTGCTGCTCAGTCAGGTCCAGGAAGCTCATCCACCGCCTGTATACCGTGTTGGGGGTATCGCCTCCAGCGCAGTGCACCCCTGTGCTGATCCCCTCTCTCCTGTGGAGCATTAGGTAGGTGAGGAGAAGACTGCTGGTGTTGTGGCTGCTGCTGCTGGTGTGACTGGTGTTGTTGGTGCTGGGGCTCATCTTGGTCCGATTCTGAGGTCCAAGGTGAGACAGTATAAGTGGCACCCATGCTGATCTGATAGATGGCAGGTAAAGTAGAGATCAGAGGCCCAATCCTCCAATGTACTGAGAGTGACTTGCAATGTAGTGAGAGTGGCTCCAGACGTTGCAGAAATCACCTACAAATTCCTGAAAGCTAAATCTCTGCACAAAATGTTGTCATCCAGAGCCTTTCCCTTAGGCAAGGAAGAAGCTTTATGTGCTTTTTCCAGCTGTCACTTAATGAACTCGCAGAAATGCCACTGAGCTTCCACCTCCCCTTCACAGGTGAAGTTCCCGAGGTGCGTGAATCCCATGCGCAACCAGTTAAAGTCTAAACCTGATGTTAAAAAGGCAGTTAAGTGTCTAAACAAGCAGTTAAGTACCTCAATGAGGTCACCCGCCTCTCCTGAGTGGGTCCGTGACGCGCCTTGAAACACGCCCCAGTGAAAGGCGGAAGTCGGCAGGATGACGGTGGGTTCCCGACGCACTGTCAATTTCTGCGCTTTTAACTGCCGCGCCGCCCCCAAACCCGCTCGCTTGGCAATGGGAAAATTCTAGCCTTTACCTTAATCCACTGAATGTTTGCAGGGAGCATTGATCAGAACATTGAGGACCATAGCCCCCGATTTTCCATCCATTTACTTAAATCATCCCTATGGTTTATTCACCCATCTATTATGTTACCTCAATATGATTACAATGTAGGATGTATAAAGCAAAAATTATAACTGTGAAATTATTTTAAAATGTACATTGCAGTTCAAGAGAACTTTTTTGTTGTTAAGCATACATTTATCTTGATATGGTCATCAACTAGAAGCGGAGTTTGTAAAAGCTAAGTTATGGAGTGGGGATGTTACACAAACATTTCACACAAAATTTGTTGAAAACTTTGGAGCACTGGAAGCTAAGAGGGTATTTACTACCTTGACGCACTTGCTGCACATCTGGAGTGCATATTGGAAACACCCCCCCCCCGCCTCCGGCCTGAGATTTTCCACCATTAATTCTAATGGATGGGAAATCACAGACTGAGGATGTGAAATTTCCTGCTAAGCGCTCGAGGCAAGGATCAGCCGTGTGAAAGTGGAAAATCTCCCTTTTATGGAGCATTGTAATCGGCATTCTCTGGTAAGGGTCACGTTCCAGCCATTGCTTTACTTTGTAGGCTTCGCAAAATCCCCCAGAAACTCGAACAGAACCCTAAAGGGAGTGATTTTTGGACCTTTCATACAAACTTGGGATGATGGGACCTAAGTGAAGTGATTTGAGGTAAAAACCTTAGTTTTGGACATTTTAAAGATCAGGGAAGAAAAACCCTGAGGTAAATGACCTTTGAATCTTACTGTTGGGAAAGACACCTTTCACAGACACAGACAGGCTGCGGAGGGGCGTGGCCAGGCAGTGGACAGCTTTGGGTATTGGGGCCCAATCAAGCTGTCTGGGAATTGTTTACACTGCATTCCTACCAAGGAGGAAGAGACAAACCCAAAGCCTCACACACACATAGAAATATGAATATTCCAAGACCTCTTTTGAAATTCCCAGGCCCAAACAGGATACCAGAAGCCTGAAATCAATAAAATATTTAGTACCCCGATTACTTCATCAAAAACCAATCAACCAGGTATCCACAGGGACAGATTTACAAGCCCGCCAAAAAACCTAGGACAATAGGGACAAGATTTGGCGTGCAGATAAAGGCCCTGCCTAAATGGGAAACATCGGAAGCCATCAGGACATGTTTAACACCAAGTTAAAGCCATCGAAACTAACAAGCCCACCAAAACTAAGACAATGGAATAAACAGGGCTCATTTGAAATCTAAAGGAAACCGATTTAGTAAGGGGGTTTGGGCACAAAAAGGACAAAGGGGCTGAACAGTATAATTGGGGGCCTCATCCCCCAAGACTCTCTCTCTCTCTCTCTCTCTCTCTGGACTCTCTGACAATGCTCTCAATACTCGCACAGCTCTGTTCCAGCAAGATACCACAAGCCACGAGCAGGAGGAGGAAAGAAGGCCAACAACTTCACAAGCAGACCAACACGCAAGAAGAAACCAGAGCGACTGCCTCAGTGACCATTGGACACCTCGCGGCAACAAGGGCCTTACGAAACCTTTTACTCAAAAGACTCTAAACCCTAACTCTCAACTGTCAAGGATTCGTTTGGTGAGCATTATCCCTGATCTCCTGAAACCAAAACCTAGCTAGATAGTGGGATTTTTGGGAGGGATAAGGTTTTTTTGTATATTGTCATTCTCTCTCGCCTGTACCGTGTGTTTCCCAACCTGTGTTTAAGTATTAAATGTGTTTTAAGTTTGTTACCTTTTTCTTTTAATAAAGTCAAAATTCTTTCATCAGAACCTGTTGTCTACTGCATCTTTGTTCACAACCCCTAAATAAGTCGAAAGTCTAGAACCAGGGGCGTGGGAGCGATTCGAACCGCTCACTGAGTCAGAGGGGAAGGCTGACCCCACATACCACCCCCTACAACTTCTTGAGTATATCGGAGACCAGACAATGGCACTTCCAAATAATCAGATGCATCACAATGATAATAAACATTTCTGACAGTTTTCTCTCCTCCCTCCCTGAAGGCATCAACTCCTTTCTGGGATATAGTTCCATATGGGTTGGTCGCTCTTTTGTACCCCGCTGAAGCTGCCACTCTACCTGTAAGCTTTTACTAGAAAACATTTAACTGACAAATATATATTGTTTAAATTTAAGCAAGTTTTGTGATAGTCCAGCATCAGCCTACTGAACATCATGTTTAAGAAGCTACTGTGAGCTTACAACTCAATACATTTTCAACCACAAAATTAAACTATTAAAAACATAGTCACAGCGAACTGATGTTTATACTCTTTAGGGCAGATCTTATGAATGTATGGTTTAAAGGATGAAAAATGATTGGATGAAAAATTGTGGGCAGCACACCCGTAATTTCCCAATATGCATGACTAGTGGGTGAGGATTGCCAGTGGGTGAGGCTCGCCAGTGGGTGAGGCTCGCCAGTGAGTGAGGATTGCCAGTGGGTGAGGATTGCCAGTGGGTGAGGATTGCCAGTGGGTGAGGCTCGCCAGTGGGTGAGGATTGCCAGTGGGTGAGGCTCGCCAGTGGGTGAGGATTGCCAGTGGGTGAGACTCCCCATTGGTAGTGCACATTTGTTAGATCAGCCTTGTTTTGTGACAGATGGGGAAAAGCCCTGAGGATATGCATTGTAGCTGTGAAATCAGCAGACTTGCTTGTCGAATAAGTAGTTGTGAACCAAATGCGACGTTTCTGATCAGGGCATGGTGAGATAGTCGACGGCCCAGCTATCTCTATAAAATGCCACATGTGCCCAATGATGAGTATGTCAAAGCGAATAAAGGCTGCCTTGTAAAAATAAGCCTTGCTGGGACACTGGGCAGCCGAAATGTCTCACATTTTCAGCTTCCTCTGGTAGCTACGGGCTTACTGTTAGTCTGAAGAAGACTGAATTAATCTATCAACCAGCTCCTGGGAAACCATATGTTGTACCATCGATCACTATTGGCAAAACTGAATTGAATGTGGTCAAGGAGTTCATCTATCTTAGGAGTGTACTGATGATGCAAGGGTTGATAAATGTGGTCTTTGGTAGACTGTCCAAGCCGCTTTGGAATCAGCAAGGTATCAAGGTTGCACTAAACTAAAAGTGGTTGTCCTTATTAATCACTTAAAAAGCATGGACGCTCTATAGATGGCACATTGAACAGCCGGTTAGGTTTCATCAAAGACACCTTCGCACCTTATTTTGTACTTGGTGGCAGGACAAGATCATTATAGTACTGGAATGGGCTGCCAGCACCAGCATTGGGGCTATGATAATCAATGCTCAGCTCTGTTGAGCTGGACATGCTAGGATTGATGGCTAACAGTTGCCGAAGCAGGCGCTTCATGGAGAACTGGTGGATATTAGAAGAAAGCAGGGTGGACCGCAAAGATGCTACAAAGACACACTTTAGATTCACTTGAAGCAGTGCAACATGGTCGTTGACACTTGGGAATCCTTGGCCACCGACAGACGGCAATGGCGAGCTGAAGTGAGAGAACGAATGAAGGGCTTTGAGTCATGCCAGTGTGGAGGCATGACACATGAGATGGAAGGATCAGCAAAGTCAGAAGTATCAATGAGAGATCTTACAGGAATGTGCTTATGCATCATGTCGCGACCTGCATAGACATCAACTCAACCATCTAACATGAACATGCAATGCTAGCACAGTCAACCTCGAGTACGAGGGATACACTACTGCTACTACCATTTGTGATATTTAGGGACAAAGCTATACCAGATTTGTAATAGGGATGTATTATAACTATGTCATAATTTACAAAATATTAGATTCACTAATCAAAATTAATGGCCTGTGGTTATTTCAGGGGTGAAGAGGTTACAGAAGGGTACTTCACAGATTGATTAGATTACAATCAATTAATTAAAAACAAGAATCTCCCAACGGGTTTTTTTTTTATCTTACAGAACCAGGTGTTTTTATGTAAACTGAAGAAGCATGTTGTACTGCTGAAGTATGATTTTGTCAAAATGTTGCAACGGACCTAATAATCACGTCCATTTACACTTTCCAACTATGTTTGGACAGATGTTTGTAATGCAGATCATCGAACTTGCTTCGGGCCTCCAATGGCCATTGGTAGGTTGCATTCCGTCATTCTGTGCCCAGCTACCCAGCTTGTGCTAGTGCAGCAAGCAAGTTGATGACAGCTGGCTGGCTCACAGCTCAGCAGAGAATGGAAGTAAGGAACTCTCAGACTGTAACTCAAACCACCACTGAGACAGCCAAAAAAATATCTGTCAGCACTTGTGCACATTACCTTCACAATTATTTAGTAGATCTATTCTCTCACAATTATAAATAGTGTTTATTAACTAGACAACAAAATGACAGAACCTAGTCACTAAACCTCCTTCAGCATTTCCTCCTCAGCCATAATCAGTGGTAAACATTACCTTTGTTACTGAATTAAATATAGGATTCATAGCTTAGGGAAGCAAGTGTACTTTTTTGCTGACTTAATATATAAGATTTGGCTCATAGCCAAAGATCACAGACTGCAAATGAGAACGGTCAAAGATATCGGTTGCAGTAAATGGCATTTACTGGAAAGCTTAAGCAATGTTTTAATGCCAGTGTGCATCACTAATAAGGCAAACCATGTGAGTGATGTCACCTCCTATAAAGCCGTCTCCTTTGCGTGACCAAATCATTTTTATATCTGCACTGTTTGCAGACACTGCAGTTCCTCTGACTGCTGGTGTCTACGCTGTTCTCATGCAAGAGTACACAAATGTCTGTATACATATGACAAAAATACAACTATTATACATATAACACAGAAATAGAGACCATGATAACATGGACACGGTACAAATAATTCATTACAAATATTGTATTAATATTCTCTTGATTGATCACATCACTGTTATAGTACTAGACTTGATATCCTGTCTGTAGGTCATCCTACATTTTGAAGAACTTGAGTACATTGATATGCAAGTCACCAAAAAGAAATCCTAAAAAAATCAAACCACAGCCATAAACAGTTTTTATTTAGCACTGGATACAGTACACTGAGAATGTTTAACTATTTTTCTGATCTAGATTGTCAACATTTGTTTCTAAATAGAGACAGGGGAATGAGGTTTTATATGGGCTGGAGTGTTCCAGTCCACTTTAAACTGTGTCAGAGACTCAGTGATGGTGTGTCACAGCAAGGGGGATGATCTTTATTGTTTGTAGCCCTGCTGTGCATCAAGCACTGGTTCTACACAATACAGGGCACTGAAAGCTATTGAGCACCCGATGTGCACAATGGCCCTGATTTTCGGATGATGACAAAAGTGAGGTCCAGCATGGCAAGGACTTGATTGTGCTGGCAGCTCAGAGGATGGACCATACTAAATTTTCAGACAGAAGACTCTTTCCAAAAAATAAATAGGCTACTAGCACATGGAAAGCTTGCCCAGAAACCTTGGACTGTACCACAGTTGGCTGGGGAGTGCAAAATCTGGTGAATCAACAACTCTTAAGAGGCAGCAGCTCTTTAAAGGTCACTTGTGGTGTTGACAGAAAAGTTGACGAATTACTCACAATGATGCAAGTCAAAATCTGGAAATGACAGGCCCATTAGTTTGACTTTGGTTATAGGCAAGTTGCTAGAAGGGATCATTAGTGATAGATTGTATAACCACCTTGACAGAGAAGGGCTTATTAGGAAATCTCAACATGGCTTTTGGTAAAGAAGGTCCTGTCTCATTGACATGCTGTGGATGCCAGAAGTCCGGTTGACATTGTGTATCCAGATTTTTAAAAAATATTTCACAAGTTGCTCCCCAAAAGGCAACTAAATAAGCTTGATTCTTGTAGGATTGGCAGGCAGATTTTGGGTTGAAGGAACTGGTTGCATTCTCATAGACTGAAAGTAGTTATTAATGGTATTACTTCTGTGTGGGAACTGATCACGAGTGGAACCCCTCAGGGATTGGTCTTGAAGATGTTGAAGAGCAATAGCCCTATCAATGATAAGGCATTGGGGGAACTATCTTTAAGCTCATGGATGATACAAAGATGTTGATAGGTGTAAAGACCATAGCTAAGGAAAATAGATTGCAGGCCGATCTAGATGCAATGAGGGAATGGGCAGATTTTTTTTAATATAGATAAATATAACTTTATGAAATTGAGGACAGGCATCGCCAAGCATGTATCCAGCTCAACACACTGCCTGGAAGTCCATTCCAAGTACTGATCCCTTTCTGCATGAAAACTTCCCAACATCAGTCCTAAAGTTAGTTTTTATTAGTTTGAACCTATGTTCCCTTGTCCGACTTCCACAATTTGATTGAAACTAATATTCCAGATTTATCTTTTCCATATCATTTTCTATCTTGCGTACCTTGAAAAAGATCACCTCTCAGATGTCTCCTTTCCAAATAACATAAAAAGACATGAATCCACACTGGAAGTCCAATATCCAGAATTCTGGTTCTGCCAAACAAATCTTGCTGGCAAAAATCTACTCGATATCCCGACCCCAAGCGCCAGTTCACTCACAGCAGCACTGACATGGGTACTGGAAAATCACCCCTAAAGAGCTTGAGCACTGGGAGCTGGCACTTGGGTATATGGGAGAGGGGTAGTGAGAAGGAAAGAGAGACAGAGAGAATGAGGAGGAGGAAGTGAGAATCTGACTCTCATGGCAAAACAGAGATAGGTAGAAAGATAGATAGATAGGAAGGAAGGAAGGAAGATAGGAAGGAAGGAAGGAAGGAAGATAGGAAGGAAGGAAGGAAGATAGGAAGGAAGGAAGGAAGATAGGAAGGAAGGAAGGAAGGAAGGAAGGAAGGAAGGAAGGAAGGAAGGAAGGAAGGAAGGAAGGAAGGAAGGGAGGGAAGAAAGTTGGAGTTGGCACTCAGTAGTAGAAAGCTGCAGTGGGAATTAGCAATTAGTGGGATAGACAGTAACAGCAGGAGATAGCACTCGGGAAAGAACAGGAGCCAGGGCAGAAGCTGGGAGAGAAGACCATGGGGGCGAAATTCCCCTCATTTGCGCCTCCGGTGGGAGGCGCTAACGGGGCACAAATGGCTTTTCGCACCCCTCCACCCTGAGGCGATAACTGCGCCTCCCACTAAATTCTGCGGGAGGTTAGCGACGGCACAACCCGGTATCACCCTGATTTTCTGCGCCCGGAGATCATGACGTCATCTCCGGGCGCGGCGCCCGGTAGTACCTTGGGAGAAAAATTCGCACAAGTGGCCCACAGCAGCGCCGGGCGATGTTACCGACTGCTGCAGGGGTCACGAACAGTGAGGCTGGCCGCTCGCGGAGCGCAACTTAAAGGCGTGGTGGGCGGCCCACCAAAAAAAAAAGCCGCTTTAAAATTTTTTTTTATTTTCGGCCACTTATCGCGGCATCCGTGCCGCGATTGCTCAGCCCGGTGCTCTGCTTGAGTGCCGGGCTGATCGGCACTCCTGCTGCCCGGTGGCCCAGAAATCTATAATGAAACCTGCCGAGCTTGCAGCGGGGAGCCCTTCCCTTTAATGCAGGGAAGAGCCCCTGCAACGTGGCAGCGCCAGGCTGAGCACATCGCCCCGGATTGGGACATTCTCTGCCTCTTGCACTACAAGAGGCAAGAGAAGGGCTTGATTTAATGCTCCACTTACCTCTTGGAGTAAAAAGAGGGAATGACGCTAACTTTCCAAACATTTTTCACTTAGCGCCTCAAACGGCCCTCTAGGCGAATTTCTCCCCCCCCCATGCCTTTTCTTAACTGCTGGACTGCTGTTCCAGGGCAGGAAATCTGAGGCTACACTTTATTCATCTGAGGGCTGCAATAGAGTGTTGTAGGCAATATAATGAATTATCTTTGCCCTATGCAATGCTACATACTGCCCAGTCACATATATATATATATATATATATATATATATATATATATATATATATATATATATATTAATATATGATATCCTGTATAATAATGGCCAGTGAAATATAACAACAGGAAAAAGCACTAGATGTTAAGGTAGTGATGGGAAATCTGCTGCCTCACAGAATGTAGGATTGTACTCTAGGTTGAATTGCTACTGCTATTTTTACATATCGCTTTCTCACTGTGAGAAATGTCGAGAAATCTGCAACAAGTTCCAGTCGGTAGCACGTCATGGCTTTCTTCTACATAACTCAAACCATCTGCTTTAAACAGTGCCCAGTTCAGTGCTTTCTGAATTTAAATTTCTTCAGAATATCTAGTTTTGGGAGACAAGAGAGGTAGGGTATGAGCAACAATTTTTATATTAAAAATCTTAATTGAAGCCCCCTCACTAATTTGACTACCATTTGGCATCTGTCAATACAACTAGGAGGGTACTAGGAGGGACAAAGGAGTTCCAGGAAGTTGGAGCACAAGAATAAAACTCATGAGAGCCAACCAAGTTACTGAATGTGTTGAATGACAGAGGTGCAAATTAGTTCTTGTACACTGAGTTTTATTAGTTGTTTCATACAGATAACATTTGACTTCCAATCAGGGCAAGCTAAACTTGACAGGTTTATGTAAAAAGTGCAAAACTAAGGATCACATTTCTCAACAGGAACTTTATCAACAGCTGTGCCACAGCAAACTGCTCCCTCGTGCACCAAAACACCTGTCCCCCTGCTAGCCTGGTGCCAAACACAATCAGAACATAGCTGGTACCAAACAGGGCTGGCGCTTCAAATTCCACACATATACAAGTCTGATCAACAATCCTAGTCTTAATATTGCTGAAAGTAGCAATATGAAAGTCATGGCAGTTCTGATGTAACTCAAAAACCGTTCTGATTAAAAGATTCCACTCAAAACATTAAATTATCATTTCCTTTTCAGAGGCTGATTGTCCTGCTGTGGATTTCCAGCACTTTCTGTTCTAACTGCTAAGTCACTTTTTGTTTCATCGTCTACAAGAAAATACTAAGAATACTAGGAGAGTTTCTGCTCGGTTGCATTGTTTTTTTTCGGCGCAACTGTTTCCATTGGCTGAAGGGTCGGTAACCAGAGGGCAGACATTTAAGGTGATTGGCAAAAGAACCAGAGGCGACAGGAGGGAAATTTTATCTGCAATGAGTGGTTAGGATCTGGAATGCACTGCCTGAAAGGGCGGTGGAAACAGATTCAATAGTAGCCTTCAAAGGGCAATTGGATAAATATTTGAAGGAGAAAAAATTGTGGGAATATGGGAAAAGAGCGGGGGAGCGGGACTAACTGGATTGCTCTTCGAAAGAGCCGGTGCAGACTCGATAAGCTGAATGGCCTCCTTCTGTGTTGTACTATTCTATGATTTTTATTTAAGTTAAAAAAAAGACAACAAATGTAGCCCAATATAATGAGCAAATGGTTCTGTATATTTCTTAAAAGTTATTTTCAGTCATTTAAAATCGGGTTACTCACAGCTGGTGGATTGATACGGTGATTAAAAATGCTTATTTTTTGTAATAAACCCATTTTCAGCTGTATTAATCAAACTGCACCAAGTTACCGCTCTTAAATATATCAAGGAATATTTTTTAAAGCAATTTTTCTTTTAAATTACGTTTTAAAACGCTGCCCAATTGTGCTGGCTCGTGGCAGATTTTGCATTGGGTGATATGCTACTCAAGCGGAAACGCGAGAAAAAAAAACACTTCTCAAAACGGGTGCAATTTTGGGCGCAATTTGGACCCGGTTCGGTGATTGTGCCCAAAGCGGAAACTCTACCCCACTATTTCTGCCTTTCTCTCAACACCCCTCCTCATTTAAAAATCAGAAAATAAAACTGAGGTGTCGATTACCAAGAACACATCTGAGATTGACATATACCACTCTCAGGAGCAGTACCTATGAATATACAAAAATGGACAGGAAAAGCGCATTGAGCTTGCCCTGCCCCCCATCTAACCCATCTCCACCCACGCCTCCACCTCCTTCCCCACACAGCCACCCAATTTCCTGGGAGAGGCAAAACCTTTACTACCCGAGTCCCGCTTTGGACCAAGTTCATTTCCTGTCAAGTTTAGAGATTCTTGCACATAATGATGAATGGCATAATCGGCTCATCAGCATAGCTAATCCAATTTGTGGATGTGGGAGCTTGCCTTGGGTTGGATGGGGTTGGGGGCGGGTGTGGTGAGTTGGGAATGTAGCGGAGAGGGGAAAATGCCTGCTGATGCAGGAGCCCATTGCTTGCGGTAGCTTAGAGGGGCTGGCAGCTTGAGTAAAAAACATCCTGGTGGAATGAAATGATAAAATCTCTCCATGTATAGCTGCCACTCCATTTTTTAAATTAATTCTTGGGATGTGGGTGTCACTGGCAAGGCCAGCATTTATTGCCCATCACTAGTTGGCCTTGAGAAGGTGGTGGTGAGCTACCTTCTTGAGCTGCAGTCAGTGTGGTGAAGATACTCCCATAATGCTGTTAGGGAGGGAGTTCCAGAATTTTGACCCAGCGACGATGAAGGAATGGCGATATACTTCCAAGTCGGGATGGTGTGTGACTTGGAGGGAAACTTGGTGGCGCTGGTGTTCCCATGCGCCTGCTGCCCTTGTCCTTCCAGGTGGTAGAGGTCGCGGGTTTGGGAGATGCTGCCGAAGAAGCCTTGGCAAGCGGCTACAGTATATCCTGTAAATCAGGGGTTCTCAACCGGGGGTCCGCGGGAAGGTTTCAAGGGGTCCGCCAGTGGCTCTCTGTTTCCACAGTGCAGACAATTTAAAGTTGATTTAATGCCGATCCCCGATGGTTACAGTATCTAAGGCAGAGTTTTACCTTCCACCCCCGGGTCACCGATCAACACCAGCACAATATCACTTTAGTCCCCGGCCCCACACAGGACGTGAGGAACCGGAAACCACCGTTTAGCCCCAGAGGCTCATGGTCATCGGTCCACCGTGTTGTCAAGGATACGGCATCTAGTCTCAGCAGGCGCGCTCTGCTCGACTCATTAGTAACGGACAAGAGGAGAAGAGAGAGCTGGTATGGCCGTCAACACCATTGGTCTCATCAGTACTCTATCACCTCCAGTGACACTTTACCAAACTAGTGACACTTTACCAACCTCAGTGACAGTCTACTAACTTCAGTATAACTCTACTAACCTCAGTGACAGTCTACTAACTTCAGTATAACTCTACTAACCTCAGTGACAGTCTACTAACTTCAGTATAACTCTACTAACCTCAGTGACAGTCTACTAACTTCAGTATAACTCTACTAACCTCAGTGATAGACTATCAAATTCAGTATAACTCTACCAACCTCAGAGACAGTCTACTAACCTCAGTGACAGTCTATTAACTTCAGTAAAACTCTACTAATCTCGGCAACTAACTTAAGCAGAACTCTACCAACCTCAGCAACAGTCTACTAACTTAAACCAAATTTTTCCAACGTCGTTGACAGTCTCAACTTCATAATTAAGTAAGCAAAACAAAAATAATAAATTATATATGCTTAATTGTATAACTAATTTTATACAGAAAAAATACTTGTGTTGTGTTACAGGGGGTCCGTGGAATTTTTATAACACGGGAGGGGGTCCTCAGAAGCAAAAAGGTTGAGAACCCCTGCTGTAGACAGTACACACTGGAGCCACAGTGTACAGGTGGTGGAGGGCATGGATGCTTAAAGTGATGAATGAGCTGTCAATCAAGTGGACTGCTTTGTCCTGGATGGTGTCGAGCGTTGAATGTTGTTGTAGCTGTACCCATCCAGGCAAGTAGAGAATATTCCATCAGACTCCGGATTCATGCCTTGTAAGTGGTGGAGATGATTTGGAGAGTCAGGAGGTGAGCCAGTCACCACAGAATGCCCAGTCTCTGACCTGCTCTATTAGTCACGGCATTTATGTGGCTGGACCAGTTGAGTTTCTGGTCAATGGTGACCCCACGAAGTTGATGGTAGGGGATTCGATAATGGTAATGCCATTGAAAGTGAACGGGAGGTGGTTAGACTCTTGTTGGAGATTGTCATTGTCTGGCACTTAAGTAGTAACTGACATTCACGCCATATATCAGCCCAAGCCTGGATGTTGTCCAGGTCTTGCTACATGCGAGCATGGACTGCTTCATTCTAAGGAATTGTGAATGGAACTGAACACTGTGCAATCAAACTGAACATTGTCCATTGTGCCTCAGTTAATTGGCAATCCTTATAAAGGTATTTAAATACTGGACACTGTTGTGTCTGTCTTAGCAAAACTAGACCCCTCTTGCATACATGCGTTCCTAGTGTCCCATGTTGCCAGAGCGATAACTGTGACATATGACATTCCTCCATCATTATAGCCAGGCACTTTCCTGGACCATTACCACTTTTCCGGATCATTACCACTTTTCCCAATAAATCTGGCTTGCTAGAAGTTGGTTTTGGATTCAGAACCCTAGCTGGTTTTCCTCCCCTGCCCACCCATTAACGCCATTCAAGTGGCACAAACAATAAGGAAAATCCTGCCCTTCAAAGTCTAAACTTTAGTTGGCTGATTTTCTATTCTAATGACCCTGGGGGGGAATGCTCAGTACAAAAGAATCAAAGCTATTTGTTATTACAAAATTAGGCAAACAAATGTAATTTAATCTGCACTGAAGCAGGGGTTCCAGATGCTACAAAACTTCCTGTACAGACAGAAAAATTACACTCAGCATTAATCTTATGATAAAAAAAGTCTCAGATTCATACCAGTACCCACTTCCTACTCCCACACCATCATTCTTTACACTTGTTTCCCCTTTTCTGCCACCCACTGCTTGGCACCATAATGCTGCCCTTTAACAACCCCCGTCCAAAGCAGACTGCAGAGGGGGCACAGCAACACAAATACATTCACAAGGAATGGAGCATTTAAATAAATGTGAAAACCAATGACATCCAAGTTATAGCTTCTGGCCAACATAAGTGGATTTGAAAACTTACCACTATTCATCAGCAGTTCAAACAAGTCCTTCTCCCATAAACAGTTTCTATCATGGGATTTCCATTGTACCTGCCCTTTTAAGGTTGCTGCTGACTTTAAGGCCTAGAAAGTGCCCAGATTTCCTCTTCCCTTCCTGCCTGTGTCCAATAGTGTATTCTCATGTAATAAAAACAGAAAACGCTGGAGATACTCAGCAGGTCAGGCAGCATCTGTGAAGAGAGAAACAGAGTTAACGTTTCAGGTCGATGACCTTTTGTCAGAACTGGAAAAAAGCAGGAAATGGAACAGATTTTTAAGCAATAAAATCTGTTCCATTTCCTGCTTTTTTCCAGTTCTGATGAAAGGTCATCGACCTCAAACGTTAACTCTGTTTCTCTCTTCACAGATGCTGCCTGACCTGCTGAGTGTCTCCAGCATTTTCTGTTTTTATCTCAGATTTCCAGCATCTGCAGTATTTTCTTTTTGTATTAGTGTATTCTCATGTGCCTGCAGTCCTCACCAAAAATGTTAAAATTAGTCCGAGAAGGAAGTTTGGCTGCTGAGGTCTTCTCATCCCTCGCCTTTGCAGGAAGTCACTTGCCTCCCCAATACCACCCAGCCACATGTAAGTGCTGGCAGGGAGGTCTGAGCAGGCCTTCTGCCACTGATCCTGCTGACCCCTGGGATGGCGGTTGTTCTCGGGGCAGTGGCAAAAGGCCCATTGATGACATTGTTGGAGTGAGAGGGCCCAGTAGTGGGCACCTCGTCCTCTTTTCTGGAATGAAAACCTTACCTGCTTTAGGCCTGGACACAGTCTGGGACGCTTCTGCCCCTTCAAATTCGGCCTTGTCCCCTCTGCTGCTGCAGTGGTGATTTTGCTGCAGCAACATCTGAAATGTCCTCCCCCAGCAGTGGAGGCTGCTGGGAGCCCACCTTGCATAGATAGTGAGCCTGCCCCAGGAAGGTGGGTTTACAGTGGGGTCGAGGTGGTGGGCAGAAGTTCCTCTGTGACCCACTTCCAGCGCGAGGAGAGAAGTTCAGAGAACTCATAATTCCCCACCTGGAGTCCAGGGTATTAGCTGGGACAGGCACTTTTCTACTGAGAGGAAAAGTAAAAGACAAGAGGATAAAACTACCAGTAGAATTATCTTTCATATTGAACAGCTAGTTATTGAGTACCATTAGTAGAAGTCTAGGCATGATTTTCTTGAATTCACAGGGGTCGGGGAGCAGGAGGGGAAGGTAGCAGAAAGGACACCGAGGACCTAAAGAAGGTATTTGAAAAATTTGTACTTTATAAAGATTTCACTGGAATGCACACAGAAATTATTACTGCAACTTTAAAATGGAAAAAAAATGTGGTAAAGTATTTTACAATTTTTGTTAAAAAGCCTATACATGAGGAACGTGGTATGTAACAGTTAAAATAAATGGGAACCACTCAGTCTGCTGACTTTGTGGTGGTGGCATGTTCAAAGCTGAAACTTGACACCAAGAATCATGCATTCCAGTCTGATGACCAGAACATTACATTTTGTCTAGTCTGGTTATTAAGATGAACCTTAATGAGGTAATCGGATGGGGAAAGGTAGATACGTGCTGGCTACCAGCCATCACCCTTCATAAGTCAAAATGGTTGCCGCCAGTTAGTAAAACTAGCCAAGAAATGCTATTCATATCAGCTGCTGATACATTTTTAACTGTGTTCACACTTTAGAAACTCCTGGACCTACAGCACTTCAACACCCTGCTGTGTTTTGGAGCCCAGCGGATTTGGTTAGTCTAACCGCTCTGAATCTCGAAAGTAATCTGACACATGAAGTGCTTTAAATTTCCAGTGCCTTACACCCACAGATCCAGACAGCTGGGTTGCTGCCACAATATACCAGTCAGAAGTAGACCACAAAAGCTGCACTCACCACAAAGCTCACCATTAAGAACCGATTTGTCAGAAAACATTTAACAGCATTCGAAGAATTTGTTCAATGTTTACTTTTGGATACTGCACATATGTAATGTTTCCATCTCACCGTGGAGATCTGAGGAGAGGCAGTTCTTCTGTATTTTTGTCTATTTATATTAACACTTAAATCAGTCAAAAGGAAAGGATAAATTGAGCTGTTGAGAGGACATTAAACTAGTGAGACGGGGGAAGGGATCTGGTGAAAATAACGTAAGTCTGAAGATAAAAGAAATAGGAGATGAGAGTAAAGGTCAGATCAAGGTAAGGAACAAGGGTAACATAAATGTCAGGGAACAAATACAGTTATAAAACAGAAGTATAAAAATACTGTTCAAAATAAAGCTAAAGCAAAAGCAACAACTATTAAAGACAAATTAAACTGCTGTACAGCAAAGTACACTGCATCCAAAATAAAATGGGGGAACTGGAGGCAATAATACATAGCTAGGAACCAGATGTAGTAGGAATAACTGAAACATGGCTACATAAAGAACAGAACTGGCAACAAAATATTCCAGGTTATAACATAATCAAAAAGGATAGGGAAGGAAGAAATGGGGGGTGGAGTAGCTGTACTAATTAGAGATAAAATAATGTTAGTTAAAAAATAGGATATAACGAACCGAAGGTTAGAAACAGAATCCATATGGATTGACATAAAAGGTAAGGGATCAATCACACTAATAAGTGTATACCTCAGACATCATAATAGTGGAAAGGAGGTAGAGGAAGAAATATGGAAGCAAATATGTAAAATGAGGACATAGATTGATAATCATGGGAGATTTTAACTACCCCCAAATAAACTGGCAAGAGGAGATAGTGAAAGGGGTACAGGGAATGAAGTTTTTACAAAGTGTGCAGGATTCCTTTCTTACCCGGCCCAACAAGAAAGGGAGCACTGCTGGATCTCGTAATGGGAAATGAACCAGAACAGATAAGAAAAGCAAGAGTGGGGGACATCTAGGCAATAGCGATCATAATATAATAAGGTTTAAGATAAAGATCAAGAAGGACAAAAGTAAGACAAAGACCAAAGTAATAAATTGTAAAAAAAAACTGGTTTTAACAGAATGAGAATGGAACTAGGGGAAATAAACTGGAAAAACTGACTGACAAACAAAGAAATAGAACAACAGTGGGAAACATTTAAAACAGAGATCAATAGAGTCCAGGAGAAATATATCCCACTAAAAAAGCAAGAACAAACCAGCCAGTAATGGCACACCATGGATGAATAAAGAAATAAGGGTAAGATTGAAACTAAAGAAAAAGACATACAATAAGTTCATAGACAACAAAGGAGAGGATGACAAAAGGGAATACAAAAAGGTTAGGAAAGAACCAAAAACAAATAAGTAGAAAAAGAAAGGGAAACTACAAAATAAAATTATAAGGAATATAAACATAAATAGTAAAGTATTCTACAGACACATAAGAAAAATCAAGATAGGGATAGGGCCACTAAGGGATACATACGATAAACTCACAGGTAATGACAGCAAAATAGCAGAAATATTAAATAATTACTTTGCCTTGGTCATTACCAGGGAGACTAACAGGGTGGACATGACATTAGAAGAAGAGTTCAAAAAGGATACAAAGATATTTAAGATAGAAAGGGGGGAGATAATTGATAAACTAATCAAACTTAGAGAGGATAAAACCCCTGGTTTGGATGGATTGCGCATATTAAAACAGGTTAGGGAAGAGATAGTATATATATATATATATATATAAAAACATTCATTAGAAAAGGTAATAGTGCTCGAAGACTGGCTGACAGCTAATGTGATACCAATATTTTAAAAAGGGGGAAAAGAAAAAGTCCAAGGAACTATAGACCAATTAGCTTCATGTTGGTGGTAGGAAAGTAATGGAATCTTTACTCAAAGATATAATAGAAAAACATCTAGAAACTGAAAATATAATAAACAGTAGTCAGCACAGATTTTAAATGAAAAGGTCACGCTTAACCAACCTTATTGAATTCTTTGAAGAAGAAAGTGAATGTGTAGATAAGGGCAATATAGTAAATGTAATGTGTTTGGATTTTCAAAAGTCCTTTGATAAGATAGAATCATAGAAAGTTACAGCACGGAAGGAGGCCATTTCGGCCCATCGTGTCTGCGCCGGCCAACAAAGAGCTATCCAGTCTGATCCCACTTCCCAGCTCTTGATCCGTAGCTCTGCAGGTTAGAGCATCCCAAGTGCACATCCAAGTACTTTTTAAATGTGGTTAGGGTTCCTGCCTCTACCACCCTTTCAGGCAGTGAGTTCCAGACCCCCACAACCCTCTGGGTGAAGAAATTTCCCCTCAAATCCCCTCTAAACCATCCACCAATTACTTTAAATCTGTGCCCCCTGGTTTTTGACCCCTCTGCTAAGGGAAATAGGTCCTTTCTATCCATTTTATCTATGCCCCTCATAATTTTATACACCTCAATAAGGTCTCCCCTCAGCCTCCTCTGTTCCAAGGAAAACAGACCCAGCCTATCCAGTCTTTCCTCATAGCTAAGATTCTCTACTCCCGACAACACCCTTGTAAATCTCCTCTCTACCCTCTCTAGTGCAATCACATCTTTCCTGTAATGTGGTGACCAGAACTGCACGCAGTACTCTAGCTGAAGCCTAACTAATGTTTTATACAGTTGAAGCATAACCCCCCTGCTCTTGTATTCTATGCCACGGCTAATAAAGGCAAGCATTCCATATGCCGCCTTAACCACCTTATCTACCTGGCCTGCTACCTTCAGGGATCTGTGGACATGCACTCCAAGATCCCTTTGTTCCTCTACACTACTCAGTGTCCTACCATTTAATGTGTATTCCCTTTCCTTGTTAACCCACCCCAAATGCATTACCTCACACTTCTCCGGATTGAATTCCATTTGCCACTGTTCTGCCCACCTGACCAATTTATTGATATCCTCCTGCAGTCTACAGCTTCCTTCTTCAGGATCAACCACAAAGCCAATTTTAGTATCATCTGCAAACTTCTTAATCATACCTCCTATATTCAAGTCTAGATCATTGATATATACCACAAAAAGCAAGGGACCTAGTACTGAGCCCTGCGGAACCCCACTGGAAACAGCCTTCTAGTCACAAAAACACCCATCAACCATTACCCTCTGCTTCCTGTCTCCGAGCCAGTTTTGAATCCAACTTGACACTTTGCCCTGGATCCCATGGGCTTTTAACTTCGTAACCAGTCTGCCATGTGGAACCTTATCAAAAGCCTTGCTAAAGTCCATATAAACTACATCAAATGCACTACCCTCATCTACCCTCCTTGTTACCTCCTCAAAAAATTCAATCAAGTTTATCAGACACGACCTTCCCTTAACAAATCTGTGCTGACTATCCTTGATTAATCCGTGTCTTTCTAAATGAAGATTTATCCTGTCCTTCAGAATTCTTTCCAATAATTTACCCACCACCGAGGTTTGGCTGACTGGCCTGTAATTACTCGGTCTATCCTTTCTCCCTTTTTAAACAAGGGTACCACATTAGCAGTCCTCCAGCACCATACCTGAAGCCAGAGAGGATTGAAAAATGATGGTCAGGGCCTCTGCTATTTCCTCGTTTGCTTCGCTTAACAGCCTGGGATACATTTCATCCGGGCCTGGGGGTTTATCCACTTTTAAAGCTGCTAAATCCCTTAATACTTCCTCTCTCACTATGTTTATTTCATCTAATATTTCACACTCCTCCCTCCTGATAGCAATGCCTGCTTCGCCCCTCTCCTTTGTGAAAACAGACGCAAAGTATTCATTAAGAATCCTACCGATGTCTCCCACCTCCACACACAGATTACCCTCATGATCTCCAAGAGGCCCTACCCTTTCTTTAGTTATCCTCTTACTCTTAATATATTTATAAAACATCTTTGAGTTTTCCTTGATTTTGCTGTATAGTAGACTCATGACTAAGGTCAGAGCATGTGGAGTCTGAGGACAATTAGCAGAATGGATAGCAAACTGGCTACAAAACAGAAAACAGAGAGTAGAGGTTAAAGGCAGTTACTCAGACTGCCAAAAGTTGGGAAGTGGTGTTTCACAAGGATCAGTGCTGGGACCACTGTTGTTCACAATTTACATCAACGACTTGGACTCATGAATCGGAAGTACAATTTCAAAATTTGTGGACAACACCAAATTGGGGGGTGTAATTAATACAGAGAAGGACTGCAACAAAAACCATGAAGACATTAATAAACTTGCAGAGTGGGCGTGTAATTGGCAAATTAACTTCAATATAGGTAAGTGTGAGGTGGTGCATTTTAGTAGGAAGAATAAGTAGTCCACATACTCCTTGGAAAATAAGAGTCTAAATGGAGTAGAGAAGTAGAGGGATCTGGTGGTACAGATACATGAATCACTAAAAGTAGCGATGCAAGTTAATATGGCCATTAAAAAAAAACAAGCAAAACACTGGGGTTCAATTCTAGAGGGATAAATTTGAAAAGCAGAGAAGTTATGTTAAACTTGTATAGAACCTTGGTTAGACCACCCTTGGAGTACTGTGAACAGTTCTGGTCTCCATATTATAAAGAGGTTATTGAGGCACTGGAGAAGGTGCAAAAAAGATTTACCAGAATTATACCTATCAGGAGAGCTTGAACAGGCTAGGGTTCTTTAAGACTGAGGGATGACCTGATAGAGGTTTTAAGATTATAAAAGGGTTTGCTAATAAACTTAGAGAAGATATTTCCACTTGTGGGTGAGACCAGAAATAGGGGCCATAAATATACGTTAGTCACTAATAAATCCAATAGGGAATTCAGGAGAAACGTCTTGATCCTAGAGATTGGTTATAATGTGAAATTCGCTACCACAAGGAATAGTTGAGGCGATTAGCATAGATGCATCTAAGCCTTAAGGGGAAGCTAGATAAACACATGAGTGAGAAAGGAATAGAGGATATGTTGAGGGGGTTAGATGAAGAAGGGTGGGAGGAGGCTCATGTGGAGCATAAACACCAGCATGGACCTGTTGGACTGGATGTTCGGCAGTAATTATCACTTATTGTGCCATTCAAAATTCAGTTAATCCTGATTCTACAAGAATCTTTAGTACAAGCCTAGTGGGTAATTACACTAAGTTCACCCCATTGCAGTGAACTCTGTGCAGATTCCATCGGCGAAGACTGCAAAAGGGCAGCCTGTGGAGAAGCAGGATATCACTAACAGCAACTTCCGAATTTCCACGTTTAACTGCGCATGTGCGGACTCCAGAAATTGCTCAGATTTACCCTGTAACAATGGCGAGCGCTGACAGCCTCATGTTATTCGTACAACAAAATCCGGGCTATTAACATGAGGATTTGAAAAGATTCACAGTTTTTATTGCTCCTTGAAAAGCTATTGGCAAGATTTATAAATTATTTTATCCTAATAAATATAAAAGTTTGCTGAAGAAGTAAATGTTACACTACAGTTGAGAAAACTCCTCAGAAAATATTCTGGAGTTCTGTTCTAAGTCAGTAACAGTCATTACCACTATAGATATTGGACATACTTCAATGTATCTGCATGGTTTTACTGATTAGAGGTATGTGATTAACAAAACATCTGGATTTCAAAACAAGTAACATTTTCAGTAAACATCTGTTGCTTTATACGTGGTAAATTCACTAAAGGTGTTTTCTTAGCCACGAGGCCATTCTAACAACTAACAGATACATTCCTTTTTTATTCCATGTACTCAATGGTTATTACTATAATCTGAAGCGAGCATGAATTCAGTTTAAGACTTGCTCTTATATAGTGCTGTATCACATAGAAACTTTTCAAAGTTCATCACCACACAATGAATTACTTTGGAGTTTAGTGACTGTAATGCGAGCAGCCAATCTATCTACAAGAACCAACAAACAGTGATGACCAGCTAATCTATTTCTGGTGGTGTTGGTTGAAGGAGGAATGTTGACCAGAATACTGGGTGAGTTCTTTGTTTTTTGCTCAAATAGTGCCATGGGACATAGAAACATAGAAACATAGAATCTAGGAGCAGGAGTAGGCCATTCGGCCCGTCGAGCCTGCTCCACCATTCAATACGATCATGGCTGATCATCCAAATCCAGTACCCTGTCCCCTGCTTTAATCCCCACAGTACACATATCCCACCCTACCCCCGTAACCCCACGTATTTAATTCCCCCTAACATATCCCATCCTATCCCCATAACCCCACATATTTAATCCCCCCCTAACACTAAGGGTCAATTTATCATAGCCAAATCAACCTAACCCGCACATTTTTGGACTGTGGGAGGAAACCGGAGCACCCATCCTTTAACCTCCATCTGAACCAATGGAATAAGCAGATAGGATCTCTAGTTAACATATCAGATAGAGTTTCCGCTCCTTTACATCATTAATATCAACGCAATCCAGGTGGAATCGGTCAAACCAGCGCAAAAGGTCGGGGCATTTTAAATGTAAGTGAGTTACGCCAAAAACACTTACGATCTTTTATGCTGGTTCAAGATTCAATTCGCCCGGATCAGGCCCTGCCTACAAAATTGGCCACGCCCTCAAGTCAACATTGCGCGTTTCCATCGATTGCGCTGGTAGGCTCTTCAAATTACGCCCATTTTCACTGATTGTGCTGGTTAGGGAAGGCTCTGCAAATTAAGTACATTTTCTAAGGCACCCAGGCACATTTTAAAAGATATTTCATGTCAAAAAATATTTAATTTATTAAGAAACCGACTAGTGTACATCAAAGAATGTAGTAAATGACTTAATAAAGTTTTCTTTTTAAAAGTGATTTTCAGGTTACTCACAGGTGGCGGACTGGACACTCTTATAAATAATACTTATTTTTTGTGATAAACCCATTTTCAGCTTTATTGATAAAACTGCCCTAGGTTACCAATTAATACTTTTTAATGGAAAGAAAAAAAACAATTACATTCTATTACACTGCCCAATTTATTTTTTTATTCGTTCCTGGGATGTGGGCGTCACTGGCAAGGCCAGCATTTATTGCCCAAAACTAATTGCCCTTGAGAAGTTGGTGGTGAGCCGCGTTCTTGAACCGCTGCAGTCCATGTGGTGAAGGTACTCCCACAGTGCTGTTTGGGAGGGAGTTCCAGGATTTTGACCCAGCGTCGATGAAGTCAGGATGGTGTGTAACTTGGAGGGAAACTTTGAGGTGGTGGTGTTCCCATGCGTCTGTTGCCCTTGTCCTTCTAGGTGGTAGAGGTTGTGGGTTTGGGAGGTGCTGTCGAAGAAGCCTTGGTGAGTTGCTGCAGTGCACCTTGTAGATGGTACACACTGCAGCCACGGTACGCCGGTGGTGGAGGGAGTGAATGTTTAAGGTGGTGGTTGGGGTGCCGATCAAGTGGGCTGCTTTGTCCTGGGTGGTGTTGAGCTTCTTGAGTGTTGTTGGAGCTGCACTCATCCAGGCAACTGGAAGGTATTCCATCATACTCCTGACTTGTGCCTTGTAGATGGTGGAATAGCTTTGGGGAGTCAGGAGGTGAGACACTCGCCGCAGAATATCCAGTCTCTGACCTGCTCTTGTTGCCACAGTATTTACGTGGCTGGTCCAGTTAAGTTTCTGGTCAATGGTGACCCCAGGATGTTGATGGTGGGGATTCGGCAATGGTAATGCTGTTGAATGTCAAGGGGCTGTGGATAGACTCTCTCTTGTTGGAGATAGTCATTGCCTGGCAATTGTGTGGCGCGAATGTTACTTGCCACTTACCAGCCCAAGCCTGAATGCTGTCCAGGAGTCGTTGCATGCGGGAATGGACTGCATAGTTACCTGGGGAGTTCCGAATGGAACTGAACACTGAGCAATCACCAGCGAAGATTCCCACTTCTGACCTTATGTTGGAAGGAAGGTCATTGATGAAGCAGCTGAAGATGGTTGGGTCTAGGACACTGCCCTGAGGAACTCCTGCAGTGATGTCCTGGGGCTGAGATGATTGGCCTCCAACAACCACAACCATCTTCCTTTGTGCTAGGTATGACTCAAGACAGTGGAGAGATTTCCCCGATTCTCATTGACTTCAATTTTACTAGGGCTCCTTGATGCCGCACTTGGTCAAATGCTGCCTTGATGTCAATGGCAGTCACTCTCACTTCACCTCTGGAATTCAGCTCCTTTGTGGTGGACAATTAAACCTCTAACGGGAGGAGGAAACTCCATGAATATCTCCATCCTGAATGATGGCAGAGCCCAGCACGCGAGTGCAAAAGACAAGGCTGAAGCATTTGAAACCATCTTCAGCCAGAAATGTCAAGTGGATGATCCATATCGGCCTCCTCCTGAGGTCCCCACCGTCACAGAAGCCAGTCTTCAGTCAATTCGAATCACTCTCCATGTCATCAAGAAACGGCTGAGCGCACTGGATACAGCAAAGGCTATGGGTCCTGACAACATACCGGCTGTCATGCTGAAGACTTGCGCTCCAGAACTAGCCACGCCTCTAACCAAGCTGTTCCAGTACAACTACAACACTGGCATCTAACTGACAATGTGGAAAACTGCCCAGGTATGTCCTGTCCAGGAAAAGCAGGACAAATCCAATCCGGCCAATTACCGCCCAAACTGAGCATCAGTGAGCAGGTTATTGATGAGTAAGTGCCGCTTGATAGCACTGTCGATGACACCTTCCATCACTTTGCTGATGATTGAGTAGACTGATGGGGTGGTAATTGGCCGGATTGGATTTGTCCTGCTTTTCCTGGACAGGACATACCTGGGCAGTTTTCCACATTGTCAGTTAGATGCCAGTGTTGTAGTTGTACTGGAACAGCTTGGCTAGAGGCGTGGCTAGTTCTGGAGCGCAAGTCTTCAGCATGACAGCCGGCATGTTGTCAGGACCCATAGCCTTTGCTGTATCCAGTGCGCTCAGCCGTTTCTTGATGACATGGAGAGTGATTCGAATTGGCTGAAGACTGACTTCTGTGATGGTGGGGACCTCAGGAGGAGGCCGATATGGATCATCCACTCGACATTTCTGGCTGAAGATGGTTTCAAATGCTTCAGCCTTGTCTTTTGCACTCGCGTGCTGGGCTCTGCCATCATTCAGGATGGAGATATTCATGGAGTTTCCTCCTCCCGTTAGAGGTTTAATTGTCCACCACCATTCATGACTGGATATGGCAGCACTGCAGAACTTTGATGTGATCCGTTGATTGTGGGATCGCTTAGCTCTGTCTATAGCATGCTGCTTTTGCTGTTTAGCATGCATGTAGTCCTGTGTTGCAGCTTCCTCAGGTTGTCAACTCATTTTTTTAGGTACGTCTGGTGCTGCTCTTGGCATGCTCTTCTGCACTCCTCATTGAACTTGGGTTGGTCCCCTGGCTTGAAGGTAATGGTAGAGTGAGGGATATGCCGGGCCATGAGGTTACAGATTGTGGTGGAGTACAATTCTGCTGCTGCTGATGGCCCACAGCGCCTCATGGATGCCCAGTTTTGCGCTGCTAGATCTTTTATGAATCTATCCCATTTAGCACAGCGGTGGTGCCACACAACACGATGGAGGGTGTCCTCAGTGTGAAGACAGGTCTTTGTCTCCACAAGGACTGTGCGGTGGTCACTGCTACCAATGCTGTCATGGACAGATGCATCTGCGACAGGTAGTCTGGTGAGGACAAGGTCAAGTAGGTTTCTCCCTCATGTTGGTTCTCTCACCACCTGCTGCAGGCCCAGTCTGGCAGCTATGTCCTTCAGGACTTGGCCAGTTCGGTCAGTAGTGGTGCTACCGAGCCACTCTTGGTGATGGACATTGAAGTCCCCCACCCAGAGTACATTCTCTGCTCTTGCTACCCTCAGTGCTTCTTCCAAGTGGTGTTCAACATGGAGGAGTACTGATTCATTAGTACTCCTCCATGTTGAACGAGAGGCGGTAGTAGAACCAAATTAGATAGGAGAAGACTAAGAAAGACTACGAAAAATTCAAAAATGGGTTTAGAATGCATGTACGTACGTAAACGCACAAAGTGTGGTGAATAAGGTTGGTGAGCTACAAGCATAATTAGCCGTGTGGCAATATGATATTTTGGCAATAACGGAAACGTGTCTTAAAAACAGTGAGGACTGGGCACTTAATATTCAAGGGTACAAGGTGTTCAGAAAAGATAGGGAAGGAAAAAAGTGAGGTGGGGTGGCAGTGCTGATTAAGGAAGACATTGTAGTGTTGGAAAGGGAGGATGTTCTTGAGCGGACAAGGACAGAATCTATTTGGTTAGAGTTGAGGAGCAAACAGGGTATGATCACACTATTGGGGGTATTCTATAGGCCTTCAAATAGTGAGAGGGAGGTAGAGGAGCAAATCTGCAGGGAAATCGCAGAGAGATATGCAAGAGCTATAGAGTGGTGATATTGGGGGACTTTAATTAGCCAAATATCGATTGGGATAATGCTAGGGTAAAGGGAAAGGAGGGGGAGGAATTTCTGAAATGTGTTCAGGAGAATTTCCTTGACCAATATGTTCTTGGCCCAACTAGGAAGGTGGCACTGCTGGATCTGGTGTTGGGGAATGAGGTGGGCCAGGTCGACCAAGTGTCTGTGGGAGAACACTTATGATACGATGATCACTCGTACCCAAGATTTAGATTAGCAATGGAGAGGAGCAAGGAACAATCTAGAGTGGAACTTCTAAACTGGAATAGGGCTAACTTTAATGGGATGCAAAAGGATCTAGCCAGGGTAAAATGGAACGAAAGACTGACAGGAAAAACTGTAACGGAATAATGGGTGATCTTTAAGGAGGAGATGTTCCAAGTACAGGCTAGGTACATTCCAACAAGAGAGAAGGGTAAGGGAACCAAAGCAAGGGCTCCTCGGATGACGAGGGAGACAGAGAAGATGATGAAACAAAAAAGTGGGTGTATGATGCATGTCAGGTGAATTCTTCAAGGGAGAACCAGACCAAATACAATAAGTTGAGAGGGGAAGTGAAGATGAAAGTAAGATTGGCAAAGAGAGAATATGAGAGTAGAATGGTGGTCAACATAAAAGGGAACCCAAAAATCTTCTACCGGCATGTAAACAGTAGGCGGGTAGTAAGAGGTGGGGTGGGGTGGGGCCTAGTAGAGACAAAGAGGTGTTATATGCTTAGAGGCGCAGGGCAAGGCTAGAATACTCAATGAGTACTTTATTTCAGTGTTTACTAAGGAGATGGATGCTGACAAAATATCGGTAGAAGTGGAAAAGGTAGAAGCAATGGAAGGGGTGAAAATTGATAGATAGGATATACTAGAAAGGCTGGGTATGCTTAGAGTGGACAAGTCGCCTGGTCCAGATGGCTTGCATCCCAGGTTGCTAAGGGAATTGGGGGAGGAGATAGCGGAAGGGCTTGCCATAATTTTCCAATCTTCCCTAGATGCGGGGGAGGTGCCTGAGGATTGGAAAGTGGCAAATGTGACACCATTGTTCAAGACAGGGGGTAAGGACAATCCTAGTAACTACAGGCCGGTCAGTTTAACATCAGTGGTGGGTAAAGTTTTAGAAACAATAATCAAGGAAAAAATTAATGGGCACTTGGAGAGGTTTAAGCTAATTAAGGAGAGCCAACACGGATTTGTAAAAGGCAGAGCGTGTTTGACTAATCTAATTGAATTTTTTGATGAAGTAACAGAGAGGATTGATGAAGGGAATGCAATGGATGTTGTCTACATGGATTTTCGGCAGGCATTTGACAAAGTACCACATAGAAGGCTGGTTAACAAAATTGAGGCTCATGGAACAGGTGGGTCAGTGGCAGCTTGGATAAGGAATTGGCTTAAGGACAGAAAACAGCGAGTTTTGGTAAATGGCTGGTTTTCAGACTGGAGGATGGTAGATGTTCCTTAAGGGTCAGTGCTGGGGCCCCTGCTTTTTTTGATATAAATGACCTGGATATTGGAATACAGAGTAGAATTTCTAAATTTGCTGATGACACCAAACTTGGGGGTGTGGCAAACAGTGATGATGATACCAATCGACTACAACAGGACATAGAAAGGCTAGCAGAATGGGCAGACAAGTGGCAGATGGAATTTAATACAGAGAAGTGTGAGGTGATGCATTTTGGCAGAAGGAACAGGGAGAGGCAATATATGCTTAATGGCACAGTTTTACAGAGTGTGCAGGGACAGAGAGACCTGGGAGTTAATGTGCATAGGTCCCTGAAGGTGGCAGGACATATTGAGAGAGTGGTTAACAAAGCATATGGGATCTTGGGCTTCATAAATAGAGGTATTAAGTACAAAAGTAGAGAACTTATGCTGAACCTTGATAAAGCGCTGGTTCGGCCACAACTGGAGTATTGCGTCCAGTTCTGGTCACCACACTTTAGGAAGGATGTGAAGGCCCTTGAAAGAGTGCAGAGGAGATTTACCAGAATGGTTCCGGGGATGGGGTTTCTTAGCTACAAGGACAGGTTGGAGAAGCTGAATTTGTTTTCATTAGAGCAAAGGAGGTTGAGGGGTGATTTGATAGAGGTGTACAAGATTATGACGGGTTTGGATAGGCTAGACGGGGAAAGGCTGTTCCCACTAGCTGATGGTGCAAGGACTAGGGGACACAGAATTAAGGTTCTGGGCAAGAGATAAGGGGGGATGTGAGGAAAAACGTTTTTACGCAGCGAGTGATGAGGACCTGGAATTCGCTGCCGACGGAAGTGGTGGAAGCGGAGACACTCAATGTTTTCAAGGGGAGACTGGATAGGCACTTGAGGGAAATAAACTTGCAGGGCTATGGGGCTGACTGGATTGCTCTACAGAGAGCCGGAACGGACTCGATGGGCCGAATGGCCTCCTTCTGTGCCATTATGACTCTATGACTCATCAACTGAGGGAGGGCGGTAGGTGGTAATCAGCAAGAGTTTTCCTTGCCGATGCTTGATCTGAAGCCATGAGACTTCATGGGGACCGGAGTCAATGTTGAGGACTCCCAGGGCCACTCCCTCCCGACTGTATACCACTGTGCTGCCACCTCTGGTGGGTCTGTCCTGGCGGTGGAACAGGACATACCCAGGATGGTGATGGAGGAGTCTGGGACATTGGCTGAAAGGTATGATTCTGTGAGTATGACTATGTCAGGCTGTTGTGTGACAACTCTCCCATTTAAAATTAATTCATCGGAAAGAGCGGAGTTAACTTGAACAGAGTGTTTTATTTGGGAATTTGGAAAGAGTGCTTTGTTACAGGTAGGTATTTAATTTCAGTACCCTTAACTTAAGCTAGGTCAAGTAAGTAATCAAGAAACTACACGGTAAACTAAGTTACCTAATTACAAATTAAATTAAATTAAATTAAATAAAACAAGGTCCTTTAGGGATGACATTGCAGGTGGTGTGCTGCAACTGCAGCATGTGGGAGCTTGTGGAGAGCATTGTGATCCTGGACAAACACGTTTGCAGGAAGTGCCTGCATATTGATGAACTTCAGCTCAGAGTTTTTGAGCTGGAGTCTGAGGTGCAGACATTGCAGGGCGTCAGGGATGGGGAGAGTTACCTGGACACTTTCATCCAGGAGGCAGTCACACCCCTTAGGTTAGGTAGTGGTACAGGTCTGGTTAGTGGTCAGGGGCAAAGGGTGTGACTGCAACTCAGGCAGGTAAAGGGACCCAAGGTGCAGTGCTGGAGGAGCCTCAGCCTTTGCCCTTGTCCAACAGGTATGAGGTTCTTGCTGCCTATGTGGATGAGGGAAAAGTCTGTAGGATGGATGAGCAAGCTGACCATGCTGCAGTAGGCCATTCAAGTGGGGGGAGTGAATGGCAATGTAGTTGTGGTCAGGGACAGTATAGTCTCTGCAGCCGCGACAGAGTTCTGAAGGTTGTGTTGCCTGCCCAGTGCTAGTGTTAAAGACATCTCCTCGCGGCTGGAGAAGAACTTGGAGTGGGAGGGGGTGGATCCAGTCGCCGTGGTCCACGTAGGAATCAACGACATACGTAGAACTAGGAATGAGGTTCTGCTGAGGGAGTTTGAGGAGCTAGGATCCAAATTAAAAAGCAGAATCTTAAAGGTAATAATCTCTGGGTTGTTACCTGAGCCACGCGCAAATTGGCATAGGGACAAACAGATTAGAGGTTTAAATGCGTGGCTCAAAGAGTGGTGTGGAAGGAAGGGGTTTCAGTTCATGGGACACTGGTGCCAGTACTGGGGAAAGAGGGAGCTGTTCCATTGGGATGGGCTCCACTTAAACTGGGCTGGGACCAGTGTCCTGGCAAACCGAATAACTAGGGCAGTAGACAGGGCTTTAAACTAATGAAGAGGTGGGGGGGGGGGGGTGTGGGAGGATTCAGGAAAGAGTAAATTTAAAAGCAGCAAGAGAAATGTCAAGGCTCTAGAGCAGTGCAGAGTTTTGGGTAAAAATAAGCAGAGTGGGTGAGGAAGGGACAGAGAGAGTAACAAAGGTAATAAGGCATCAGTGACTAAGGTGACATCAGGGAAAAATAGAAATAAGTCAAAGCTAAAGGCACTATATTTGAATGCGTGAAGCATTCGCAACAAAATCGATTAATTAATAGCGCAGATAGAAATGAACAGGTTTGATCCAATAGCCATAACGGAAACGTGTTTGCAAAGTTGGGAACTAAATATTCCAGGATACTTAACTTTTAGAAGAGATAGGCAAAATGGAAAAGGAGGAGGGGTAGCCCTGATAATAAAGGATGGGATAAAGACAGTAGACAGAAAGAATCTTAGCTCCTAAAATCAAGATGTAGAATGAGTTTGGGTGGAGCTAAGAAAGCAAGAGGCAGAAAACATGGGTGGGAGTTGTTTATAGGCCCCCAAACAGTAGTTGTAATGTAGGGCAGAATATAAATCAGGAAATTGGAGGCGCATGTAATAAGGGTAATACAGTAATCATGGGAGACTTTAATTTACATACAGACTGGGCAAACCAAATTTGCAGTAATAGTGTGGAGGACGAATTCATTGAATGTATGCAAGATAGTTTTCCATATCAGTATGTTGAGGAATCAACTAGGGAACAGGCTATTTTTGGTCTAGTATTGTGCAATGAGAAAGGGTTAATTAATAACCTTGTAGTAAAGGGGCCTTTAGGGAAGAGTAACCATATTGTGATCGAATTTTATATTGAGTTTGAAAGTGATTTAGTTAAATCCAAAACTAGTGTCTTAAATCTAAACAAAGAAAACTATGTAGGTATGAGGGGCGAGTTGGCTAAGGTAGATTGGGAAACTACATTAAAAGGTAAGACGGTAGTCAAGCAATGGCTAGCATTTAAAGAATGAATACATTATTTACAACAAATATACGTCCCTTTAAGGCACAAAAACCCCACAGGAAAAGTGGTCCAACCATGGCTAACAAGAGAAGTTAAAGATAGTATTAGATCAAAGGAAGAGGTTTATAATGTTGCCAAAAAGAGTAGTAAGCCTGAGAATTGGGAGGATTTTAGAATTCAGCAAAAGAGAACCAAGAAATTGATAAAGAGAGGGAAATTAGAATATGAGAGTAAACTAGCGAGAGACATAAAAAGAGTGTAAAAGCTTTTATAGGTATGTAAAAAGGAAAAGATTAGCAAAAGTAAATGTGGGTCCCTTACAGGCTGAGACAGGAGAAATTATAATGGAGAATAAGGAAATGGCAGAGAAATTAAACAAATACTTTGGCCGCGATTTTGCCGGTGCTCAGAGAGGCGGGTCAGAGGTTAAAGTCCTATTGATTGACGGCGGGTCCCGAACCCGCCATCAACCCGCCTCCAAATAGCTTTCCCAAGTGTTGGGTCCACGATTTGCGAATGGACCCGACACCTAGCAGCGTGAAACGGATTAAAGGCAATTACTTGCCTATTAACAGGTACTTGTCAGTAGTTTTCAGCCTGTTTTTCGATTTTCCCGCTTCTGGGTCGGGTTTCCCGATGTCTGGACACCACGCTAGGTAAGTGTGGCATGTTGAGAGTCTGGTGTAATGTTTGTGAAAAGATGACAACTGCAGAGGTGGTGTGAAGGATGCAATGTTGCACATGGTGAGTTTCAGAGCAAAGAAAATGTTGGTTACTGCATTTTTAAAACATATACATATTTCTTTAGCTTACAAGTTTTTAAATCCATCTATATGTCCAGTGCCACCTCATTGGGAGAACCTCTTTCACCAGTGACAAATTGCTTCTGTCATCTCACCTGCAGCTGCCATCTATTCCAGCATATGGAGGGAGTCATTGGAGAGCCTGGGTGCAAGTGTTCACCTTTGTGCAGTGATTGTCAGTGTTTTCAGCACCTCAATGCTGTTAAACACTGAGAAATTAACTGTCAAAATAAAATTGTGCATGGTTCCTTTGAGGAAACCGGCAGATGACGCATCATGAAATGACGTCATCAGACCCGCTTCCTGTTGGGCGGACTTAACAATGCCAATCAAGGAAAAATCACGTCTGTGGAGCGGAGGCAGCTGGGGGCGGGACCGGAATCCGGAAACCAGCTGACCCACACCCATCCAGACACCGAACACAAAATCGCGGCCTTTGTCTGTCTTCATGGAAGAAGGCGCAAAAAACTTCTCGGAAATAGTGGAGGAACAAGGGTCTAGCGAGAATGAGGAACTGAAAGAAATTAGTATTAGTAAAAAAAATAGTACTGGAGAAATTAATGGGACTGAAAGCCGATAAATTCCTATGACCTGATGGCCTACATCCTAGGGTTTTGAAAGAGTTGGCTATAGAGAGATATTGGTTGTCATTTTCGAAAATTCCATAGATTCTAGAATGGTTCCCAAGGATTGGAAGGTAGCAAATGTAACCCCACTATTTAAGAAAGGAGGGAGAGAGAAAACGGGGAACTACAGACCAGTTAGCCTGACATCAGTAGTAGGGAAAATGCTAGAATCTATTATTAAGGATGTGGTAACAGGGCACTTAGAAAATACTATTAGGATTGGGCAGAGTCAACATGGATTTATGAAAGGGAAATCGTGTTTGACAAATCTGTTAGTGTTTTTTGAGGTTGTAACTAGCAGAATAGATAAGGGGGAACCAGTGGATGTGGTGTATTTGGATTTTCAGAGGGCATTCAATAAGGTGCCACACAGAGTTTATTAAACAAAATTAGGGCTCATGGGATTGGGGTAATATACTAGCATGGATTGAGGATCGGTTAATGGACAGAAAACAGAGAATAGGAATAAACAGGTCATTTTCAGGTTGGCAGGCTGTAACTAGTGGGGTAACGCAAGGATCAGTGCTTGGGCCTCAGCTATTCACAATCTACATCAATGATTTGGATGAGGGGGCCAAATGTAATATATCCAAGTTTGCTGATGATACAAAGCTAGGTGGGAATATAAGTTGTGAGGAGGATGCAAGGTGGCTTCAAGGGGATCTAGAGAGGCTAAGTCAATGGGCAAGAACATAGCAAATGGAATATAATGTGGAGAAATGTGAAGTTATCCACTTTGGTAGGAAAAATAGAAAAGCAGAGTATTTTTTAAATGGTGAGAGATTGGGAAATGTTGGTGTTCAGAGGGACCTGGGTGTCCTTGTACACGAATCACTGAAAGTTAACATGCAGGTACAGCAAGCAATTAGGAAAGCAAATGGTATGCTGGCCTTTATTACAAGAAGATTTGAGTACAAGAGTAAAGACGTCTTACTGCACACCTGGAGTATTGTGTACAGTTTTGGTCTCCTTACCTAAGGAAGGATATACTTGCCATAGAGGGAGTGCAACAAAGGTTCACCAGACTGGTTCCTGGGATGGGGGGATTGTCCTATGAGGAGAGATTGAGTAGACTAGGCCTATATTCTCTAGATTTTAGAAGAATTAGAGGCGATCTCATTGAAACATACAAAATTCTTACAGGGCTCGACGGGGTAGATACAGGGAGGATGTTTTCCCTGGTTGGGGAGTCTAGAACCAGGGGTCACAGTCTCAGAATAAGGGGACGGCCATTTAGGACTTAGATGAGGAGAAATGTCTTCACTCAGAGGGTGGTGAATCTTGGAATTCTCTACCCCAGAGGGCTGTGGCTGCTCAGTCGTTGAGTATATTCAAGAAAGAGATCGATAGATTTTTGAATATTAAGGGAATCAAGGGATATGGGGATTGTGCAGTAAAGTGGAGATGAGGTAGAAGATCAGCCATGATCTTATTCAATGGCAGAGCAGGATCGAAGGGCCAATTTCCTATTTCTTATGTTCTTATGCGTTTATAGCACCATTAACAATGCAGCACTCCATTATTAACGAATTGTCAACCTAGATTATGGGTTTAAGTCTTTTGAGTCAAAGGAAACATTGAGGCAATAGCTGAGCCAAGTTGACAAAATTTGAAAACTAATGTTATGGATGGAGATGTACCATAGTGGTAATGTCACTGGGCTAGTAATCCAGAGGCCTGGACTAATGATCTATTTAACTACGGCAGCTGCAGAATTTAAATTCAGTTAATTAAATAAATCTGGAATAAAAAGCTAGTATCAGTAATGGTAACCATGAAACTATCGGATTGTCGTAAAAACCCATCTGGTTCACTAATGTCCTTTAGGGAAGGAAATCTGCTGTCCTTACCTGGTCGGGCCTATATGTGACTCCAGTTCCACAGCAATGTGGTTGAGTCTTAACTGCCCTCTGAAATGGCCTATCAAGCCACTCAGTTGTAACAAACCGCTACGAAACACAATAATAAGAATGAAACTGGATGGACCACCTGGCATCGACCTCGCCAAGGCACACCCAGCCCAGTCGACCCTGCAAAGTGCTCCTCACCAACATATAGGGACTTGTGTCAAAATTGGGACAGCTGTCTCACAGACTAGTCAAGCAACAGCCTAACATAGTCATACTCACAGAATCATACCTTTCAACCAATGTCCCAAACTCCTCCATCACTATCCCTGGGTATGTCATGTCCCACCGGTGGGACAGACCCACCAGAGGTGGCGGCACAGTAGTCAGAAGGAGTGGCCCTGGGAGCCCTCAATGTTGACTCCGGACCCCATGATGTCTCATGGCTTCAGGTCAAGCATGGGCAAGGAAACTTCCTGCTGATTACCACCTACCGCCCTCCCTAAGCTGATGAATCAGTACTCCTCCATGTTTAACACCACTTTGAAGAAGCACTGAGAGTATCAAGGGCACAGAATTAACTCTGGGTGGGGGTCTTCAATGTCCATCACCAAGAGTGGCTCGGTAGCACCACTACTGACCGAGCTGGTCAAGTCCTGAAGGACATAACTGCCAGTCTGGGCCTGCGACAGTTGGTGAGAGAACCAACACGAGGGAAAAACCTACTTGACCTCGTCCTCACCAATCTACCTGCCGCAGATGGATCTGTCCATGACAGTAATGGTAGCAGTGACCACCGCACAGTCCTTGTGGAGACAAAGACCTGTCTTCACACTGAGTACACCCTCCTTCGTGTTGTGTGGCACTACCACTGTGTTAAATGGGATAGATTCAGAACAGGTCTAGCAGCTCAAAACTGGGCATCCATGAGGCGCTGTGGGCCATCAGCAGCAGAATTATACTCCACCACAATCTGTAACCTCATGGCCCGGCATATCCCTCACTCTACCATTACCATCAAGCCAGGGGACCAAATCTGGTTCAATAAGGAGTGTAGAAGAGCACGCCAGGAGCAGCACCAGGCATACCTAAAAATGAGGTGCCAACCTGGGGAAGCTGCAACACAGGACTACATGCATGCTAAAAAGCAGAAGCAGCATGCTATAGACAGGGCTCAGCGATTCCTCAATCAACAGATCAGATCAAAGCGCTGCAGTCCTGCCACATCCAGTTGTGAATGCTGGTGGATCATTAAACCACGAACGGGAGGAGGAGGCTCCATGAATATCCCCATCCTCAATGATGGTGGAGCCCAGTACGTGAGTGCAAAAGACAAGGCTGAAGCATCTTCAGCCAGAAGTGACGAGTGGATGATCCATATCGGCCTACTCCTGAGGTTCCCACCATCACAGAAGACAGTCTTCAGCCAATTCGATTCACTCCACCTGATATCAAGAAACGGCTGAGAGCACTGGATACAGCAAAAGCTATGGGCCCCGACAACATCCCGGCTGTCGTGCTGAAGACTTGTGCTCCAGAACTAGCCGCACCTCGAGCCAAGCTGTTCCAGTACAGCTACAACACTGGCATCTATCCGACAATGTGGAAAACTGCCCAGGTAGGTCCTGTCCACAAAAAGCAGGACAAATCCAATCCGGCCAATTACCACCCCATCAGTTTACTCTCAATCATCAGCAAAGTGATGGAAGGTGTCATCAACAGTGCTATCAAGCGGCACTTACTCACCAATAACTTGGTCACTGATGCTCAGTTTGGGTTACGCCAAGACCACTCGGCTCCAGACCTCATTACAGCCTTGGTCCAAACATGGAAAAAGGAGCTGAATTCCAGAGGTGAGGTGAGAGTCACTGCCCTTGACATCAAGGCAGCAGTTGACTGAATGTGGCATCAAGGAGCACTAGTAAAACTGAAGTCAATGGGAATCGGGGGGAAAACTCTCCACTGGCTGGAGTCATACCGAGCACAAAGGAAGATGGTTGTGGTGGTTGAAGGTCAATCATCACAGCCCCAGGACATCGCTGCAAGTGTTCCTCAGGGCAGTGTCCTAGGCCCAACCATCTTCAGCTGCTACATCAATGACCTTCCCTCCAACATAAGGTCAGAAATGGGGATGTTTGCTGATGACTGCACAGTGTTCAGCGCCATTCACAACTCATCAGATAATGAAGCAGTCCATGCCCGCATGCAACAAGACCTGGACGACGTTCAGGCTTGGGCTGATAAGTGGCAAGTAACATTCGTGCCATAAGAAGTGCCAGGCAATGTCTATCTCCAACAAGCAAGTGTCTAACCATCACCCCTTGACATTCAATGGCATTACCATCGCCGAATCCCCACCATCAACATCCTGGGGGTCACCATTGACCAGAAACTTAACTGGACCAGCCACATAAATACTGTGGCAACAAGAGCAGGTCAGAGGCTAGATATTCTGCAGCGAGTGTTTCACCTCCTGACTCCCCAAAGCCTTTCCACCATCTACAAGGCACAAGTAAGGAGTGTAATGGAATACTCTCCACTTGCCTGGATGAGTGCAGCTTCAACAACACTCAAGAAGCTTGACACCATCCAGGACAAAGCAGCCCGCTTGATTGGCACCCCATCCCCCACCTTAAACATTCACTCCCTCCACCACTGGTGTACTGTGGCTGCAGTGTGTACCATCTACAACTTGCACTGCAGCAACTCGCCAAGGCTTCTTCGGCAGCACCTCCCAAACCCGCGACCTCTTCCACCTAGAAGGACAAGGGCAGCAGGCGCATGGGAACACCACCACCACCAAGTTCCCCTCCAAGTCACACACCATTCTGACATAGAAGTATATCGCCGATCCTTCATCGTCGCTGGGTCAAAATCCTGGAAGTCCCTACCTAACAGCACTGTGGGAGTACCTTCACCACACGGACTGCAGCGGTTCAAGAAGGCACCTGAGCACCACCTTCTCAAGGGCAATTAAGGATGGGCAATAAATGCTGGCCTTGCCAGCGACGTCCACATCGCATAAAATGAATTAAAAAAAAACTTAATTTGAAGTTCAATGTTTATTTGTTTGCTATTCCAACTTTCCCATTCTCAAAATTATATCCGAATGACTAACCTCACTGTACCTGATGTGATTCCCTAAAGATTTCTATAAAAAGGGAGCGGTTTAAAGAAGGGTCTCGCAGGAGGGAATGGAGAGAGTTGGGGCTTGGGGGTGGTGGGTGCGAGTCATGTTAGGAAGGCTGCAATTTTCCTTGTGGGGCCTGAAGGATCACTCCTGCTTCTCCTGGCTCCACAAAGGAAAGTTTTAGACTTTCCTGAAGGGCCTCTTGTTTCTGCAAGCCAGCTGTAGATCTGCTTCTGTTAGCGGAAATCAGCGCGGCTCAGGTCCTGGTTAAAACTGCATCGGGATCATACTGAGGTAATAGGACCCTGGTTTGCAAAGATTTATGAGGCTCCCACCTACTTTAAGTGGTTAAGTAACCAGCTTGTTTTTAACTGCCCACCCGCCCAGTGTCTGCTGGGCAGGTCGGGTTAAAAAACCCAAAGCTCGTGTTTGAGCTTTCTGATTGATTCAGTATCTTCTCATAGTCGGCGTTTCCACTGTGAAAAATAACCAATTGGAAAAAGAAAAAGCATCTCAATTTCAGCTGGCATGAGAGTTCTCCACTTCAATCTGTACAGCCAGCCCAGCAAATATAGAATATAATGTAAGTAGTAACTTTCCTCTATAACCTGCTCCCAACATTGCCACCACCAGTAATGCTTCAACCCTAACCTGTCATTCACTTCCAATGCTTGCATATGGGGTCTGGCCCTTGGCTAAGAGTTGCTCTCAGCCTTACCTTGTACCATCTTCATACTTGCTCCTCAGCCTTATGGACAATGCTGTGAGAGATATACCTTAAATAAAGCAACTGTAACTGTATACTAAACTCTATGGCCGTGATTTTATCATCGGTGTCGGGACAGCTGGTTTCCGGGTTCCAGTCACGATCCTGGCTGCAGCCACTCTGTCAAAGGGATTTTCCCTTGATTGGCCTTGTTAAGCCCAGGAGGGCAAAAGCAGGGATGTCGTCAGGGATCCCTGGCTGCAGTGGCGCCAACCTTTCAATGATCTCAGTGGATCACAAAACGTTACTGCAAAGCTACACTCAACCTCATCCTGCTGTGCCACTCAACACATCCCCATCACTCTGCCTTCCATGCCCTTCTCTTGCACATCCTTACTCACACCAACTTACCTTGCACCTCCACTCAACCCTCTCTATCTACTTTATCACTTCCCCATTTCACTACCCACCCCTCACACTCACCCTCATCCTACTGCAAGTATACCAACTAACACCACACAAGGTAGGTACTTGAAAGGTTTAACCAATGTCCATGTGAAGTTTCTGGTAATGTGTTGTCATACAGTGAAATCTATTTCTCCAACACTGCCCCTTATTGGACAGATCTGAGCGCACCTTGAGAAGTCTCTTCCTGAGTTCCAGTGAATGTTCAGACAGAAATTTCCACCCCCCCCCCCACCCCCAGCCATGAGTGTGCATGGAATGGCTTGGACATTAATGGGATGCTTCACGGTGCTGGTGTGGGATGGTGTCAACCTGGCGCATCATGTGGCAGCCAGGGTTAACAGCGTCAAGTGAAGTAAATCTGGCAATTGTGATGCCATCGCTGGCCTCCTGGGCAGCAGTTTTGTCAGGAGCTGATGCCCTGTGTCCTGTGCAGCATCAGGTGATGGCGGAGAAGGTTGGTGATGTTGTTGGTGATGATGGTGTTGGGGCTGATCATGGAAGGATTCAGAGGACCAAGGTCTGATTTTTTTCCAAGGGCACTGATGTAGCTGCAATAGATGGCAGCTGCAGGTGAGATGACAGAAGTGATCTGTCAATGGTGAGAGAGGTTGTTCCAATGAGATGGCACTGGACATACAATTGGCTCTAAACACTTGCAAGCTAAAGAAATCTCTACATGTATTACAAATGCAGTAACCAACATTTTCTGCGCTCTGAAACTGAACATCTGCAACATGGCATCCTTTACACCACTTCTGCAGCTGTCAGCTTATCAGAAACATCAGAGCAGACTCAACTCACGCCAGGTTGAGCTGGGGTGTTCCCCGAGCAGCGGGTAACCCGTGGGGGAGAACGTAAATGGGGAGGAAGCCTCAAAATAGTATTAAATTGGATCTGAACAAGCCATTTAATGAGCTCAATTGTATCCCCCGCTGCTTGGTGTCGGGTCAGTTCTCCGCTGACAGACCCGACACCTGGGAGACTCGCGTGGAGGCGGGTTGACAGCTGGTTTCCTACCCGGTCAATCTTTGCTATTTTGACAGCGGACCCGCCTCCAAACCCGTCCTCTGAGCGCTGGCAAATTCGCGGCCTATGTGTTTCAAAATAAACACTGCCAGGCTAAGTAGAGACAGAGTAAAGCCCCCATTACTTTGCCCCAACAACATGCTTTACCCCCACCTTAGATTTGTCCCTTCCAGTAAATCAAATTTCAGTGAAATTTCCAGTTCCTGAACTCATCTTTATGGCCTCTCTGCCAACTTAATACCAAATCTAGAGTTACCAGAGAACTTTTGGGAGGACGAGCTGCAGATTGACTGATTCATACATTCACTGATACAAGGATTGCCAAACATTCTGGATCTCTGAACAAAAGCTGTGCCTACAGCTGGAGCATAATTAAACTACCAAAATGGATTTTTTTTTAAATGATCAAAGTAATAGCTTGCCCCCAAACCACAGAATTACTTTTATCTAAAAAATGAAAATGAAGGGCACCAATGAGCAGACTGCATGCCTTATACAGGGATACAAGAAGCAAGATAAACTCAGACATAGTGGTGAATTTTAACCCCAAAATGGGTGGGTTGGGGTCAGGTGAGATGTTAAAATTAAAAAAATATCAAACCCAACCCCCTCACTTCTGGGTTTAATGGGGCGTGACAAGGGGCAGGCAGCCAACCTGCTCCCAGGAAGTGGGTTGGTCATTTAAATATTTTAATGAGGCTGGGAGCCTCAGATTTAACTTGTTTTGCAGGTTTAACCCTGGACGGCTGGGTTTCTCAGGCCTTGGGAAACCAAGCAGCTAAAGGGAGGAGAGGGCAGCTTCGGGGAGGAGGTAAGTGCCTTTAGAGCACTGCTTGTGGGCCAGGAGGAGCAGGAGTGCTTCCCCTGGCCCCTCAAGCTTACTGTCTTCCCTTGGATTGGACCCCCCGCATACAAAGACTCCCCCAATTGGGGATTGGACTCCTGCCCCTGGGATTGGGGAATTGAGGATCGGACCCTCACCAGCCGGGTTGGAGATCGGAGCCCCTCCCTCCAGGGTCGAGGATCGGAACCCCCCCCCCGCCACACACTCTCACTAGCAGCTGCAAGCTCCTTACATGGGTCTGCGGCCCGCTCAGGAGTGCTTCCCGCCCGATTGAAACCCAAGCCCGTCAATCAGGTTGACTTTCAGGCGGGGATCCTGCTGTAAAAAAAACTATGCACCAAAACTCCGTGTCCCCCCCCCGTCAATATTGGGGCCGCAGTGTTTTTTTGGGGGGGGGGGGAAGGAAGGCAATGGGCCCTTCAGTTGAATTCAATTGAACTGGTATACCTAGAAACAGTTTATTAGGTGCTTTGGTGGAAATGGATTTGTCCTGCCTAATAGAGGTCACAGTTAACTGCTCAGTTTGCAAAACTTTCTTACTCATCAATCTCCTGAGCCAAAAAGCATTTCAGTCAGCTGTGAGACACAGTTGCTTAACCTGGAATGCAGAGCTGCAAAATCACAAAATCTTAACAAGGCTCAGCAGTTGTGTTACCAAAGAGGACAGATGGAATCTGGCCATCCCGTTGAGCCAGCAGAATGGCTATTAAGAGCAAAGTAAGGGAAAGCGATTCCAAGCAAGTTGTCCTTATAAAGTGGGCATCTTGTTTATCCGTGTCCTAATTCAGAGGCAACAAGGTTGGTTGGATTGGTAATAGGAAAAATGCAGTGCTCAACAAAAGATGGCAGTAAGTCACATTGCCATTCTGTACTTGACCTTGGAGTGCTCCACATTGATACTGTGTGACAAAAATCAAAGTAGATGACCCATTCACTAGTATTTTTTTTTATAAGTGCAAGAAAATTCATCAAAAAATACAAATGATAAAAAAATGCGTATCAGCAAAAACTTTAACTAGATTGTCAAAAGTATGTCCAGCTTAAATGCCTGTGTATTTGAAAGCTGGAACAGAGAAATCACATTTCTATGTACTTTCTACAGTTATAATGACTGTAGAAGGAAAAGAACATAACTCTGCAATTTCTTGGTTTAACAAAAAAGTAGAGGATGCATTTGTCTACAAGGGTACCAAAGGAACCTAAGAATAAAATTAATTGTTCTCTTTAAAATACGAATGAATAATCTGAACATAGGGAGTCCATACTTGGAGGAGGAAAAAAGGTATCAAGATTAGTCACTGGTTAGCAATGTGTATGCACCTGAATTTGTAACGCTACTGAATCGCCTTTCCTTAAGTTAGTTAGTTAGTTACTAAAAATCACAGTATTGAATACAGGGATCCCTCCCCAACCACGGGGGATAAGTCCCTGAAAACCCCCGTGGTTAGTAAAACCGCGGTTGGCAAATTCAGTATAAGTGTGTATAAACACAATAAAAAATATAAAAAGCATAAAAATCATGTTATTTACCTTATTCCTAAATTAAAAACCGCGGATACGCGAATTTCACTGCCATGGTTGGCAAAAAATGGCGCAGAGTGGAAACTGTGTATACGTGAAATCCACGTATGACAAAACTGCGGTTGGGGTGGGATTCCTGTACTAATGAATAATTGATGCCAAGAGCTAGTCTTCATTAGTTTTGGCATGGCATACCACTTACCTTATAATCCAAAATGTGAAGCATTGCTCCTTTGTTAAACGAATTGTTTTTTGTTTAATGTATTTGTGACATTACCATAATGTATCTATGTACTCTGTACTTGCATAATTGTACAATGTATTAAACATTTAGGAAACAAATTGGACTACCATTAGACCACAGGGAGGACTGTGAGAGGAATTAAAGCATGCAACCACACGGTCTGTGTACTTAAAATCAGCTCATAACAATGTGATTAATGCATTTCAATAGTATTTCCTTCCCCCACCCAATGCTCCAAATGCTAATATAGCATTTAATAGGCAATTGGACTTACGATGATGCCACATGTCACCCAATTTCATTCATGCAGTAAAATTATATACTTTCACATTGCAATCTTTCATTAACAACTCTTTTCAGTCTTTTCGATAGGAAAGTTAACAACACATAATAATTGTCTATTATAAAAGTATATTTTAGCAGTAAATGCTATTCAGTGGCATTCACCAATTATAAAAAAAACTCATGTTTTTAATTACAAAAATGCCAAGTTTTACAATATCTATTGTCATCATCAAACTCAATTACATGCACCAACAGACACCGACAGGCAGGGCATTGTAGTGGCAACTCCCCAAGGGTCTTACTGAAACTTAATACTTGCAAATTTTAGGATGTAACCATCTGTTATTTAAAGTGCTTTAAAAGGGAAGTCAAAAATCTGTTTAAATTTTCAGTAAGTAAATTATTTTAGTACTTTAAGCTTTTACCTTGCAGGACAAGCCTGTACATTACAAGAGATCACTCCAGTGGCTGGTCGACTCCTTGGATTGCAGAAAGGGAGGTTTACCTGTGCACGAAGATCACGGTAGCATGCTACTCTTGTTGTCATCTGACCTACAGGTGAACAAAAGCACATTTTTATACATCTCATCAAAACATTAATGCACTCAATGAGATTTTAAATTGCAAAATGTTTGAAAGTTGTTTTAGCAATTTTTATCTGTATACAGAATGATAGTGTTGAAAACATCCTGGTATAGTCTAAATATAAAATTATCCGAGAGGGAGATTGCTTCCATCGGGCGGGAGGCTGGAAGAGCGAGCCCGTTGCCCTCCCGAAGGAACCAGGTCGTGCCTCATCAGCATTCCGTTGGCTAGCTGCTTTCCCTTTTGGAGCAGCTTGTTGGGTGGCGAAGGTGTGAAATCTGGTGGCTCCATCGCGGAGCTCATCCTGTCCAGGTAATTTGGAGGGGAGGGAAAGCAATCCTGGCAGAGGAGCGCGGAGGGCTAGGCATTAGAGGAAGCAAACATTAATGCACCTCCTGGCCTCACAAAAAACATTTAAAACCATTTTGTTAAACAAAATGTTTCTTTGAATGGCCTGCAGGGGACACAATCTTAGTTTTTTCCCCCTACAAAACAGTAAAAGCAAGAAGGTAGCAGAAGAATCAAATAACAAGAGCAAGGCAGTGGCATAGGATAGACACCAAGTGCAAGGTAATTGTGAAAAAGGCAGGCAGCCAGAGTAAGACAAAGGTAGAGAGGACAGGTGTCAAGATCAAGGCAGTAGTGGAGAGGATAGACATTAACAGCAAGGTAATGATGGAAAAGACAGGCACCAGATCTAGACAATGGTAGACAGACACCATGAACAAGGCAGTCGCGTAGAAGATAGGTGCCAAAAAAGGCAACTGCAGAGGGGACGTTTTTGCTACGTTAAACGAGCTATATAAATGCAAGTTGTTGTTGTGACAAGCTCTGAGAGGTAATTGGCAGAGAGGATGGAGATCCAGATTAAGGAAATTGCAGAAAAGACAGATACTTAGAGCAAGGCAATGATCAAGAATCCTTAATTAATAGAAACAACTGAAATATTCTCACTAAAAGAGTCTGATAAAATTTTAGCCTTCATCTTGCCATTTCTGCATACAATGCTGATTTGTTACACTCCTCTAGGATGACAGGTAAATTTCTTTCTTTCTCTCCTTCCTTCATCAGAGAATGTGAACTAAGGCAGATTTCAGTCTGTATCTAACTTGGGAATTCTTTCAAAACAAGAATCCTCATACAAAACTGAATTGATAGAATGCATAACCTTTATTTCACTCTGAGTACTTTAAATAAAGTAAATAAACCATTTTCTATTCATCATACTCTGGTTATTTTTTAAGCGCAAATCATTACCTGTTTGTGTTTTAGTTTTCATTCACAATTATTTTCAATGGAACCTTTTTATTTAGTATTGGTAAATCATTGCAGTCTTCTTACTCTAAATAGCTTCATTTAATAAACTGTTCCATATCACAAAGCAGAATTAAAGAACAGTAGGATATTCATTGGAAAATAAGGAATTTGTACAAACAAATTACATTTAATTTTACAAGAAAAAATGATAAGTTCAGTCCTTGTTCAGGTCAAATTCAAAACAGATTGGGTTATACCAAAAATTTGATCATAATTCTTTCAGAGCTGATCTCAAGTCCTATTCTATTGTACTGTAACTAGAAATTTTCATTTATACCATTGTATTCCTCAAAATATTCAGTTAATATTAAATTACATTCAACAGATAGGCCTTCTAGGGAGGTGGAGGGTAGGGACAAAATCTCAGGCTGAGTGAACTCATGCCATCTTGTGCACCTCTCACAGATCCATTAAGATCATATTAAGCCTGGAACTAGTCCTCCTTCCCACTTCAGATGAGGCAAACCTAATAGATGGGACTTACAAAACTGTAGTGGGAAAAGGACAGAATGAGAGAGAGAGAGAGAGAAAAGAAAGGAAATAAATAAATACAGGCCATATTCTGCTAATATTTCCTTGTACTTCCAGTATTTCACCATATAGAAATCTACAATGATAATCTGTGCCGAAAGAGAGCACAGAAATCTTGCACTCAAATAAAAGTTTCACATTATCAAACCAGATACTATAAAACATTTAGTATCCATTTACGCTGTACTCAGCATGCTAATTGGTGAAATTACATTTGACATTTTCAAATGAATATATCCATTGTGATAGTAACATAGCTAATGTGTTTGTTCACTTCATAAAAGATGAACTGGATTTTTTTTATTATTAAAAAGGGCACTATCCTCATGTAAAAGTACTGGGAAGATTTATCTTGCAGACAAAGGAGAGAGGAAGGTCACGAATCATTCTCATCACAACATTATTTGCGAATCATATAATGATGTGCTTCAATGCAATTTATACCATTCCATGATTGCGCATAGAATAGAGCTTTGCCGAACTTTTTCATGAAGATAGTGCCTGTTTAAAAGAGCAGACTGCAGTGAAAGATGACAGGATCTACATTCATTTCTCTTCCAACTGCAAAAACAATAATGGTTCTACATGTTGTTTGTGTGGGTATGCAAGACCAAGTGTAATCTTCAGGTGAAGTGGAATGGTAGGAATTTACAATGAGAAAAAGTTGATGCAAAAGCGTGATAAAAGTAGGGCAACAGGAAGTAAGGTTTGGTATCTTGGACATGCTCACAGATGTATTGGCCGAGATTTTGCTGTAGCAGGGCATCTAACGGCATTTACCATTAGTTAGACTTGCTCTTGCATGTTTAGATTTTTAAATGTTTTGCATGGCAAGTTGCTGAAAGTGCGAGCTGATAACGTCGCAGTGAGGGAAACCAGGGCATCTAGGACCTGAGTAAACAGGGCAAGCAACTGTGTAGCTCCTTTAACCAATCAGATTTAAGGACTGTGAAATAAACAGCGCAAGGACTGAGAAGGAAATGTAAATTAGAGTGGGTGAATTTAATGTCAAATCAGGGACAGGAAGAGAAATAAAGAGAGGAAAAGAAAGATTGGATTAGGAGAGAGAGAAAAGAAAGAGATAGAAAGGAAATAAAAAATAAAATTTGACATCTTTAAAATCTCCACAACAATTAATACCTGAAGGAATGAGCCGCCACACTTGTAATAGTTAATTGTCCGTGACAGAGGTTGTTTGGCAGTAATTAACACTTACCGCATCGTTAAAAGGGTACATAACTACCGAGCAAATGCAACAACTTCAGGTCATTCAATGCAATTCATTGGTCAGGCAGACGATGAAATGCTGTTTTTGTGAAGCTAACAGCGTAGCAGTGTAACTTGCACAGCAGCTTTTGGATAATCACGTTTAATCGCATAACTGCCCCTCGCCTGAATTTGCTGTACCATTTAGCATAAATAACGGTGATCACCATTAGCCTCACTGTTACTTTGACAGAAAATTCTGCACACACATACCAATGCTTAATTAGAACCAGACTACATTTGTTTTAAACAATATGATGAAGAAGCACCAAACTCATTGATTAATTTTTTACAGTTCTATGAAAGAAATAGGAGATGAGAGTAAAAGTAAGACCAAGGTAAAGAATAAAGGTAACATAAATGGCCAAGGAACAGATATTTATATGACTGTTTAAAAATAAAGTGAGTGGAACAATTAATCAAAACAAATCCATTGCCTGTACAGCAATTTGCACAACATCTGAAACGAAAAGGGGGAACTGTAGGCAATAATTTGTAGTGAGGAGCCAGGTGTCGTGGGGCTAACTGAAACATGGCTTAATAAAGAACAGGACTGGCAGTTAAATATTGCAGAATATAATGTATTTAGTAAGGATAGGGAAGGAAGAAGGGTGGGATGGAGTAGCTGTACTAATTAGAGGTAATGGCCCGGATATTCTGGGGCCTATGTCAGCGTACGTGGTGCGTACGCGGCCGTAAGTGTCCTACAAGTTCCGGGTTTCTGAATGCGATGTGCATGCACGAAATCCCGGAACTTGCGACCATCCGCATCCCCGGGAAATGGACATTCGCTGGTGGAGAGTTGGGCTATTTGCCCAACTACTGCCCAGCGAATACCCATGAAACTCTTACGCCTGGTAAAAGTAGGCTTGAGGCCTTCTTTTACCAGCATAAGGGTGAAAATAAATATTAAAATAACATTTTAAAAATCATTTTAACATTCAAAAACCTGCAAAGTAAATCTGTTTTATTTTTGGCCCGTTGAAAAATGTTTAAATTTATTTTTCAAAAAAATTACATATTTGTTTTAAATGTTGTTTTAAATTGTATTTTAATTAATTTTAAACATGTAATGATTTTTTTTATTTCAGTTTTGTTAAAATGTATTTTTTGGGTGATTCCTATTAAGCTTATGGGAATTCCGTATGTACATAGATCTCCATAAGCAGAATGGGAATCCCCTTTCTCATTGGTTGGGCCAGCCTATGGGATCCCAGGGACGCATGTGAACCGCATGCACCCCTGGGATACGTGTAGAGGCCCAGGAGCATAAGTCTCTGTGGATCCAGGACCATCAGGTAGGTTTGTAGTTTATTGCGGTTCGGAGGCATCCGTCCGCAGGAAGCCTCTGACCACAAATTCAGGCCCAATATAATGGCAGTAGAAAAAAGGTAGTAATACTACAGTTAGTAGTAAAAAACATAACTAACATTAAAATATAAATAGAATCCATATGGATTGATTTTGTTAATAGAGATATTCTACAGATCACCTAATAGTGGAAGAGACGTGGATGAAGAAATATGTAAGTAAATTTAGAAAATGAGTAAAAGATGTTGAATAATAATGGGAGATTTCAACTACCTCCAAATAAACTGGCAAGAGGAGGTAATAAAGGGGAAGAGGAAATTGAGTTTTTACAGTGTGTTCAGGACTCCTTTATTACCCAGTATGCAAGAAGCCCAAAAAGAGAGCAATCACTGCTAGATCTAGTAATGGGAAATGAACCAGATCAGATAAGAGAAATAAGGGTAGGGAACATCTAGGCAATAGAGATCACAATGTAATAAAGTTTAAAATAATGATTGAGAAAGACATAAGTAAGACAAAGACCAAAGTAATAGATTGGATAAAGCAAATTTTGAGGCAATGAGAATTTTAAAAAAGAGTCAGAATAGCAGAGGAAAATATTTAAAACGGTGATCAATAGAGTTCGGGAGAAATATATTCCACTAAAAAAAAACTAGCCAATAATGAAACATCATGGATGAATGAAGAGATAAGGTCAAAATTGAAACAAAAGAAAAAGGCATACAACAAGTACATAGACAAAGAAGAGGATGACAAAAGGGAAAACGAAGAGGTTAGGAAGAAGTAAAAAAAAACAATTAGGAAAGCAAAGAGAAACTACAAAATTAAAATTTCAAGGAATATAAAAAGACACAGTAAAACATTCTACAGACACAAATACCAAAAGAAAAATCAGTATAGGGATAGGGACATTAAGGAATGCACAAGATAAACTCACAGGTACTGACAGTGAAATGGCGGAAATATTGATAGTTACTTTACCTCGGTATTTACCAGGGAGACTAACAGGGTGAACATGGCATTAAAAGAAGAGATCAAAAAGGATATAACAACATTTAAGATAGAAAGGGGGGAGATAATTGATTAACTAATCAGACTTAGAGAGGATAAAACCCCTGGTCTGGATGGATGACATCAGCGCATATTAAAAGTAGTTAGGGGAGAGATAGCAGAGGCACTATTATATATATATATATAAAAATTCATTAGAAAAGGGAATAGAGCCAGAGGACTGACGAACAACTAATGTTATTCCTATATTTAAAAAAGGAGATGGAACTATAGACTAGTTAGCTTTATGTCAGTGGCAGGAAAGATAATGAAATCTTTACTCAAAGATGTAATAGAAAAACATCTAGTAACCGAAAATATAATACAGATTTCAAAAGGGAAGGTCATGCTTGACCAACCTTAATGAATTTTTTGAAGAAATAATAGTCAAGGGTATCTGGATTTTCAAATTTATTTAAATTCGTTCACGGGATGTGGGCGTCGCTGGCAAGGCCAGCATTTATTGCCCATCCCTAATTGTCCTCGAGTGGCTTGCTAGGCCATTTCAAAGGGCAGTTAAGAGTCAACCGCATTGCTGTGGGTCTGGAGTCACTTATAAGCCGGGTAAGGACGGCAGATTTCCTTCCCTAAGGGACATTAGCGAACCAGATAGGTTTTACGACAATCCAATAGTTGCATGGTTACTATTACAGATACTAGCTTTTTATTCCAGATTTATTTGCTGCCGTGGTGGGATTTGAACTCACGTCTCCGGATCATTAGCCCAGGCCTCTGGATTACTAGTCCAGTACCATAACCACTATGCTACCGTTCCCGATAAAGGTACCGCATAGTAGACTCATGACTAATGACAAAGCATGTGGAGTCAGGGGACAAGTAATAGAATGGATAGCAAGCTGGCTAAAAAAACAGAAAACATAGAGTAGGGGTTAAGGGTAGCTACTGGGACTGGCAAAAGTTGGGAAGTGGTGTTTCACAAGAATCGGTGCTGGGACCACTGTTGTTCACAATTTACATTAATGATTTGGACTCGGAATCGGAAGCAAAATTTCAAAATTTACGGATGACACAAAATTGGGGGGTGTAGTTAATACAGAGGAGGAATACGACAAACTACAGGAAGACATTAATAAACTTGCAGAGTGGGCGTGTTATTAGCAAATGAACTTCAATACATGCAAGTGTGAGGTGGTGCATTTTGGTAGGAAGAATAAGCAGGCCACATACTCCTTGGAAAATAAGAGTCCAAATGGGGTAGAGGCGCTAAGAGATCTAGGGGTACAGATACACACATCACTAAAAGTAGTGGTGCAGGTTAATAAGGCCATGAGAAAAGCAAACAATGCATTGGGGTTCATTTCTAGAGGGATAGAATTGAAAAGCAGAAAAGTTATGTTAAACTTGTATAGAACCTTGGTTAGACCACCCTTGGAGTAGAAAAGAGAAGGCCAAGGGGTGACCTGATAGCAGTCTTTAGGATTATGAAAGGATTTGATACTGTACACAGAGAAAATATTTCCACTTGTGGAGGAGTCCAAAGCGAGAGGTCATAAATATAAGATAGTCACTAATAAATCCAATAAGAAATTCAGGAGAAATTTCTGTTCCCAAAGTGTGGTTAGAAAGTGGAACGCGCGATCACGAGGTGTAGTTGAGGTGAATAGCATAGAAGCATTTAAGGGGAAGCTAGATAAGCAAGAGGGAGAAAGGAATAGCAGGATATGCTGATAGGGTTAGATGATGAGGGGTGGGAGGAAGCTCATGTGGAGCATAAACCTTGGCATAGACCAGTTGGGCCAAATGAACTGTTTCTGTGCTGTGGACTCTACGTAACTCTTCCCAGAGATACAGCCATATGCTGGCTATTTTACATTTGATCCAGTACCTGTGTTGTGCCACCAAGCTACAAAGTTTGAAAATGTACTACAATATTATACTGTAATATAGACATTTAAAAAAAAGTTCTGTTCCGATTGCTGTTGATTGTGAACAAAAAGGGCTCATGCTCCAACAGGATGTGCAGAAGTTTGCTTTACGTTTTTGGGAAAATCAACTTTTTTAAGCAATATGGTTCCAGGAGCGTCAACCCTCTGACATCAAAAACAAATTTAATGTAAGGTCATACAAATTTATGTGCTGATGGCACCTTATAGGCGTCAGTAACAAGAACATGATGTGAACAACAAAAGTCATTCAGAGATGAAAATATGTTGGCTACGATATTCCTCTTCCCCCTGCCACCCCACCCCTTTGATCGCTAACCAGCTTCAGACCATTTACATGGCTTTGATATGTCCCTGACACAGGCTTGACCCCTGGAAGGTGCCTGCAGACAGAATCAGTGGTGAAAATCCAGCTGGTGCCAGAGGCCTGAGACACGTGCTGCAAAGATAATGACCAACGTCTGCAGGGCCCTCTGGCTGCTCTCCAAAAACAGCAGCCGGATGCCTTCCAACTCTAAAAATATAAGAAATAGGAGCAGGATTAGGCCATTCGGCTTCTCGAGCTTGCTTCGCCATTCACTAAGATCATGGCTGATCTTCAACCTCAACTCCACTTTCCCGCTCGATCCCCATATCCCTTGATTCCCCTAGTGTCCAAAAATCTATCGATCTCAGCCTTGAATATACTCAACGACTGAGCATCCTCAGCCCTCTGGGTTAGAGAATTCCAAAGATTCACAACGCTGAGTGAAGAAATTCTTCCTCATCTCAGTCTTAAATGGCCGACCCCTTATCCTGAGACTATGCCCCCTAGTTCTAGACTCTCCAGCCAGGGGAAACAACCTCTCAGCATCGACCCTGTCAAACCCTCTCAGAATCTTATATGTCTCAGTGAGATCACCTCTCACTCTGATGGATCTCTGGAAAAAAAGGCCATTTACCTTTTTGGGCCTTCTTCCTCTTACTGACTGCCACTCTCAGACCCTCCAATTGAGGGGGCAGGGTAGGATCAGATGGCTTCTACTCAAGGCAGCCCTGAGCTTGGGGGCCTTCTGGTGAACCTTCAGGAATACGAGATGCGAAAGTCAGTAATGCCCCTCCCACCTAATTTACGTGCCTGCCGAACAACTGGGGCTGCAACTACGCCACCGCCCCCCCGCTCTCCCCCCCCCCCGGAGGGAGCTCTGGAAATCCCGGAGGAACATAAAGATGGTGAAGACCCAGACCATGGGTCTCAGCCCCTTTTTCCTCTCCATTGTGCCTGGCATCTGAGCATTATCCAGGTAAATTGAAGAGGAATATCATGTCATTCTCTCCTGGTCATATAAATAACACTTAATTTATTTAATTGACATAAATCCATTATTGAAAAATTTTCACATGTAAAATGCTGAAACACATGAGAAAGCTTAAATTCACTAGGGTTAAATTCAATAAGGCCTGAAAACGGGCGTGGGGATCATGATGTCCGATTTACCCGCGCCCGTTGAAAGTAATGCAGGCAGCATGTAAAATTTGTGTTGCCTGCTCATCAACATGATTGAAGTGCTAAGCCTAGCGCTGAATGCACTGCTGATCGGCTCAGTGCTCAGCTGGGGGCTAAATTTTGTGGGAAGTGTATAATATGATTGAATTTTACATTAAGTTTGAGAGTGATGTAGTCCAATCTGAAACTAAGGTCTTCAATCTAAACAGAGGAAACTACAAGGGTATCAGGGACAAGTTGGCCATGGTTGGGAGACTACACTAAAAGGTATGAAGGTGGACATACAATGGCTAACATTCAAGGAAATAATGCATAATTAGCAACAAACATATATTCCTCTAGGGCATAAAAACCCAAAAGGAAAAGTGATCCAACCATGGCTAACAAAATAAATTAAAGCTAGTATTAAATCAAAGGAGGGAGCTTATAAAGTTGCCAGAAAAAGCGGTCAGCCTGAGGATTGGGATCTTTATAGAAATCAGCAAAGGAGGACCAAGAAATTGATAAAGAAAGGGAAAATGGAATATGAGCACAAACTAGCGAAAAATATAAAAACGGATTGTAAAAGCTTCTATAGGTATGTGAAAAGGAAAAGACTGGCGAAGGTAAATGTAGGTCCTTTACAGTCAGAGACGGGAGAATTTATAATGGGGAATGAGGAAATAGCAGAGAAATTAAATAAATACTTTGTTTCTGTCGTAAACATAGAAACATAGAATCTAGGAGCAGGAGTAGGCCATTCGGCCCGTCGAGCCTGCACCACCATTCAATACGATCATGGCTGATCATTCAAATCCAGTACCCTGTCCCTGCTTTAATCCCCACAGTACACATATCCCACCCGACCCCCGCAACCCCACGTATTTAATTCCCCCTAACATATCCCATCCTATCCCCATAACCCCACATATTTAATCCCCCCCTAACACTAAGGGTCAATTTATCATAGCCAAATCAACCTAACCCGCACATTTTTGTCCCAAGTCGTCACGGAGGAAGACACAAAAAACCTCCCAGAAATACGAGAAAACCAAGGGTGTGGCGAGAATGAGGAACTTAAAGAAATTATTATTAGTAAAAAAACAGTACTAGCAAAATTAATGGGACTAAAAGTCGATAAATCCCAAGGACCGGATGACCTACATCCTAGGGTTTTGAAAGAGGTGGCCATTGGGATAGTGGACGCATTGGTTGTCATCTTCCAAAATTCTATAGAATTTTGGAACGGTTTCTGCAGATTGAAGGATAGCAAATGCAACCCCGCTATTTAAGAAAGGAGGGAGAGAGAAAACGGGGAACTACAGACCTGTTAGCCTCACATCAGTAGTTGGGAAAATGCTGGAATCTATTATAAAGGATGCAATAACTGGGCACTTAGAAACTAATAGTAAGATTGGGCAGAGTCAACATGGATTTATGAAAGGGAAATCCTGTTTGACAAGCCTATTCGAGTTCTTTGAGGATGTAACTAGTGGAGTAGACAAAGGGGAACCGGTAGATGTGGTGTATTTGGATTTTCAGAAGGCCTTCGATTAGGTCCCACACAAGAGGTTGGTGAACAAAATTAGGGCACATGGAATTGGGGGTAATATACTAGCATGGATTGAGAATTGGTTAACAGATAGAAAACAAAGAGTAGGGATAAACGGGTCTTTTTCAGGATGGCAGGCTGTGACTAGTGGGGTACCGCAAGGATCGGTGCTTGGGCCCCAGCTATTCACAATCTATATCAATGATTTGGATGAGGGGACTAAATGTAACATTTCCAAATTTGCTGATGATACAAAGCTAGGTGACAGTGTCAGTTGTGAAGAGGATGTGAAGAGGCTTCAAGGGGATCTCGACAGGCTCAGTGAGTGAGCGAGAACATGGCAGATGGAATATAATGTAAATAAATGTGAAGTTATCCACTTTGGTAGAAAAAACAGAAAGGCAGAGTATTTCCTAAATGGTGAAAGACTGGGGAATGCAGGTGCTCAAAAGGATCTGGTGTCCTTGTACATGAGTCATTGAAAGTGAATGTGCAGGTGCAGCAAGCCATTAGGCAGGCAAATGGTATGCTGGCCTTCATTACAAGAGGATTTGAGTAAAGGAGTAAAGAAGTCTTACTCCAATTATATAGGGCCTTGGTGAGACCACACCTGGAGTACTGTGTACAATTTTGGTCTCCTTACCTAAGGAAGGATATACTTGCCATAGAGGGAGTGCAACAAAGGTTCACGAGATTGATTCCTAGGCTGGCAGGACTGTCGTATGAGAAGAGATTGAGTAAACTAGACCTGTATTTTCCTGAATTCAGAAGAATGAGAGGGGATCTCATTGAAGCATACAAAATTATTACAGGGCTTGATAGGGTGGATGCTGGGAGAATGTTTCCCTTGGCTGGGGAGTCTAGAACCAGGGGCCACAGCCTCAGGAAAAGGGTAGGCCATTCAGGACTGAGATGAGAAGAAATTTCTTCACACAGAGAGTGGTGAATCTTTGGAATTCTCTACCCCAGAGGGCTGTGGAGGTTCAGTCATTAGGTATATCAAAACAGAAGTCGATAGATTTCTGACTAGTAAAGGCATCAAGGATATGGCGATAGGACTGGTGAATGGAGTTGAGGCAGAAGATCAGCCATGATCTCATTGAATGGCGGAACAGGTTTGAAGGGCTGAATGGCCTACTCCTGCTCCTATTTCTTATGTTCTTATGTGTGGTCTCTATTTAAAGGTAGCCTGCAGCGTGAAACGTGGTCTGTACTTCTTAAAGGGGAGATGCTTTCTGAAAGAAGCACCTCATTGTTAGCATAGTAGAGGAAAGGGGAAGTTACCTATGGCTCAACAGGACAGAGAAAGGGCACCTTGGTACTCCGGCGCAGCACTGGCGGCCTTGGTGCAGGGGTCGGAAGGATGAGTCAGGTGCTCTACCTGCAGGGGGTCAGGAGGCCCTCCAGACAGACTGTAAGAAAGCAGTGGGAGCAGATTGCTGAAGTGGTCAGTGCCACCAGTCTATCCCCCAGGACATGGATCAAGTGCCGAAAGAAATTTAATGACCTCACACGAGTGGTCAAGGTCAGTGAATGCATCTTCAAATACCATATCCCACCAACTGCACCACTAGCCTCACACACTGCTCAATGCAACACACCCCATCACTCACCTACCAACAATCTCTATCAATCACCACTCATACCTCACAATCATAGCTTCACCTCATCCTCACACACTTACCACTGTTGCAAGCCTCACACCCATATCTCACACCTTGCACACAATGCCAGCTATTCAACCATGACAGGCACATCACCCAAACATGTTGCACCACAGTCACTGACGCACTTCCCTTTCTCTTGCAGGCCAAGGTGGCACATAACTGGCACCAGCAGCAGCAAACAGGTGGTGGTGGGGGGGGGGGGGGGGGGGGGGGGGGGACAGGCACGGCTGCAGAACCTGACCCAGCTAGAGGAGACAGTGCTGGATATCATTGGAGGGGCCATTACTGAGGCCATGGTGATTGGCGAGGCTGAAAGTGTTGATGATAACGGTATGCTCACACCAATTCTCCTTCTCACGTCCCACTTCCCGTTGATCCCACAATCTCTTCTCGCTGATGATGCTGTAAGCATGCATATCTTGCATTCCCCCGCTCCCCACACCACAACCCTACCCTTGTGCCTTTCTCTGTTCAGATACCCCAGAATTCCAACGAGCCCAGCCTGTGCAGGAAGAACAAGAGGAGGAGAGTGACAGAGAAGAGACACTGTCACTCGATTTCACACTTGCAGAAAGTGGCACTGCACATATTTCAGAGGGTAGTATAGAGGCGGAATCTGCACGTGGTGAGTCACCAGGCATGAGTGGCCTGCAGCCAGGTGGAAAGGGTAGCGCAGGTGTCAGCTACCCGGTAGACGAGGTCGCACTCGAGTTCTCAGAATCACAGAATCCCCACAGTGCAGATAGAGGCCATTACGGCCCATCGAGCCTGCACCAACACATACCCCCACCCTATCCCCGTAACCCCACGTATTTAATCCCCCTAACACTAAGGGTCAATTTATCATAGCCAAATCAACCTAACCCGCACATCTTTTGGACTGTGGGAGGAAACCGGAGCACCCGGAGGAAACCCACGCAGACACGGGGAGAATGTGCAAACTCCACACAGAGTTCTGTTGCAGAGGACTCAGATGAGGCCTTTGATGGGGCAGCCTTCGTAAAGAGAGTGATGGGCATGCACACAGAAAAGTTTGATGCATTGGCAGGCCTGTCGGAGAGCCTGTTGCCACTGTCAAGGAGCATGGAGGAGTCTGGCTCCAACTTGTGCATGGCTTTGCGCAGAGCTTGGAGCCCATGATTTCCAGGATGGAAGTAATGGGCAACTCCATTAGAGCACTTGTGGACCCAACCATGAAGCAGGGTCTGATGGGCAATGTCTCAGCTTCCATTGCAGCACAAGCAGAGTGACCCAACATCTGAGTGCTGCCATGCAAGCTCAGACTGCTGCCATCATGGCTGTGTTTACCAGGGTCTCACAGGAGTCCAGCAATCTGTCCTCTGACAGATTACTAGGATTGCTGAGGCGCCGCCCTGGGGGAGTGTCAGTGGCTCCGTAGAGCACGAACCTGCTGTCCTCTCTCAGGCTGACAGCATTCGTACTTCCACCACTGCCACTCAGCCAGTGCCCTTGCTGCTGCCGGTCAGCCAGCCAGCCCAGACTGCTGCTGCCTATGCTGAGGTGGTGCAGTCTACAGCTGTGCCTTCTAGGCCCAGAGCTACTCAAGGTCGTCCTGCAAGTCTCACTCCCTGCAGTCAGCAGCCTTCCACCAGGGTAGTACTAGGATAGGCAAAGGCACACGACAGACAGGCAACTAGGGGAATGCACAAGGGTGATTAGTTGACTTTGTTATGTAGTTTTGGAATTAATAATTTATAAATTATGTTTGGAATGTTTGTTTTGTGGTGGCTTTAATTTCAGTATTGTGGCCAAGAGGACGCTGTGATGTTCCACGACAGAGGGATAGCAAGGTGAAGTGTTCAGCAATGGGGATCTGGGGTTTCATTCTTGGGAACTGGAGTCTGATGATGCACTCATGGACAGTCCGTGCGGACCAGGGATTTGCAGGCTGCAGCCTCCTTTGCTCCTCCTCCTCGAGGTGGTCGTGGAACCCGTGGTGGCAAGGGCTGCCCCCTCATGATGGCTAAGTTGTGCAGGATGCAGCAGACCACCACAAAATGGGACACCCGATCCAACGAGTACTGGAGAACTCCTCCTGAGCTGTCAAGGCAACGGAACCGTTGCTTGAGCACCTTGGTGGTCTGCTCGATAATGTTCCTTGTGGCAGCATGGCTGTCATTATATGATTGCTGGCCACGAGTGGTGGGGTTGTGGAGGGGAGTCATAGCCAGGTGTAGAGTGGATAGCCCTGGTTGCCTAGCAGCCACCTTCCGATTTGATGTGGTGGCTGGAAGATTGCTCGCACAGTAGACTGGCGCAGGATGAAGACATCATGACTGCTGCCAGGATACCGGGCATTCACCATCATGATGTGATGGGCGTGGTCGCACACCAACTGCACATTAAGTGAGTGATACACTTTGCGGTTACGGTACATCTCAGCATTGATATGCAGAGCCCGCAAAGCCACGTGTAGGCAGTCGATGGCGCCCTGCACCATGGGGAAGCCAGATATCCTGGCAAAGCAATGTGCACACTCCTCCTGCTTCTCTCTGTTTAGAGAGAAGACAATAAAGTCCCTTCGTCGAGAGTACAGAGCCTCTGTGACCTCCTGGATGCAGTGATGGATGGCGAACTGCGAGAGTTTTGCTATGTCGCCTGGAAGGATCTACTGGGGAAAAAATTCAGGGCCCTGTGACCTTGAGGGCCACTGGCAGAGCCATTGTCGCCTTGCTCTGAGGCTGCAGGTCTGGTTCCAAGAGGTGGCAGAGTTCTGTGACCACCTCCTTGGTGAAGCGGAGCCAGCGAACACACTGCTCCTGGCTTAAGTGCAGATAGGAGAAATGCTCTCGGAAGACCCTCGGTGGTTAAGGCCTCCTGCTGAGAGCCCACCTCCCCATCCCTCTCCGAGCAGCTTGTCTTCCTTGTTACCTCTGCTCCACCTTCCCGTCATGCTGCAGCATGAGGGGGACTGCAAGTAGAGCCCCCATGACTGGGAGCAAGTGGTGTACTCAGAGGCCTTCCAGTAGCAGCCAACGCCTTCCCAACGTCCAGCAACACCCCCTGCACACTTTAACTACTTTATAAATGTCTTCCAGCAACCCAGTATTCATAGAAACACTGCAAGAACCAGTACAAGAGAAATAATCACATTTCCTCCAAATAGCGCTGGGGTGGGGTCCCTCATGCAGCTGAATGAACTTTCAGCTGTGCATGTTTAGGAGAGGGCGTCGATTGGAATGGTAATGTCCAAAATGACACGTCGGCGTCAAATCTGCTTACTCTGCATACTGCCGGCGCATGCATGTCCCGCCCGCTCTAGCGTCCTCACCAAGATGGCAACCAGTAAGTGGGCGGAAGCAAGGCGGATATCATTTTAGTTCCAAACCGGCCTTAACTAGGACTTCACCTGACGAAGGAGCAATGCTCCGAAAGCTTGTGATTTCAAATAAAGCTGTTGGACTATAACCTGGTGTTGTGCGACTTCTCACTTTTGTCCACCCCAGTCCAACACCGGCATCTCCGCATCATGGCCTTAACTTGAATTTTGCGGCCACAGTTCTTGAACAATACTGTTGTAGTTCACTAGCACATCAGGTAAAGCACTCGCCTCATACCCATATGGCCATAGTCCTACCAGAGACTGCCAATGCAATTTAGTAGAAGTGATCACTAGAAAGCTACTTATTTTGAGTGCGCTGTATCAGGAATGCCTCCCATTCTATGCAACTGTAAAACATTAGCCAAACAGTTGTACAGCATGGGAGAGTGTCTCGAGACTATTATCCTCAAAATAAAAGTATCAAAATCACTTGTCCATAAAATCACTTCAACATGTAATTTTTAAAAAACTACATTTTAGCCATATTTATTTCAATGTTTGTTTTACTGCAGTTTTCAATATCAAATTCCACATATTGGGCAGCAAAGAGACAGAATGCATGATGTTCATTTATATTGAAGTCAAACAGCTTCAATGAACTGTGAAAGACTGGTTGGGAATATAGCTTTACGGTAGCCAGTTCCATCAAACCTTCTGTGCTGCACATGTAAAACTGAAACCATGCAAAAGCCCCAAAAGGCCAATTCTTTAAACGGTTTGAGAATTTTGTACAAGGTCTTGCTTGCAGATTTATAAGTTAAATGAGGTTACATTGCGACAACTACTTGTATACATAGGAACATAGGAAAGAACAAGATTGGAAAAAACTCTTCAGTCCATCTGACTGATCTCAAAACTAAAAGCTCTCAGTTTCAAAATCCCTCAAATACCTTTTCGACTCTCATTATTCCACATTATCTCCCTCCACTGTCCCCATGGACAGTCCATTCCACATTATCTCCCTCCACTGTCCCTGTGAACAGCCCATTCCATATTATTTCCCTCCACTGTCCCTGTGAACAGTCCATTCCACATTATCTCCCTCCACTGTCCCCATGGACAGTCCATTCCACATTATCTCCCTCCACTGTCCCTGTGGACAGTCCATTCCACATTATCTCCCTCCACTGTCCCCATGGACAGTCCATTCCACATTATCTCCCTCCACTGTCCCTGTGGACAGTCCATTCCACATTATCTCCCTCCACTGTCCCTGTGGACAGTCCATTCCACATTATCTCCCTCCACTGTCCCTGTGGACAGTCCATTCCACATTATCTCCCTCCACTGTCCCTGTGGACAGTCCATTCCACATTATCTACCTCCACTGTCCCCATGAACAGTCCATTCCACATTATCTCCCTCCACTGTCCCCATGGACAGTCCATTCCACATTATCTCCCTCCACTGTCCCTGTGGACAGTCCATTCCACATTATCTCCTTCCACTGTCCCTGTGAACAGTCCATTCCACATTATCTCCCTCCACTGTCCCTGTGGACAGTCCATTCTACATTACCTCCCTCCACTGTCCCCATGAACAGTCCATTCCACATTATCTCCCTCCACTGTCCCCATGGACAGTCCATTCCACATTATCTCCCTCCACTGTCCCCATGGACAGTCCATTCCACATTATCTCCCTCCACTGTCCCTGTAACAGTCCATTCCACATTATCCACCTCCACTGCCCTGTGGACAATCCGTTCCGCATATTCATCGAGCTCTGTGTAAAGTAGTTAAAATAAAACTCTATGTACCTTCTTTCTGCCAAACTTGAGCCTATGCCCCCTGGCCCTAGAGTTTTATGGCAATCTAGAATTAAATATTCTAATTTATCATCCTGGTTTAGACTCTGCATATCTCAGTGAGGATTCTTCAATCTGATTGATGGAAGAGACATGCTGTATCTTTTCCTGCTCACACGTGTCATAGATCCCCTGTAGAGGGCGCCACACTGGATCAGATGCTTGACGAGAGCAAGTTGCCGCTCAAAAGCCCGCAAAAGGATTGTGGGCAGCTCTAAGCGCAAAATCTGGGCTATTGATTTTATATTGGATACATGAGCAAAACAAATTTAGAAAATTTTTGAGCTCTCCAATTAGAATAATACAATCGATCACCTGGGAAAAAAAAATCAATTAAGCCCAGAACCTATTGGAATGATTTGATATGGCAAATAAGCATCACAGCTTTTAAGAGTGTGTTAAGCTGGTAACACAAGTGACATTGTACTTACACGAATAGCCTCTGCAGCAACAATGACCCAGTCAACCTATAACTAATTTTGTTTTATGTCAGTAGGAGTGAAAGATAACCAACTCTGAAAAGTAAATTGTGTACCTTACATGAACTGCTGTTTTCTTAAATCGTAGTTATGTTTTTGCAGTGGACACCTAATTCAGAACATTTGTTTGTTTACACAGGTCATTGACATTTCTCTGCCCTCAAGTTGTGAAGGATTGGCAGGGCACATTGACAGGGCGAAGGATTGGAAGCACATTTCTAGTCAGCACATCATAACTTTAAAATGGATGGTGTGAGGAAAGCAATTAGTACCCCTGCTACCCCACCTCACATCCCAGGATAAGCAACTCAGACACTACATCTGGTAGTACTGGAATTTCACAGAGGCCATTTTAATAAACTCCACTTTTCAATTTTTAATCCCCTTTTCCATAAATCCCACAAATTACTCAAACACCAAGAGGTGCAAGGAGATAGCTCACCTTTAGATTTTTTTAAATCTCTCATGAGAATGATTCAACCTCCATAAGTGAGCTAAAATTAGGAATTTATCCTTCACCTTGTTCGGAGACGAGAACCAAGTGATAGAATAAATTCGGGTAGGTTCTTTTACAGGTGTGCAATCAGATGATCCAGTGGACTTGAACACAGATCCAAGAATATCTACCCTACAAAGTTTAGATGAAGGCTAAGTTTGGCTCAATTTGTTGGTTTCGATTTGCTGATTGGAGCTGGGGTCAGGATATTGGGGACAGCAAATGAAGATCAAAATAATAGCCTTGCTTGATCAGCAGCTAAATTCAGATCGGCAAATTAGGAGTAATGGGAATTATTGTGTTAGGACTCTTACCTCTGAATCAAAAGGTCATGGGTTCAAGTCCCACCCTGGGGTCTTGAACACACAATTCAGCTGAGACTACATGGGAGTGCTACATTGTCAGAGGTGCTGCCTTTCGGATGAGATGTTAAACTGAAGCCCCATTTTCCCTCTCAAGTGGATGTAAAAGATGCTATGGCACTATTTGAAGAAGAGCAGAGGAGGTCTCCTAGTGTCCTGGATAACATCACTAACATAGACTATTTGGTATTTTGTCCCATTGCCATGATGGTCGCCACTAGTAACACGCATTTGTAATATCGGCCCTATGGAGCAGGCCTTATCATAGAACATAGAAGGACGCCATTTGGCCCTTCGTGCTTGTGCCATGTCTTTGAAAGAGCTATCCAATTCGTCCCACTCCCCTGCTCTTTCCCCATAGCCCTGAAATCTTTCCTTTTCAAAATCCCCACAATCTTCTCACATCAAAAAGAAACCACAGTATTGAAACCTCCATTAAAAAAAAATATTGTAATTTCTATTGACAACATTCTGTAGTTTTTTTCCTGAGCAGATGTTCCCATTCCCCTCAATATCAAATTTAATCTACCCTAACTGCCCATCGCTTGTGCTCATCTCACGTCATATAAATAAGACATTAGTTGCAAATCTAAACTACATAACCTGTTGGTATGTGTTTAATGCTGCTCTTTGTTTTTTTTTTTGGGGGGGGGGGGGGGATAGCCAGCTCTCCCCCATTGTGCACTCAATAATGTGTATTGTAAGATGAGTGAGCTTCCCAGACCTTTATAAAACATGAATAAATAAACTTGTATATAAACTTGATCAATAAGCCATTTTATCCTAGCTACTTTTGTACCACACAGAAGCCATTGCTGACCTTTGTTCACAGTAAAAGTGCAGTAAAACTACACTTGAACCTTGTGGGAAACCTATTCTTTGGTAAATATGCACGAGACCTTTCAAACAAAACCCACACAGAGTACATCCAACCCTTGGCTCATTTGAATTTGTGTAGCAAAGAGTGAAAAATCTCCCTAAATCTGACCGCACAGCGACATGACCTTTACGATATCCATATGAATGGAGAAGGAAAAGCCAGACTAACAGTCATAAATGGTGAGAGACTATTTGTAAGATTGTTGTGGGTATGAAGGGCACCCACAGGTGCAAGTAATTCCTTATGGACAATAACAGCAACTAAATGCTAAGCCAGTCAAAAGTGTTTTTTCCCCCCCTCTGAGACACTATTTTCACCCTGGCTTGACAGGGAGCCTTGACAAAGAAATTAGTGGGTCAGAAAAACTTAAAAGTCCAACAAGGAATCTGAACTTAGCTTTTTCTTTGTCAATAAAAGGATCTCCATTCAAGAGCTGAAGAACATCCTTGAAAGGTGAATGGAGCAGTTTAAGTTAAGCTGAGGTAATCATTATTACAAAACAAAGAAAGGAAACATTAGTGGTTTAATTTCCTGCATTTAGTCATTTAGCATTGAATGGCCAGCACATTTTGTTTTGTTTCTTACCCCACTCTCACTACTTTTCTCTTTCTAGTTTTTGTTCAATATCTTGCTTTTCCTTTTCTATTTTTTTCTCTCCCTCAACCTATACACACTTTGTTCTTCACTGAATGAAAGCCTAGTTGGCTATAGCTGAGGTCTGGTTCTTGGGTCACCTGCAATGAAGGCAGGTGGTTTGAACAGTGTTTTTTTTTAAGTCTATAGTATACCATAAATGCTTAAATGTGTAATAGGTTTTCAGAGTGTCAGATAGAGTTGGTGATTTCAAGAAGTGAATCGATGAGCCAGAGTCCATTTGAAACTTTAGCTAGCCACCAAACCTTTAGAACAGAATTTTCCCGCTGCCGGGCGTGCAGGTTTGGGGGCGCGTCGGCAGTAAAAATTGCCGAAATTGCAAGCGCGTCGGGAACGCGCCGTCATCCCGCTGCCTCGTGCATTTAACTCGCGCACATTTCCTAGCGCGCCACAGACCCGAACAGCAGAGGTGGGCGACCTAACTGAAGTCATTAAGTGCTTGTTGGGAGACCCTCAACAGGGTTTTTAATCAGAGCTTTTGATTTTTATTGGATGACCATGGAAATCACGCAGCTCTGGAACCTCGTCTGTCAACATGAGGTGGAAGCTCAGTGGCCACTGTGCGAGGTCATTAATGGAGAGCATGGAAAGTCACTTAAATACTCCCACAGTACACCTCATTACTTGCCTAAGGGAAAGGCTCTTGCTGACTCCATTTTGTGCTCGGATTTAGGTGTCTAGAGTTTGGAGCTCTTTTCTGAAACCTCGGAAGCCACTCTCACAACAATGAAAGATTGGTCCTCTGATCTCTACTTGACCTGCCATCTATTACATCAGCATGGGTGTTGTTTATGCTGTCTCACCTTGGTCCTCAGATTCGGACCAAGATGAGCCCCAGCAGCAACCACAACAGCTGTCTTCTCCTCAACTACCTGATGCTCCACAGGAGAGAAGGCATCAGCCCAGGGGCACCCTGCGCCGGAGACGATACCCCCAACACAGGGTGTACAAGCAGAGGATGAGCTTCCTGGATGTGACTGAGCAGCAGTGCTTCAGGAGGCTCAGGCTATCGCAGCAGGTCGCTGCAGACATTTGTAGCTTGCTGGAAGAAGACCTGCTGCCCAGAGGACCTGGTGGGCATGCTTTACCAGTGGCTGTCAAAGTCACCACTGCCCTCAACTTTCTCGCCTCAGGCTCCTTCTAGGGATCTGCGGCAGACATTTGCAGCATCTCACAGTTGGCTGTCAACAGATGCATCACCCAGGTGACCAATGCCATGTTTAACAAGTCAGCCAATTATGTAAACTTTGCCTCTGATGAAGCCAGTGTTACTGAGTGGGCGCTCGGCTTTGCCGCTCTGGCTGGCTTCCCACGGGTGCAGGGCGTCATCGACGGCACACATGTGGCCATCAGGGTACCCCCACATCACCCGCAAGGGCTTCCACTCCCTCAGTGTGCAGCTGGTCTGCAACCATAGGAAAATCATCATGCATGTGTGTGCCAAATTCCCTGGCAGCTGTCAGGACTCTTTCATGCTGCACCAGTCCACCTTCCCTCAGCTCTTCGCACCGCCAAATACACTTACTGGCTGGCTGTTTGGAGACAAGGGCTTATGACACCCTTGAGGAGGCCAAGCAATGAGGTCGAGGAGCATTATAATGAAAGCCACATGTCCACCAGATGTGTCATAGAGCAGACAATAGGTATGCTAAAGTTGTGCTTCAGATGCCTTGACAGATCTGGAGGAGCCCTTCAGTAAGCACCAGCCAGGGTCTCCAGAACCATTGTCATATGCTGCGCGCTGCACAACATAGCACAGCAGCGAGGATTAGCGCTGCACAAGGAGCAAGGCACAGAGCGCACAGCCTCTTTAGAGGAGGAGGAGGAGGAGGAGCAACAGCTGGAAGACAAGGAGGAGAAGGAGCAGGAGGTACCTGAGGTCCAGGTGGCACAAGCAGCGGCTTACATTGCTGCCCGGGAGGCCAAGGATGGGCTCATCATGGCCAGATTTACTTAACTTGCTGCAATGCACCCGTTTGGCTGCCACATGATGTGCCAAGTTGCCCCACCAACAACACCATAAAGCATCCCTACAATGACCAAGCCATTACTTTCTCACTGAGCCCCATTGCTGAAGGTAACGTTATGTGTCTCCATTCACTCCAACTCACTAAGCCACTTCCAAGGTAGCAGACAAAAATGGGCATGGCCGGAAAGTGGTGAAAATAAATACATTTATATGTGTGATAACAGTAATGGAACCTTAACAATAACACTTCTTTAAACATCCATCTGCTTACCCATGCGCATTTAGGATTGTTGCTTTTTTCTTTTATGCGTGCTTCTACGAGGTGCAACCCCTATGGCTTCAGCAGAGGTAGAGGCAGGCTGCTCACTTCCCTACTGCAACTGCTTAGACACGTTTGGCGGATGTCCCCTGGGTTTTGGAACCTGTGAGAACACCGCCAAAGACTGCTCCTCCTGCGACTGTGCAGGGGCAGACTCGGCTCATAGCAATCGGAGGAAGCATGTGGGGCTCTGACTGAGGGGGAGGCAACGGGGGAGAAGTGGGAGCGCTTTGAGAGGGGCCCCCCACTCACCATCATCCCTCTCATGGGCCACCCGCACTTCCCTGCTAGCAAGGAGCTTGAAAGCACCTTGATGCACAGCAGTGGGGCCATGAGGACCCAAGTCAATGTCTACATCCCTCCTCGAGATGAGGTCTATGAGTGCCTGCCATCTGTTGTCCACAGCTAGCATGTGCTCATGTGAGTGGTGCATTTGCTGCTCCATGCAGGTGACCATCCTTTCCATGGAAGAGCATATCGTCGCCACTGCCTGCGACATTGTGGTGCTCATGTTGGAGATGGACTTCTCCATTCTCTGCACAGTTGCAGACATCGCGGCTGCAAAACCTGCCAGAGACTCCTGCATTTCTTGCTGCCCCTCTTTCTCAATGGCCCCTGAGGCTCAGCGTCTGCATGCAGCTGAGCAGAGCTGGGAGCATACTACGCCCTCCGGCAAGGAGTCTCCAATGCTGTGCCTGTCAACACTATCTGCTCTTGCTCACTTGTGAAGTGTGAGACACCAGGTGACAACACTACTCTCTCTCATAGGACCCACCGAGGTGTGCATTTCTGTGCTGGTGCTGGGTGCGCTTGGGTCTGCTGACGGTGCACCCTCAGAGGCTGGAGGCTCCTCTGAGGAGTCGTCTTCCTCCTCCGGCTGGACAGTGGGCGGGCGGGCTCTTGATGGACCTGTGGGAGAGTAAAGACATGATTTAGAAATGTTATATTAAGAATGGGTAATGATACCATTATGCACATGATGAACATTCACTGGCTGCTGACATCAGTCACACTATGAATGATTGTTGTATGCCATGTGGCTGTACGAGATGTAATTCTGTTACCAGGTTGCTGAGAGGTCCCCATCTCTCCGTCTCCCACTGCCAGCAGCTCTCCACCTCTGGAAACCTCTAGGGCCCCCTGCTCTGCTGGACTCGTACTGATGACTGGAGGGCCACCTCTGGTTCTCTCCCTCTCCTAGATGTTCTGGGCTCTTTTCTCCTGCAAGGAGGAAGAGAAGAGAAGTTTGAGTGAGAGTGATGTAATGAGTGTGAGGAATATGTGGGTTACATCTGCAGAAGGTGGCTATGAGGGATTGTGGTGCCAATGCCAAATGGCCTCTTTCTGTGGTGTTACTTGGTATGATGACATTAGGATGAGGGTGAGTGTGAGGGGTGGTTAGTCAATGGGGATGTGAGTATGCACATAGAAAGAGGGGGATGGGTGGACCTGGAAGGTATGTTGGTGTGAGTAATGATGTGCAGGAGTAGGGTTGGGCAGGCAGAGTGATGGGGATATGGTGACAGGCACAGCAGGATGAAGGTGAGTGTGGCTTTGCACTCACTTTCCTGATCTGGATGTGAGGAAAAACTTTTTTACGTAGCGAGTGGTGAGGACCTGGAATTCGCTGCCGACGGAAGTGGTGGAAGCGGAGACACTCAATGTTTTCAAGGGGAGACTGGGTAAGCACTTGAGGGAAATAAACTTGCAGGGCTACGGGGATAGAGCGGGGGAATGGGACTGACTGGATTGCTCTCAGAGAGCCGGTATGGACTGGAAGGGCCAAATGGCTTCCTTCTGTGCCGTTATGACTCTATGGCTAGTTTAATAGGGGCCATTAACTAAAAGTCACAGTGGAGAATGTGCTGTTCACATCTTCGGGTTCCCGACCCGCTACGCGGCCTGCACCCACGCAACCTGTCTCATAGGTAAAAATTCCGGCCTTAGTCTTTTGCTCATTCAACTTAATTTATTATTCTTCACATACTGTATTTAAGGCCCAGATAGCAAAAGGGAACTCAAAGAGGAGGCATGTCACTATAAGATTTATTTGTCCTGTATCCTAAAAATATGGCATTATGATCATGACCATATTCAGGTTTATTTCATAGTTGACAGGTCCATGCTTACAGGAACAGAAAACTTGTATTATTCTACTGTGCAAATACTTAATATGAACACAGGCAGGTATTCTTATAATGTGTACGATTAGATGCTGCAATAACAGGAGTGTGCGTGTTGAATTAATTGAGATAACAGTGTTCACTGTTGATTTGAGCAGGTAAGATAGGCAGCCACACATTCCAAGAAAAAGATCCCCAAATGTGAGTCTCTGTATTTCCATTTCTGGCAGCCCTGAGTGAGTAGATGTGCTGAAGGTTTTACAGCACAGTTCATCTGCTCAGACTCCGCTCTCAGTAGGTTCAGTCTCTTTTCTGACAGGCTATTTTTTTCACCATATAGTTATTAATATTTGCTGAGAAATTGGGGAGAAAATGAACACAAACACGCAGGAATGCGCAGAAATGCACAGGAATGCGCGCGTACACAGTCTTGATTAGAGTCCCACCATACAACTCCATGAAAAAAAATCTAACATCAGGAAATGATGTCACAACACCATGAACCCCATTCTCCATTATTTTCACCTTATTTGGACTGTTTCCTACTCTTGCTTATATAAAACCAGGGTCCAAGTTTGCCAGCTGCTCCCGAGAAGGCAAAACAGCATTTAAAGAGCCGAGCAGCTACGTTCGTAGCAAGCTTACAGGTGGTTGAGGTTGAGCCTTTTTTTTCTGCAGCTCAGTACTTTGTTATCTGCCTTTGCTGTGAGGTTGCCATCCCTCCCCCACCCCACCCCAACCAGTTCCACTGGGCATAATGGGTTTCCCATTGGGAATTCTCCTTTATTTTTGCTTTTTAGAAGAGGAAGAGCACTGGTCAGGCAGCACTAAAGACATACAGCACACACCCAGACAGCAGAATACATAGGCAGAAGAGCACATGCTTGCAGAGTTGTCACTTTGCAAAAGAATATGTGACTGAGTTATGCCACAACCTGCCACCTGACTTACACCCTACCTCCACCACAGGTATCACCTTGCTTCATCCCCGCCCCCAGAATTTATATGCAGTAGGGTTCAGCTGGGTGGGACTACACTCGCCTGGTTCCATTCTTACCTATCTAACCATAGCCAGAAAATCACCTGCAATGGCTTCTCTTCCCTCTCCCCCATCGTTACCTCTGGTGTCCCCCCAAGGATCTATCCTTGGCCTCCTCCTATTTCTCATTTACATGCTGCCCCACGGCGACATCATCTGAAAACACAGAGTCAGTTTCCACATCTACGCTGACGACACCCAGCTCTACCTCACCACCTCTTCTCTCGACCCCTCCACTGTCTCTAAAATGTCAGACTGTTTGTCCGACAACCAATACTGGATGAGCAGAAATTTCCTCCAACTAAATATTGGGAAGACTGAAATGGGCTGGATTTTGAATAACCCATGGAGTCGGGTTTGGAGGCGTGTGGGGGTTGGGGGTCCCGACCCCATCCCGACTCCACGCAATTTTGACAAAATCAGTTGTGAGGTTCCCGACTCCGTCCCGCCTCCAAGAGGCGGGAGAGGCCATTAAAGCCCTTAACGAGCCCTAAATTAGCTCTGTAATGCCATTTTGAAACGTTTTAGCTAGTCTAACCCTTTTCCGACGTGACGTATGCCTGATGTGAAACACTCCAGTGAAACCTGGCGGGAGCACAAGTGGATAGCTGAGTATCAGCTGCAGGTCCACTATTACAACGGAGATGTGATGAAGGTAGTAGTAGTATTAGGTGTGAAAGTCGCCTCTGATGCTGCTGCATTGAATGTCTTCAGAGACTGAATATCGTTTGCTGTGACAGGACTTGGATGCAAAAAAATTCTCTCACTCTCACTCTCACTCTCTCTCTCTCTCTCATTTTGCATCCAGGTCCACTTACATCAAAAGCCAGGCAGGTCCTCTCTCACCAACAGCCAGGCAGTCAGCAATGATGACATCATCAGAGGCGACTTTCCCACTGAAACCACTAATTAGTTCATGGGTTCCCACATGCTGGAACTCAATTGCCCAATTAAGTAAAAATTGCATCATTCATCCACATTAATCTGGAGTCGGGGGGAGAACACAAAATGCGGATGACACGACCCCAACCCGACCCCAAGACAAAATCCAGCCCATTGCCTCTGGTCTCCGCCACAAACACCGTTCCTTAGCCACCAACTCCATCCCTCTCCCGAGCATCTGTCTGAGGCTGAACCAGACTGTTTGCAACCTTGGTGTCATATTTGACCCTGAAATGAGCTTCCGACCACATATCTATGCCATAACTAAGACCGCCTATTTCTACCTCCGTAACATCGCCCGACTCCGCCCCTGCCTCAGCTCATCTGCTGCTGAAACCCTTATCCATGCTTTGTTACCTCTAGATTTGTCTATTCCAACGCACTCCTGGCTGGCCTCCCACGTTCTACCCGACGTAAACTTGAGCTCATCCAAAACTCTGCTGCCCGTGTCCTAACTCGCACCAATTCCCGTTCACCCATCACCCCTGTGCTCGCTGACCTACACTGGCTCCCGGTTAAGCAATGCCTCAATTTTAAAATTCTCATTCTTGTTTTCAAATCCCTCCATAGCCTCCCCCTTCCCTATCTCTGTAATCTCCTGCAGCCCTACATCCTCCCCCCCGTCCCACGCCCAAGATATCTGCGCTCCTCTAATTCTAGCCTCTTAAGCATCCCTGATTGTAATTGCTCCACCATTGGTGGTCGTGCCTTCAGTGGCCAAGGCCCTAAACTCTGGAATTCCCTCCCTAAACCTCTCCATCTCTCTACTTCTCTTTCTTCCTTTAAGACGCTCCTTAAAACCTACTTCTTTGACCAAGCTTTTGGTCATCTTCCCTAAATTCTCCTTCTGTGGCTCTGAGTCAAATGTTGTTTTATAACGCTCCTGTGAAGTGCCTTGGGACGTTTTACTACGTTAAAGGTGCTGTATAAATACAAGTAGTTGTTGTTGTTATTCTAGGCTGCCATTGGGGACCTCACTAACATTATCCAATCAGCAGTCCAAAGATGCATCAAACAAGTCACAAATGCATTGTTTACTAAAGCAAATAATCTCATCTTCCCAGCTAAAAGAGACATACAGGGGACTTTCTTTTAACTTTGATATCTGGCCACTGCACAGCTGCCTTGTATATAGCTTTCTCCTTCCCTCCATAAATAAGTTAGCATCTACAGATCCCAACAATTCACATTAGATGCCATTTGTGCCACCAAATTAAAGACATTTTCCAACCTTTCCAAGAACAATGACTACATGCAATCATAATTTTAATGAAAAACTGTATGATTGTGCCTAGAGCATCTTACATGGTGCTTTTTAATTGGTGCCAAGGTGTGAAGTATGCGCTCTTAACCCCAGCCAGTGCCTCTACTAAGTACTGCCTCAGTGGCAGCAGTGTGAGGGAGGCCAGTATGACGTGTTGCTATAGGAGCCTCCTGGGATTTCACCTCAGCAGAAAATAAAGGCTAGTGTATAAAAATTATATCGGCTTGTTGTTGTTGGGTAAGACTGAAAACCTGTGTACTGAGCACTTTAGTCATTTTACAGCAGCCTGTGCAGCGTTACCTATCAAATGAAGAATGCTCTATACTGGGAAGTAAGCCGATGTCCTGATCAGTCATGCCTGAAGTAATGTTTTACAACCTCATCTATTATGTTAAGCTCTGTACTTTCTCTCATTCCTACAAAACAAAACATTAAAACATAATCCTTTCCTTCCTCTACAATAATAAATTTCTGTATAACAGTCCATATTAAACCTCATTTATTTTCTGAGACCACAAATGCCAACAGCTGTTTTAAATCATAGAAGATGAGAAATGTTCCAGCAAAAATTGATTAAAGCCATCACAGCTACATTTCAAAGCTTTATTACCACTTACCATACAAATCTCTGCTCAGCTTGGAAATAAAATTCCACCTTAGAGAGGGTTTGTACTCTACTGAGCACAAAGTCCTGTGGAAAAACAGTTCTTTTATGAGCAACAACCTATCTAGGAGATGGTTTTATGAGAGGAAAATCATGTTTAACAAATTTATTAGAGTTTTTTGAGGATGTAACTAGTGGGGTAGATAAAGGGGAACCAGTGGATGTAGTATATTTAGATTTCCAAAAGGCATTTGATAAGGTGCCACATAAAAGGTCATTACGCAAGACAAAGGCTCATGGGGTTGGGGGTAATGTATTAGCATGGATAGAGGATTGGTTAACGGACAGAAAACAGAGAGTAGGAATAAACGGGGCATTTTCAGATTGACAGGCTGTAACTAGTGGGGTGCCGCAAGAATCACTGCTTGGGCCTCAGCTATTTACAATCTATATTAATGATTTAGATGAAGGGACTGAGTTCAATGTATCCAAGTTTGTTAATGATATAAAGCTAGGTTGGAAAGTAAGCGGTGAGAAGAACACAAAGAGTCTGCAAAGGGATATAGACAGGAAAAGTGAGTGGGCAATAAGGTGACAGAGTATAATGTGGGGAAGTGTGAGGTTATTCGCTTTGGTAGGAAGAATAGAAAAACAGAATCTTTTTCAAATGGTGGAAAACCCTTCTTCGCCTGGTTGAACTTGTTCTCACATTGAACACCTTCTCCTTTGATGCCACTCACTTCCTCCAAAGAAAAGGTGTTGCTATGGGAACCCGCATGGGTCCTAGCTGTGCCTGCCTATTCGTGGAATATGTGGAACATTCTTTGTTCCAGTCCTGCTCGGGTCCCCTCCCTCACCTCTTTTTCTGGTACATCGATGACTGTATTGGTGTTGTTTCCTGCTCTCACCCCGAACTAGAAAATTTCATCAACTTTTGCTATCAATTTCCACCCTTCCGTCGTCTTCACATGGTCCATCTCAGACTCTTCCCTTCCCTTCTTTGACTTCTCTGTCTCCATTTCTTGGGATAGATTATCAACCAATATCTACTATAAGCCCACTGACTCCCACAACTACTTGGACTACACTTCCTCCTACCCACTTCCTGTAAGGACTCTATTCCATTCTCCCAGTTTCTCCATCTCCGCTGCATCTGCTCTGACGATGCCACCTTCCATACCAGTGCTTCCGATATGTCTTCCTTTTTTCTCAACAGAGGATTCCCCTCCACTGTGGTTGACACGGCCCTCGACCGTGTCCGTTCTATCTCCCGCACTTCTGCCCTCACCCCTTCCCCTCCCTTCCAGAACCATGATAGAGTTCCCCTTGTCCCCACCTTTCACCCCACCAGCCTCCACATTCAACGGATCATCCTCCGCCATTTCCACCACCTCCAGCGTGATCCCACCACCAAACGCATCTTCCCCTCACCTCCCCTTTCAGCATTCCGCAGGGACCGCTCCCTCCGCGACACCCTTGTCCACTCCTCTACCACCCCTAGCACCCCTTCACCCGGCACCTTCCCGTGCAAGTGCAGGAAATGCTACACATGCCCTTATACCTCCCCCCTTCCCACTGTCCAGGGCCCCAAACACCCCTTCCAGGTGAAACAGTGATATACTTGTACTTCCTGCAATTTAGTATACTGTATTCGCTGCTCATGATGTGGTCTCCTCTACATTGGGGAGACCAAACGCAGATTGGGTGACTGCTTAGTGGAACACCTCCGTTCAGTCCGTAAGGGGGACCCCGAGCTCCCGGTGGCCTGTCACTTTAATTCTCCGCCCCACTCCCACTCTGACCTCACCATCCTCGGCCTCTTGCATTGTTCCAATGAAGCTCAACGAGAAAGCAAAGAGTTGGAATAAACGGGTCTTTTTCCGAGTGGCAGGCAGTGACTAGTGGGGTACCGCAGGGATCGGTCCTTGGACCCCAGCTATTCACAATATATATTAATGATCTAGACAAGGGAACTAGATGTAATATCTCCAAGTTTGCAGACGACACAAAGCTGGGTGGGCGTGTGTGCTGTGAGGAGGATGCCGAGAAACTCCAGGATGATTTCGACAGGTTGGGTGACTGGGCAGAAGCATGGCAGATGCAATATAACGTGGATAAATGCGAGGTTATCCACTTTGGTGTCAAAAACAGGAAGGCAGATTATTATCTGAATGGCAATAGATTGGGAGAAGGGGAAGTGCAACGAGACCTGGGTGTCCTTGTGCACCAGTCGCTGAAGGTAAGCATGCAGGTGCAGCAGGCGGTTAAGGCGGCAAATGGTATGTTGGCCTTCGTAGCGAGAGGGTTGGAGGAACAAGGATGTCTTGCTGCAGTTGTACAGGGCCTTGGTGAGACCACATCTTGAGTATTGTGTGCAGTTTTGGTCGCCTTATCTGAGGAAGGAGGCTCTTGCCATGGAAAGAGTTCAGCGAAGATTCACCAGGCTGATACCTGGGATGGCAGGAATGACGTATGAGGAGAGATTGGGTCGATTGGGCTTATACTCGCTGGAGTTTAGAAGAATGAGAGGGGATCTCATTGAAACTTATAAAATTCTGAAAGGACTGGACAGACTAGATGCAGGAAGGATGTTCCCGATGGTCGGGGAGTCCAGAACCAGGGGTCACAGTCTAAGGATAAGGGGTAAGCCATTTAGGACAGAAATGAGGAGGAATTTCTTCACCCAGAGAGTGGTGAACCTGTGGAATTCTCTACCACAGAAGGCAGTAGAGGCCAATTCATTAAATATATTCAAGAAGGAGTTGGATATATTTCTTAAGGCTAAAGGGATCAAGGGATATGGGGAGAAAGCAGGGACAGGGTTCTGAATTTGGATTATCAGCCATGATCGCATTGAATGGCGGAGCAGGCTAAAGGGGCCGAATGGCCTACTCCTGCTCCTATCTTCTATGTTTCTGTGTTTCGTTTAGGTACGCTACAGCCCTCTGGACTCAACATAGAGTTCAACAATTTCAGATCATGACCACGGCCCCTATCACATTTATATATATATTTTATTTTTTCATCCACCCTTTTGTTTGGCCCCCATTTTTTCTTCCCTCCCTGAAGCTGGCAGCTGTCCTTCATTCCGCCAGCGCATTTCACACTTCATCTAGCCTCAACCTGTCACATTACCACCTCCTCTCGCCTTGAATATCTCTTAATGTCTCTCAATGTCTCTTAATCTCTCCTGCCTTCTATACTTCCACAGACCTTCCCTTTTGTTCTTTCATCCCCTCCCCCTTTTCCCAGCATTATACTTGCTTTAAATCTATTTCATTTCCTGCTTTTTTCCAGTTCTGACGAAGGGTCTTCGACCTGAAACGTTAACTCTGTTTCTCTCTCCACGGATGCTGCCTGGCCTGCTGAGTTTTTCCAGCGTTTTCTGTTGTTATTTTGGATTTCCAGCATCTGCAGTATTTTGCTATCATAAAGGTTTACTAGATTTGATTCATGGGATGAGAGGGTTGTCCTATGAGGAGAGATTGAGTAGATTGGGCCTATACTCTCTGGAGTTTAGAAGAATGAGATTCTGAAACATATAAGATTCTGAGGGGGATTGAGAGTAGATGTTGAGAGGTTGTTTCCCTTGGCTAAGGAGTCTAGAACTAGGGGACATAGTCTCAGGATAAGGAGTCGGCCATTTAAGACTGAGCGGAGGAGGAATTTCTTCACTCAGAGGGTTGTGAATCTTTGGAATTCTCTACCCCAAAAGGCTGTGGATGCTGAGTCGTTGAGTATTTTCAAGGCTGAGGTAGATAGAGTTTTGGCCTCTAGGGAAATCAAGGATATGGAGATCGGGCAAGTACGTGGAGTTGAGATCGAAGATCAGCCATGAGTGGCGGAGCAGGCTGTATGGCCTACTCCTGCTCTTATGTTCTTAAAGTTATTTATAATCAGTTTAAATGTGGTCTTCTGTAACAAAATAGCACTACCAACAATGAAATGCTTTGAGAGGATCATCTAATACAACTTTTATATGTGTTAAAAAGTGTTTTGCATCCAAAGGGCAAAACAATCAGAGGAAAATGCTCATTAGGCAAAAATATCAGACAGGATAGCTCAAAGAACATGCTCGCCTCAAATTTCCCAAGAACCAAATTAAAACATGCTTAAACACTTACTTGACTGTTGCTCAGCAGATCTCTTACAAACTTCTTTACAAATTCCTTTCAGTGGCCATATATTGCTTCCCCAGCCCTACAAGTAAAGGGACTGAATTTCTGTGGGGATTCTCCTGATCATCTGCTGTAATGTTGACATTTGTGCTGTTTCTCTGGCTATTCCGCAGATCAAATGTAAAAGTACTGTAATATCACGTGAACCTTGCAATGGAGGCTTATTTGTATATCTTTCTCTCGGTATTATGATTCCTCCCCTTTGGTTTAGCAAAAGGATTTTGTTTTTTTCTGGCAGATAAACAACTGCTTAAAATGAGTTTTAGTTGTACACATTGCCCTTCATGGCTGCAAGCCGTTCCTAGAATAGTACATTTCAAATTACTCATAGGGACTCAATAATCTTATGCATTCTCAACTCAATTTTCATTGGAATTATCAACTAAATTGAAGTAAAGTTAGGTCTAGTGCATCCCTCACCTCATTTAAATACGTTTATAATCTATGTATTACATTGTGTGTTGAGGGGATGGGGTGAGAGAGACACACACTGACAGCAGGAATTATCAAGAAAATACATGTGCCATTATCCATGGACATAAAGAATTGTGCTTGCTCCCATAAAAGTTACATGAAGTTATATGCTTAAAATGCAAGAATGTATGGTGGGGGAAGCTACTACAGTTTGGCAAACAAGATTTGTAAGGGGAATATTGAAAGACTATTTTAAAACTGACTAAGTGTATTGGCCCGGATTTTGTGGTCGGTATGGCGGAGAACTCTCAGAGTACGCCACCATACCTCCTTTGAAATCCACCGCAAGTTCGGAATTTCCACACGTGCTTGCGCATACGCGAAATCCGGAACTTCCGGTCTGTGAACATATGCATCGACAGGCCAGCCACGCGGACCACGAAAAAACAATTTCTGGTCAGAGTTGACTGGCCAGCAATTGCGCACAGAAATGTTACGGTTGATGCAAACAAGTTCAGGGCCTGTTTGCATCAGCGTAAGGGGATATTTCAGGCATGATTGAAACATTTTCATATCGTAAATTATACACATACACAATCAAATGAATTTCTGTAAATATTGGCCCGGATTACAGTTTTAATAATGTCTCAAATGATCAAATATTAAATTTTTAGCGAAGTTGGTGGAATGAAACTACTTATGAATTAAATTCCAATTCTGTAAATTGTAATTAGATCAGATTTCAGGATTCCATTACGGGATTCCCTTTGGAAATGATTAAATAGGAATTCTGCTTTGTGATTGGAGGACCAGCCCACGTAGGAGCCCCAGGTGGGCAGAGGAAACGCTTCAAGGACACCCTCAAAGCCTCCTTGAAAAAGTGCAACATCCCCACCGACACCTGGGAATCCCTGGCCCAAGACCGCACAAAGTGGAGGAGAAGCATCCGGGAAGGTGCCGAACACCTCAAGTCTCTTCGCTTGGAGCAAGCGGAAGCCAAGCGCAAACAGCGGAAGGAGCGCACGTCAACCCAAGCACCCCACCCACCCGCCCCTTCAGCCACCGTCTGTCCCACCTGTGACAGAGACTGTAGGTCCCGCATTGGACTCATCAGTCACCTGAGAACTCATTATTAATGTGGAAGCAAGTCATCCTCGGTTCCGAGGGACTGCCTAAGAAAGAAAAGCCCACGTGATCCCGGGTACGCTTCCGCACCGCCTGTTTCCCTGGGATCCGTGGGCCATTACGCTGCCCTCCGCCTCGAATCCTCAGACTGCAAGCCTTTGTAGGTTAAGGAATTTCAGGCATGTTGACAAATAAGCTCAACTATTATATAGTATTACCAAGTATTTACAGCACAGAAACAGGCCATTCGGGCTAACTGGTCTATGCCGGTGTTTATGCTCCAAATGAGCTGCCTTCCACTCTAATTCATCTAACCCAATCAGCATATCCTTCTAAAATGCAGTGAAACAAAGTCAAAATTTACTTATTTCCAAGGGAAGGAAGCAGTAGATGAAACACCCAAAGTAACAAGGGAAAATTTGAAGGATATTGAATAAGCTGAAACATGTGTCCATTGTTCTTAGGACTACCTACATATATACAGAAATCCCACCATGTTTATTCAGCCTTTTTCCTTTTTGTCTGTCCAGTCTCGAAGCCAACAGCTAATCCCACTTATTGTGAAAGTAATAGAATAACAACTGCTCAATTCAACAGTCACATCTTCCACTAACTGACGATGGGACAGGTCCACCTAAATATTTTGTAAATTCATATGTTAAGTGATTGCACAAGGAAACGTTACCTCCTCCACAAGAAGCTGAGCATTCAGAACGAACAATAGCCCATGTGAAATTGTGTTTTGGAGCTGCTTTATTCTCAGTCTCTGATTTTGGCAAGGCATATTCCCATCCGATCCCTGGATTTTTGCCCTGAAGTAGTATCTGGATAAACAAAATAAAAGTTGGAAAAAATGTTTTCATCATCTCATCTTCTAACATGTTAAAAACGATCAGACTGCAGCTTAGTCAAACAAATGACCTTATTAAACAGTCGCTAACAGTTGGATTAACTTTTTCCGTTCATAAATGTTTTGCAGCTTGCCTCAGAGCAGTAGCCCTTTCTCACATTAAACCATATCTGAATGTAGCAAACCACAACAACAAAACCTTTTCCAATACTAGTTTGCACAGTGTTTTCACAACTCAGTGAAACAGTCTCTCATTTTTTAGAATAGCAAGTAGTTCTATACATAATATTCAGTAATTTGATTGTGCTATTAAAAAAATGTTTCTTGCAGTACTGACCAAAGGTGATGGGGTTCATGTGAACTGCCCCTCCACCTCCAAATAAAGAAAGGCTGAAAGGAATCCTAATGCTAAATCTTAATGCAGTTTTGCTCCTTTTATTCCATTCCACTCCAGACTTGATTCATTAGTTGTGCACCTGACCTCAACCTGCAATGTGTTGGAAGGATAGAGTTCAAGGCAGTATTTGAAGCAGGAGCACAGCTTTCAGTAGAACTTGTAAATTATTTGCTGGCTTGGGAGTCTTGCTCACCACTGCAGCTTTTCTAAGTGGCACGGTTTAATGTAAGACAGTGGCTACTCCCACAGTTCCACACATCATAAGTGCCCTGACTTAGCTGTGAAACAACTGGGAGGGCACAGGTCAGTTCAGAACTTCTCTTGATCTTGATACTATTAAGTTTTGGATCCTCTCAGTAGAGACTTAAACACATAGCAGTGGACATGTATTTGTTATAGCAGCTCTCCCACAGGTGTGCCTCTGGTAGCCTGATATCAAGCTCAAATGCTTCTCTCTGTTTGAGCATGCTCGAACACAAAACCTGTATATTTCAAATGGGTCTCCTTTTCAGAATGCAAGTGGCGCTTTGCTTTTCTCAGGGTTTTATACATGGATTCAGCTCATCTTTAATTGGATAAAACTTGAGTTTCCAGTTGATGTGGACATTGTCCTTGATATTTTTTGTATGGCACACCCCACTAGTCAAGCATTTTAGGTGGCCATGTGCTCAACATCAACATGCTGTCTCCAGTCTTAAGTTCTATTGGGGGAAAAATTCAGTATCGCCCCGTTTGGGGCGCAATTAGCGGCCGGGCGCAAAGATTAGCACCTGGCGCTAATTATCGCCTCCGACTACAAACTTGACTTTTATTGCCCCTGGAGCTGATTGGAGCGCTAAATCAGGCGCTACACATCTGTCTTAAGGCGCAAAGGCCGAGGAGCGAGGCGCTACCTCAGAGCGCTGGCGAATCTCATGTGATGTCAGTTAGCAATGGAACAGACACAATGGCGCTGGCCAGTTCTTAAAGGGGATGGTTGATCTTGCTTTCCATCCACATCCTGCTCATTGCAGCCTTGAATCTCGGCCTGGAGAGACCTGTACATCAAATCTGCTGGAAAGAACAATGGAGAGAACCAGGGAAAGAGCTCAGAGTGCAGCCCCCACAGTCTCTTCTAAATAGATGCAAGGAAGGGCAAATCAAAATGAACCTGCAAAGTGCTGCTCAGTACCCAAAACTCCTTCACACAGCATTGAATCTCTCCAGAAGTCCCTCTCTCTCTCTCTCAGAATGCGTGGTTCAAAAATGTCACCAACAAAAAGAGGCAGGAAGCGGTCGCCTTTAAATAGCGCTCCCCCAGTCCCTTCCTGACTGCAAAACGCTCCCCTCAACCTGTCGTTGCTAGCGGCAGGCGGTAAGGCAGGGGGCGCCACTCAATATCCACTCCAGGGCACTACCGGGGCGTTGCGCACTCGACTGACGTCACGATCTGCCGGCGCAAGAGATCGTGGCGGTATTGTTTAGCGCCGCCGCAAAATGTCTACTTAATTTCGCGAGCGGCGCAAACATCGCCGCGCCCAGGCGCTAGTTGCTTTGCACCCCATTAGCGCCCTCTTAAGGTGCTAACGGGAGGCGCAACCAACTGAATTTTTCCCCCATTGTTTTTTCAATAAGCTTGGGAGTCTTAGGGCTAGAAATTCGGTGCCTTAGTGTCTCCTGTTAGCGCCTCCGGGGGGCGATAACAGGGCTCTAAGGACCTACCGCCCAGGCGCGGCGATGTTACTGCCGCCCGTGAAATTCACCTGGCAGTTTGCCGCGGCAGTAACCCCTAGCGCCACGATCTCCTGCGCCCGGCGATCGTGACGTCATTCGGCTGCGCATTGCCCCGGTAGCGCCCCGGACCAAAAATTAATTTCCGCCCCCTGCAGCATCACTGGGCGATGACACCGACAGCTGCAGGAGACGTTGATCGGAAGGCTGGGCGTGTCGGGGCCGACACTTAAAGGTGAGGTGGCCGAGGTAGGTTAAATAAAAAATCTGAACTGCTCTTTGCATTTTTTTTTGTTTCGTCGCCACCCATCGATCAGTCCGGCACTCTGCTGCAGTGCATCGGACCGCATCGCGGCTGCCGTCGGGGACCAGGTAAGTTGTTTCCTTGCATAGCCTGCAGCGATGGCCCTTCCTTTTAAGGGAGGGAACGAGCCTACCAACACGGCAGCGCTGTACGGCCCATTGTGTAGCGCTGCACAACTTCCACCCCGCCTGCTGCCTGTTGCGCTCCAGGAATGAAGTGGAGCGCTTGATTTAGCGCTCCACTTCCTTCCTGGAGCGCAAAACTGCATTTTTTTTTTTTAAGTTGTGAAACATTAGCACTAATTTTCTCAACTTTTAAAAGTTAGCGCCCTAAACAGGGCTATAATGGCCCGTAATTTCCGACAGGAGGCATCCTGCGTGCGGCTGCCTCCTATCGGGAAAAAATCTACGCCCTTACCTGAGGGCTCCCAAGGTCCGGACTCTTCCGATCCTGGGCCTCTCCTGGTGTGCGCGCGCAGAGGCCCAGGTATCCCAGGGGCACAGGCATTTCGCAAGCATCCCTCGGATCACGTGGGCCAGGCGAGCCAATGGGAGAAGGGAATCCCCCTTCATACTTTTGACAGGTAGACCTGTCAAAAGTATGAATGGGGATCACTGAAAAAAGGCATCAAAACATTAAATACATTTTTAAAAAACCATCACGTTTTTAAAATGAGTTAAAATGACATTAAATTAAATATTTTAAACAAAAATTTAATTTTTTGAAAAAAATAACCAAGTTTTTTACAGGGCTAAAAATAAACTTACCTTTTGTTAAAGTATTTTTAAATTATAAATGAGTGAAAATTTTTTTTTTTTTGAAACTTTTTTAAACTCTTATGCTGGTAAAAGCAGGCCTTACCGCTGCTTTTACCAGGCATAAGATTTTTAATGGATTTCAGCGGGCGGAGGTTGTGCAGAAAGCGGAACTCTCCCCCCCACAGAGGCCCTTCTCCAGGGCAGGCAGAGGATCTGTCAAGAGGATTCTTGACAGATCGGAAGTGCCGGTTTTCAGCACATGCGCTTCACATGCCTGAAACCGGCACTTGCGAGGCCCCTACGGGTGTGTACACAGCTCGTGCACACCCGTAGGGATCGGAAATTATGGGCCTATGAATTCTCCCCCTTAGTTTTGCTTAAGCACAGATGGATAGACAACTAGCATGATGAATACTTGTACCCCACCACAATTTTACCCTTGATTTAAAATTTATGTGAATCTAAATGCTCATTTCAATTGACTCCACTTGTCCTGAGTGCATATGGCTATAAGAACAATCAAACAGATTTGCACATCACAGATAAGGCTACACTTACCTGTGGCTTTGGTAGATAGCAAGTGTGGAATGAAGATGAATTAACGTGACAAGCTGTGTATGATTTGTCCATTTCATTTTGACTTTCGCAATTTAAACACATATACTAATTCTACTAGCTTGGCTCAGTGGTAGCACTCTCATCTCCGAGTCTGAAGGTCATGGGTTCAAGCTTTGTCCTAATCTAAAATGACACCTATTGCAGTACTGAGGGAGTGCTACATTGTTGGTGGTGCTGTCTTTTAGATGGCATGCTAAATTGAAGCCCTGTCTGTTCAGGTGGACATACAAGATCCCTTGGGACTATTCAAAGATGAGCAGGAGAGTTGTCCTGGTCAACATTTAGCCCTCAATCAATGCCAACAAAAACAGATTAACCAGTAATTATCGCATTGCTGTTATTGGCATCTTGCTGTGTGCAAACAAATGCAAGTGAACTTAATTAATAATAACATTTCCAACTTATTTTATGTTAACAAAGCAGCGATTGATGAAAGATGTAAGGAGTAATTTTATGATGGTCCGTTTCAAGTGCAACATCTTGCTAGATGGGACTATAAGTCATAGAATATTCCCCATCATATGATAGCCCCTCTCTGATCTGTGCTCCCATTAACAAGGTTCCACATTAATTGCCCCTGTGTTGTATATACAGATATGTTTAAATGCAGAATTAGATAAAGTGATTAGATAATGAAATTTAGTGAGAAAGATAAATGTGGTGAGTAATTTATTAATTTGGTAAGGTACTGAATGAGTGAATAAAGCATGCATGAAATGGAGTACATGTAATGTGGTGGGGAGGACTGTATATTACTGCGTTACAGTAGATTCAAAATGGTTGGAAGTAAAAATGTTCTGAATGAGTAATGGGATTAAAGCAAAAATGGATAGTGGGGACAATGGAAAACAGGAGCACTGCAAAATGTATTTAAATAATAAATCTAGCGATAGTTAATTAGGAATTTAGCATGATTAAATCATTAGTTTTACTTCTGGTTGTTCCGAGCAGGGTGTCAGACTAATCACGGGCTTCAGGGCTGCGGATAGAGGAGTGGTCAACATTATTAGGTGGCGGAAGAATAATTAACAAATATATATTAAAAATGGAAGGCGAGTCACAACATCCCATGCAGTAACTGTTATACAGGTAGGTGCTGCTGCCATAGGTAACTTCAATCATATTTTTTAAATCAGACAACGTTACATGCCAAACTGCAATTTGCTGTTCTATATTATCACTGCAATTCAACCCTCTAACCATTGTGTGGCTCTGCAGCAAAATCTTTTCTGCAGGCAATTTGTAACAACGACCCTTTTTTTGTGAAGCTAATCCATAAGAATAGCTGTTTAATAATAATATTAGAAGTGCTAATCTCTGTGCATCTTTCTAGAGAACAGTAAAAACTGTGAAGGAATTAGCCAATTAGGACTCCAGTAGAGTGCCAATCATTGTTGAACTATTTCCCATTCTGCTGAATGCAGCTAGAGCTCGAAAAAGTTGTCAGCTATTCAATGACATTCTTGCGCGTCTACAATTGAATAAATCACTTTCACTCCTGTGAATAGATCCACCCCCCGAACCCATTCATCAGGCAGCAAAGACTCCCCGAAGATGTGTGGCAGGGATGATGACAGTGTCTAATGTCATCTGTTGCGGCACCATTACAGAGGCCTTCTATATAATGCAGAGCATCCTGGTGTGAGTGGCTGTTCCAGGAACTCCTGCACACATCCCATGGAACACAGAGGCCTCCAGACACATAGCTCCATGAATGTATGGAGGAATGATCATCTGGGGCTATACAACCTGCTGGTTGGGAATGTGTAGATGTTTCTAGATCTCCTGTGAAGCTGCCTGATGAGCCCAGCTTCCCGGGTTGTTTGCTGTTCTTCCTCCTCCATAAATAAATGATAACGACGGGGAATCCCTCTGGGGTAAAATATTTTGTCGCCTTCCTCTTCATTTTAGGGCAAATTCCCCAAACAAGAAAAAGAGTTTTGAGGCAGACTTCCAAATGAAGCTTGGAACCTCGAAAATAAAGAGAAAAAATATAATTAACTTCAGATCAATCCCAAGTTATGACTCTGTCCCTGGAGCAATTTGCAGCTAAAGCGTGGCAGGATGGGTTTACTACCTGGCCAAAAAGTTGCCACTGACCCCACAATTTTCCCAGGGCCAGGCCCAATTAAATATTTTTGGTGTTTGCTCCTTGCAGTGTTCTTATCTGCGCTTGTGTATTCACCACCGGGGCAGGATGGAAAATGGCTGCAGTTGCACAAATCTGATGCCTCCAGCAGCTTAAAAGGGCCAGATAGCCACAAAGTAAACATTTTGGTGCTTTTGACATTAAATAGAAAATGCACACTGTGGATCTATCAATTCATTTCTCCTGCATTGATCGTACTCACTGCAGGGGTGATCAATGAAAAAATCCACAGGGCACGTTTAAATGGGTAATGGCCTTCTCCTACCAACCCTAGATACCTGTTGTGTACAGGCATAAGCAGCGTATAATGTTGCCAAGGCGGTAATGATGGAAAACTGAACAAATGATGTCACAGCATCATTACCGCCTCATTTAAATATGCCCCCGTATCTGGATAGGCATTTCCAGCGTGCAGCACAAGTGATGCTGGAAGATCAGGATGACCATTAAAGTGGGTGTGGATCCTGCGGTAAAAATCCCAGCTCAATTTTTCACCACCACCTGCCTGAGTGACGTTGGAAAACAGGTGCCAACCTGGGAGGAAAATCCTGCCCAAGGAATTTAAGTTATTGGAAAAATAATTGTCCAACCTTGTAAAGCCAATCGGTCTGCGGGAATCATGTGACTACAAGTTCTCTCCTGTAAATTATGTGGTTACCAGGGTATCCGCTTCTAACCTCTTATTGATCACTGGTAAGCATGATTGTTTTTTTGAATTATGTGTCTATGGGGCTCCAAGAGAATGAATTTCCTGTCCAGCAACAGATGCACTAAGATACAAGGACTGTTGAATCTAAATGGGGAAGCACTGAATTAACAAAGGAATTTAGTGATCAACATGCGCAAGTTATTAAAAGCTAGTTCGCAGGTGCAACATTGACCAAAAAGCTCAATTTTATGTTGCTCTTCAATGTAAAAGTTTTAGAATGTAAAGACAAGGGGGGAAAAATTCAGTTGCTTTGCGCCTCCAGTTAGCGCCCGGGCGCGGCGCCGCCAACGTCTCCCGCGAAATTTAGCGGCGGTGGTAACCGTTAGCGCTGCATGGCGCTGCGCCTCCAGCGATTACGTCATCGCCGTGCGCAGCGCCCTGACTTACCACCGGACGCTATGTCCGACGGGGTCAGGGGGGCCAACCTGCGGCCGGGGCGGTGCTAGTTAAAGGGGAAGTGGCGCGCGGCCATTTTTGTTGCTGGCCGCCTGCCAGCACCTGCACCCGTTGCTGTCCCCGGCTTCCGTGAACCCCCCCTGCAGGGTGCCGGCTGCTCTCCATGAGCCCGGCACTCCCGATCCCTGGTGGCACAGCTGGGCGCCGGGACGCGCTGCGCCAGGCCCCTCCCCTTTAATAAGGGGAGGAAGGCCTGCAGTACCGTGGCGCGATGTACTGCAGCACCATAGAGGGACGCGGGGCGCTTCCAGTGGCGCCCCTCCTCCCTCTCGGGGCGCTACCTGGGAAAATCGGCCGTGGGGGTGCTAATTTATTCGGGCCACTAAAAGTAGCGAAATTAGCGCCCCAAAGGGGGCGCAACTCAATTTTTCGCCCAAGGACTATACTGCAGTTATAGAGCATTGAAATTACATTTTAAAAACTTTTAATTAAACTGGTACTTGGACTTATTTCGTATATCAGTATTTTGTTAAAATTATGTAACAAAATACCAACAATAATTTGGGATTTGTTTTCAACTTGAAGGTTAAAAAAGATAATTTGAGGTCAATGGAAAGATTCTTGACCTTTGACCATCAGGGGGTAATAACGAGTTAAATGTTTACTAAAGTGAAATAAATCGTTTAGCTGTTCAACCTTCTATTGAGGTTAAAACAGTTTCTATCACTTGGGAAGTGATAGATACTACAAAACATGTTCCTTTTCTTATTTGCACTAAGGAGCATTGTAGAGCGTGTGCTAGCCCAAAGAATTATCTGTGCTGCACTTCAAACATCCCGGCTTTTTAAATTAAGGATGTGTTTGGTGTATTTTATGTACGTTTTTATTCTTTTAAGGCTAACGTTTAATATCCTGTCAAAGGGCCATTACGACAGATTGCAATTCAACAGCACTGAAAGGCGTTGGCAATGATCCTTTTGATTTACTATACACCATGCAAGTAGCACACCAGCTGTGGGGCAAATTTTAAATGTATTATATAAAATACTTAAATAGCAAAATGATTTTATTTCATACATTTGGAGGAAGTATAAATGATCTGTGCCAAATGCCCAGTTCTTGATCATACAATTGGAGTGCTGAAAACATTGATCATTTTAAATATTAATTGTCATATTTTATATTTTTAGGGGCAAAAATTGGGTCGCGCCCCCTTTGGGGTGCTAACTTCGCTGGGACACTACTTTTAGCACCCTGAAAAAGTTAGCGCCCCGCACCCGAAATTCGATGCTGGCGCCCCAAGCAGGTGGCGGGGCGCTACTGGAAGTGCTCCCCCTCCCTCTTGGGGCGCTCCAGCCCAATATCACGGCACTACGTGCCACAGCACCACGTGCGCCGCGGTACTGCAGGCCTTCCTCCGCTTATTAAAGTGATGGGGCCTTGCGCAGCACGAACTGGGCCCCAGCTGGGCCACCGGGGAGCGGGGTGCCGGCAAAAGAGCCCGGCACTCAAGAGGAGTACCGGGCTGCCTGGTACCCTGCGGGGGAACGGCAGAGGGGGCAGGTGCTGGCAGGTGGCCAGCAAATAAAATGACCGCTCGGCACCTCCCCTTTCAATATTGCCGCCCCGGCCGCACGTACGACTCCCTGACCCTGTCCGACATAGCGTCCGGCGGTAGGTCAGGGGGCGCAACCGAAGTTTGCGGCCAGGGCGCTGCGCATGGCAATGATGTCATTGCCGGAGGCGCAGCATCGTGGGGCGCTACCGGCTACTGCCACCGCTAACCTCCCGCTGAATTTCGCAGGAGGCATTAGCGGTGCCGCGCCCGGGCGCTAGTTGCTTTGCGCCCCGTTAGCACCACCAAATTTTGGCCCCTTAATGTTTCTAAATGTTGCCACTAGGTACATATATTTTATTGCGAAGTGATACCAGAACGGTTAACAATCCTTTCAAACGCACTGTGAAATCGGTGGAGAGCCTATCCTTTCTGCTGCAAAAAAACCTTCTAATTTTTAGCGTTGAGCGGTATGCGTTCAGTACAAGTAGTTTGTTTCTGTGGGTGGTTTTCTGGTAACAGTACCATTTCAATTTTATTTAAACTTATTGAACAATTCACAGATTTTGCACGTTTTAGGGTAAATGTTATATTGCTCACAACTATATCCGCTGCTTGCTCTCAATTTTCAATACAAATGGGTTCCTTTCACAGTGAAACAGGCTCCTGCGCCTACTTTCACTAATGGTAACATTTTCAGACGTAGTTGGTGGGCAATTAGCCCAACTCTGCGTTGGCAATGAGTATTTCCCCGTTGGTGCGGATCATCAGTCAAGGCGTACCTCGACAGATCGCAAGTTCGGGATTTAGCGCATGCGGAAATCCCTAACTTGCGGTCAATATCAAAGGCGGTATGACGGCATACTCTCAGAGCATGCCGTTATACCCACCGCAACATCTGCTCCATTGTTATGTCACTTCTGAGACCAGCACTATATTGACAGGAACTAAGTTTGTCTGTTGATTGTAAAGGTCTTAAGTGAAGTGAGTATTGTTAGGTTCAACCTAGTTGTTAGCAGGCATCAATCACAGCACCAAAATGGCAGTCTCACTTGTAGAGGTTGTATGAATGGCTAGTGTGGGAATTAAAAAAAAAAAATCACACAGATGCTGTAGGGCTAACTACTAATTGAGGCATATTAGAGGGAGCTCGACTTTACCAGGAGTGTTTGACGCTGATTATTAGCTGCGAAAAGCAGAAAGAATTACTATTCCCCAAAGTGGACACCCTTCTTATCAATTAATTCCAAAATATGGAAAAAATGCAAAGTTCTTGCTAATTTCCAACATTATATTCTTCAACAGTGTTAAGGTATGGTTGAACAGGAATAACACAAAAGGTATGTATTGCAACTGAGAATACAAGACTACAAGATAGATTTAATTTAAACTTAATCTCAATTCTTACAGTTGCATAGCTGGCTGCAGCATAAATGAGGGATCGGAGGACCTCGAACAGACTGAGAATTACTTTAATTCTCTTCATTTTCTATTTTAAAGTACATTTGTATCAAGTTTTACGTTCTTAAAATAATGCAAATTCTTCCTCAAGGCAGTGCTGGGTGCACAAGATTTATAAAAATGGAAACCGATCTCAGTTCACATGGTGCATCCAAATTTATCCTGTACAGCTTCAAGTTTGTTTATTATTTAGCATAGATAGATGGAATGTCTAAAACTAAATAGAATTACAACAGAAAGCTGCTGATGGATTTTTTAAAAACATGGATCTTGAAATTATGCTGTGTGATATTCGCATGTGAATGTTTGATGCATTTGTCAAATTCCTCTCTCACTCTTTCAGACTTTATAACAGACGGCTGAGAGTTGAATTTCTCCCTCAATATGTACTGCAGCAATCTGATCAAAACTATAGTTTGCCCCTCTTTTACCACTCACTACCAGCCCACCAATAGCACTAGGCTCTAATCTAGAGTTTTACTTTGCGGGTGATCCTTTGCAAGGCTTCTCCCGAGAAAACATGGAGGGCCAGAATTTGCGGAGGGTATGATGGCGTACTCAGAGTATGCCGTCATCCCGCTTTTGAAATGGACCGCAAGTTCTGGATTTCTGCATGCACTTGCGCATGCGTTAAATCCCGAACTTGTGATCTGTCAAGTTCCGCTCCACCTTGGAAATCCCAATTGCTGGTGCAGAGTTGGGCTAATTGACCACCAACTGCCCAGCAATTACGTACGGAAATTTTACAACTGATGCAAACAGGCTCAGGGCCTGTTTGTATTAGCGTAAGGGATACCTGAAAAGATCCAAAGTATTGTTTGGCATATATTTAGCTTATTTAGCTTACATAAAAGTGAAATTGTTAGTTTGCTTTGTCTACACATTTTATTAAAATCCTGATGTTCATAGAAACATAGAAGATAGGAGCAGGAGTAGGCCATTCGGCCCCTCCAGCCTGCTCCGCCATTCAATGCGATCATGGCTGATCATCCAAATTCACTACCCTGTCCCTGCTTTCTCCCCATATCCCTTGATCCCTTTAGCCTTAAGAAATATATCCAACTCCTTCTTGAATCTATTTAATGAATTGGCCTCTACTGCCTTCTGTGGCAGAGAATTCCACAGGTTCACCACTCTCTGGGTGAAGAAATTCCTCCTCATTTCTGTCCTAAATGGCTTATCCCTTATCCTTAGACTGTGACCCCTGGTTCTGGACTCCCCGACCATCGGGAACATCCTTCCTGCATCTAGTTTGTCCTGTCCTGTCAGAATTTTATAAGTTTCAATGAGATCCCCTCTCATTCTTCTAAACTCCAGCGAGTATAAGCCCAATCGACCCAATCTCTCTTCATACGTCATTCCTGCCATCCCAGGTATCAGCCTTGTGAATCTTCGCTGAACTCCTTCCATGGCAAGAACATCCTTCCTCAGATAAGGTGACCAAAACTGCACACAGTACTCAAGGTGTGGTCTCACCAAGGCCCTGTACAACTGCAGCAAGTCATCCTTGTTCCTGTACTCAAACCCTCTCGCTATGAAGGCCAACATACCATTTGCCGCCTTAACCGCCTGCTGCACCTGCATGCTTACCTTCAGCGACTGGTGCACAAGGACACCCAGGTCTCGTTGCACTTCCCCTTCTCCCAATCTATTGCCATTCAGATAATAATCTGCCTTTCTGTTTTTGACACCAAAGTGGATAACCTCGCATTTATCCACGTTATATTGCATCTGCCACGCTTCTGCCCAATCACCCAACCTGTCCAAATCATCCTGGAGTTTCTCGGCATCCTCCTCGCAGCACACACGCCCACCCAGTTTTGTGTCGTCTGCAAACTTGGAGATATTACATCTAGTTCCCTTGTCTAGATCATTAATATATATTGTGAATAGCTGGGGTCCAAGGACCGATCCCTGCGGTACCCCACTAGTCACTGCCTGCCACTCGGAAAAAGACCCGTTTATTCCAACTCTTTGCTTTCTGTCTGCCAACCAGTTCTCTATCCAAGTCAATACCTTGCCCCCAATCCCAAGTGCTTTAACTTTACACGCTAATCTCTTATGCGGGACCTTATCAAAAGCCTTTTGGAAGTCCAAATACACCACATCCACTGGTTCTCCCTTATCTATTTTACCAGTTACATCCTCAAAAAATTCCAGTAGATGTTGAAGTTTCGTGCTGTCATTTCGCCAGTTGATTTGTGTGGGGCAATCTGAATTCAACCAATACTAAATCCCGAATAATGAACGAAATGTTACTCCTAACTATATATTTATATCTTATTTCCTGACATTAAAGCTTTTAAAGTCACCATACGGTGCTGTTGCCATTGCCCATTCTGTGAGTGGATTCAGCGGGTCAGGCACCCTTCCTTCTCCTCTGTCACCTTATTTCCCTCTTGTATTAATTGTCATGTCCAACTTAACAATGTAACTTTATTCCCCCGTGCACCAGTTATCATATCCCATTTAACAATTAACTGTAAAAGCCCGATACTGATTCCCACATATCTGTCCAGAGGAAATTCACCGCTTCCACTGATTGGAGCACCAGGCCCACATGATCCCAGGAATGCTTCCGCACACGCTGAGCCCCTGGGATCCGTGGGCCATTACACTGCCCTCGAGTACACAGCATCAGAGAGCAAGTTCACGAAGGAGGGTCCCCATCCTGTAAGTGCGATTCCTATTCGGATGCCGGCGGCGTACTCCGTAGGTCTGCCACCGACCGCAAAATACAGGCCTGTAAAACGGCCTAAACATTGCTCACACTACCTTTCCAGGATTTCTGCAGTTCTTTCACCAAAGTTATGGCGGTTAAGCGGCAGAACTCCTACAGAAACACACCCTTTTATTTTTACTGTAATGCTTTAAATTTGAAAGTTGACATGTATATTTTGAAGTAATCTGGTATCTTAGAATCCCTTGAAGAATAACAAACAACTAAGGATTCATGGCAACATTAGATTTTCTCATCTTACAACAACAATCATACAAACAGAGGTTGTTAGCGCAAAATTATCACACAGGATGACATAATAGTCCCACGTAGTAAACCTTTTTTCCAGCGTGCCTGTTACTATTCACATTATGGGTTACTGAGAGCATTGCATTATGATAGCTCTTGGCAATTTACCATTACTTTCCATATTACACATCCTTTGCTCTCAAGGGATCCTACATGCCCGGTATGTTTTCAATCAAGTACAATATTATCTTGATTATAATCTTTCAGTTCTGTATGGAGTTAAGGTGTTCCAAACACTATTAGATTAGATCATACTTCAGCGTTACACCCATCCATCCTGAAGCAACACACGCTATTTCATTTTCAAACCTAGTGCGCTAATGGTTATACAGGCATTTGAAACAGGCAATTAGACGTTTCCCTAATTAAGCTGTGCAATTATAGGAGTATCACATAAGATTTGAATCAATCAATTTATAAGATTGCAGCACTTTCACTGTCTGTTCAAATTTGAGAACATCCCCATGTGGAAGCCACTCAGCTGGAACTTGGAGAAATAGCTAGGGTTAATGGAGAAATTGTTTATGGCTTATTACTCTTGTAGTTTATAATACACTGTAGTTAGAAATGTTCACTGAAACAGATATGAAGATTATTTCCCAGGTTTTCACACCACAAATCAATTGGTACAGTACAGTAGTACTGCTTCAACAGTGATTTAAACTACCACAATATTATTATGGAACTCATCATTGAGTTCAACAATTTCAAACTATAACCCCATCCCCCATTTTTCATACTGTATGATTTTGCCATTCCCATTTGCAATATTTTATCTTTCCTGCCTCTTACATAAGCACAGTATGTTCCTTCAATTCTCCCCCCCCCCCCCACCGTCTCTGCACCTGCTTAAAATCTGTTACATCTCCAGCTTTTTCCAGTTCTGATGAAGGGTCCCAGACCTGAAACGTTAACTCTGTTTCTCTCTCCACGGATGCTGCCTGGCCTGCTGAGTTTTTCCAGCGTTTTCTGTTGTTATTTCAGATTTCCAGCATCTGCAGTATTTTGCTATTACATTACCTACTCCCCTTGGTTAAGATTTGTTAATGAATAATGACCACTTGGACTAGCTAAGAGAGGGTAACCAATGCTCAGGGAACTGTAGAAATAAGCATCTTCAGGACAGGCAGGGAGGAAGGAAAATTGCTGAGAAAAAACTCCCAAAACTTTTAAGTATGAAAGTTGAAAACAGCATAGACATCTAAAAATTAAGACTGAATGGGTTTTTGTAATTAACTTTCAGTGACTGACTAAATTATACTGTAACAATATATTTCTATCCCAAGAATGGGATGACCTCAGAACTTAGGGCTGGATTTTGATACTGGGGCAGGATGGGGTCGTGTCATCCACCCGACCTAATTGGGCGATTGAGATTGAGTTCGTTCTCGTTCTCGCTCTCTCTCCTCCTTCCTCCTTCCCTTCCCCCCCCCCCATCCATCCAGTCCACTCACAGCAACAAGACAGGCAGGTCCTCTCTCACCAACATCCAGTCAGTCTCGGAGACCAGGCAGCAGCAATGATGACATCATCAGAGGCGACTTTCAGACTGAAACCACTAATTAGTTCATGTGTTCCCACATGCTGAAACTCAATTGCCCAATTAAGTCAAAATTGCATCATTCATCCACATGAATCTGGAGTCGGGGGGGGGAACACGACATGCGGATAACACGACCCCAACCCGACCCCAAGACAAAATCCAGCCCTTAGTGTTTTCAGTCTGAAAGTCGCCTCTGATGATGTCATCATTGCTGCTGCATTGAAGGTCTGCAAAGACTGCCTGGCCTTTGCTGTGAGAGGACCTGGATGCAAAATGAGCAGCAGCAGCCCTAAGTCTGCTCCCAGATATTTTAGCACCACCACTCCCAGATATGCCGTCTCCTCCTCCTCCTCCTCCTCCTACTACGACTACTACAACATCTCCGTTTTAATAGTGGACCTGCAGCTGATAGTCAGCTATCCAAATGTGCTCCCGCCAGGTTTCACATTCGTGGTTCAGAACAGGCGTGCTTCACGTAGAAAAAGGATTAAAATCACAAAGGCCTTTCAAAATGGCATTATAGAGGCAATTTAGTGCTTGTTAAGGGCCTTAACCGCCTATCCCGCCTCTTGGAGGCGGGACGTAGTCGGGACCAGCAGACACGATTTAATGAAAATTGCGTGGAGGCGGGATGGAGGCGGGCTTGTGCCCGCCCACCAGTTTTCGCAATTTTAACCCCCCACATGCCTCCAAACCCACCTCCACGGGTCAATGAAAATCCAGCCCTTAGTGTTCAAAGACAGAAAAAAAATGGATGGTTATCAATCCAAAGGCACCAGCAGCAAGGTGATGACCCCTCTAGAGAGCGCTGTGTGATCTGGTATAACTGTATTACAGTCATCGCTGGATAGCCTTTTACCCCAGAAAGGATGGTGTAAGGAGAAGACCTGGCTTTAGCTTAGTAACTTTGTGGAAAGAAAGGAGCTTCCATTTGATAAAGGCAATCTATATGGCTGGAATTTGATCTATGAAAGTTTATGAGGCATCAATAATGTACTTCCTTCAGGGTCAAACTCATGGTATGTAAAGCAGAAATAAAATAATTAGTATGGACTACGTTGATCAGTGAGGTAATTCAGTGCTTGGTCTGGTACTGAACTATACAGGCAAAAAAGGGTGTCTTTTTGTTTTCTGATCTGTGGTAATCTTAGAGGTATCGGTTACTGTGCTGAAGTGTTCCTGGCGTAGAGTGTGAGGGGAAATATTAGCCATAGATCCTGCCTCTGATCATCACTCAGTAACTCCTGTTATGAAATTCACATATGAATATTTCCCCCCCTATTCTTTCATCTCTCTTGTTTCCTCTGTTAATATCCTTAGCACCTTTCAGCTGACGAGACAGGCTAGGTATAGTTATAAATTTCTTTAATAGTGCTGTAGTTCAGTGGATAGAAGACGCTTACTACAGACAACATAGGAGTTTCCCTTCCCTGATTGCCTCACCACACTGAAATGCTAATACTTCGTGAAACTGTGCCAGCTAGCAGTCCAACGAAGACTAATGAAACCGTACTTTGCACGTTGGATGTTATCAATGCTCGGATGATGGTATAACCATATCTCAAGAATGCAGTGTGTTTTATTGAATGGACAAACATACCTCTATTACTAATGTTTCATTAGTAGGGCCTCTGGCAGAAAGGCTTTCCTGTCGATTGTACGGCCTTTTATAATCAAACACTGTGCCAGAAAATCTGTGCCGACCAGGCCAATCCAATGTCCAATGGCCATTGATATAGTATTTCTGATGTTGGTTTCTAATGGCAATGTAAGCATTGGAGATGTTTAGTTCATATACACGAATGCTACGTGCCCCAGCAGGAATCGTAACTACTGTGTAGTATTCTGGTTGAGAAAAAGGAAAATTCAATTAAAAATATAACATAGAATTATTCCTTATTTTAAAACATTTTCAGTTCTATATCAAAATGTAGAAAAAATAGAATTGCAAGTCCTCTGCTCAGACTCCCATAAACACACCCTTCCAGAGTAGTACCGAACCAGAGAAAGTAGATGGTACATGTTGTGTGACTCTGCTCTTGCTGTGGAGCCCCACTTGACAGGAGCACAGATTTGGGAATCTGGCAGGGAGGTCTATGTACCAAATTTGCGCTGCTTCTGATTTTATGGTAATAAATTCTATTGGCTGGATAAATTGGGACTACCGTGAAGCTCTGTGTCCTATTCTCCAATCGGTGCTCATAATGAATGAAGCCTCGCAAAGGTCCCTCTCAAATTCAAAAGCCGGTTGGTCTGGAGGTAAATGATACTGGCCAGGGAGGCAATAGGGACACTGCTAATGGCCTCAGCACCCCTTAGCTAGTCAGGAAAAAAAATTACGTACTAGGTTTCTGTTCCTTATTGTTATCCAGTCACTCCTGCTGGAAAATATGCATGTGTAGATTTTGGGTGAGGGTAGATCAGGCTTGGCTATAATGTTGCTCATGCCGAGTGGCCACCTAGGTGAGTCTTAGAAGGTGGCTAATGGCTATGGAGGTGTACCTAGCATGAGTCAGCATCTTCAGGCAGGGAGAAGAGAATTCCATGTATAATCAACCCAAGTGCACATCATTTTAGGTGTCTATAACACTGGTGTAAAATTATAGCCTGTGGGCCATTTCCAGTCCTCGAGACCTGGCAATCAGGCTGACTTCCAGGTAACTCGATCTTACTTGCATTTATATTTTTTTCTCACTGGTTTGTCCCGTGTTAATTTTGTGGGCCTGGAGGTTTGCACAGGGCTGTTTCAGTGCTCTTGCCAAATTTGTGGATATATCCTAACTCAGAACACCAGGTAAGAATTAAGCAAATTAATGGCTTTAAATTTGATATGGTATATGCTTAAGAGGCATATGGAGACATAAAGCTTTGGATCCTCCTGCTCTATAGGTTAAATGGGCATCATGAGTAATACACAGAGGTTCAATACATTACACAGATCAAAACGTACGGTTGACATAGTGCTGTTTGCTGTATTGACCCTTGTAGATTTTACAAGTTGAGTTGTTTCCTTTGCAGACCCCACATGCATCTGGCACAGCATTAGAACCCAGTACACGGTCACATCCGACTGCCTGTGAGGGATGGAAACAAATAAAAGCACATCAGAAAGATATTACGCTGAATAATTACACATAATTTTGACTGGATTACAGAAATGGCAGGGCGCCTCTGAATGGTTTCTATTTATCACTGTGAACACAATTTACATAAATCTATTAAAAATTGTTAGAAAACATTATAAAACCACTCTTGTTGGGCATATTACTCAGTGACCTTAGTAACAGTGGAATGTCTCATTTACTGCTAGGGAGCTCTAATAGAGTAATCAATCTCCACTCTTTTACAGTCATAATCACAAATGGAGCAATTTAACAGTGACTGTTCCATGAGGATTTTGTATGGTTATACTCGCTTACTACTTTATTAATGGTCTAGTTTTGACAGCTTCTTCCACTTAGAGTACTAGCAGGCTCAGGTAAACAACTCTATCAAATGGGAGACGGTTTGAATAACACAAATAATCTCTAATGAATAGTTAATTTTAAAATAAATTGAGCTGACAAAACTACAGCATTCAGACAATTGCAGCAGGAACACGGAGATTGACTCTGCTGGGCACCAGGAGCACAGAAAGGTCTACATCCAGTGGCCACTTAGTATATAGGGTGGGCTTCTGGCAAGATTCTCTCTGCTAAAAGGAAGACCGCCATGGTCAACAAGGAGAACCAGGAGGAGCTATAATTGGACCACCATTGCAGCACCTAATCAGGTAGCAAGGAACATTAAAGGGACAGTACAGCTCCGAAGAAGAAGTGAGCTACCAGTTTTGTAGGCTTTGGCTAAAATAGAGACCTATAAAAGGTAGGTACTTGGGGCCTAAACTGGATACCAGGCCCATTCCCTCCAGATACAGAAATAAGGGCCATTACTGCCGCTACCCCAGGCCTACGGCCACCTTTCACCAGGCGGTCCCAGAGAGGTGGCAAGAGGGGTGGACAGGTGGGAAATGGGACAAGGAACCAGGCCCGCTTCCCCTGCTGGGATTTACATGCGGTGAGTGCGTCAAGGGTTGTTGGCCGCGGTCTCGGGGAAAGAAATGGAGCTTGTTGTGGGGGAGGCAGCGATAGGACTTGCCATCCAATTTTGCCTCGTTTTCCTCTGCTATCCCACCTGAAATCGGGCAGGACCACATCAGAAATTCCTGCCCAATATGAGTCAAAACAATTGTACTGGGATACCAATGGCAAGTCACAGTTTCCCATAGTGTAATAATTAATTAACACTTGCATGGATTATGTAATAAGAACATTTTGCAATTCCATCCCCCCACTCTGGTAGTTATCTCCAGTAGGCTATTTCTGATACTGCACTGCTCATTGAGAATGTAAGTTATTGGAATATGCTAATTATTAATGGCTTCTTGTGTGCCTCAATGAATTGGAATCATATTTTGAAACAAGTACAATCCTAACTATAAATGTATATTTACATAGTTTAGGCCTCAGCATTCCATTAAAGGAGTTTCTTCCTTGTTTTGGAACCCAACATCACGTGGTCAAAACTCCATGGGGGTTGCATCCTAGAGTAAATGCCAGGATGTGCCTGGCGAGGACCTCTGCCGATGACCCCACCAACATTTGCCGACCACTGGCAGGCACTCACACCACTAGGGGTGCTGCTGGAGTGTACACCTGCCAAAGAGGCCACAAATTGCAGCAATGTTGGCTGAAAAGGGGGTAAACGGAAGGGACCTCTGTCCCTCAGTAAGAATTATAGATTGTCCCCAGCAGCCCCCCTTTGTAAACAGGCTGCATTTAAATAATATTTAAACTTGCCAGATCTTTGGGTATCCTAGCCACAATCCCAGGCTGGACCCACAGGTGGGGTCCACGTGCACCCTTTGATGGCCTGGTAAATTGCTGATGAAATGCCAGGTTCCTCCGAGGGCTGGAGATGCGAGTACTCCCAGTGTGGGGAGTGTCTGCCCCTGGCTCCACCACCGCCCCCCCCCGCGTCAACGGCCTTTTAAGGGGTGATTGGAGACATCGAAATCCTGAGATTAGGCTGGGAACCAGCATATCCAGGCCCTGGCCTAATTTCCAGCCCTTTTGGCACACTCCCACCAGAAGGATGGCAACAGGACCCCCGATATTTACTCGGGGCTGTGAGGAGAGCAGGGGGAGGGGGCGGGGGGCGGGGGGGGTGGGGGGAGTATTTCCAGACGGGAAACCTGGACATCTTTAAAATTATATGAAGAGGTTTCAATTTTTTGAAATTGAGGTTGCAAATGCCTTACACTGACTTCCTGCACTTTGAAAGGAAGGAAATTATAACAAAACCATATTTTCAGCTGTACTGTTGCACAGATTTTTTTATGATCTAAAAACCGGAAGAAGCGCACTAGATTTTACAGTAGTATGAATCTATATACTCTGTGGGGGTGGGAGGGAATATTCATAACCAAACCATTTTACCTCACATATACCATCTATGCACACATCAGCTCTTTCTTCAGAGCATGGTGTTCCATCTTTGACTTTACTTGAAAGAGCAAAAAAGAAGTCAAAATCCTCTGCCGCACAATAGAGTTTGCAAAGATCATGGTCTGTAAAGGACAAACGGGTACATGATTAGATTTAGTGCCAGTGTGGGAATAAACATACAGAGCACAGAGAAGACTTAAACACACTATAAGAAGGATAAGTCATAAATGCAATACAAGCACAAGCTTAAAATGTGCAAGACATAATGGGCCAGAATTTGCGGTGGGTAATAACGGCGAACTAACCCCTCTGAAACTGACCGCAACTTCAGGATTTAGTGCGTGCGCATCTAAACGCAGAAATCCTGAAGTTGCGGCCAATCATTCACTGCTCCGACACAGGTTGCGCTGTGGACTCCCACTACAGTACGCTGAAATTAAATGAACGTCGAAAAAGGCAAACTTCTCGCCACAGAGGTCGTGAGATCTCTGTGGGCAGCTTGCTTCGGGGCCAGCGGTGAGCACCTTTGCTTTGCCGCTGACCGCAAATTCCGGGCCAATGTGCTATTTATCCTTTAAAGAAACAATGACCCTTTTGTTGGACCATATAAGTTATTCGTGCCAATCTGTTCATTAAGGCTCAAAGTATTTAGAATAAATTTATTTAAAGGAATACACCACAGGCAGCAGTTGTGGATTCTGGAATTTGGATTGTAGCTATTATCATTGGAGTTGCTAGTCATCCTGTTCTTGTAGCTCTGGTTTTGAACAGAGCACAGACTGATGAGACCAATGCCTCCTCTCTCTTTTGATGCTGTCTTATGTGAAATAAGCTTAGACAGCCTCAGCATAGTTCTCAGTAGGCATGATTCATAGCACAAAACTGCCCACAAATTAGCAATCTCGTTCAAGGATGGCAGCTTAGGAAATTGAAAACAATTCTCGCTGTTGCAATCGGGAGTGTAATAATGTTGCGATTAAAGCATCTCGTTGAGCAGGTTAGAGTGGGTTTTAAACACATTATGGGGTAGATTTTGACTACTAGCCAGCCACCCATTCCTGCCGCTAAGAGCGCGGCATGATTTTCAGGCCCGGGCCTCATTGGAATCTGACTGGCAAGCTACAGACGCCAAACGGGTGTCCCGAGCCAGCTCGTCGGTTTTGGGCCACAGGAATGTCGGCTGGCTGGGGTGCTGGCAGCAGCTGCACGTAGTTCCTGGAAGGGGAAGGTGGGGATGGGGAGGAGAGGCTGAGGGGGGCAAGCCGGGCAGGCAGCGGCTCACAGTACTTCTGTGGGGCCCAGAGGAGCCCTCCTGCTGCTCCTGGTCCCACAATATATACAGCTTTATCTGTGGGATCCACTTTTCTGAATCGCCAGCTGATATTGGACGGAACGTGCACAGCATGCACTTTGTACTGTACTGTCCAATAATGGCAAACGTGGTCCTGTGTCACAGGACCCTGATTTGCATTTTAAGTGGGCCTACCACCTGACTCGGGGGGTTACTCCAACCTCCCAGCAATAGGCCCAGGAGAAAATTGCAGTCGCCACCGGGACAGCGGGAACAGGGCATTAATTCTTTCCCCATAATTTCTGGGGCACGACTGCCCATATCTGCCGGGCAGGAGGCTTCAAGATGCTGACAACAGGTACCAAAAGTAGCAAAATATTCTATTTCCCAAGACTGACAGCCCTCATATTGATGAGCACAGGAATTCAAAAAAATTAAGTTTTAAGAGTGCAAAGTTGTTTGAAGATTAATTTAAAAGCTATAAAAAGTACTTAAAGAACCTACAAAGAAGGTTTTTGGATACAAATTTGTTTTAATTTACTAAATAAAATTACAGTACTGCCTAAGTTACTAAGAAACTGCCCATTTGACAATAATTGTATGTGAACAGTGCAGGGCTAAACCAGAGACTGATGCAACCAGAGTACTTCCTGCCAGTGCATAGTAGGCTGAAGATAATTTAGAGATACTGGTTTCTGTGTAATACAAAGTGCAGTTGGCGGATTCAAGTCGTACTGTAAGCTGCGCCTTGCTGCAAGTTGTACTCTGCCCACCCAGGAAAAACACTCTGCATATGCATTTGAATGCATGCATAAAGCTTTGTTTCCCAGTTGGCTAATTTTTAATGCTATGAGACAGCTGGTGGGAGTGTTCACTTCTTTCTAATATTAAAAATACATGCTAAGTTTATAAAGGTCCCCAACTCCCAGGATGTCCAACAGACTGCGCACTTTTGAAACTTCGCTCAGCATCCGTTATTCGGAGTTATACGGTACCCAGTGCAAAATGCAAGTGCTGGAAGACAATCTATTGGACCTCACACTTCTGCACACTTCAGAAGTCAGATCATAAACCTGACACTTCGAGTTACACTGACATTTTCAGTTTGATGTGCATCCAAAACTGCTTCACACCAACATGCAAGTGGTAGAACAGCAGAGTTAAAGAGTCCTTTACAATGTGCAAACTTTTCAAAATTAAAGAACAAACTATTTTTCCCTGTCCCATGAGGCCTCTCACTTATAGCAGTTTCTTTCAGCTGATGAAGTATATGCTTAAGGTCATAGACAGCTCCTCAGATCACTGCAAACAACAACAACTTGCATTTATATAGTGCCTTTAACATAGCAAACGTCTCAAGGTGCTTCAGAAGAGCGTCAGAAATCAAAATTTGACAGCGAGCCACAGAAGGAGACATCAGGACAGAAGACCAAAAGTTTGGTCAGAGGTAGGTTTTAAGGAGCATCTTAAAGGAGTTGAGAGAGGTAGAGAGCAATGTTCTCTCTGAGCTGCGTGGCCGTGCAGCTGTATGCCGGGCCCGCGCAGCCCGGGACCAGTTTTTCCCAATGTGAAATTTCGCACCCAAATATAAAATTGGGGGAACATTGGTAGAGAGGCGGAGGAGTTTAGGGAGGGAATTCCAGAGCATAGGGCCGAGGCAGCTGAAAGCAGGGATACCAATGGTGAAGCGATTAAAATTGGGGATGCGCAAGATGCCAGAATTGGAGAAGCGCAGATGATCTCGGAGGGTTGTAGGGCTGGAGGAGATTACAGAGATAGGGAGGGGAGAGGCCATGGAGGGATTTGAAAACAAGGATGAGAATTTTAAAATTGAGGCGTTGCAGGATCGAGAGCCAATGTAGGTCAGCGAGCACAAGGGTGATGAGTGAATGGGACTTGGTGCGAGTTAAGATACGGGCAGCAGAGTTTTGGATGAGCACAAGTTTATATAGGGTGGATGATGGGAGGCCGGCCAGGAGAGCATTGGAATAGTCAAGTCTAGATGTCACAAAGGCATGGATGAGTGTTTCAGCAGCAGATGAGCTGAGACAGGGTCGTAGTCAGGCGTCGGCAGTCTTGGTGATGCAGCGGATATATGGTCAGAAGCTCACTCGGGGTCAAACACAAGCGAAGGTTGTGAATGGTCTGGCTCAGCTTCAGACAGTTGCCAGGGAGAGGGAAGGAATCGGTGGCCAGGGAACAGAGTTTGTGGCGGGGACCAAAGACAATGGGCTAGAAATTCCCCATGAGCACCGTTTGGGGCGCTAAATCAGAAAAGCTGAAAAAGTTAGTGCCAGGCGCTAACCTCTTCCAACCTCTCTGAAATTCCCATTTTTGGCTCCAAGAGGGAAGTGGAGCGCTAAATCAAGCGATCCGCTTCCTTCTTGGAGTGCAAGAGGGGGGGAAGTTCGTGACCCGGGCTCACGGCTCCGTAGCGCCACGCACTGGGGACGCAAAGCGCTACCGCGTTGCAGGGGCTCTTCCCAGAATTAAAGGGAAGGGCCCCACACTGCAAACTCTGCATTTTTTTTTTAAACTTACCTGGACCACCGGGGAGCGGGGGTGCCGAGTGATCAGCCCCGCACTCAAGCAGAGTGCCGGGCTGACCAATTGCAGCAACAACCCCACGTCCGGAGGCACAAAAAAAAAGTTTTTTAAAAATACGACATTTTTTTCAAGGCGGCCGGCTACCTCACCTTTAAATGGTGCCCCGCTAGCGGCCGGCCACCCTGCTCGCGTCCCCTGCAGCTGTCACTGCCATCGCCTGGTGCTGCAGGTGGCAAAGGGGAATTTTTGTGCCGGGGCGCTACCGGGACGATGCGCCCGGAGATAATTTTTTATTTGTTCATGGGTTGTGGGCATCGCTGGCAAAGCCAGCATTTATTGCCCATCCCTAATTGCCCTCGAGAAGGTGGTGGTGAGCCGCCTCTTGAACCGCTGCAGTCTGTGTGGTGATGGTGCTCCCACAGTGCTGTTAGAGAAGGAATTCCAGGATTTTGACCCAGCGACGATGAAGGAACGGTGATATACTTCCAAGTCAGGATGGTGTGTGACTTGGAGGGGAACTTGGAGGTGGCGATGTTCCCATGCACCTGCTGCCCTTGTCCTTCTAGGTGGAAGAGGTCGCGAGTTTGGGTGGTGCTGCCAAAGAAGCCTTGGCGAGTTGCTGCAGTGCATCTTGTAGATGGTAAACACTGCAGACACAGTACTCCAGTGGTGGAGGGAGTGAATGTTTAAGGTGGTGGATAGGGTGCCAATCAAGCGGGCTGCTTTGTCCTGGATGGTGTCGAGCTTCTTGAGTGTTGTTGGAGCTGCACTCATCCAGGCAAGTGGAGAGTATTCCATCACACTCCTTACTCGTGCCTTGTAGATGGTGGAAAGGCTTTGGGGAGTCAGGAGGTGAGACACTCGCCGCAGAATACCTAGCCTCTGACCTGCTCTTGTTGCCACATTATTTATGTGGCTGGTCCAGTTAAGTTTCTGGTCAATGGTGACCTCCAGGATGTTGATGTTGGGGAATTCGGCGATGGTAATGCCGTTGAATGTCAAGGGGCGGTGGTTAGACTCTTGCTTGTTGGAGATAGTCATTGCCTGGCACTTGTGTGGCGCGAATGTTACCTGCCACTTATCAGACCAAGCTTGAACGTCGTCCAGGTCTTGTTGCATGCGGGCATGGACTGCTTCATTATCTGAGGAGTTGTGAATGGCACTGAACACTGTGTAGTCATTAGCGACCATCCCCACTTCTGACCTTATGTTGGAGGGTAGGTTATTGATGAAGCAGCTGAAGATTGTTGGGCCTAGGACACTGCCCTGAGGAACTCCTGCAGCGATGTCCTGGGGCTGTGATGATTGACCTCCAACCACCACAACCATCTTCCTTTACGCTAGGTATGCTTCCAGCCAGTGGAGAGTTTTCCCCCGATTCCCATTGACTTCAGCTTTACTAGGGTTCCTTGATGCCACACTCAGTCAAATGCTGCCTTGATGTCAAGGGCCGTCACTCTCACCTCACCTCTGGAATTCAGCTCCTTTGTCCATGTTTGGACCAAGGCTGTAATGAGGTCGGGAGCTGAGTGGTCTTGGCGCAACCCAAACTAGGCATCAGTGAGCAGGTTATTGGTGAGTAAGTGCCGCTTGATAGCGCTGTTGATGACACCTTCCATCACTTTGCTGATGCTTGAGAGTAGACTGATGGGGCGGTAATTAGCTGTATTGGATTTGTCTTGCTTTTTGTGGACAGGACATACCTGGGAAGTTTTCCACATTGTCGGATAGATGCCAGTGTTGTAGCTGTACTGGAACAGCTTGGCTAGAGGTGCGGCTAGTTCTAGAGCACAAGTCTTCAGCACGACAGCCGGGATGTTGTCGGGGCCCATAGCCTTTGCTGTATCCAGTGCACTCAGCCGTTTCTTGATATCACATGGAGTGAATCGAATTGGCTGAAGACTGGCTTCTGTGATGGTGGGGACCTCAGGAGGAGGCCGATATGAATCATCCACTTGGCACTTCTGGCTGAAAATGGTTGCCTTTTCTTTTGCACTCACGTGTTGGGTGCCACCATTATTGAGGATGGAGATATTCATGGAGCCTCCTCCTCCCGTTAGTTGTTTAATGGTCCACCGCCATTCACGACTGATGTGGCAGGACTGCAGAGCTTTGATCTGATCCGTTGATTGTGGGATCTCTTAGCTCTGTCTATAGCATGCTCCTTCCACTTTTTAGCATGCATGTAGTCCTGTGATGCAGCTTCCCCAGGTTGGCACCTCATTTTTAGGTATGCCTGGTGCTGCTCCTGGCATGCTCTTCTACACTCCTTATTGAACCAGGGTTGGTCCCTAGCTTGCTGGTAATGGTAGAGTGAGGGATATGCCGGACCATGAGGTTACAGATTGTGGTGGAATACAATTCTGCTGCTGCTGATGGCCCACAGCACCTCATGGATGCCAAGTTTTGAGCTGCTAGATCTGTTCTGAATCTATCCCATGATGACGTCATGAACTCCGGGCGCAGTAGATCGGGGTGCAACCCTGTAGTACTGCCGCTAACCTCCCGCCCAATTTGGTGGGAGGCGAGGTCAGCGCCGCGCCCGGGCAAAAAAGCCTTTGCGCCCACACGGGAGGTGCAAAGGAGGGCAATTTCCCCCCCAATGGCTTCAGTCTTCCCAATATTTGGTTGGAGGAAATTTCTACTCATCCAATATTGAATGTCGGAGCAGCCGTGTGACAAATTAGAGACAGTGGAGTGGTCAAGAGAAGTGGTGGTGAGATAGAGCTGAGTGTCATCAGCAACATGTGGAACCTGACGTTATGTTTTCGAATGATGTCGCCAAGGGGCAGCATGTAGATGAGAAATAGAAGGGGGTCAAAGATAGATCCTTGGAGGACTCCTGAGGTAATGGTGCAGGAGCGGGAAGAGAAGCCATTGCAGTTGATTCTCTGGCTACAATTCAATGGATAAGAATGGAACCAGGCAAGGGCAGCCCCACACAGCTGGACGATAGAGGAGAGGCGTTGGAGGAAGATTGTGTGGTCAACTCTGTCAAAGGCTGCAGATAGGTTGAGAAGGTTGAGGAGGGATAGTTTACCTTTGTCACCGTCAAATAGAATGTAATTTGTGACTTTAATAAGGGCCATTTCAGTACTGTGGTAAGGGCGGAAACCTGATTGGAGGGAATCAAACATGGAATTGTGGGAAAGATGGGCATAGATTTGGGAGGCGACAACACGTTAGGAGAAGAAAGGCAGGTTGGAGATGGGGTGGTAGTTTTCAAGGATAGAGGGGTCAAGGTAGGCTTTTTGAGGAGAGGGGTGATGACGGCAGATTTGAAGAGGAGGGGGACAGTACCTGAGGAGAGGGAACCGTTATCATTAGCTAACATGGGAGCCAGAAGGGAAGTTGGGTGGTCAACAGTTTGGTAGGAGCAGGAGGTGGGTCTCATGGACAAGGTGAGCTCGGAGAGAGCACGATGGGATAAAATGTAGAGAAAGACGTGAGTTCAGATCTAGGGCAGCAGGGAATATATGGAGAAGTTTGGCAGGGTGAGCTAGGGGAAAGGAGGGAAGCGGCAGAGGCAGCTGAATGGATAGTCTAAATTTTTGTGACAAAAAGTCCATGAGCTCCTCGCACTTGTGAGGTGAGGGTGGAGGAGGCATCGGAGGGTGGTTTAAGAAGACTGTTCGTGGTGAAGAAGAGAAGCCGGGGTTGTCTTTGCATTCAGGATAATCTTTCAATAGTCAGCAGCTTTGGCAAAGGGGAGCATGTCCTGATCGTGCTTTATGTGGTCCAACCAGTTCTGGCGATAGATGGTTAAGCCAGTTGTCCACCATATCCGTTCAAGTCTGCGTCCCTTGGACTTAATGGAGCGGAGATGAGGGCCGCACCAGGGGGAACGACCAGAGGGAGAGAGAGTTATGGTTTTAATGGGGACTAGGGTATCAAAGGTGGAGGAGAAGGTGTGATGGATCAGATCGGTAGCTGCAGAAGTGTCATGATGAATGGAGGGTCAAAGGCTAGACAGTTGGAATTTGAAAGTGCGGTGGTAAGTGACTTGAAGGAGAGTTTTTTCCAGGGATGGATACAGAAGGAAATGGGGTTGGCTGTTGGAAGGGGGATGTGGGTGGAGAGCAATACAAGGAAATGAACAGCGATGGCCTTATCTTTGATAGACATGATGGGAGTAGCGAGACCACGTGAGATGGCGAGGTCGAGAGGTTGGTCATGAAGTTTACAAGGAGGGCAGTGAACTCAGAGGAGAGAGCATGATGAGTTGAGGTGCAGGTTGAAATCACTGAGCATGAGAAGTTACTCAGGGCAGAGGCTGATGGAGAAAGCATTGAAGATATCTCAGTGAGAAACTTGGAGTGTTACTTGGGTGAGCGGTAGAGAACAAGGATTTTAAATGAGAGGCGTGAGGGATGGGACAAGGTGAGATGCTCAAAGGTGGAGAAGTTGCCAGAGGAGTAGAGAGACAGACCAAGGAGTGATTTCGAGATAAGGGCTACACCGCCCCTGCGGCAGTTTGGGCGAGGCAAGTGGTGGAAGGTATAGCTAGGCGGGGAAGCTTCATTAAGGGGAAAGGTGTCATCATCCCTCAGCCACGTCTCCATCAAGACCATGATGTCAATGTGATCATCCACAATAAGCTCATGGATGGCAAGGGCCTTGTTCCCAAGTGAATGCACATTCTGGAGGGAGATGCAGAGAGGGGAGGTGATAGCCGATCCACTGGCAGAGTTCAATGAGTCAGCACAGGGAATGGTGAGTGGGACAAGCAGGAGATTGGCAAGATTAGCCCCCAGCCGCCGCGCTGGGTGGGAAGGTCGGGGAGAGAGTAGGATGGGGCAATTGGGGTTGCTACTCGTAAGGAGGCGGCAACGTGTTTCTCAGTGGGCCTTTTGGAGGATGCCACAGAGGGAAGCTGTAGGATTATTTAAGAGGGAGTCAAGCCTGGGATGGCGACAGGAGAGTAGGAAAGATGAGCAATGCTGAAGGATTGGGGTTTGTGAGGACAGAGTACGAGGGCAGAGAAGCGAAAGGAGGCATGATGACAGGAGAGAGGGGCCTAGGAGGGGTAAAGAGAAAAGTAGAAAAAAAGGGAGAGAAAAGGAGAAATAGATGGGCTCAGGTCTGGAGGGCATCCAAAACGAGCACGTGAATGCACACGGGGAAACTAAGTTACACAGGCGTGGTTACATGCAGGATCAAGATAGATATGTTCTGAAATAAACAGGGAATAGAGAGGGAAACGGAGTTAAATCAGAGGTATGATAAATTTGACATAGGTTGGATGGAATCAACGACGAACCGATGTCCAGGTGCGGAGACAGGTGAGTGAGACCAGAAGTTCTTTGAAAGGGTGTGTATTTTCCATGAAATTAAATATTTCCGGTGCCCATATTGAAACAGCTGTTGCAGGTGCCTAGACTTCCACAAGAAGAAATGATAGTAACACACCAGATAGCCACTGGTGCCTGTAGACGGATCCCCCGAAAATCCCTGCTGATAAATCTAAAAGCCACAACAACAAAGTGCCGGTCTGGCCACCATTGCTCTAACCGCTGGTTTGATAAAGCCCTTGGGGTGATTTGCCAGTGAGGCAGCTTGGGTTTGTGGAGCACGTCTCTCAGTGAAAGTCTCTACTGCCTAGCCTTCTACAAGAATAATGGTGTTAGCAATACACCAGACAGCCACCAGCACTCGTGGATTGATTCCCCGGGAATCACTGCCTCTAACTCTAAGCGCCGCAGCAACAAATCGCCACTCTGACCGCCAGTGCTCCAACCGGCAAAAAAAAAACATAACTATGCTCACCAGTAAGCGACTCGGTTGCAGACAGTGAATGCCAGTTTTTATCCTAATTTCACCTCGTATCAAGATGAAGCACTTTGCTCCACCTATCATCAAAGTTAAGAACTGAATGTGGTCTGCACAGAGTGATCCTAAATGGAGTGCTTCTAAACAGAGTGCTAAAGTAGGGAATTTGGAGAGAGTGAGAATTCTCTGCAGAGGGGGCAAGAGGAGAGAGCGAGAGGAGCGGCCGGAGATAAAGGTAGGCCCGAGAACCTGGAGCCCAAAGGGAGCGTGAGCGTCAGGAAGCGAGGTAAGTAATGTCAGCACAAGGGAAGGAGCTGAAAAGGGAAAGAAAATTGGGTGAGACACTACCAGGTGTATTCTATAGGCCACCAACTAGTGGGAAGGATATAGAGGAGCACATTTGCAGGGAAATTACAGAGAGGTGCAAGAAATATAGAGTAGTGATAATGGGGAACTTCAATTATGCTAATATAGACTGGGATAGTAATATTGTAAAGGGCAGGCAGGGGGAAGAATTTCTGAAGTGCATTCAGGAGAACTTTCTTGATCAGTACGTTTCTGGCCCAACGAAGAAGGAGGCATTGCTGGATCTGCTTCTGGAGAATGAAGTGGGTTAAGTGGAGCAAGTGTCAGTAGGGAAACATTTAGGGAACAGTGATCATAGTATCATAAGGTTTAGATTAGCTATGGAAAAGGACAAGGAGCAATCTAGAGTAAAAATACTTAATTGGAGGAGGGCCAATTTCAGTAGGTTGAGAACGGATCTGGCCCGGGTGAATTGGAATCAAAGATTGGCAGGCAAAACTGTAATTGAACAAGATGGGCTGCCTTTAAAGAGGCGATGGTTCGGGTACAGTTGAGGTACATTCCCACGAGGGGGAAAGATAGGGCAACCAAAGCCAGAGCTCCCTGGATGACGAAAGAGATAGAGCATAAGATGAAGCAGAAAAAGGGGGCGTATGACAGATGTCAGGTTGAGAATACAAGTGAGAACCAGGCTGAATATAGAAAGTTCGGAGGGGACATGAAAAAGGAAATAAGAGGGGCAAAGAGAGAGTATGAGAATAGACTGGCAGCTAATATAAAAGGGAATCCAAAAGTCTTCTACAGGCGCATAAATAATAAACTGGTAGTAAGAAGAGGGGTGGGGCCGATTAGGGACCAAAAAGGAGACCTACACATGGAGGCAGATGACATGGCTGAGGTATTAAACGAGTACTTTGCGTCTGTCTTTACCAAGGAAAAAGATACTGCCGAAGTCATAGTGAAAGAGGAGGCAGTTGAGATACTGGATGGGATAAAAATTGATAGAGAGAGCTCCTAGAAAGGCTGGCTGTACTTAACGTAGATAAGTCACCAGGACCGGATGGGATACATTAATTAAGGCAAGCCAGCATGGATTTGTCAAAGGCAAATCGTGTTTTACTAACTTGATTACATTTTTTGATGAGGTAACAGAGAGGGTTGATGAGGGCAATGCGGTTGATGTGGTGTACATGGACTTCCAAAAGGCGTTTGATAAAGTGCCACATAATAGGCTTGCCAGCAAAGTTGAAGCCCATGGAATAAAAGGGACAGTGGCAGCATGGATACGAAATTGGCTAAGTGACAGGAAACAGAGAGTAGTGGTGAACGGTTGTTTTTCGGACTGGAGGAAGGTATACCCCAGGGTCGGTACTAGGACCACTGCTTTTCTTGATATATATTAATGACTTGGACTTGGGTGTACAGGGCACAATTTCATAATTTGCAGATGACACAAAACTTGGAAATATAGTGAACAGTGAGGAGGATAGTGATAGACCTCAAGAGGATATAGACAGGCTGGTGGAATGGGCGGACACGTGGGAGTTGAAATTTAATGCAGTGCGAAGTGATACATTTTAGTAGGAAGAACGAGGAGAGGAAATATAAACTGAAGGGTACAATTCTAAAAGGGGGTGCAGGAACAGACAGACATGTGGGTATATGTGCACAAATCATTGAAGGTAGCAGGGCAGGTTGAGAAAACGGTTAAAAAGGCATACGGGATCCTGGGCTTTATAAATAGAAGCATAGAGTACAAAAGCAAGGAAGTTATGATGAACCTTTATAAAACACTAGTTCGGCCTCAACTGGAGTATTGTGTCCAATTCTGGGCACCGCACCTTAGGAAGGATGTGAAGGCCTTAGAGAGGGTGCAGAAAAGATTTACAAGAATGGTTCCAGGGATGAGGGAATTCAGTTATGTTGATAGACTGGAGAAGCTGGGGTTGCTCCTCTTAGAGCAGAGAAGATTGAGAGGAGATTTGATAGAGGTGTTCAAAATCATGAGGGGTCTGGACAGAGTAGATAGAGAGAATCTGTTCCCATTGGCAGAAGGGTCGAGAACCAGAGGACACAGATTTAAGGTGATTGGCAGAAGAACCAAAGGCGACGTGAGGAAAAACTTTTTTACGCAGTGAGTGGTTATGATTTGGAATGCACTGCTTAAAAGGGTGGTGGAGGCAGATTCAATCATGGCTTTCAAAAGAGAATTGGACAAGTACCTGAAGGAAAAAAAATTGCTGGGCTACGGGGAAAGGGTGGGGGAGTGGGACTAGCTGAAGTGCTCTTGCAGAGAGCCAGCACAGGCTCGACAGGCTGAATGGCCTCCTTCTGTTCTGTGCTATGATTCTATTAAATGAATTTCAACTTTGACAGCTGGGTTGAGAACTCCCTACACCAGAAATTCTCACTCCTCAGGCTACATCAGAGCTCAGCATATGGTATGCCCAATTAAGTGAGGTATACTGGTCTCCAATAGGGCAGATGTAGGTCCTGCCAGTGAGCTCCAGGCAAGCGAGCTGGACCCATGAAGAATATGGGTCTTTGAACAGATCAGCCCCTTTATCCAGGGGCCAAGGGGCAGGGCGAGACCTGGGCAACTTCCCCCCACTGATGGCGGAATTAGTGCTGGGGCTACTGTAAGGTACGATCCTGGTGTAACTGCCAAGATTGTGACCCGAGGAATTTTGGGGCCAATAGTTGCAGATATGGGATCATTTTCACATTTGCTAACAATATCCAGTTCTATATCTCTACCACCATCCTCGATTCTAAGACCAAGCTTGTGTTATCAGACTGCCTCCCTGACATTAAATCATGGAGAAGCCAAAATGTTCCCTACTTAAATTATAGGGAAACTGAAGCAGTCTTATTTAGCTCCTGCCAACACCTCCATATTCTTGCTCCCAACTCCATCCCCCTCCAGCTGCTGACTCGGGTTCAACTAGATGGTGCGCAACTTTGGTATTCTGTTTGACCCAAATCTGAGCTTCAAACACCATAGCCCCGATTTGAACCTAACCAGCCCGTCAAGAATGGGTCAGATGCCCCGTCCGATTTTATGTTGCATTAAAGTCCTCCTGCTCCTGCCGGCTCCACAATATGGTAAGTAAAAATGTTCACACTTACCTTTCAGGAAGCACCCTCCCTGGTTTGGCTGCTGTGTGCCTGAAGAAACTGACTGCAGCATGCTGTGGTCACTCACAATCAGATTTTGCATATGCAAGTGGCCTAATGCTTGTTTCAGGCGTGCTCCCTGGAGACTTATGGAGGAGCCTTTATCAATTATGGCGGGCGGTGCACTTCCAGCATGGAAGAAACGCCCACCTGCCGCCCACCATATTGGACGCTTCAACGCCTATTTTACACCTGTAAAACGAGCAGACAATCCAATTTCTACGCCCATATACTTTCACCTAGGTAACATTACCCACCTCTGCTCTACCTCAGTCACACTGCTCTAAATATCTACACTTTGTAATGTCAAGACTTGTCTTCTTCAACGAGCTCTTTACCAGTCTCCCAAGCACCTCTCTACACAAACTCCAACTTGTCCAAAACGCTGTCTCCTGCTTCCTTTCCCACAACGCATCCTGCTTGCCGAGAACCACGATCCTTATCAAACTTCATTGGCTCCCTGTCTCCCAAGGCATCAAATTCAAAATGCTTGCCCTCATTTACAAATCCTTCTGTGGCCTTCCCACAACTTAAGTTTGCAAAATTTTTCAGCCTTCCATCCCAGGCCATTCCTTACAGTCCTCTGTGCCCTTATTACATCCCTCTGGCCTGGTATTCTTTACTCTGTGTCTGATAACTATCCAAGTCCCACCATCTGAAAGCCCTTCCTTAAACCTCTTTTTCCTGCTATTCTCTCTCTGCCTTTAAAAGTATCTTCAAAAATGTATCTTTCTGATGTTTATTGCCAATTCTTCTGATTCTCCTACTATCACTCGGTCCGTTCGCTCATAGATAAAGCTCCTTGAGACATTTTATTATGTTAAAGATGCTATACAAATGCAAGTTGTTATTATTGTAAGCTTACAAGAAGTTACAAAACTCATTTTGAAAGCGAAAATTACTTTTGTATTAACAAAACAAAGCAATATTAGCATTTGACTGCACAGTACACGTAATATTGTTCATGATTTGCAACGCAATTTGTTGAGCTTTTAAAAAAATATATTTACCCTCAACATGAATATATGGCTTCCAGTTGTAGTACCACCCTCGGAATGGCTTGCTGTTGTATTCTGCACACTGTTGCGATCTAAAATCAATGCTATTTTTAGGGCAATTTTGATTATTGCAAAGCTTGTACATACGAGAAGTACCATCACAGAATTTCCCTCCATACTGGGGCCTATCGAAAAAAAACAAAGTATTTTTTCACTAATGTTATGAACCACACAGCATCAGAACTAATATTATGATCAAGAAATAGACACTAAAGACAAACTATACACATATTCATACAATCTACTCTCATAAGACTGTAGTAGTTATGCTAAAAGTTTATAATACACTGGTCAGATCATACTTGCAATAGGAACCAATTACATAAAGAAGCTTATGCAAATCGGGAGCCTAACGGCTGTTTCAGATGTGCATCCTAACTAATATTGTGTGCGTTGCATTTTTGTTATGGATTGAGCACGCGCACGTCACATGCCATATTGGGCCGTGCAGCACCTGCTTTTCACCCGAAAAATATGCATATGGAATCGAATTTCTAGGCCATAAAATTTACCTCGGGTGTCTTCAGTTTTAGTCATCATATTACTTATATTAGAAAGGGTACAGAAAAGAGCAACAAGGCTGATCCAGAGTGTGACGGGGATGAGCTATGAGGAAACATTAGAGAAACTTCAGGTCAGCAGTCTAGAAATAAGTTTGAGAAGTCGCACAACACCAGGTTATAGTCCAACAGTTTTATTTGAAATCACAAGCTTTCGGAGCGCTGCTCCTTCGTCAGGTGAAGTGAAGAGATCACCTGACGAAGGAGCAGCGCTCCGAAAGCTTGTGATTTCAAATAAAACTGTTGGACTATAACCTGGTGTTGTGCGACTTCTCACATTTGTCCACCCCAGTCCAACACCGGCATCTCCACATCATAGAAATAAGTTGATTAAGGGGGGGATGCCATCTTAGTTTATGAAATATTAAATGATATCGATGAGGTAAGTTCAAGAAAGTAGGACAGTAATAAAAATTAGTGAATAAATTGCAATGTACAAAGATATTTAGAACGTTGAAACATGTCTTCAAGAAACTTTTCCTCCTCACATATGTTGCGGGGTGTTGGTCATCAAGTTCAACATTCCTTTGCTCAAGCAACACAACACTGCAACCTTTGTTGCCGAGATGTACTGTGTGAAAATACAACACAAAGCTGTTCTAGTGAGCCCCAGACAAACAAATACAGGAAGATATACACGACAAGTTTAAATCAGATTAAAATGGGTTGCAAACAAGCAACAAAGAAAATTGCTGTTTCATCCCTGATCAATCAATTTCAGTGTTACTAACATAGAATTAAATGGGTTACAAACTAGTCCTCATTGCACTCATTTTCCAGGCAGAAAACGGGGGCAATGATCAATTTTGCAGGGCAATGTCCTGCGCCCCAAGGACACCCGAAATACTTCCGACACCATACAGTTTTGGTGGGATTGTTGAGGCCTAACAACAGCCGCTACCAAAAAGTAAGTATATTTGTTTTTTTTTTAAACTGGAGTCAGGAGGAGCAGAATCAACATTTCAAACCAGCAGGTCCAGAAAATTATTGATTTATGAAATATTGACACACTGTAATGGATTCTGGTGTGTCTATTTTTTAAAGAACTGGAAATGAAAGTCCAAAATCAAAAAGAAGGAAACCCACAACCCTATGTTTTAATTATATTGGCCCGTATTTTCCGATGCCTACGGGTGTGAACGCGCTGTGTACACACCGGTAGGGACATCGGAAATGCCGGTTTCAGGCATGCATAGCGCATGGGCTGAAAACTGGCATTTCCGATCTGTCAAGAATGCTCTTGACAGATCGGACGCCTGCCCTAGAGAAGGGCCTCTGCAGGGGAAGAGTTCCGCTTTCTGCAGAACCGCTGCCCGCTGAAAACCCTTAGAAATCTTACGCCTGGTAAAAGCAGGCGTAAGGCCTGCTTTTACCAGCATAAGAGTTGAAAAAAGTAAAAAAAACACATTTTTTTCCACTTATTTATAATTTAAAAATACTTTTAAAAAAAAGATTATTTTTAGCCCTGTAAAAAACTTTAATTATTTTTTTCTAAAAATTAAATTTTTGTTTAAAATATTTAATTTAATGTAATTTTAACTCATTTTAAAAATGTGATGGTTTAAAAAAAAAATTATTTAATGTTTTAGTGTCTTTTTGGAGTGATCTCCATTCATATATTTGACAGGTCTATCTGTCAAGTGTATGAAGGGAGATTCTCTTCTCCTATTTGGCTGGCCTGGCCCACGTGATCCCAGGGATGCTTGCAAACTACATGCGCCCCTGGGAGACGTGGGCCCTGCATATTTCGACTTTGGAGAGGCCCAGGAGCGGAAGTGTCCGGACCTCGGGAGCCCTCAGGTAAGTTCGTAGATTTTTTTCTGATAGGAGGCATCCGCACGCAGGAAGTCGCCTATCGGAAATTACGGGCCATTATATTCCTGATCTGATTTTTTTTTTAAGAAGTGATTGTATTCCAATTAAAACTAAATATCCAAGTGGTCAAAGGGTTTCAGCATTTTATTTTACAACAAAAACATCTCTCTACAGAAACACCATAGAATGTGCTCCTTCCCAGTGATATTTGACAAAGCACCACTATGTGTTCTGGCAAATGGAAGTTACACATTGAGGCCTCAGGGCGACTTGCATTTGTAATGATGATGCTGAGAGTGATAGGAAAGCACCGTTTATTGAAGAGATGATGTATGGCGTTTTAAGAATGTCGTCCACACTTTCATAGCCATATGCTAGCCACCTGTGGTTGAAGTGTAAGTTTACGTGAATCTGGCACGGATGAGTGCATCCCTTGCGTGACGGCCAGCAATGTGCTCGAGTGCTGCTGCATTGGCCACATCCGGCCCCGCAAGACGTGCCTCCTCCTCGTCCTCCCCTTCTTGTTCCGAGGATGCTCTGCATTGAGCCACTTGTTCCTCAAGGAGCGCTAAGCCACGCTGCTGTGCAGGGTACAGCAGACGACGATGATCCTGGACACCGTGGCTGGTGCATACTGCAGGGCTCCAGCAGATCTGTCGAGGAATCAGAATCGCATTTTGAGAAAGCCGATGATTTTGCTCTATGATGCTTCTGGTGGAAATGTGGCTCACATTGTACCGCTCCTCAGCCTCGTTTGATGGCCTCCTCATCGGTGTCATGAGCCACCTTTTCAGGGGATAGCCCTTGTCGCCAAGTAACCATCCGGAAAGTTGGGTTGGTGGATTGAAGAGCTGAGGCACAGCAGACTGCTGCAGGATGAAGGAGTCATGGCAACTGCCAGGGTACTTTGCGCAAACATGCATAATGTTCTTTGTGCTGGGTTGTGATGGGGTGCCCTAATGGCCACATGTGTGCAGTCTACGACGCCCTGCACCCTTGGAAAGCCTGCCATATTTGCAAAACCAACCGCACGCGAAGTTACACTTGCTTCATCCATGGAGAAGTGGATGTTATTGTGCGCCTTTGCAAAGAGGACATCGGTAACCTGCGTGATGCAAGCATGTGCGGATGACTGGGAGATGCCGCTGATGTCTGCAGATGATCCCTGGAAGGACCCTGAAGCAAAGAAGTTGAGTGCGGTGGTGACTTTGACAGCCACTGGTAAGGAGTGTGCACACGCTCCTCTGGGCTCCAGGTGTTGGTGCAGCATTGCACAGATGTCAGCGACTACGTCTCGTGGAAGTCTCAGCCTCCTTTGGCACTGCTGCTCACTCATGGTGAGGAAGCTCATCCTCGGCCTGTAAACCTGGTGTTGGGGGTTTCTCCTGCAGCGAGGTGCAGGCCTGTGATGACACCCTCTGCCCATTATCAGGTGGCTGAGGAGAAGGTTGGTGCTGCTGCTGTGCCTGGTTGCGCTGCTGCCACGGCTGCTGTTCCTCCGAATCTGACGACCAAGATGAGAGGATATAAATGGTTCCCATACCTGGTATATATCTCAGTCGAGGAATGGAGGTTGTGTGCGCTCAAAGTGGCCAGAGGGTATTCCAAGGAGGTCACACAGCAGATGGATTTCAGCCTCAACACTCAAGATTAGTTGAGCTGCTAAATGTCTCCCAAGCCTCAAAGCACTAAGTTGTGGCATGTGAAAGAATGAGAGATTGCAGGACTGCTTTTAAGCTGCTCGAGCAGCTGGCAACAATTCAGGTCCTAGCTCAACCCGGCTCAATTCACCTGGCGTGTTTTAATGAAGGCGGGCAGCATGTTGAAAAACCTCAAAAATCTGATCAGCCCTTTAAAATAGGATTATCCAGGCAGTTAACGACCTGTCCCGCCGTTTGGTGTTGGGTCAATTCGGGAGCGGCTGACCCGACACTTCCCAAAGTTGCGTGGAGGCGGGTTCGCAGCCCGCTCCCAATTTCTCCAATTTTCGCAACAGACCCGCCTCCAAACCCGCCCACTCAGATAAATAAAATTCATGGCCCAGGTCTCTATTTCCTAATCAGCTTCCAAAGGAGGGTGGAGGATCAGGACAATATAAAGACAACAGCGTGCTGCTCAGAGGCCAGTTTGATGATGCTTTCCCAAAACTGGATTTAATGTAAAAGAGCATTATGACTGAGGAAAATTCCATCCAATTTATTTTTGAAAATGTATTCTGTCTGTATTATATACCTACGCACATTCTTTCAAACTTAAAATATAAATTTATTTACAAATTATTGTGCTGATACAGTGATTGATTGACTGGAAAGTTATTCTCCCAGAAATTGCTGGAAAAATAACGACGAGTTCATGGTGTTCACAATTACTACCTTGTAAAAATCTAGCAATTTGTGGCAAAGAAGAGATACACCGATTGCTGATTCTCCACAAATTGCTGGACGATTTGCACCGCTCTGCCATTAGCCTCGCCAAAACCAAAAACGTTGCAACCTCTCCATTAAAATTAATAGCATGTCTTGAAATTGCTAGATTTGCACCGAAAATTAAAATTAACCTCGCCGCTGCCAATTAGGGCTGGTAATTCATATCATAAGGACTCTATTAATGATATGATTTATGGTCCCGACATGAAACTCAATCTTGGAGTCTGAGCAAGGGAACAAATGTAACTGTGGAGTCTCACTCCAGCAGGTTGTGAATTGTCTTAGAGGTTTTTAAAACTTTATTTTTTTAAATCTGTCTTGGCAATATGTTTGTGCCAGTCTTGCCGTCCACACTCCTGTTAGTGTCAGAGCACAACAATTTTCAGGATGCAAAGTTGTTTAGACATTCAAAAATCAAAATTAGATAAGATTCCTTTCAGAAAATAATTTTGGGATACAGTATAGGAGAAAGAATGTTTGTACACCTACCCTGACATTCACTCATTATTAACTTCTCAAGGATGAATGCAACAATTCCCAAACACAACAGGGTTACAATGTCCTCTTCTTTTGCTTGTTCTTTTGTAATTTTGTTCTTACTTTTCCTTTCTTTCTCGTATTTTCTCTCTCTCTTAATCCACTCTCTTTCCCTCTCCTTATTTTTCTTTCTGTATCTAATTTGACAATAATTCACCTAATTTCTTACTCCTTCATTCACTCTGTTTCTGTTACTATCTTCAAATTTCATTGTTAATAAGACAGAAAATTGGGCAAGACATTCATGAGGTCCCAGATACGACAATGTCATTGCTGCGCCATTATCAATTCGCGTTTCCAGCAATTTGCGGCGCAAATATAGTGCAATCTGGACGGTGAGGGAAAAAGCCAATTAAGGCCACTCGCCGCGAGATGCGACCATTCCACCAATTCCTGGGCCATTATAATTTCTGAAATTCTACCAAATGATTCAGAGGGGAGGTCACTGTGACTTGCAAACAAAAAGTTAATTGCAGGATCTCAACCTTAGCTCAAAATTAAAAATATAGGCCTAAAAATACAGTTGCTTTGCGCCTCCCGTTAGCGCCCTAAGAGGGCGCAAAGCAACTAGCGCCTGGGCGCGGCGCCACCAACGCCTCCCGCGATGACATCCTCGCCGTGCGCAGCGCCCCGCTTGAGCCCCGGCTGCGATCTTTGGTAGCGCCCCCTGACTTACCACAGGACGCTATGTCCGACGGGGTCAGGGGGGCCTACCTGTGGCCGGGGCGGAGCTAATTAAAGGGAAGGTGCCGGGCGACCATTTTTGTTGCTGGCCGCCTGCCAGCATCTGCCACCGTTACCGTCCCCAGCCTCCTCTGCAGCTCCCCTTGCAGCCCCCCCCCTGTGGAGTGCCGGCTGTGCTCCGTGAGCCCGGCACTTCTCTTGAGTGCCGGGCTCTTTTGCCAGCACTCCGATTCCTGGTGGCCCAGCTGGGCCCCGGGTCGCGCTGCGCTAGGCCCCTGCCCTTTAAGAAGGGGAAGAAGGCCTGCAGTACCGCGGCGCGACATGCTGCAGCTTCCAGTAGCACCCCGCTTCTCTCTTGGGGCGCCACCAGTGAATTTCGGCCGCGGGGGCACTAATTTTTTGGGGGCACTAAAAGTAGCGAAGGGGGCGCGACTCAATTTATCCCCCCTAGAGTCATAATGGCACAGAAGGAGGCCATTTGGCCCATCGGGTTAGTGTCAGCTCTCTGTAGAGCAATCCAGTCAGTCCCATTCCCCCGCTCTATCCCCGTAGCCCTGCAAGTTTATTTACCTCAAGTGCCTATCCAATCTTCCCTTGAAAACATTGAGTGTCTCCGCTTCCACCACTTCCGTCGGCAGCGAATTCCAGGTCATCACCACTCGCTGCGTAAAAAAGCTTTTTCTCACATCCCCCCTGTATCTCTTGCCCAAAACCTTAAATCTGTGTCTCCCATTCCTTGTACCATCAACTAGTGGGAACAGCCTTTCCCCGTCTAGCCTATCCAAACCCGTCATAATCTTGTACACCTCTATCAAATCACCCCTCAACCTCCTTTGCTCTAATGAAAACAATTCCAGCTTCTCCAACCTGTCCTTGTAGCGAAGATCCCCCATCCCCGGAACCATTCTGGTAAATCTCCTCTGCACCCTCTCAAGAGCTTTCACATCCTTCCTAAAGTGTGGTGACCAGAACTGGATGCAATACTCCAGTTGTTGCCTAACCAGCGCTTTATAAAGGTTCAGCATAACTTCCCTACTTTTGTACTCAATACCTCTATTTATGAAGCTCAAGATCTCATATGATTTGTTAACCACTCTCTCAATATGTCCTGCCACCTTCAGGGACCTATGCACATTAATTTCCAGGTCCCTCTGTCGCTGCACATTCTTTAAAACTGTGCCATTAAGTGTATGTTGCCTCTCCCTGTTCCTACTGCCAAAATTCATTACCTCACACTTCTCTGTATTAAATTCCATTTGCCACTTGTCTGCCCATTCTGCTAGCCTTTCTATGTCCTGTTGTAGTCGATTGGTATCATCATCACTGTTTGCTGCACCCCCAAGTTTGGTGTCATCAGCAAATTTAGAAATTCTACTCTATATTCCAATATCCAGGTCATTTATATATATCAAAAAAAGCAGTGACCCCAGCACTGACCCTTGGGGAACACCAATGTTTACCATCCTCCAGTCTGAAAAACAGCCATTTACCACAACTCACTGTTTTCTGTCCTTAAGCCAATTCCTTATTCAAGCTGCCACTGACCCACCTATTCCATGAGCCTCAATTTTGTTAACCAGCCTTCTATGTGGTACTTTGTCAAATGCCTGCCGAAAATCCATGTAGACAACATCCATTGCATTCCCTTCATCAATCCTCTTTGTTACTTCATCAAAAAATTCAATTAGATTAGTCAAACACACTCTGCCTTTTACAAATCCGTGTTGGCTCTCCTTAATTAGCTTAAACCTCTCCAAGTGCCCATTAATTTTTTCCTTGATTATTGTTTCTAAAACTTTACCCACCACTGATGTTAAACTGACTGGCCTGTAGTTACTAGGATTGTCCTTACACCCTTTCTTGAACAATGGTGTCACATTTGCCACTTTCCAATCCTCAGGCACCTCCCTCGCATCTAGGGAAGATTGGAAAATTATGGCAAGCCCTTCTGCTATCTCCTCCCCCAATTCCCTTAGCAACCTGGGATGCAAGCCATCTGGACCAGGCGACTTGTCCACTCTAAGCATACCCAGCCTTTCTAGTATATCCTGTCTATCAATTTTCACCCCTTCCATTGCTTCTACCTTTTCTACTTCTACCGATATTTTGTCAGCATCCATCTCCTTAGTAAACACCGATACAAAGTACTCATTGAATATTCTAACCTTACCCTGCGCCTCTAAGCATACAACACCTCTTTGTCTCGAATAGGCCCCACCCCACCTCTTACTACCCGCTTACTGTTTACATGCCGGTGGAAGATTTTTGGGTTCCCTTTCATGTGCCAGATGGATCCACTGATTAACACCAAATTAGTTAGGTAAACTGGTTTAATTTCAAACACTTATTGTAAAATATATTAATAAATGTGGGACCATAGTTTACAATAGTAGTGGTCTTCCAGAGGGAATGAACTTCATAACGATTTCAGGGAACATGTTATAAGAACATACATAAGAACATAAGACATAGGAGCAGGAGTAGGTCATTTGGCCCCTCGAGCCTGCTCCACCATTCAATAAGATCATGGCTGATCTGATCTTGGCCTCAACTCCACTTCCCTGCCCGCTCCCCATAACCCTTCACTCCCTTACCATTCAAAAATCTGTCTATCTCCACCTTAGATATATTCAATGACCCATAAGATATTAGTCTAGCCCAATTAAAATACTCTAGGTTTGCAGCTTCAAGAATTTTTTTCAACTATTTCTTAACATTTGAGATTCCTTGACTTGTTAAGTTGTCTCAGGAAAATTATCAGGTTATGGATCTACTGAAAATAATACTAAACCATTCCGAGAACTATTATCCAGACAGCAGGAAAGTGGAAACAATTAACTCATCGGTGTGTGTGTGTCCAAACAGAATATCAGCACAGTTCCTCACTGATTACAGCTTAAAGGAAAAAGGAAGTCTAGGGGGAGTAGTTTCTATTCAAAGTAATCTCACCTCCATCTGGAAAAAGTATAAGAACACACACACATGTATTCCAGTATTGAAATAATGCTGGACCTATCATCGTGCTGAGACCCAACATTTCAGATATCCTTCTCCGTTTAGCTCTGTTTGATGCCAGTTATGGGGAGAAGTTGTCCGAATATCTTAGTATTTCCATTGATTTCAATTGGGCTCATTACTTTAGCACATTCTGGAAGCTTATCAGAAGCTGCCTGACTCTGGAAAAAAAACACATTACTGCCTGGGCACTACTGCATATTTGGACACCAGAAGTATTTCTGGCACTGAGTGGCTCCAGATTGAAGCCCTTATTGAAATAAACAAAGTAGCTTTAGGACATAAATGCTCCCCCTCTCCATGAGTGCCATTAGAGGAAAGCAGATGCAAAACTACAGGACCACATGACATAACCCATTATGAACTTACTGGTATATAATTCTGCCTATTCTTATCCAAACTGAGGATTTATTCTTGCTATTTTGCACTGTTTCTAAATAAGTCAAACCTTACTTTGATTTCAACTCTCCCTTTAGAACACCTCAGCTCTCCCTTTTGTAGATACGTTTGGCCTGGCTGCACTTGGATGATTTTCATTTTACAGTGAATAACTGGTCAATCATATTTAACATCTTAACAGTTTTCTATATACCAGAGATACAGCGGGCCGAATCACCCTCGTCCATCAAACACTTAGGCCGGAATTTTGCCAGTCCTCAGAGTGCGGGATTGGAGGCGGGGCCGCTGTCAAAATCGCAAAGATTGACAGCGGGTAGGAAACCCACTGTCAACCCGCCTCCAATCAATCTTCCCCAAGTGTCGGGTCCCCGATTTGTGCATTGGACCCGACACCTAGCGGCGGGAAGAGGATTATAGCCACTTACCTAGCTGTTAACAGGTACTTGATACTTGTTAACAGGCTCTTTTTCAATTTTGCCACTTCTGCCTCGGGATCCCTGACGTCTGGACACAACGCCAGGTAAGTGTGGCGTGTTGTGAGTCTGCTGTAATGTTTCTGCACTGATGACAACTGCAGAAGTGGTGTGAAGGATCCAATGGTGCACTGGTGAGTTTCAGAGGTAAGAAAATGTTGGGGAAATAATTTTTAATGCATTTACACTTTTCTGTAGGTAACAAGGTTTGAATTGGCTGTCTAGTGCCACCTCATTGGGAGAACCTCTCTCACCAGTGACAGATCGCTTCTGTAACCTCACCTGCAGCTGTCATCTGTTCTAGCCTATGGAGGGATTCATTGGAGAGTCTGGGTGCAAGAGCTCACCTTTGTACAGTGATTGTCAGTGTTTGCAGCACCTCAATGCTGTCAAACACTGAGAAATGAGCTGTCAAAGAAAAATTGTGCGTGGTCCCTTTAAGAAAACTGGCAGATGACACGTCATCTAATGAAGTCATCTGACCGGCTTCCTCTTAATTGGCCGGCAAGCCCACAGGGCGGGCTTAACAAGGCCAATCGACGTAAAATCACGTCCGTGGGCCAGATGCAGTTGAGGGCGGGACTGGAAGCCGGAAACCAGCTGATCCGCTCCCAAGCTGCATCCATTTACAAAATTGCCGCCTTAATTTCAAACATGTTTTGGAGCCTGTTAAAGGTCAATAACATTACTTAACTACCTAGTGGAAAGATCTGCCTCAAGAGATCTCGGAGGGTTGTAGGGCTGGAAGAGGTTACAGAGATAGGGATGGGTGAGGCCATGGATGGATTTGAAAACAAGGTTGACATTTTTAAACAGGTAAGTATTACCTCAGCTGCTCAACTGGAGTAAACTGAATGATAGGGCAGCTAGATCCATTGAGTGTTTGGTCGACATGGATTTTGCTACAATTCTTATGTTAAATAGGGAAGTGGCAAAGGTTTTAAACCAGTAAGATGGGTGGAGGTATCTACAAGAAATGTAACCAGCCTAAATATAAACAAAACAGGAAAAGAGAGCACAGGAAAGAATAAAGTAAGGGAGGACATTCATGGCAAGGGTCTAAATAGAGTTATAGAACAGAAGTCTAAAAAGATGGTTAAACATAAAGTGAGAGGAAATCCAATTAAAAATTAGTTAAACTGTCTGTACAGCAATGCACACAGTGTCCGTAATAAAACATGGGAGCTGGAGGCAATCAGGCGTTACGAGGAACCGGACATAGTAGGGATTACTGAGACATGGCTACAGAAAAATCAGGACTGGAAATTAAACATTGCAGGGTATAACATATTTAGAAAAGATAGGGAGGGAAAAAGGAGAGGTGGAGTAGCTGTACTTATTAGGGATAACATAATGGCAGTAGCAAAAAGTGATGCAGATATCTGCAAGACAAAAATAGAATCCATATGGATAGAGATAAAAGATAATAAAGGATCAATCACACTAATAGGCATAGTCTAAAGACCACCTAATAGTAGATGGGAGGTGGAGGAAGAAATATGCAGACAAATTAGGGAAATGAGTAAAAAACATAGACCAATCATGATGGGGGATTTCAACTACCCAGATATTAATTGGACAGAAGAGGTAGGTAAAGGGGATAAGGGAATGGAGTTCCTACAATATATACAGGACTCCTTTCTAACACAATATATAAAAAGCCCAACAAGGAAGAATTCGATATTGGATCTAGTAATGGGGAATGAACCAGAGCAGATAAGAGAAGTAAAAGTAGGGGAACATATAGGCAATAGCAAACATAATATAACATGCTTTAAGATGATAATTGAGAAGGAAATAAGTATGACGAAAACTAAGTTAATAGATTGGAGAAAAGCTGATTTTGAGGGGCTAAGAATAGAATTTGGGAAAAAAATGGGCGACAATATTGGCAAACAACGATGTAGAACAGCAATGGGAAACATTTAAAACAGTGTTCAGCAGAGTGCAGGAAAAATATATTCTGCTAAAAGGAAAGAACAAACTAAACAATAATGAGACTCCATGGATGAATAAAGCCATAAGGGAACAAAAATGAGAAGTCGCACAACACCAGGTTATAGTCCAACAGTTTTATTTGAAATTACGAGCTTTCGGAGCGCTGCTCCTTCGTCAGGTACAGTGAGGGAATACGAATCAGTTACAAATATATAGACAGAGAACAATGTGTCTGCAGTATCTCTGCAGACACATTGTTCTCTGTCTATATATTTGTAACTGATTCGTATTCCCTCACTGTACCTGACGAAGGAGCAGCGCTCCGAAAGCTCGTAATTTCAAATAAAACTGTTGGACTATAACCAGGTGTTGTGCGACTTCTCATTTTTGTCCACCCCAGTCCAACACCGGCATCTCCGCATAAGGGAACAATTGAGGGTAACGAAAGAGGCATACATTAAGTATATAGACAGCAGGGGAGTGCATAAGAGAGAATACGAAAAGATTAGGAGAGAAGTCAAAAAAACAATTAGGGAGGCAAAGAGGAACTATGAAATTAAATTATCAAGGAACAAAAAAACAAAATAGGACAATATTTTACAGGCACATCAATAAAAAAAAGGTTGGGATGGGAATAGGGCTATTAAGGGATAGTCAAGAAAATACCACAGGTAACGATAGAGACCTGGCAGAAATATTAAATAATTATTTTGCTTCAGTATTTACCAGGCAGACAGAACAGCTGGACATGACATTGGATGATGAGATTAGTAATGAGATAAGTGCATTTAAAATAAAAAAGGGATATATTAAATAAATGAATCAAACTCTTAAGAGGATAAAACCTCTGGTCTGGATGGATTGCATCCACACATTTTAAAAGAATCTAGGGAAGAGATAGCAGAGGCATTACTATGTACATTTAATAATTCGATAGAAAAAGGTATAGTGCCAGAGGACTGGTGGATAGCTAACGTAATACCGATATTTAAGAAGGGGGACAGAACATGTCCAGGGAATTATAGACCAGTCAGCTTAACATCGGTGGTCGGAAACATAATGGAATCCCTACTAAAGCAGAAAATAGAGCATCTAGAAACCAAAATATAATAATGAATAGTCAGCATGGATTTCAAAAGGGAAAGTCTTGCTTGACCAACCTCATTGAATTTTTTGAAGAGGTAACAGAGAGTAGACAATGGTAATGCAGTAGATGTAATTTATCTGGATTTTCAAAAGGCCTTCGATAAGGTACCCCATAATAGACTGATAAATAAGGTCAGAGAATGTGGAGTCAGGGGACAAGTAGCAGAATGGATTGCTGGCTGGCTTCAGGACAGAAAGCAGAGAGTAGGAGTAAAGGGTAGCTATTCACAGTGGCAGAAGGTGGGTAGTGGTGTTCCACAAGGATCAGTGCTGGGACCACTGCTGTTCACAATTTATATTAACGATTTAGACTTTGGAATCAAAAACATAATTTCTAAATTTGCGGATTATACCAAATTGGGGTGGGGGGGGGGGAGATAGTCAATACTGAGGAGGACTGCAACAAATTACAGGAGGACATTAATAAACTTGCAGAATGGGCATATAATTGGCAAATGAAGTTCAACACAGATAAATGTGAGGTATTATATTCTGGTAAGAAGAATAGGGAGTCACTTATTACTTGGAGGGTGCGAGTCTAGGTGGGGTAGAGGAACAAAGGGATCTCCGAGTACAAATACACAAATCACTAAAAGTTGTGACACAGGTTAGCAAGGCCATAAAAAAGCAAAGCAAGCACTAGGGTTTATTTCTAGAGGGATAGAATTGAAAAGTAGGGAAGTTATGCTAAACCTGTATCGAACCTTGGTTAGACCACACTTGGAGTACTGCGTACAGTTCTGGTCGCCATATTATAAAAAGGATATAGAGGCAGTGGAGAGGGTGCAGAGAAGATTTACAAGGATGATACCAGAAATGCGAGGGTATACCTATCAGGAAAGGATGAACAGGCTGGGTCTCTTTTCTCTTGAAAAAAGGCTGAGGGGTGGCCTGACAGAGGTCTTTAAAATTATGAAAGGTTTTGATAGAGTGGATACAGAGAGAATGTTTTCACTTGTGGAGAAGAGCATAACCAGAGGCCATCAATATAAGAAAGTCACCAAGAAATCCAATAGAGAATTCAGAAGAAACTTCTTTACCCAAAGAGTCGTGAGAACGTGGAACTCGCTACCACAGGGAGTGGTTGAAGCGAATAGTATAGATGCATTTAAGAGGATGCTAGACAAGCATATGGGGGAAAAGGGAGAAGTCGCACAACACCAGGTTATAGTCCAACAGTTGGACTATAACCTGGTGTTGTGCGACTTCTCACTTTTGTCCACCCCAGTCCAACACCGGCATCTCCGCATCAGGGAAAAAGGGAATAAAGGGTTATGTTGATAGATTTAGATGAGGAAAGACGGGAGGAGGCTCATGTGGAGCATAAACACCGGCATGGACTGGTTGGGCCAAATGGCCTGTTTCCGTGTCGTATATCCTATGTAATCCTATGTAATGTAATCCTATGTAATTGGTGCGGAGTCAGTGTTGGTAGGAAAGGGCTTTTAAAAAGTCCACTGTGCTACATTCACCTGCACTTTAATCAGCAGAGCAGTGCTGAGATCGGGCACTTTAAACAGTTGAAAAGTTTTGATGTACTGCTCAGCTGCGTAGTTCCTTCTCTGAAAATCTCAAACGATAGCTGTTCAAATTAATCATTACAAATTCAGATAAGGCCTGATGTTGATGACTCACATACAGCAGCAAATATTTTTCTTTCTAATGCCATGGATCTATAAATTGGGCATTGGCCACAGATCTGTAATTGACCAGCTTTTCAAAATTCAACATGGCCATATCCGTGAATCAGAGTGTGCAAGTTTGCTTCCCTGAACTTCCTACCATTCCCAGCTCTCCAGAGCTGGATTAATGTCCTTGCATTGTTACTTCTCTTTTTAATTAGCTCTCATTGCACTTGAGAGGTACCAAATGATTATTATTGCAGGGATATCTTGACTGACTAGGCGTCTTCCAGTAAGGCTAAGAGAATCCTGTAGAACTAACTCACCAAGTAGAAAACTGAAGTAATTGTCATTTTTGTTCATTGCTGTTAAAATAAAGATAAAGATGGTGAGAGTAACATTTTAGGTTTCGAAAACCCAAAGAAGCTATTTTACATGGTCCCTCCATCAGTCAGAGAGCCATAAGTGAAATGTGTAATGTCAGATCTTACTATGAGGGATCCATTCGATGTGAAGGATACACGTATAGAACCAGATTAATTAGAAGCAATTTAAGGGGCTGCCTTTAAAGAGGAGATGGTCCGGGTACAGTCGAGGTACATTCCCACAAGGGGGAAAGCTAGGGCAACCAAAGTCAGAGCTCCCTGGATGACGAAAGAGATAGAGAGTAAGATGAAGCAGAAAAAGAGTGTGTATGACAGATGACAGGTTGAGAATACAAGTGAGAATCAGGCTGAATATAGAAAGTGAAAAAGAAAAGAGGGGCAAAGAGTATGAGAATAGATTGGCAGCTAACATAAAAGGGAATTCAAAAGTCTTCTATAGGCATATAAATGGGTAGTAAGAGGAGGGGAGGGGCCAATTAGGGACCGAAAAGGAGACCTATGCATGGAGGGAGAGTGCATGGCTGAGATACTAAATGAGTACTTTGCATCTGTCTTCACCAAGGAAGAAGATGCTGCCAAAGTCAGTGAAAAAGGAGGTAGTGGAGATACTGGATGAGATAAAAATTGATAAAGAGGAGGTACTAGAAAGGCTGTCTGTACTTAAAGTTGATAAGTCACCAGGACCGGATGGGATGCATCCTAGGTTGCTGAGGGAAGTTAAGGAGGAAATCGCAGAGGTACTGGCCATAATCTTCCAATCCTCCTTAGATACGGGGGTGGTGCCAGAGGATTGGAGAATTGCAAATGTTACATCCTTGTTCAAAAATGTGTGTAAGGATAAACCCAGCAACTACAGGCAAGTCACTTTAACCTCGGTAGTGGGGAAGCTTTTAAAAACGATAATCAGGTTCTTGCATCAAAAGCAAAATAAATGCCTGTATTGGAGGAGACATCTTAACAAAACCAGCCATATGCTGCAAGACATTTTCTGTGGTAAAAGGAAAGATGCAAAAGAATTCCCTCAGAAGTCCAAGTGGAAGTTCTTTAATCTGTACCTTGCTGTTACGTTTGCTAGACATGCGTTAGTGGGAAGGTTTGGCAGCCACAGCTGATTCCTCTTCAGTGTTAGTGTCAACAGAATTACATGTGGTGTGGCACTTGAGACAGCTGTCTTAAGCAGTGCAGATGACTGCAGTTAAGGCAGGGAAAGCGTTGCCTGAAGGTCACTTGAAGACTTTGATTAGAACTCGTGTCACTCAGCTTCACACCATCTATATAACTCTGAGGCTCAGCAGATCTCTGCCTAAAGTTGGAAAAGGCTGTATGAGTCCTGGAGGATCTTAACACCTTATCTCATGCCACATGAGTCAGCTGTGAATACTGCCTGACCGTGCACCTTTCCAGGATTGGTTCGGAGTGTGCTCCCTGCTTAAACTTGCTTACTTAAACCTGAACCTGGAGGATGTGTTTCTAAGGCCTGGTCATGAACAGACTTAACTCCCTGATCAAGGCAAATCGAAACCCTTAGGACTAATTCTCAACTTTCTAGACAAGTATTAAACTTTGAGTTATTAGATCGCTGGAATGTGATTGTAAAAACAAAATTAAAAAAGGTGGACTCAACTTCATCTATACTTCAGTGGACATGTGATGGTTTGAATCAATATCAATATGCCATAATATATAAAGTGAATGGAATTATCTTGTAATCTACTGACAATTATTTTCTAATAAACCTTCAGCAATATCTGCATGAATGATTGTAATAATCTTTTGTTGAACATTACTGGACACTGCACTGAGACTTTAGATTGCTCTAGGTAAACAGCAAAAAGCACTGAACATTCTTAAAAATAGTATTTAACTTAATGTTCCACGGATTGGTTTAGATTACGTTACAGATTTTAACTCATAAGTTCAGATGAAGTTTATAAAAGCTTTTAGAATTTCATGCTTATGTTAGACATGTTGGGGGAAAAATTCAGTTGCTTTGCGCCCCCCGTTAGCGCCCTCTTAGAGCGCTAACGGGGGGCGCAAAGCAACTAGCGCCCGGGCGCGGCACCACCAACACCTCCCGTGAAATTCAGCAGGAGGTTAGCGGTGGCGGTAACCGTTAGCGCCCTGCGGCGCTGCGCCGCCGGCGATGAGGTCATCACCGTGCGCAGCGCCCCGGCTGCGATCTTCGGTAGCGCTCCCGACTTACCGCCAGATGCTATGTCCGACGGGGGTCAGGGGGGGCCTACCTGCGGCCGGGGCGGCGCTATTTAAAGGCGAGGTGCCGGGCAGCCATTTTTGTTGCTGGCCGCCTGCCAGCACCTGCCTCCGCTGTCGTCCCTGGTCTCCTGAGCACCACCCTCCCCCCGCGGAGTGCCGGCTGCGCTCCATGAGCCCCGGGTCGCGCTCCGCAAGGCCCCTCCCCTTTAAGAAGGAGAGGAAGGCCACATAGCGCCACGATATTCCCTCGCAGCGTCCCAAGAGGGAGGCTGGGCGCTTCCAGTAGCGCCCCGCTTTGTGAAGGAATAAGCCATATAACCTAATCAGAAAAATACACTTTCTTATGAAAGAATTCTGGCCTTATTAAAACATGACAAACTGGGTTTGGAAATTTAGAATGGAAATTTAGAAACCTAACTATGAAATAGCTATGAAAGCATTCTGGCTATTGAGATAAGACAGTTGTTGACCCTGAATAAATAACCTTATTGAAACAGAAGGTGAAGGGCTCCGACAGGCTGAAATTTTGGGAACAAAACAATGGTTCACCCTGGATAAGGTGTTCTAATTTACACTTTGTAAAGAAGCACATAAGATAAGGAACATCTGCCCTCGTAAAGATGACATAAGTAAGGAACACCTGACGTCACACCATTTTTAAATGGTAAACTTAGAACACCTAGAGATGAGACACGAGTCTGGCTGAGGTGGCAGTAATAGTTGCAGAGGTCAGCAGAAAAATTACTAGAGATAATTAGCTTGCATCAGCAGAAAACCTTAAAGGAAATATCACTGGAAAAGGGTATAAATATTGAACTCTCAAATGGGATAACAGACTCGCTTTAATCGGGCAAAGCGATTCTCGGCTTCAGAGGCAACTCTCCAACTCTTTGTACCTTGGGGATCAAAGGTATTTGATATTGGTGGATATCCTGTAGAACACTTTAAGAACTGTAATACTGTAGCGAAGTTAAGATTTAAAAGTAAGATTCTCTGATAAATCGTAAGTTTTCTCTTTTTAGAACTGTTAATGTTGCGATTGACTCACCAACTGTAAATTGCATGTCGGTTCTTTAATAAATCTATATATTTTTAGAATTGTCTCACATAAGACTTCTGTATCAAAAACTCACAAACTCAATTTCTGTACACTCTTTGGTGGAGAGTTACAGAATTCTGGGGGAGTTCTCCGGACCCTCATAATATCCGGAATGTTACAGTCTAGCTAAACTTATTAAAAGCGCTATTTGGAGGACGGTAACATTCTCGGGTTGTTTCTTTCCTTTAGGGAGAGATAGTCCGGACCTTTAGACCCAATTAAGCGTCTTTAGGATTCGGCTACCTCAAACTTTAGTTGAAAGTGAACGTCTGAGAACACCTGATCCGGGGTAGCCCTAAAGGGGCTAGGACTAGTAAAAATCCCTTCAGCTTCCCTCTTGGGGCGTTACCACTCAATTTCGGCCGCGGGGGCGCTAATTTTTTCAGGGTGCTAAAAGTAGTGCCCTGGCAAAGTTAGCGCCCCAAAGGGGGCGCGACTCAATTTTTCCCCCCTGAATTCCTGAGTTAGATTGATCACACCCAGACATTGAGTCCATACTCATTAAAAATCATTTAATTTCCTAAAATGACTGGAAAAGGTTTTTCAGTTGAAATTTTTGAAGAAACTAGGGCAACTATACTTCTGGCACCCCTTTTGATTGCCAAGATACTTTACATGCATGCTCATGTAGTCTTGCTGAAGTCTAAGACCTATATTATTTTGTTAATTAAAATGTTAAAAACCTGAAAATTAGTGAATGGTTGCTGGGTAACTGGGAGCGGGATTCAGTTTTAAGCTACAAATGTTTCACTTGTCAGTTTTCACTAGCCTTGCAATGTTGCACCTGTGCTTCATCCAAGACATCAGAGAACCCTTCCCAAGGACAGAGACCCTGATGTTCTGTGTGGGTTCTCCCAACCACCTGCCATAACTCCATTTTCAGCCATTTATGCTATTTCTCCAGGGGTTCCATCGATCTCCTGCTGAACTGACGGCGAGAAATTGGGAGAACCCACATGGAATTTCTAGGCCACTAAATTCTCAAGATGCCATGAAAAAGATTAGAAACTGTGAAAACAAACATCGACAGTGTCGAGTACTGATTTACCTTGGGTTTGTGCACTGGCGTTCTCTGCTCGTTACTCCTCCTCCGCAGGTCCTTGAACAAGGTGACCACATAGACCAGTTTGACCAGCGACCATTTATAGGTTTTGGACCTGAATCCCCATGTTTCACACACTGCCCACGACGGCACCACTGTATTACAAAAAATGTAGAAGAATTGAGAATTGGCTAAATAATTACATACTTAGCATATTTAGTGATACATTCTGTTTTGCCAATTAATGTCTTAACTATGTTAATATTTAATTTGACTAATGTTCCTAAGGGTCACAAATAAAATTAGTTGCAGGTAATTTCCAGGATTAGTCTCTTACCTAACAGTTATTTAATGTACTCAGATTTCCTGCAATTTTCCTCACGGTGAGTCAAAGGATATGGCCTAGAAATTGGATCATGCTGTGCCCATTTTACAGGTTGTAAAATGGGCATCTAAGGGTCTAATATGGCTGGCTGGAAGTGCGCTGTCCGCTGTAATGCTTCCAGGGCATGTGCCTAAAGCAGCCGTTAGGCTCCCTAGTTGCATATGCAAGGGCCTAATGGCTGTTCAAGTCCCCCTTTGGAAAATCTGACTGCGCATGACCGCCGCATGCTGTGGTGAGTTTCCTCAGGCGCTTGGCAGCTAAACCAGCAGTCCTTAAAAAGGCTGCCATTGGAAAGATAACTTTGATTTTTTTTTTTTAATTTACCTTATTGTGGAGCCAGGAGGAGCAGGAACCCCCCTTCCCCTGGACTGTTAAGGACCTTGACTGGCATCCGAGCATGCCGATCTTGATGCCTCACCGGGAGCGGCGAGCTGCTTCTGGGGCAGTGACTGGCGCCTACAGCCAGCAATAAGAAATGAGGTCGATGGACCAATTTGCCATGGTCCTGCCATCAGCCTCATTAGTTGCATGCAGCGTGTGCTGCACCGGGATCGTGCCCTGATTTGGGCACGATCCAAATTCTAGGCTATGCTGTCTGGGTGTTATCAACAAAGTCTGAGTGGGTTATGCACCTCACCACCCCCCAGCTCATCCTCTATCATCTTCCCTCACTTCTTTACCATCTCTGCCTTACACATATTCCTATCTGAAAGACACTACAATTCCCCAAACTCTTGCATCATTGTACCTTCTCTAACTCTGTGGTTGAACACCTCTTGTCTTTCATGACTCACATACTTGACCCTCTCTGCTTGAACCCAATCCCACCCTCTGAATGGCTGCCCCTTATGGTCTCTCTTTTTCACTCTGCTCGTCCCTCTGTGGCTGAACGCCTCTCACCCTCTCTCTGTCTAACTTCCCTATGCACTCTTTCTGCTTCAGCCCTCTATCTTCCCTTCTTTGACTGAAGTCCCCTTCACCCTCAGGCTGGCTCCAAGCTGTCCACCCTGTCTGTATGATGCTTCTTACCTCCATTTCCACCTGATCTCCCCATCTCCTGCTCTCTGGATGATTCCCTACCCCTCCATCTGGCTTACCGTTCTATCACTTATTCACCCACCCAATGTATGTGGATGGTGGACAGAACTTTCAACTTTGGCGTGGGTGTAGAATAGGAACATCAAGTGAGGTGTATAACTGGCTGCCAATCCAATGTCACCCAGTTTATGCCCCCCCGCCAAAGCTGAAAGTTCTGGCAGGTGTGAATTTCTAGCACATCCAGAGTTCAGACCTCTGACCAGAACAAAGTGAAGGAACCTCAGCAGTGATTGATGTCATGAGGATTTTTTCATGTTCAACATTTTTTTTGAAGTCAACAATCAAATTGGTAGTACAACAGATCCCACATCTTGAGGTGTTATTGTCAGCATATTACCATCTCCCTTATTATTATATCCCTTAAAAGTTTAGTAATTAGAGTGATTAAATTTGTCTGCTAATCTGCAGATGTTAACATTTCAAATCATCTGTCCTGTCAAAACAACTTTTGTTTGACTCTATTAATTTCTGAACAAATACAAACAAACAATAGATTGGTTGGTCTGGCCAGTTACATAAATTAGTCATCACTGTCACAGAAAGAATGGGATTCACTTATGGATACAGCTGTCTGAAGCCACTTTTAAATCAGATTAACTCTAAATACAATATCAAATATAGAAATATCCCTATTTTGTCACAGTCACTTCATATGTAAAAAGGGAGATGGGTGTGTAACATAATGTTGATAATCAAATGTAAGACTGGGATTTTTAAAGAAGTATGCAGTTAGATTTGGAAATGTATTTCAAGGATACAGAATAGAACAGTGAGGGGAAACAATGCACTATCTGGAACTGTAAGCTCCTCCCAGTGTCTAAGAGACAAACATGGAGACACACAAGGATTTCACACACCTATATACAATATCTAAGTTTGCTATCTGGACACACACCTTATTTGGACATCACTATTTTCTCATGTCTTGAGGAGGCACCTCGGTAAGATTTTCCCATTATTAAACCACCCATCTCATAGTCACACCTGCAGCTGCATGCTTCTGCCACTAGATGGGGCTTCACAATCTTCAATTCCCCAGCTTTCTGGAAATTTTGAGAGGCTGCATTCACTATCATGCTTTTTCTTTAGATAAGTTCTTAAGATAAGTATTGGCTTAAATTTTCAAGTTAACATTTTCTCTTCATTTTAAGGCTCTTGCTGTCTTTAGCCTCCTGCCTCTCCTCTCCCCTGTTAAAATTTAAGTTCACCCTACCTGATCATGGTGTGGGGCCTTCAGGGACGATCTCTCTCCTAGATGGTGCCCCGAAATGGCTGTCATTTTTAAAGTCATATATTTCTTTTCATTTTTTTGGTAAATAAAATATACACATTATCGCTCTACAAATCTCCTGCTAAGGCCACTTACTCACACCACTTGCCCTGCTGGAGCGCACACACCACACTGACTATCTGGAACTTCCATATCCACTGTACTGACTCTCAAAATCTTGGTCATCTCAGAAGCCATCACGTTCAGGTCCCACCAGAAACCTTGCTTCTTACCCACTGATTCCATCTCCATTCTCAGCAGCTTGCTCGGGCTCAACCAGAATATGCACAACCGCACTCTATACCACTTCGGCAAAGTCCACCTGCCCTGTGTCCCATCCTCTGCTTCTATTGACGTGTGACATACTGTGCGTAACCTCCTCCCGCTGCTCCACCATTCGTGGCATAGCCTTCAGGCATCACATACCCACATGGCAGAATTCTCTTCTTAAAATGCTCCAGCTTGCTTAATTTTGTCCCATCTTTAAAGCCTCCTTAAAACCTAACTCTTCAACTTCACCTTCGGTCATCTCCCTTAATCCTAACCCAAACCCAGTTCCTACCTAGTGTTCTCCCCCTTCATGATGTGTTTGAGATGTTTACGTGAAAGGATATTTATGTTGGGACACTATGGGCTGAATTTTCTGTGGTGGTAGCGGGCGTGATCGGTGGTGGGTTGGGTGGGAAAGTTATGTTTTGACAGCGGATCGATAACCTGCTGTCAACTCGCTCCCACATGCCTTTTCCACAGGCACATCTGTCAGCTTGGAGCTGACCTGACCTGTAGCAGTCGGGGACCCAATTGAAATCATTATGAGGTACTTTACAGGCACTTGAGCCTTTTTCCCCCTACTTTTTAAATTTCCCTGCATAGCCACAGGATTCACACAGCTCGGGAACCACATCTGTCAACCTGAGGCATGAGTTCAGTGGCCATTGCTCCAGCTGATTACTTGACAGTATGGAAAACAAACCAAAATAAAAACATGTTGATTACATCAGCTAACAGATTGATGGAGATTCTGTTCTACTTGTTAAGTTACTTGTTAAGTAAAAATGTTAATTTTTCACTGGCCATTCTTGGCTGCTGCCTTCCAACTGAACAGCAATTGCAGTGAATTGATCTGCACTATAAAAATGACATATACCATTTAAGTAAATGTTTGTGTTGTTTCTGGTTAGGTTTTTCTCACGGTATACTGTGATTGTCCAGTTACACATTAAATCAAGTCATCAACTGTAACAATTTCATTCTCATCACTCATTCCACTGGTTCAAGTTGCTTTCAGTCCCAGAATATGACTAATTGAATTTTTCAGTCTGAGTCTTTAGGGTGAATTTCTACAGAGGTTCTCTCACTTGTCCATTGTTAACTTCAATGGAAGAGCTGCAGAAATCCCAGAAATACATTGAAAGCACCACTTACACTGTTTGTCAGGGATTCCGCAGCTCTTCCGCTGAACTTGCATAAGATTGTAAATCCACCACTTCACAATTACATTTAAAATCTGCTTAATTTTATGTCTTACCTATACACACACACTCACACCTTTTATTTGTACCAGTTACTGATACAAAAGTCTATAGATTTGTGACTAAAGCACCAATAACTTCCCAATTCATGTACTTTTTTAATTATATTCTTGATCGTATTTGTAGATGGAGTCGTATTACTTCATAATTTTATTGAAATATTTTTGTCACTCATATATAACTTTTATTATACGATTGGACAGTAAAGATTCAATGTTAGATTGAACTTAAAATTTAATGTGGCCTAGGTCCCTTTAAGAATCCCGGCTTAAAATGCGTCATGAGTGACGTCATCAGACCCGCAAAGGTAAGGAAAATTCCGGCCTGTTTTTGTTGTTGTTTTAATATATTACATTTTATTTGTATTCAGTTTTATTCCTCAAAAGAAGCCGGTATATTTATCAATTATCATTTCATGATGCCTCCTTTCCAGAGAAAGCTGTTTCCCCACACTTGGAACCTCAAATAGAAAATGAGTATTTTAGGAAATGCAAGTGGATGGTTGAAAAACCACAAGCCTATTCAGGCTGGGATAAAAATGGAAGCCAAAACTAATATTTATTTCTTTTTGGCCCACCTACCACACACACGACAATAACAGAAATATATCATCACCCATATTACTATTTTCTTACTATTTTTAAGTTTAGCAAGAAGAAAACAAGTTATAAAAACCCTCAGGAACAGAATTTCAGAGGTCTCCAACAGATCCTTTCCACATTTATCACCCACAGCCACAATGTCTCATACATCATCTGTGTTGGCATCAGTTCACACTGTCTTTTATTAAAAGCCGAGTTGTGAAATTTCCAAGCTGATATCATGATGTGAAATTTGTACATTGTATCACAGAATAATGCAACATTCATAGAATCATAGAATGATGCAGCACAGAAGGAGGCCATTCGGCCCATCGTGCCTGTGCTGGGTTTTTGTTCTGTTTTCTTTTTAAAAAAGAAATAGACAAGAAAAACGATGATGAAATGCACAAAGGATACCATTTATACTGAATGTTAAGAATAATATGAAAACTTTGTCTGGCTGAAGAGAGAAGTGTGTATTTTGAAACTGATATTCATAAGTTCATGCTGTTTACACAGGCTTTAAAATAATATTAATCACTTTCAATTCTATGCGAAGTGCCACATATGACCAGATGTGGGAGCTGATTTTCACCTTCAAGTAGAAGTCAGTTCTAATATGGTTAGAGTCACTTGAATCTCAAATGCAAATGGTACTTAATTTTCTGGTCTAAGCTTGTTTACTCACAACTCCAGGTACAAACTCAGATGGAGCTAGGGATGGCACCACTGATAGAAGAAAATTGTGTGCAAGTCAAATTTAAAGGGATGGGGACAATTAAAGAGAATAGTGTCACAAAGCAGGAGACAACAATTCAGAAAGCCTCTTTAGAGCATTAAAAAGGATCTCAGCCCATCAGGCTGAAGGGGCAGGAGATGAAGAAGTGTCAGGCGAAGAAGTTAAATCGACTCCTAGGTGCAGGCATTAATCTGCAGAAAAGTGCAGACCAGCACCCAGCTTCCACATTGATGGCTACTGATGTTGAAATAGTGCTGCATGGGATGCTTTTGAGGAATGTTGCGCTCTCTGTCACTTCACAGCACCAATTCATAGGTCAGCACTCCAGCATGGCTTCAAGAAGATCCAGCCTAAAGTGATCCTTCAAGCTCCACATTCAAACCACACGGATCACTGCCGGCCACCGCTCGTCTGTCCCTCTCTCCGATCATAAACGTTGACCACCCCCCCCGCCTCCTGATCGCTGGCGCCACCCTCCCTCCTGATTGCATCCTGCCAGTCACCCCACTCTCCTGGAATTCCCCACCACTTCCCCACTTCCTGGTCGCTCCCCCGCCCACAGTTGCCTTCAAGGACTTACCCGAGGGCCACTGCCGATAACGCAGCAACCCGATTTTCGAGGCCTCTTCTCCAGCGAGCTGCCTAGGGACACCCATTAGGTGTCCACAGCTCGCATGTTCGATGATAATGAGGCCCATGGACCAATATTAGGTTCTCCTCGGGCTTATCCATTCAGGCGGAGCAATCACTTCCTGGACTCCCTGCGTGCCCGTTCTTGACGCAAACAAATTTTTCCCCTGCATGTCTTCCCGCCAGGTTTCACTGGACTTGCTGGGGACTCAGTGTTCAGCATGTCTGTGGGCTGGAAGATGGCACAATGCCCTTACCAGCCCTCTTTTTCACAAACAAATACAGCACCCACCTGTTTCAGATGGACGTGCATACACCCACCCCAGCTCTGACCGGAAGATTTAGCAGGGTCCAAAAGCAGCAGGAATCTGGCGGCACTGATTTCCGACGGATTTCCCAACCTTTACTGTGCTGTTAGCGCCCCAAGGGTATGTAGATGACTAAAATTGACATTGTATAACATTTCCATTAAAAAATCACCTGGAATGGAACAGAAGCAGAGGTGGCTACTAAATTTTTGTTTGATTGAATCTCAGAATATTTTATAGAGCTGATTCAGAAATTCAAACTGAATGGAGCGATAACCATAAGAAAGTACTACTGTATTTGTAGGAGTAAAATACCGCCAAGTAAACCTGGGACTATAGACATACGTCATATTTTGATAATCAGCCAACAAGTACTTGGCTCTGCAAAGTGCTTAAAATTTAAACTTGGCATAGATGGTTTACTAATTATACATCTATTTAGCTCATTTGTCTTTTATTTCATGCCAAGAAAAATCACTGCAGCTTTTGAATACAATTTACCTGTCACTTAAAAATTATAATCTGTTGCTCTTTGCTAGTATTCTTATAAATAGTGCAAATACAGCAACACCCACTTTGATGTTTTGGCAACCCTTCATTTTTGAGCATGACATCTACTCTTAAACAGTCTCTCAGGAGAACCTTGATAAATGTACTGAAATACATTAACAATTCTTGTTTTTTTTTTTAAAAATATGATTTATTTCCAGACTGATTAATTAAAGTTTTGATACACTTTAAAGAAGTGCTCAGTTAAATAGATTTGGGTTGTGTTCATAAGTCAACGGCAATATCCACTAAGGATGCCTCCTCTCAGACTCAACCTCTTCTAACTTTGGGGCTTTGGGCCAAAGGGTATGATATTGAAAAAATACACTTTAATTATCTACAAAGAGACAATTACAGCACACTGACATTGACTCATGAAGGTGACACCAGCAACCACCAGACCAATATGTAATTACCACATAATTCCATGAATGGTCTGTGAAAAACAGAAAACTGGGATGAGCTGTGGGTCAGGGTGCATATTTTTAAAACCAAGTATGTCCTGTGTGACAAATAGAGCAGCTGTGCAGTTACTGTAGAAGCTGGTGGCTGCACGTTGCTAATATTTTGATAAAATAAATGTTAAAGTTTATTTGTGTCTATTAATAAAAACCTCTCACATCAGATTGTAATTGCACAATGCAAGGGTGTATAAAATAGATAAAAATCCAGCCATAAACAGAAGTTAGATTCAAACAAATTAACAGCATCACTTAGTTAGAGCTAGACTTCTTTTTTAAACATTCACTTCTGATTTTTAAGCAGACACATAAAAAAGCAGGGGTAAAATTTAACTTTAGCAGGGGCACAAAACAGACATCAGCGGGTCGGTCGCCAATTATAAATTGGGGTATGAAGCTTAAGTTGACTTTTACCCAGCTCGGAGAATCCAGCATGTTGATCTCCAGACCAAATTCTCCAATCCGCTCCCCCCCCTGTCCATTGAGGCTCTGTGCCAAGAACCTTGCATTATGAAATTTATCCTTATGTATCTTTGACTCTTATGCTATATTCATACCACAGCTACTGATCTCACTATGATGGAAACATGGGGGGTGAAATTTGGTGCCTTTGCGCCTCCAGTTAGCGCCCCTGGGTGGCGCAAATGGCTTTGTGACCGGGTGCGGCACTGACCTCAACTCACGCCATATTCGGCGGGAGGTTTGCGACGGCGCTGCACCCCAATCTCCTTCGCCCAGAGATGATGATGTCATCACCGTGCGCATCGCCCCGGACCCAAATTTGACTTCTGCCCCTGCAGCAGTGCCGGTCGAAAACACCAACAGCTGCAGGAGGCGTGAATCGGGCGGCTGGTCGTTTCGGGGGCGATGATTAAATGTGAAGTGGCCGAGGTAAGTAAAAAAAAAAAACTTACCTTTCCTGTTCTCGTTTTTTTCGTGGGTTCCTGCCCGCGATCGATCAGCCCAACACTCTGCTTGAGTGCCGGGCTGATCGCGTGGGATCGCTGCTGCCTTGTTGGTCCAGGAAGGTAGTTTTTAAATTGCAGAGCCTGCAGCGATGGCCCTTCCCTTTAATGGAGGGAAGGAGCCTTTGAACACGGCATCGCTGCACGGCCCAGTGTGCAGCGCTGCTGAAGTCTCCGCCCCGCTCTCCGACGTTCGAGCCCTAAGAAGGAAGTGGAGCGCTTGATTTAGCGCTCCACTTCCCTCGTGGGGCGCTAAAACTCAATTTCGCGGTTGCCGGTGCTAATTAACGTTCAGGCGATGTTAGCGCCCCAAAACGATCGATACCGAATTTTTCCCCCATGGGTTCCAGTATGTGCTCCAGCCAGTTTACAATGCCTAGCTGAGAATGCTATTTTCTGCCTAGTAGAGAGCTCTGCACATACCTGATCATATCAACACCAATTATTGTGATTGAGATAAAACTCTCCTTTTTACATATTCAACTCAATGAAGAAATGTTGTGAAAGAAAAATTCATAATCTAATAATTTTGTTTTTAGAAAAAAAATCCCACAAATCAGATTCAATAGTACCAGTTTATTGCAAGTCTTCAAATTCATTAAAACATGAAAACTCATGATCATTTCATACAACTGCAGGAAACAAGAGAAAATGTGAACTGATTTTATTTGTACTGTAAAATAATGCACAGTTTGTTTCAAGCTAACTCTGATGAACCTGCATGGGTGTTAATATATTTCCTTATGTGACAGAGCTTTGTATTACCCCATGTTGAATTTGACCAGAAATGTAGGTTGAATTCTATAACCAAGGGTTGTTCATATTGCTGAGTATAAAAATTCAAACAGGTTTCTTGTAAACCACATAATAAATTCATGAACAAATACATTTAAAAAGGTACATTTCAGAAGCTATTTATCAACTGAAAACAGCAAAGGGTTACCTTACCCTGTCGAGCCCACAAACTGTGCCCTCAGCAGCTGGCATGAATTTTGTTTCACATCTTCGGCCAACTCTATGACACCATAGTGCTTTACAAATGTCCTAAGGGATAGAAAATCAATTCAATTACAAGGTTTTCTGTGAGCAGAGAACAATCACTGCTAATTATTGTTTTAAACTTGTTGCTAAGGAGTAACAAATAGATTTTGGTGTCAACATAGCCAAAGAACACAAACATTTTTAGGAACAGGGAAAGGCCATTAGGCCCAATTAAGCTCATCCTTTTGTTTACTGGATCAACCTCCACCTCCCTACCTTGTCACCATGTCCCTCAACCATTTCTCACTGCAGAAATATATCCAATTGTCTCTAAAACCCATGTATACAATCTCCACATTAACTTCAAGACAATATTAAAGCATATCAGCCTAGATGGTCTGCTACTGCGTAGCTTAGACCAAATGGCTATTGGTTGGTTTTGGACAGACTCAAATGGAAGTGTACAATGTTTGCATCCACATTTCCAAGGTCTGCTCATTGGGATAGCTGCAGGTGCAGGATGGATGTTGGGAGTACAGTTGCGGTGAGAAAGAAAAATTGTAAGTGGAATTTAAAGGAATTAAAAGTGAAGTGTCACAATAATAGGAGGATAAAAATTCTGAAAGCCTTTGCAAAGCAGAAAGAGGCATTTTGACCCATTATTAGCCTTTGGCAAGTCTGGAGAATAAGAGACATGCAAAAACGAAAGGAAAAGAAACCCAATGTGCAGGCATGAGTCTGCAGGTAAGTGACAAGAGTAGTCCAACCCCTAACCGCCCCCCGCCCCCCGCCCCCACCCCCTACCCCCCACCAGTTTGATGGCTGCTGAAGTTAAGCTGGTGATGTAGCAGGAGTTCCAAGAATGGTGGTCATCTGCCGACTCCATGGCATAATTCTTATTAGGTGAGAATTGCTGGAGTCAAATTTCAGGCCACAGTCTTATATGGAATGCTAACTGCAAATGTCCTTGCATCAGATGGCATGGCTCTGCACCTGGCTGTCTGCTGGCCCAGATCTTCTGAAGACAGTTCCCCACAGTCATTGCCTGGTTGGTGTTACCTTGGCAAGTGCACTCAATTAGGGTACAATGGCTTTTGATCACCGTGGCCTGCCTTCTTTCATGAAGTACCACTGAAAACATGAAATATCTTGATTGGGGTGCTTCTGAGAAAGCAGCCTAAAGTACAGTTAGTGAAACATTCACAGATCTTAGTGGTGCCTTCAGGTCTGCTATTCCAGCTTAATTTGGAATAGGAACCTGGTCCGCACTAATCACATACCTACATCTCTGTCTACAAATGCTAGTATGCAGTTACTAGCAGATGGTCACAGAGCATCTCTGATGCAGTCTGAACAGCCTGGTGTCACTTCTTTAGCCTTCTTCTTCCAAATATGTCTGACAGGGGGATTTCCATTAGGAAAAGTATTGACACTATAGGGTCAATTTTGCAAGAGTCCAATCCCTGTCAGAGCCTTGCTGGACAGGAATCTGGATTGGAATGGTGCAGGGTAACAAATAATGAATTTACATCAATTGATAAAGGCTTAAGGGATCCCAAGTTCAAGCAAGACAAAACAAACTCAATGAAGAAAAATAGGTAATAAATGGCTGAAATACATTTACCTTAACATTACTGTGTCCTTTCCATAATATTCCATATACTTACCACTACTTAGCAACCCTGAATGCCCATTTCACATAGGCGTGATCTATGTCTGACATCCTACACACCAGAATGGAGCACAGAAGGCCAAGATGAGAGTTAATGAAGACTTTTAAATTATGATGGGTTTTGACAGAGTAAATCGGGACCATTTCCACTGGTTCAAGAGTCGAATTAATCTCTTAAGTGTGTTGATTTGGGGGATTCATGCATGGTACGGTAGAGCTGTCAAGTAATGTGACTTTGGCCCTACTGTACTTAATGAGTCAGATAACGTGACCTCACAGCACCACCAATAGGCAGAATACCAATGGCTGTTGCGGCCACTCACCATTTTTAATATAGAATAAACAGAAGAAGCTGTGACATGAAACATGATGTATTATCAAAGCCACTGATTCATGGTAACTGAATAACTTTTTCTATTACACAGTATTCTGCTATTTTTACCAGTGTTTTTGAGATCAAATACTGCATGAAAACTATAAGTAATTTTCATTGATTATTATATGTTCCTTTACCTACGTATCTGACTTTTATCTTTTACCTTTGTTAAAGCTCAGGATGCACAAGAAAATGGTAGGCAATACGTAACAGATTGGTGATAAATATGTGGGGTTATGGAGTTTTGGAGCAGTTGAAGTCCTGGGATCAATAGAAGTGAAGAAGAAAGAAGAATCTGCAGTTGAAGATGCACCGTCACTCACTCTTACGCTTGCAAGCACCAGAACATAAATTGGCATCCTGCAACCTTTAGAACTTGACTTAGAGTGGCCAGCATTGAGTGAGGCGGAACATACCGAAGCCTATAATGTCGCTAGCCTCTTAACTGACCTATGCATTACTTTATCCAATGCTTGCTTAGCATAAATCAGATTTTGTAGGCTATTAGGGATGCCCATATGTACCCTATAGTTCTGAAATTGAGAGGGTGCAGTGCGTTCAGGCCACTGCTAAAATAAACAGGCACATTTTTCAGGCATCCCTGGCAGCCGCCGAAAATGGGCCGCCTGTTTTAGGTCTCTTTGCCGAAATTGGTTGGTGATGAGCAGAGCAGGAGCCGAGCCTGCTCCACTTGGTATCCTTCAGCTGCTCCTGGGGCCGCCAACCAATGGCAAATTTATTTCAGAAATCTAGAAATTTAAATTCAGAGATCATCGCTGTAGAGCAAAGGAAATTTTTGGTAAAAAAGCCTTTTGAATGATTTGATTGATTCATCTTTTTCTTTCTTTTATCGATAGGTTCGCTAGCTCATTCAAGATTGCTTATAGATTCTGCTGGTTATTCGGTACTGGCTGTTTTCATAAGTCCTTAGTGGTATCTCACTGGCAGCTTTCTAACCACTTTTCTTGCATTTCATTTGTATGTTCTCTATCTCTTCAGTTCTTATTTGCTGCTGTTTTATTTTGGGCCAACCAACAAAAGTGTTTCAGTGAAAGTGTGATGGCAGAAATGTGACACTATGAAATGTGACAAGCAGGAAGTGTGAGCTAGACATAATATAACATACAATATAGATAGATATTCTCAAGGAAAACCTGATATTATGGATGGCAACAGGTATTTTTGAATATAAGAAGTTTCTGTGAATTAAGAAACAATTCATAAAAATTAAAGATCTACTGTAGGAACACCAAAAATTTGAATGAAATGTAACAATGTTTTAGGTTTGTGAGGTTTAATTGAAAGCTGATTTTCTTTTAATTCAAAGCACTGATAATCCATACTAATTAATTCTGGATTACATACTTAATCTTCTTTCCTCCCGAGGGTAATTAGCACCAAAAAAAATAATGTAAGCTTCTGTTCATGTCAACAATATAATTAAAATTCAAGCGCATTTTCTTGCCTTTTTAAAATCTAGCCTGCAGAGTTTGGCCTTCTCCCCAAACTGCCACTTGCATTGTGTGTCAGCGTCATAGAGTTCTCCTGGCAGCTTGTCCGGGTATCTGTACTCCTTTGCTGGCTTTGGTTCATCAGCAAGACAAGTTGCCTGGGAAGTGCTGCGTACAAGTGGTTTAAAAAGATTAAATGCTGCAGTGCCTACAGTATTTACTAAACTAAAAACACTTTTTACCGAGGTGAAACTGTTTTTGAAGCAAATTGCACGACTAACTGATCGGGCACTAGACTGTCATGCTTTTGTAAAGCACTGAATTTAAAGAACTCAAACTGACGATCATTGCTACAGTTTTAATTTCTCCACTGCCTAAATACAAAATTGTGCAAAATATTTTAACTCATTATAAAATTCACAATAATAGAAATCTTGTGATATTATTAACTTTCAAATATGTTATGGTAAAAGATAGGTTTTGTCTAAATTCAAACTGTACTTTCATTTCATCTACTCTAAAAAATTAAGCTAAATATCATGTTAGCAAGCAATCAATTGGAGATGTTTTTACCTCCATTTTAAAGGCACCCATGTTTTATACATTTTTTTTGTACAGCAGATGTGATAAAATATTGCAGCTAGAGACAACTGTAAGAAAGGCCTGGAAAAGTTATGTTAGGGCACCTTCATCAAACAAGTATCCTTACCTTAATGCATGCACTAGCAACCTTATTTAATCAATGATGGACCAGTCTATGTTTAAATTTGTGTGTGCAAGGGTATGAGTTCCAATGCAATGTAATTGTCCGAGAGCGAGATCCACACACATTCACTGCCATATATGAAACAAATTATGCCAAATATGCCACAGTTAACACTTAGGAGTAAGACAAACTTTATACCCCAACAATTTATTAAATTATTAAAGAAAATGTGGTCTTTATTTAATATGTCCCTCAAATTTGTAATTACAAACTGATGAAGATTAAAAAATTATTCAGCATGCCACAAATCTGTTTAAATAGTTACATCCCTCATATGGAGATAATCCATCTGGCAAACCTGTGTCAAACAGATTATTTGAATGGACAAGATGGGGCTTTGGCTTGGACCTAAGATTCTTGGCATCCATGCCATCTTTTCTTTAGTAATTGTACATGGGAATTACATACCTAAAGGTAGGGGGTTGAAGCTAGGTGGAGATTCTTGGCACTATTTGGAACCTTGCATTAATTTAATCAGGAGGCCCACTTCACATTTTAAGGGACCAATTGCTCAGTTTTATTAGTGGTGAAAATCTAATAGTTGAAGTGTTTTAATCATTCAGATATTTTATCAATGTTTGGAAACTAAACCATAATAAACATTTATTTATAAAAAATCTAATTGCATTGCTGGAAGAAAAGTCATTGTAAATCACATAATTTAGAAGCATAATGACAGATTAAGAAAGTGTTTAATAGCCTGTTAGATATGAATGTGGCATTAACTCCACACTGGTACTAAAATACCAGTATAAAAGCAGTTATGAAAGTAGTAAAAGGAAACTATATTTTAAAGACAAAATCAAAATACTGTGGATGCTGGAAATCTGAAATAAAAACAGAAAATGCTGGAAATACTCAGCAGGTCAAGCAGTATCTGTGGAGAGAGAAACAGAGTTAACGTTTCAAGTTGATGACCTTTCGTCAGGACTGGAAGAAGTTGGAGATTTAACAATACAGAGGCAGGGAAAGAAGTGGGAGGAGGAGGGGAGGAAGGAACAAAATGAAAGGTCTGTGATAGGGTGGAAGGCAGGAGTGATTTAATGACCAAAGGGATGATGGTGCAAGGCGAAATGGGGTGGTAATGGGACAATAAAAGAAATATATGGGTCCAGAGAAGATGTAAATAGCAACAGCAGAACCATTACTAGCACCTTCTGTCTGGAAAAAATGGGAGCAGTAATTATGATCTGAAGTTATTAAAATAATGTTGCGTCCGGAAGGTTGCGAAGTGCCTGATTGAAAGGTGAGGTGCTGTTCCTCAAGCTTCCGTTGTGCTTCATTGGAACAGTGTAGGAGGCCGAGGACAGAGAGGTCAGAGTAGGAGTGGGACGGAGAATTAAAATGGCGAGCAACCGGCAGCTTAGGGTCATGCTTGCGGACTGAAAGGGGGTGGTCAGCAAAGTGATCACCCAAACTGTGTTTGGTCTCCCCAATGTAGAGGAGACCGCATTATGAGCAGCGAATACAGTATACTAAATTGAAAGAAGTACAAGTAAATCGCTGTTTCACCTGGAGGGGGTGGTGGGGCCATAGACAGTGGGTAGGAAGGAGGTGAAAGGGTAGGTGCTGCATCTTCTGCGCTTGCATGGGAAGGTGCCGTTGGAAGGGTAGCGGGAGTTGGGAATGATGGAAAAGTGGACCAGGGTGTCGAGGAGGGAACGGTCCCTTTGGAATGCTAAAAGCGGAGGGGAGGCAATACCACCTTTCACACCAGTGCTTCCGATATATCTTCCTTTTTCCTCAAATGAGGATTTCCCTCCATGTGGTTGACAAAGCCCTTGACCGTGTCCGTCCCATTTCCCGTACTGCTGCCCTCACCTCTTTCCCTCCCTCCTAGAATCATGATGGGTTCCCCCTTGTCTTCACCTTTCACCCCACCAGCCTCCACATTCAACGGATCATCCACCGCCATTTCCGCCACCTCCAGTGCAATGCCACCAACAAACAGATCTTCCGCCTCCCCTCCCCTCTCAGCATTCCAAAGGGACTGACCATCCGTGGCACCCTGGTCCACTCTTCCATTCCCCCCAAACACCCGCTCCCCTTCTCTTGGTACCTTCCCATGCAAGCGCTGGAGATGCAACATCTGCTCTTTCACCTCCTCCCTTCCCACCATCCAGGGCCCCAAGCACTCCTTCCAGGTGAAAGAGCGATTTACTTGTGCTTAGGCCAGTCAGCCTAACGTCCGTGCTGGGGAAACTTTGAGGGACAATAATCCGGAACAAAATTAATTGTTATTTGGAAAAGTATGGGTTAATAATTGAAAGTCAGCACGGCAAATCGTGTTTGACTAACTTGATCGAGTTCTTTGATGAAGTAACGGAGAGCGTTGATGGGGGTAGTACAGTTGATTGGATAAATACTTGAAGGGAAAAGATTTACAGGGCTATGGGGAAAGAGTAGGGGAGTGGGATTAATTGAATAGCTCTACCAAAAGAGCCAGCTGAGGCGCAATGAGCCGAATGGCCTCCTTCTGTCCTGTATCATTCTATGATTCTGTGATTCTTTCAATTTAATATATATTGTATTCGCCACTCACGATCCTGTCTCCTCTACACTGGGGAGATCAAACCCAGGTTGGGTGATCACTTTGCTGAACACCTCCGTTCAGTCCGCAACCGTGATCCTGAGCTTCTGGTTGCTTGCCATTTTAATTCTCCGCCTCACTCCTACTCTGATCTCTCGGCCTCCTACACTATTCCAATAAAGTTAAAGGGAAGCTCGAGGAACAGCACCTCCTCTTTCGATTGGGCACTTTACAGCCTTCAGGACTCAACAGCAACTTCAGATCAAAACCACTGCTCCCATTTTATTAGACAGCAGGTGCTGGTAATGGTTCTGCTGTTGCCATTTACAGCTCATCTAGACACATATTTTGTCTCTGAACTTGTCCCATTGCCACCCTCTTTTGCATTGCACCATCATCCCTTTTGTCATTTAATCACTTCTGCCTTCCACCCCATCACAGACAACTGAGATTAGTTCCACGGTGTTCTGGCCCCTCTGTGCGTGGGCCCGTTTGGTACTGTACATGTGCACTCAATTTGGTCGTGCATATGCAGTACCAAACGGTGCGGGTGGCTGCGGCCTACACTGGCACGTTTTCCTCTGCTCCATGCGGAGAAGGTCAGGCGATCGGATGGGGGAAAGGAGAGGGGATCGGGCGGGGTGAAAGAGTATCGAAGGGGGGAGGATCGGGGATCGAAGGGAGGATCGAGGGGATCGAAGGGAGGATCGAGGGGATCGAAGGGAGGATCGAGGGGATCGAAGGGCGGAGAGGGGATCGAAGGGCGGAGAGGGGATCGAAGGGCGGAGAGGGGATCGAAGGGCGGAGAGGGGATCGAAGGGCGGAGAGGGGATCGAAGGGAGGATCAAGGGGATCGAAGGATGGAGAGGGGATCGAAGAGAGGATCGAGGGGGAGAGGGGATCAAAGTGGGGAGAGGGGATCGAAGGAGGTCAGAGAGGAGCTGGGGGGGAGTGGAGGAGGAGCTCAGAGAGGGGGGAGAGGAGGAGCTCAGGGAGGGGAGAGATGGTCAGGAGCTCGGGGGGGGGAGAAGGGCAGGAGCTCGGGGGGGGGAGAAGGGCAGGAGCTCGGGGGGGGGGTGGGAGAAGGGCAGGAGCTTGGAGTAGGGGTGGGGGGGGAGGGAAGAGCGTGAAACTTTGAATGGGCCGCTCAGCCCGATAAAGGGACCGCGCAACCAAAAAGAAATTAGGGGGAACATTGTTCACCAACACCTTGATTTTAAAATTCTCATCTTCCTGTTGAAATCCCTCCATGGCCTCACCCCTTCCTATCTGAACTCGGCAGTGTGAGCGCGGCGAGTGCTCCTAACCCAGGAGGGTGAGCCCTGTCTGTTCTCTGAAAGCAGTAGTAATTACACATTCCAAACAAACTGGCAGGTCTATCTTGTCCTCCAAGGGGTCCAATCAGAAAGCTGGTGCTGCAAATAAACACGACCATCACAGACCTCCCCTCCTCCTCCCATCTTCTTTCCTGCCTCTGTACTTGCTTAAAAACTGTTACATCTCCAATTTCTTCCAGTTCTGACAAAAGGTCATCAACCTGAAATGTTAACTCAGTTTCCCTCTCCACAGACGCTGCCTGAGTATTTCCAGCATTTTCTGTTTTTATTCTATATTCTAAAGATATGGGGGGGCATTTTTCTGCCGTCGGAGGAGGCGGGAAAATCAGATTCAAAGAGGTCGGATTCGGAACCGCCTCCAATCCGCCTCCGCGGGATTTTGCTGGTGCCGGTTTTGGAGGTCGGGAAACGGTCCCGCCTCCAGCTGGCTATAGCAATACTTGTCATCATTAAATGCTCGTTAAGGGCCTCTCTAAGCTGATTTTTCGACAATTTTGGCGTGCTCCACGCACCTCCTGAACCACACCAGGTAAACCTGGTGGGTTGACTCGTGGGTGGCCTCCTCACAACTGTAGGTCTAACGAGACATTGTTTATTGCAGCAAGGATTACTTGCAGGTGCCAGACCTTGGCTTTAAAAGGTCTCTGAGCACTTTTAGCAGGCTTTCCGAAGTCAGAGGTGCTGCAGCTTGAATCAATCAACTGTGGGACCTCCTTGGAAGACCCTCTCCCCGCTTGCAATGAGCGCTTCCCCAAAGGAGGCATCTGCAAGCAGCATGGGAACCATTCGTTTTCTTTCTGCATGGACCTCAGATGAGGAGGAGGAGGCTGAGGAGGAGGAGGATCTGGAGCAGGAGGAGGAGGAGCAGGAGGAGGTCAGAGCGCCGGTGTATCGACCAGCGGCAGCGGCAGCACGCCAGCACATGGCTGCCCGGGATGCAAGGGATGAACTTATCCTGGCCAGATTTGCATAGGTTGCCCAAGTTGGCACATGTCCTTGGCTCCAGCCTAGGACATCATTGACAATGGACATGACTCTCTGGCCTCCTTTCACTCAGGCCACCAACCTGACAACGCAAGTGAGGCGGACGCTGCAATGCGGAGCTGCCGAAGGCAAAAGAACAGATGCCATAACGCCAACATTTTGGCTTCAAATCCTTTTAATGCTTTCCAACAGGAATGGCATTTCATCAATACACAGAAACATTCTCCCAATCTGCACACAGATCTGGAGCTTATATCCCTTGCCAGCTGGACCCACAGGAGGTTTCTTTGGCAGGCCTCTTCCTCCTAGATGAGTGGAAGAGCACCTCCATGCTAGCTATCACCTCCTCAAACAACATTTGCAGCGCCTCATCTGAGAGCCTCGGGGAGGCCCTTGCCTTGGAATTGGACATAGTGGTTTCTCAAAATATGTTGCAGGTGGTGCAGGATAGGCAGAAATCCTGTGGAATGAGCCAAGGGAGCAAGAAGCCATAAAATCAGGCAGGAAAAGTGCTGTCAACAGAGGCGAGTTTCAATCCCAAAACACTAATTGACCAAGGTCATCCCACACCTCTGAAATCAAATGGCCAATCATGGGAAAAATCGCAATTTTTTGAAAACTATCAGTGGAGGCGGGTTTCAAACCCACCCAAACCGAAACCCGCCTCCAGTGAGAAAATCGCCCCCATGGTTTCAATGTCTTTCAAAACTATTACATCTGAATCAGTGACCAGTATCCATACTTGTATCAAGTCACACATATCAACACTTCTTCACAATGTATGTACATACACACCATGATACAGTCTTACTCAGCAGGTATAAATACACGGCACAGTCAAGGTGAAGTGAGTTTTTGTTTTGAACTATGGTGTAAATGAGGCATCAGCAAATGTCCAAAGTGTGGCAACTTCCAGAGATGGTGGTTGCTTGGATAGGTCAGTGTATAACAAGCCATCAGTGTAATAACTGTATATTCTAACTCAGAGCACTTTCTTCATCATATAAAGTAAAAGTTTTACTTCAAAAGTATTGTGGGGTTGCGACCAAGATTTCAAATCTAAATAAATCAAAAACTCTATGTAGACCAATATTGTTAGATAATAGAAAAGTGAATATTAATGATACACCTGAGTTTATAGAGTGCCTTATCATGTCACTATGTCTCCAATGACTTCACACATAAGTAATTTTCTGACTTTGGATCTCAGCAGGGATCCTTGGCTGTCAGAAGTGCACATCAGAAATTCAGGTGTGAAATTAACTGAAATGGTCAAAAAATCATGCATCATGCACCCAAATTTCCGTTATGTGTCCCCAGGTGGAAAGGCTTCCCGCAACAGTTCAAAGTCAGTCAATTACCCCATGAATGAATTATGATAATTCTGCATATGAACTGAGCTAACTTAGGCTTATTTTTTATAGAATACAAGTTGCTAGACGCATTGTTTAAATGGATCAAGGCATGCAAAAAATCAAGTCTGTACCTCAGGAACTTATATAGATATTGCCGACTACAGGCTGACCATGAGAAGACCCCATTGTGGCCTGCAAGTGTTGGCGACATGATATTGCCCTCTGACTTCTTGCAAACATTCCCTTCTCCATCATGAATCATACCAAAACTAGAGGAAAAATGGGAAGTTTAGATTAAAAAACAATAATCAATTCTTTTTCCAGAACCTTTGACATTCAGACAACCATTGTATTCTTAGCTGTTACATATACCAGGAAGATGGGATAAATCTCTGAACACCAACATTGATTTCTTGGTTCAGAGGAAAGCATTTTCTGCAAAGAATAAAAGATGTTAATTAGAAAATAAAAATGCACATTCCAAAGTTATATTTCACTCAATTTGAGACAGTCGACAGAATATAAATGTTCAATTTTTAAAGATATTGGGCCAAAAATTGTGTTTGGCGGCGTACCTCCACAGTATGCTGCCAAGCGGTGAAAAGAATACGCACTTACCCGATGGCGGCCCTCCTGCAAAAACTTGCGGTCGGACACTGCGTAATGGAGGGCAGCGAAATGGCCCACGGATCCCAGGGACGCAGCCTGTGCGGAAGCGTACCTAGGATCACGTGGGCCTGGTCCTCCAATCAGAAAACAGAATTATATTTTACATCATTTCAGAAGGGAATCCGAAATCAGATTTAATTACAATTTACAGGATTGGAATTTAATTCCTAATTAGCTTCATTCCACCAACTTCACCAAAAATTTAATTTTGCCGATAATTTTATCGACATCATTAAAACTCTAATATTTACAGAAACAAGCAAAACTCATTTGTTACAGTTAAACTATATGATTTCCGAGATGAATATGTTTAAAACATACCCGAGGTATCCCTTACGCTGATGCAAACAGGCCCTGAGTTTGTTTGCATCAACCGTAACATTTCCATACACAATTGCTGGGCAGTTGGTGGGCAAATAGCCCAACTCTGCGCCAGCAATTGCTTTTTCGTGGTCCATGCGGCTGGCCTATCAACACGTACATTGACAGACCGCAAGTTCGGGATTTAGCGCATGCGGAAATCCCAAACTTGCGGTGGATTTCAAAGGAGGTATGATGGCGTACTCTGAGAGTACGCCACCATACCCACCACAAATTCTGGCCCATTATAATTGTGTGCTTTGTAAAGTATCAGATTTTATTTTGTTAAACATCTCCCTCAAACTAAAATGCAAAAACAAACTCATTTCCTAAACAGAACAGTTTAAACATTCAATTATAAATGTAGTGGATTGGAAATAACAGAGCCACATTACAGTATTAAAATCAAATATATAAGTGAATGATTCGTTTATTTCTGGCACAATTCAAATTAAAATAGATTTCCTATGTTCAATGCTCAAAAATGTACGGTACAGACTCAAAGGAACAGTGAACAGTACTGACTGTACACAGGAAGTTAGATGCATTAAAAAAAGACATTTAATTGAAACAAGTTTTGAGTTTCAAACATATTAGGGTAAAAATTACATTTGGGCAGTAACGCATAACGAGTAACAGCGAATCGGCAGCCCGATTTGCTACTGCCCAAGATTAATTTATACCCTCCCCTTTTTATTTATTTATTTTTTTAATAGGCATTTTGTTCTCTTGCCCTTTCTTGGATCTCACTAGAAAAAAGTACCATTACCACTATTATAGAGCTGAAAGGGAATTCAACAATCTCTGAGCAGCAATAAGATACCAATTTGTTTGCTCCAAAACATAATTTCAACTGGAACACTTAACCAGTGGATTGTAGTCTTCTAAAGCAATGTCGACAGGTTACTGCAGTTTTGTTTACTCAGATGTCGGAATTTATTTATTTCAGTGAATAGTTAGGAGTTTGTTCCAGTTTTTTTTTCCCACGTATTTCTAAAAGGGAAAGGATTTTTTAAAACTAGTTTGAAAAGAAACCCTAGAAACCAGAAAGTTTGCGAACATTCTTAATTTTCGTTATGTGGTACACATGCTTCAAGTTTGCTATTAAGAATGAACTTCACAAGAGCAACATAAATTTTATATCCCCTTTCTTCTCGTTACTATATGTATCTTTATGTCTCTGTAAGTAATGAAAATTACACATGGTACAGTACTTTTCAATTATCGGCATGACAGGCACAATACAAACCTCGCACTAGGGAGTTCTACCATAACATTTGCAGGATTGTTCATTTTGGAAACACTTTTCATCTTTAACAATCTCCTTTTGGCTCCTGTACAATGTATTGTGACTTGCATTGACATGAACTAGGCGTAACAGACGGGAAGCAGGGCAAAAATCACAAATGTCAATACTAGGTGGGAGCTTCATTATAATATAACAATGGTGCACAAAGGACATCATATAGTCATTCACATGACATCACGGTTTAAGTGCCAGGAATGCAATCAATCTTAATTTTGCCCATACAAAATTGGTGTCCTGGGTTGCCAGGTGCTGTGTTGGTGCCAGCTGTGGTTCAGTGGCAGCACTCTCGCCTCAGGAGATAGAAGGTTGTGCGTTCAAGCCCCGCTTCAAAGACTGTGGGGGGGTGGGGGGGGGGGGGGAATTTTGCCAGCCCTGGGGAGGTGGGTATGGAGGCGGGCCTGCCGGGAAAATGGCAGAAACTGGGAGCGGATACCGAACCCACTCCCAACCCGCCTCCGTGCCATCTTCCCAGGAGGCGGGTCCCCGACTCGCGCAGGGACCCGTCTCTTCAAGGCGGGAAGGGGATTAGAGCCATTTAACTGCCTGTTTAACAGGTAGCTAACAGGCAGTTTTGAGGCTTATCCCCATTTTACCCCTGCAAGAGCGGGTTTACCGACGGCTGCGAACCTCGCCAGGGTCAGCGAGGCGAGCAGTGGGTCTGCGGGAGCGAGAGAGATCGAAAAGTCCGCTGTGGAGGTGAGTATGGGTGCAAGTGAAAGTGTTGGAAAAAGTTTACTTACCTTTGCTTCTTCCTGCAGGCTTCAACCCTTGGGGATCCGGAGGCTCCTCATCTCAATGGCAGAGATGACAGAATGGCTGCTGCATTCTCAGATGCAGCAGCCATCTGATTTCTGCTGAGGAAATAGGTTTTGGTGAGTCTTCAGTGCAAGGGCTCACCTTAGAACAGAGATTGTCAGTGTTTGACAGCTTCTCAAAGCTGTCAAACACTGATAAATTCATGTCAAAATTTTTTCAACAGATGAAACATCATACGCTGACGTCCTCTGTCACTGGCTTTCCCTTAATTGGCCGGCTAAGCCCGCAGGGCAGGCTTAACAAGGTCAATCAAGGGAAAATAGCGTGGGTTAGCCAGACGTCGTTGGGGGCGGGACTGAAACCCGACAACTATCAGTCCCGCCCCCATTGACAAAATCCAGCCCTAGAGCACAAAATCTCGGCTGACACCAATGTTCCCCGTAATTTTTTTTGGGAGTGCAGTTTTGCACATGCGCAAAATTTAACATTAGAAAAGCTGGTCCCAGACTGCGCGGGACTGGCGGAGAGCTGCAGTCGCTCAGAGAGAACATTGGCTGACATTCCAGTGCAGTACTGAGGGAGTGCTCCACTGTCAGAGGTGCTGTCTTTTGGATGACACGTTAAACCGAGGTATCGTCTGCCCTCTTGGGTGGATGTAAAAAAAACCATGGCACTATTTCGAAGAATAGCAGGAGTTCTCCCTGGTGTCCTGACCAACATCTATCTCTTAACCAACATCACCAAAACAGATGATCTGGTCATTATCACATTACTGTTTGTGGGACCTTGTGTGCAAATTGGCTGCCGTGTCTCCTATATTACAACAGTGACTACACTTTGAAAGTATTTCATTGGTTGTAAAGCACTTTGGGAATTGCTAAAGGTATGAAAGGTGTTGTACAAATGCAGGTCTTTATTTTTCATGGAAGCAGTTGTCACTTAAAGTTACAAAGGGCAAGTAGCACTGAAGTTTTTGTAGGCTGTTTTATAAATGGATTTCTGGAAGTTTTTCTCGTGAGTTTTTTTTCCACACTCAATACCTTAAATGCTTTTGTGACAAGGGTTTCCTGCACTGCAATTTTCAATTATTTCCCCAAAATTTTTCAAATCCCTCTTTTTTCCCCCCCCAAAGTGGAGAAAAGGCAATGGAGGGTTGCCAAGCAGGTGAGATTTCACGAGAGGAGGACTGCCTGTACCCTATTGTTACCTTCTAACCCACATATACAGGTAGAGGTAATGCAACAAAAATGAAAAACAATAATCTATTAGACTGAATTTTAATGGAGAAATGGGTTGGGGCAGGGGTGGGGCTCCAAGGAGGTCAGGAAACCCATGAGAATGGGTTTCCCGCAGGCCCTGCCACATTTAATGGTAGGGCCTGATTGGCATGGGCAGCCTCTATTTCCCACCCGCAGCCAGCCAGATTGAGAGGCTGGCTGGCTCCGGGCGGGTAGGCCTGCGTCACATTTAGAAACTAATATGGCCTACCCCACCAGTAGCACAATGCCAGTCGTCTATGCCAGCCACTTACCTCTGGTGTTGATGTAAATAACTATAGTCTATTTTAGTTTACCTTTACAAGACTAGTTGGAACACCGGAGTATGGCAGAATGCTTCAGCTTGATGGAGGAGGAACAACTCTTCCTATTGCATGTGTAGTAATGGGCGGCCTTTAAAGAGGAGATAGTTCTGGTACAGTCTAGGTACATTCCCACAAGGGGGAAAGGGAGGGCAACCAAAGTCAGAGATCCCTGGATGACGAAGGAGTTAAAGAGTAGGATGAAGCAGAAAAACGGGCATATGACAGAGGTCAGCTTGATAATACAAGGGTATCAGGCTGTGGACAAATGACAGATGAAATTCAACGCAGAAAAGCGTGAGGTAATACATTTTGATAGGAAGAATGAGGAGAGACAATACAAGCTAAATGGTACAATTTTAAAGGGATGCAAGAACAGAGAGACCTGGGGGATTTTTGTGCACAAGTCTTTGAAGGTGGCAGGACAGGTTAACAAAGCAGTTAATAAAGCATATGGGAGTCAGGGTTTTTATAAATAGAGGCATAGAGTACAAAAGCCAGGAAGTTATGTTAAACCTATATTAAACACTAGTTCGGCCCCAGCTGGAGTATTGTGTCCAATTCTGGGCACCACGCTTTAGGAAGGACGTGAAGACTCTGGAGAGCATACAGAAGATTTACTAGAATGGTTCTAGGAATGAGGGATTACAGTTATGTGGATAGACTGGAGAAGCCGGGATTGTTCTCCTTAGAGCAGAGAAGGCTATGAGGAGATTGATAGAGGTGTTTAAAATCATGAAGGGTTTAGATAGAGTAAATAAAGAGAAGCTGTTTCCAATGGCTGAAGGATCAATAACCAGAGGGCACAGATTTCAGGTGACCGGCTAAACAACCAGATTGGTTAGAATTTAGAATGCACTGCCTGATAGGGTGGTGGAAACAAATTCAATAGTACCTTTCAAAAGGGAATTGGATAAATACTTGAAGGAGAAAAACATTGCAGTGATATGGGGAAAGAGCGGGGAAGTGGGACTAACTGGATTGCTCTTCGAAGGAGCGGACGCAGACTCGATGGGCCGAATGATCTCCTTGTGCGCTGTTCTATTCTATGATTCATTGATTCTGACTGCCATTGACAGAACAGCACTGATGGAGGTTGTGCATAAATTAATCACCAGAGTATCCTCCTGTACCTGCAGAAGGTTGCACGGTTGTGAGCATCTCCTGTATGGGGCATATGGGGAAAAAGGAGGCAGAATGATCAAACATAAAGTTAAAATGCTGGGAGGGGGAAATCTTTCAGGGTGAAGTTCCTCTTTTGATGAAGAATGAGGGAATCCCAGATTTTTTTCCATAATTAAAAATCCCAAATACTCAAATTTCAAGGCTACATATTCCCTCAATTTCTATTAAAAGAGGAATGTCAGACTTTAGTCTCACTTCCCTTTACAAAATATTAACCAGATAATTAAAAATTATTGATCATGGAAATAAATGTTTCTTTAAAAAACTATAGGTGCTTACTGATATCTTGCATATCAGTGATGCTTAATGGTAGCTATAAATGCAAAGATATGACATTCAATAATCTGACAGGTGATCTTACTTGTGTCCAGACTCGTGAGCAATTGTAAATGCCAGTCCTAATCCTGTGTCTTCATTGATAGTACAACTGCGATATTTGCTACACATCCCACTAATAGGTGCAAAACCTAGGGAGTGAAACAAAGTACAACTTGGAATGAATAAATCAATATTAGTGTATACTAACTACCTTGTTCTATCTTCTAAACTGAGCACCAAGAGAGAGTGGAGGTTTGATCTCCCTAGTCAATGTTAAAATCAGTAGTCTTTTTGCAATAATCATCTGTTTGCATTCTTTTAAAACTGATTTTATTAAAACTGTATTTGCTTGCTCAGCATTCCCTAAATAATCTACATTTCCAAACAGTTATCTATTCATTTTCAAGCAAGCAATTGTTAAAGATCTGTACTATGTTTCACGATGGTTTAATATACTGTACATCATAATGCTAATCCCAACTATAACAGTAGGGAAACTGTCCAATTCATGAAACAAGCTTTAAACATCATATTCACGACTGACTGAAGATACTGCTCCAGTAACTGAATTGCTGGGTTTATTTCACAAGTCTAAAGTCTGTAATTCTCTGAATTTATTAAACTCAGTGTTACACCAATATAATAAATGATCATATATTTAGTAACAGTTTGGATGTTACAGAATTGTCATTCACTGTTTTTGCCAAGTGCTCAAGCATACACAGAAGTGAAATTACTCAGAGCATAGAGAGTGTGCCAAATGAAAGTTATTTTTCCCTTTTTGTTTTATAAATGCACTTTCAGGAACAAACTTCAGTCTGCTTTCTGTGAGCTTGGATGTATTATAATTAATTTGCAACTGTTAGCTAATCAGAACTTAATAATGCTGCTGAGCCACTTGAGCTCAGGCCTGTAAAAGCTGGCTAATGCTATTGTGTACAGGGCAGCCCCCTAGTGCTGTTAGTTTTCACTTGTATAAAATAAATGAAGCTTGTAGTAAAATATTATTTGTGGGAGGGCTCCTTGCTCTCTTTTCCATGCGGCTCTGTTACAAGTTTGTTCCTTAGCTTTTCTCTCAGGTATAGTGGTGCTGGTCACTCCTGTAAAAGGTCCGTGTCTTACGTTTGCTCAAACTGTCCAATATCCAAAGAAATGATTGTGTAACCGGGTAGGGGGGGGCGGTGTCGAACACTTGGACCCCTTTGTGATTTGTACAGGATATCATGCAGTTTACATGTGTTCTCATGTACGTCTCCAGTCTTTTTGAAGGCAGACTGAGAAACGCTTGATGAGATGAGGTACTTTATTTCACAGCCATCACGTGAGTGGAGAGAGTAACATTCAAAGCAAATTCCACTTCACTCAATCTCACTTCACTCCTCGAAAAATGGAAAAAAAAACCATGTGCCCTGTCCCTTTCATGAACTTGCTTTTGTCAATATCCTTCTTTTAGATGACTTTTACCTGGAAAAGCTGACCTTCAAAAACAGCCCTAGAAATCTCTGAGAACTTTTTGTTTCTCCAACTCTGACCTCTTGTGCATCCTGAAATCCCTTTGCCCCACCTTTGGTTGCCATGCCTTCAGCTGTCTAGGCCCAATGCTTGGGAATTCCTTTCCTAAATCCCAGGCCTTTCCACTTCACTCTCCTCCTTTAAGACCTTCCTTGAAACCCACTTCTTTCACCAAGCTTTTAGTCGCCCATCCTAATATTCCTATTTTGGCTCAGTGTTGACTTTTGTCTGATTACACTTCTGTGAAGCTCCATTGGGACATTTTTCTACATTAAAGGCATTATATAAAGGCAAGTTTTTGTTGTTGTTGTTCATAGGTTGTGGTGAATTGAGACAGTGGGATCTGTTTTCACCTTCACTGCATGGACAGTAATCTGGTGGAGCGGATCGGATCGCCCACCCATTATAGAATCTGCTCGATTTCATTCCGTTGATTTCAATCACACTGCCAGTTTACCATCCATGCAATGAAGTTGAAAATTTACCCCAGTAAAGAAAATGTTTCAACCTATGAGTATGTCTATGCTCATGCATCCTTTTTGAAAGTCCACATTATATGAAAAAGTAAAATTTAATCATGCTGTATTATTAGCCGATTAACTATCATCAGATGCAGTAAATTTTGCACAATGAAATCTTAATACATTAATTAAATTGTCTAATACTAGTGCTCTGCCTTCCCACATGAAGGTGTCAGGTACATTTTCCTCTACGGATACATATTAGGAACCTCAGGAGTGCTGCCCTTGTGAGGAAACAGCAGCCCTTACTTTTCCTCTCCACTTGCGTGCAGGCATAAGCCTGGCCCCGGCTGGGCCGAGTGCCTGAAACAAATCGGGAGGAATTGGAGTGCAGCTTCCTGCAACTACACTTTGGGACTCTGATGCTGGAGCCAAGAGTAACAGCCAGAAGGCTCCAAGTGCCTCATATTGGCCTGGGGCCGGGGTGGGGGGTTGGTTAAAAGTGAAGTGCCAAAATTCCTTCTTGTCTTCAGTCTGCCTCCATGATCTCTGCAAATCCTCTGGTTAGGTGGTTGAGGCCAGGCCCTGGTTCCAGCTTCTGACAGGTGCTTCTGTTGGATCCAATGGAAAATGAGGTGGGAGGGTAGGAATCTCTTAAAAATAAAAATGCTGGATCAGTGCCTATTACAGGCGTAAGCCTATTTACGTTTGCAGCAGACCTAGGAAATCCCGAGGCAATGCAATGGGGACGCAACAGGTTTCTGCCCCTTTCTCTCTGCCCTGTGCTCGCTAAATGCCGATCCCCAGGCACAGAGCAAAGGAAAATCTACATTATACAGACTCACATAAACACAACTAATGGCCTTGGCACGTGCCTTGGGTATCCGCATGATGGTGTTTGTAGCAAGTGGAGCACTTCTCATTAGGGCAGTCTGTGGTTCTCTGCCACTCTATATATTTATCTCAGTTTCCCCAGAGTGTCATAGGCTGATCTGTCTGTTCCAGGTTACATTTTGCACCTTCACATTCCTTCCACTGCACTAACATCAGCTTAATGAAAACAGTGGAATTTCAACCTTGAAATGAGGACAGGAAGGCGTCTTGGAGATAGGAGAGATTGAGAGAGTTTTGATGATCACATGGAGTATATTTTATCTCCTTAAGAGCAAGCATTATATATGCCTTTTCTGCTTTGAAGTCAAGCCTGAAATATTTTGGGATAAGTTTTAATCACTTCTTAACAATCTCTTGCCAAGCAGAAGAAAGAAATGACAGGTCTGAGCATGAACATGCACTACACCTGTTCACTCCAGGAACAACTTTAGTAGTGTGGGCAAAAGTTAGCGATCCTCCTGTTTATGGTAACACACAAAATTACTACATCTTTAAAACTTCGTGCACAACTGAATTTCAGGCCCAAAGTGAGGAAAAAGTAGGACTCATGGACATGAAGATTTGGAAGGTTTTGATAATCACATGGGACATTTTTTTTGATGTTGGCAAATGAGTTAATGTGAGTATAAAGCAGGTTTCTCCTCTTCATACTTGTGCCTACTTTTTCATTACCATTAGCAAACAAGCACCCACGTTATGACTACAGTGCATGTATGGCATTTACATTTACCTCAATCTTCATGAAATCTTACTTTCCTCACTTCATTGGTGCAATATCTTATTTATTTTAATCAGTTATGATTTTGATGTCTGAAATACAGGGTCAGAATTGAGAGCCATCTGCTCTCTTTACGTTTAACTGCAGCTGCATTCTATTATGCCATTTAATAACAAAGTCTTGTTTCACTGCTAGTGGGTACTGCAAAACAATATCAATAGATTTATTAACAATAATATAGCAATAGTAATAGGATCTTAAGCACATTATCCAATACACAACACTTGTATTTCACATTTAAAGCTTACGATGGAATGGATTGATGGAGGGTAGTAGTGCAGAACTGAATTATTTTACTGGAAAGGACACATAATTCATAAGCACCTCACACAGAAGGGGATTACAATGCCTTTGTTAGGTGTAATGCACAGATACCCATCCAATTTTGTGTCATACATCTGTTTAACTGGGAGGAACTAATTTTAATATTTTCAGAAAAAGTGCGAGACAGGAGCGGATGACTTCAGAAGTCATCCAGAGGATCTGGAATGTTTTGCTAGTGGCTCTATGCATTTAATAATGACAGTACAATGCCTGGAGAATCCAGGCCATGATAGGGATTAAGTGTCAATTTCCAGATCTGTAATATTTTTATTTCACTGCTGCATAGTAATACAAGTGGGAATGCTACAAAATATCAGTAACAGACATATAATGATATGAAGCACATTCTTTAGTGCAAAGATACTGGATGGGGTGGGAATGGAAGCTAAGGAAATAATCCAACTGAAAGACACCATAAACTACAAGAGTGAAGTTTGAGCTATTTCTTAATGGTCTGAACACAGAGATAGGATTTTTGTTTATAATCCTATCACCCATCCAGGATTTTGTTGTTTTTTTCGCTTCCTGCTACTCCCACTTGTTTTCCGCCTTTCTCACATCTTTGCTAAAGCCACTGAAGATAATGCAAAGTGACGCAAAACGTTCAAAGAAATTTTGATTTGCATTTTAATATAATGCGACACTTTGCAGAACACTGGATTCTTTTGGATTGAGAATTACAAATAAATTGACCTTGCTCCAGATCATATATGTCAGGTAACTTTTGCACATTTTGCATAATTTTTTTTCATATTTTTTCATTTTAAATTTTAAAACCATTTAATGAGTTCACCTAAAGTATCACAAGGTTCATTCTTCCAAGAACAAATGTCAAGGCCTGTCAGCAGAATGGCATGATCATGACGATTACCGTCCTTGCCCACCAATCCCGACTGCCACTGACAGAAGCTGTTCAAAGTGCGGTCTGCATGGTGATTTATTAAAAGACCCGGCTGTAGAATAAAAAGGCAAAGGAAAAAAAAATAAGTTCAAAGGAGATCACAGGCCCCCACAATTTGCTCTATTAAATGAATAACATTGTGAAAGATCAAATATGCTATGATGGGAGGCAACAAGCTGCCTAGACAGTCCTTTATGGTTCATTGAGTGGTTCAGTGCTTCATGAAAGGATGAATGTGATGGTAATGTTGTGATTTTAAGACAAGTGCTGGATTATGCAAACTGGTCTTGCCTGAAATTCCTAATGGCAATTGCAAAGACAGCAAATTAGGACAAAGTTAAATCATCTGCCAGCAGGCAATGCCTACAAGATAGTGGATGCATATTTAACATTCTTCCATGAATGTCAAAAAAAATTAAAGTTAATGAACACAGGTGTAAGATTCTAAACCTTTTTATGAAGAGCGCTGCAACTGTGATCTAACTGAATGCAAACCTGAGTTTACTGAATCTATAAATTATCTCATTTGTACAATTTGATTGTATACATGCACATTATCACTGATGCAGTGAAGTTTTTTAATGTCACGTTATTTTATTTAATTTAAAATTGATACCTGATCTTCCTCCAGAAGGACAATTCCAACTATTACAATATTTATGTTGCCTCCTATCGTGCCATCTTTGAACAGGGTGGACACCTTTAAGGAGGCAAAAAAAAGTTATTTGCAGGTTTATGTCTTAGTCTGTCCGGAAATAAATTCTTACTTTACGGAATGCTACACCCACCAATGAAAGAACGTAAACAATATTTTTTTCAATCTTGATAGAGAATTAGTGAATGCAAATCACTACAATGCACAGTTCTCAAGAATGATTTAAAAAATGACATAAAATTAGCAATTAAAAAAGGCATGCAATAACTTTGAAGCAAAAGTCAGGATGTCTCCTTACATAGGGTTGATTGTCACCTCTGTATTATGATGGGGAATTCATTTTAGTCAATGCTTGAAAGCCAGTATAAGCATTCTATAACTGCACCTAGACACGTACAATTTTAGGGTTTTTAGTTACAGCACCACAGATTGTCACACCACATCAGACACAAGATCCGTTTGATGTTACTTGCTCCTCCATAAAATAATTTGCAGTACATCAACACACCTTAAGTCACAGAAGAACCCATTACTACCACAGTTGATGTCACAACTGCAGACATCGTGCTATTTTGTATTTTGAATGTCTGATGTTTAAGTGTTGAAATGTTTTGATCCAATCATTGAAGTATTCAGTAGGTTATTTTGCAGAAGGTCAATGCACTGCATACTCATTTGGTCATGCAAGATCTAGTTAAGTACAACGTCAAAAACTCAGGGTAATCCACTGAGACAGACAATCGAATCCTTCACATACTCAAATACGAGCACTTCCACTCCTAAAATTTGATGGTCTGCTAGTCAGCTATGCAGTTACAGAAATGTTTTATTGTACTGTTAAAAAGGAAGTTTGCATTTATATATCACCTTTTCTCCTTTCTTAGAAACTTTTCAAAGCACTTCACATAGACTGGTCTAGAAATTGCGGTTGGAGGCGTACCTCTGGAGTACACCTCTGACCCGCAAAACATTTACCAAATTACCTGCTGGCGCCCAGGCTGCGAAGAGTTGCGGTCTCAGGCCTCGAGGCGGAGGGCAGCGTAATGACCCACGGATCCCAGGGACGCAGGAGGTTCGGAAACATACCTGGGATCACGTGGGCCCAGTCCTCCAATGACAAAGGAGAAATCTATTGCAATCATTTACGAAGGGAATCCCCTAATGATATGTAATGGAATCCCCAAATAATTATACAATGTACAGAATTCTAATAATTATACAATGTACAGAACTGGAATTTTATTCATAAGTTCCTTCATTGCACCAACCTCAATAAAAAAATAATGTTTTGATCATTTTATACATCATTACAGGCCAATATTTGCATAAACTCATTTAATAAAGTATATGTGCATAATTTCAGATTTTTAAATGTTTTATTTAAGCCTTATACATACCCTTACACTGATGCAAGCAGGCCCTACGCCTGCTTTTAACCAGCCGTAAGAGTTGCAAGGGCAATTGCTGGGTGTGTGCTTCAAGAGGCTAGTGCACAAATTCCAAAAGTGCAGTGCAAAAGCAGCATTATATTCTTTCAGTTTTAAAGTAGAAAGCTGCTTCACATTTAATGAGCATTTTGCTTAGCTATACATAATTGCTAGTTGCTACTGGAATAATACTGAAATTCAAAATGTTGGTTTTTATTTCATTCAGCCAGTGTCAGCTAATACTCTCACTTCTGAATCAAAAGACTATGGGAGCACGCTGTCGCAGACACCGCAATTTCAGGGCCAATCAATTACTCTTAAGTGCAGTGACCGTTGTCATGCAGGCAAATTCAGCAGAAATTTTGCACACAGCAAGGTCTCACAAACACAGATGCATGACCAGATAATGGCCCAAAAATTTGTGTTGCTACGCGAGAGTACGCACTGTGTACTCTCGCGTATTCTGTCTCCAATTGCCGGTTTTCTGCATGCACTGCGCATGCGCTGAAAACCGGCACTTGGTGAATGCAAAAGGGGGCGGTTCCTAGGTGAACCGCGTGCGCGCTACAGGCTGCGTGCACGCAGTGCACTTAGTGCTTTGAACGCGCAGGTAAGTATGGAAGATTTTACACATAAAGAAAGGAGGTGTAAGACCCTCTTTTAACAAGGTAAGTAGTTAATTAAGTATTATTTTGAATTTTTTTTAACAGGTATATCTTTTTTAGAGACTTTAAAGACAGGTAAGTTTATTTTTATAACTTTTTAAAAGATTTTAAATTTTTTCAAAAATTTAATTTTTTGTTTAAAATGGTTAATTTATTTAACTATACTTATTTTATTAATGTGATGGTTTTTTTTTTTTAAATTTAATTGAGGTTTAGCTGTTCTTTTGGGGTGGTATAGTATTCATAGCTTTCACAGCACTTATGTGAAAGCTATGAATGAAAGATGGTGTGCTGCCATTGGCTCTAACTGAGTCACGTGATCCCACAGCTCGCACGAATGAACTGTGCCTGTGGGATACGGAAGCACTGCCCAGCTGCTGTCCAGAACATCAAGTTCGTGCGAGCTGGGACTGAAAAAGCCAGCGCGCAGTGAGAGATCGCGGGGAAGCCTTACCCTCGCACAAAGGCTCCCTCACGAATTTTTGGGCCAATCTGTTTTTTGGTTGTATTGGTTAGGAAGAAAGACTGCCCAGGACATCAGGTGAACTACTTGTTTATCTTTGAATAATGCCGTATTAACATCCAACTATATAGACAAATGAGACCTTGGGTAAAACGTTTCATCCAAAATCCTGGAATGGGGCTTGAACCTATAGGCTGGAATTTTGCTGTTGCTCAGAGTGCAGGTTTGGAGGCGGGACCACTGTCAAAATCACAAAGATTGACAACGGGTAGGAAACCCGCTGTTAACCTGCCTCCAATCAATCTTCCCAAGTGTCGGGTCCCCGATTTGCGCATGGACCCGACACCTAGCGGCGGGAAGAGGATTAAAGCCACTTACCTGCCTGTTAACAGGTAGTTGAGAGAAGTTAACAGGCTCTTTTTCAATTTTGCCGCTTCTGCCTCGGGGTTCCTGACATCCGGACACCACACCAGGTAAGTGTGGCATGTTGTGAGTCTGCTGTAATGTTTCTGCATTGATGACAGCTGCAGAAGTGGTGTGAAGGATCCAATGGTGAACTGGTGAGTTTCAGAGGTAAGAAAATGTTGGGAAAATCATTTTTAATGTATTTACACTTTTCTGTAGGTAACAAGTTTTGAATTGTATGTGTAGTCCCACCTCATTGGAAGAACCTCTCTCACCAGTGACAGATCGTTTCTGTAACCTCACCTGCAGCTGCCATCTGTTCTAGCATAAGGAGGGAGTCACTGGAGAGCCTGGGTGCAAGAGCTCACCTTTGTACAGTGATTGTCAGTGTTTGCAGCACCTCAATGCTGTCAATTACTGAGAAATGAGCTGTCAAAAAAAAATTGTGCATGGTTCCTTTAGGAAAACCGGCAGATGACGCGTCATCAAATGACATCATCTGACCGGCTTCCTCTTAACTGGCTGGTAAGCCCACAGGGCGGGCTTAACAAGATCAATCAAAGGAAAATCACGTCCGTGGGCCGGATGCAGTTGGGGGCGGGACTGTAAGCCGGAAACCACCTGAACTGCTCCCAACCTGCATCTATTTACAAAATCGCTGCCATTGTCTTTTGATTCAGAAGTGAGAGTATTAGCTGACACTGGCTGAATGAAATAAAAACCAACATTTTTGAATTTAACTCCTATCTCAGTAGCAACTAGCAATTATGTATAGCTAAGCAAAATGCTCATTAAATGTGAAGCAGCTTTCTACTTTAAAACTGAAAGAATATAATGCTGCTTTTACACTGCACTTTTGGAATCTGTGCACTAGCATCTTGAAGCACACAGCCATTTACAAAAGAGCAATATAAAACAGGAAATATACATTGGCACACTGTAGGAGTAAGTCTTACACAAGTAACAATGTGAAAGCCCTACCAAATAAATAACTTTTAAAAGGAAAAGTAAACTCATGACAGCCCAGTGTACCACATTTAAATTTCAATGATTGAAAGAGCTGACTATTTTGTAAGAACTTCTCCATTATTAAAATTTGCACTAATAGCCCAATCAGCAGCCCTCCATGCATAGCACAGCAACAGCCCATTCGCCCCATTATTTCTGTGCTGATGTTTTTCTCCACCTGAGCTACCTAGGCTAATCCTAGTTTCTTGTTCTCTCCCAATACCCTTTATTATTGCTTTTTTTCAAGCAACCATCTAATTCCCTTTTAAAAGAATGTAAGGGCTTTTCTTTAACAACAGTTTGTGGCAAAGAATTCCATGGTATGTATACTTGCAGCTTTGCTTACCAGCTACACCGCTGCACTCAACCCCTCACTCATAATGCTATGAAAATAAAACTGGTACTGCGTACAAGTGACAAAGGCCACCACGGCTTGCTACAATACATCCCAGGTTTGCTACAGACCGGTACCAGCGACTAGCTGGTACAAATACTGAGCCTGGACAAACTCTTCCTTCACACCTTGGTTCGGAAGTGCACATGGGGTAAATGTTAGCACTTGGGTGATAAACTGGCAGAGCAGATCGCACATCCATTGTACAACCCACCCGATTTTTATCCCGAAGATTTTAATGGGATGAAAAGCAGGCGGGTTCCACAATAGACTAGCAATCCACTCTGTCAGTTTACCACCCAAGCGGTGAAGGTGAAAACTACTCCCCCTACATCTCCCTCTCACTGAAGGAGGAGAACTGCTTATGTCTCTCTTCATTAGTGTTCGGTGCACCAAGTCTGAATTTACAGGTACATTAAAATATTTAGGGGGAAAAATTGGGTCGCGCCCCCTTTGGGGCGCTACTTTTAGCAGCCAGAAAAAATTAGCGTCCCCGCGCCAGAAATTCACTGGCAGCGCCCCAAGAGGGAGGCGGGGTGCTACTGGAAGTGCCCCGCCTCCCTCTTGGGGCGCTGCGAGTGAATATCGTGGTGCTACGTGCCGCGGTACTGCAGGCCTTCCTCCCCTTATTAAAGGGGACGGGCCTTGCACAGCGCGACCTGGGGCCCAGCCGGGCCACCAGGGATCGGAGAGCCGGCAAAAGAGCCTGGCACTTAAGAAAAGTGCCGGGCTCACGGAGCACAGCCGGCACCCCGCGCCGGGGCTGCACAGAGGCCGGGGTTAGCAACTTGGGCAGATGCTGGCAGGTGGCCAGCAACAAAAATGGCCACCTGGCACCTCCCCTTTAATTTGCGCCGCCCTGTCCGCAGGTAGGTCCCCCTGACCCTGTCGGACATAGCGTCCGGTGGTAAGTCAGGGGGCGCTATTGAAGATCGCGGCCGGGGCGCTGCGCACGGCGATGACAGCACCACCTGGCGCTGCGCTGCCGGCGATGATAACGGTTACCGCCGCCACTAACCTCCTGCTGAATTTTGCGGGAGGCGTTGGTGGTGTTGCGCCCAGGCGCTAGTTGCTTTGCACCCCGTTAGCGCCCTAACGGGAGGCGTAAATCAACCAAATTTTTCTCCCTTACTATATAATGACAAAATACATTACAACTCCCTTAAACAAAGAAAGACTTGCATTTATATAGTGCCTTTCACGACCACCGGACGTCTCAAAGCGCTTTACAGCCAATGAAGTACTTTTGAAGTGGAGTCACTGTTGTAATGTGGGAAAATACTATTCTCTTATTGTAAAGGCATCTTGTAACAATGTTTCACAACATTTTTGTCACTAAACACGAGGTTGATCAGCGTTAAAAACAATTGTTTCCTCAGCCTTACCATATTTAGTATAGTTAAAACATAAGTAGTGATGTTTTCGTTGCCATGGTTTTCAATCATTTTCTTGTCTACCACGACAAGGGTTTCCACATTAAGCTTTTCATTCTTCCGGGTCTTAAACAAGGAACGCTTGTTTCTGGGCAGGTATCCATACTCATCTGGTAGAATATATATATCTGCTTCTGGGGGTTTCGGCATATCTACAGAAAGAGAACATTTGGTATTATTAATAAATCATGCACAAGACAGAATAAAAGAATAATTTCTGTGCAGCAGGCATATATCGTCACAAGTGCTCTCCATTTAGATAGAAAGTGGCACTAATTCAGCCTGCTTAGCTAAAATAAAATCTATGCAGACCCAGGAAATGAGAAGATGATACTCAAGAGGTTTTGCATCAAATTCTCAGACTTTGGTGACCTCCTAATATTTTGTGCAAGTTATCTGTATAAAGTATCATATACTCACACACCAAAAATCAGCTGGCATTGACTCCTGCTCTGCTGGAATTGCGAATGCAACATTTCCTTTGAAAATGAGATGGTGGCCTAGCTCTTAAATTTCCATGGAGGTTGTCTCAATCTGCTGTCATCACTTCAGTGGGAGATTGTTGGAATCCTCCAGAGAAACAACATCAATGTCTAAAATCCCCAGGAAAATCCAAGGTCCTGTCTCCCTATCTTTACAAGTGCTTTAAGATTTTTGCTTCACTGTGACAAATATGGACAAAACAACATACTCAATCGGTAAACGTGCCGTATGGTGTGACAGTGAGCCATAAAGACCACGAAGGTAGAAGTTTGTACCCTGGTCCCTGCGGAGTTAGCTAATCACAGCTGGTACAGAGGTAGGGATGCTATGATTGGCTTCAGTAACCCATGGCTGGGGGTGGGGAAGGGAGGGGGAATGTCAGCCAGCACTCCTGCCCTATTTACAGCACTCATATTTTAAGTACTATTTTTAATTGTGTACAATGCTCTACTGTTAAGTGTGCCTGGATGATTGCCTTCAATTTACAAACAGCCCCCTACTATTCTATACATCTATTATTAGAAAGATTTGAAAGATGCCATTTTAACCTACTTGTCTATTACAACAACAACTTGCATTTATATAGTGCCTTTAACATAGTAAAATGACCCAAGGCACTTCACAGGAATGTAATGAGTCAAAAATTGACACTGAGCCAAAGGAGGAGACATTAGGGCAGGTGACCAAATGCTTGGTCAAAGATGTAGGTTTTAAGCAGAGTCTTAAAGGAAGGGAGAGGTGAAGAGGTTTGGGGAAGGAATTCCAGAGCTTTGGGCCTAGATGGCTGAAGGCACAGCCGCCAATGGTGGGGCAAATTGGTAGTGTTAGAATTACTAATGTGCAAATAATCAGATCTGTACACCAATGAATAATTTCAAACTAATGCTCAGAAAGACTTGTTTTTGCTCCTACCCTTGCCTCTAAAGTGAAAATCAAATGGTAAAAAATATATAAGTAGACAAATTACAGCAGCTTAAGAATAGAGGGAAAAGCTATGGGAGTGGATTTCCTTGGAGCTTCTCCTGCTCCACATAAATGGGACGTCCGCTGAAGTTACTGTGGCAGTCTTGGGTGGTAGTGCCCGATGAAGGCTACAGAAAAGAAAATTGAGCGGAGTGCAAATTGATTCCCTATCGCCCTGCTTTATTACCCCCCAATTGGATTTTCGACAATTTACTTCAAATCTGAATTTTACGCTCCCATGACCTCTCTTTTCTCTCTTCTGTCTCATTCACTTCCACCTCTCATTCCTATTTCTGTCTTTCATAAATTCCCTTTCTCTCTCCCACAATCTGTCACTCACTATCTCTTTCATTACTGGACATTCCCTCTTTGCCTCCTCTCTCACATTTCCTTCCTGTGTCACAGCCCCTCTCTCACACTTTCATTTTCTCTCTCTCTCTTTCTCTCCCCTCATCTGCCTTTCGGATAAGACATTAAATCCGAGGCCTCGTCTGCTCTCTAAAGTGGATATAAAAGATCCCATGATACTGTTTCGAAGAAGAGCAGGGGAATTATCCTGGCCAATATTTATCCCTCAATCAACATCACTAAAATAGATTATCTGGTCATTATCAGATTGCTGTTTGTGGGAGCTTGCTGTGTACAAATTGGCTGCCGCGTTTCCTACATTACAACAGTGACTACACTCCAAACGTAGGCATTGAGATGTCAGGAGGTCGTGAAAGGCGCTATATAAATGCAAGTCTTTCTTTACATCAGTATGATAGAGATAGTACAAAAAACAGCACATTTACAATAAACTACCACTTGCACCTCTAACATCATTGGAGTTTAGTTGATAATCTATTATTTTACTTCATATGGAAGAGAGATATAAATTAAATTAAACCAGTTTATTAGGAAAGCGGTGAATGATCCAACTTTTCTCTTTCCCTATTGCGAAACAGTAATAGCTGTATTTTGGCAAGATTGCCTTTCCATTCTTCATCAGATTTAAATGGAAGTTGTAATTCAGGTTGGCTGCATTGGTAATATTTAAATCTGATCTGCTTTAGAGTACTTAAGAGTCACAAATTTACTGTCCAGCGTGCGCTGGCAAATCAGAAGATTACAAAAAGTCTGATTAAAGCACTTACTGTAATTTGCAGCAGATTTAAAATGGAGGTATTTTCAAATTCAGTATAAACAAAACTCAAAGTTGCATTATTAACAAGTTATCACTTCATATTTCTGTGGCTCTTTGCGTGCTTTGTTTAGCTGCCCTACTCACCCACTCAATCTTCGTGTGGTTGATTGCATCCCTTATAATTTTGCATCTCTCATTTTAGAACAAAGTGTGTGTGGGCAGGGCTGCTAAACAAAGCATTCAAAGAGAAAATTTCAGCCACAGAAGAGCAACATGCTGGTTAGCCACCCTGACATAATGCATGGTCAAGCAATGCTGGTTTAGCAAGTGCTGGTTGATTTATGCATAAAAGGAACAGAGTGTCAGATAACAACAGTATCCTGAAAGAGATTTCCACAGGCAGGACAAATGGCATAGGAATCTACAATAGTATTTTGTGTGGACTCTTTGGATTAATACAAAATGCTGAGGTGCAACAGCTGCTCCAGTCTTCCTGACATATATATTGAGATCTAGCTTAAGCTCCAACAACTGTGATGGTGCTACTGCAGTCATAATCTTTTACAAGACAAACAGAACAACCACATTGCAGGGGTGGCCTTTGGAATGGAGTAGTACAAACTCAATGGGCTATAAATTGGACTTGTGCCCAGAGCGGGTAGCTAGTCAGTTGAGCGATCATGCCAGCGTCAGCCCCGTACCAAATTCGCCACCGGGCCTCATCTGCATTTAACTGACATGCTGCAGACGTCAATTAATGCATTTTGCTGGTTTGGTGGTCAATTTGGACCGGCTGCGATGCTGGCAGCGGCAATGAAGTAGGACCCGAGTGGAGGGGGAGAGTCAAGGTGAATGGCCGGGGCTGGGGGGGTTTAGTGAACATGGTCTGCAGCAGTGCTGTGGAACCAGAAGGATCACCCCTGCTCCTCCTGGCTCCATATTCAGGTAAGTGAAAATGAAAAAAAAAACTTACCTCTTGTTCAGTATCCTCCCTTTAAGGACCATTCCTTTGGCCGCCTTAGACCCAAAAACAGAGTGGAGCATGTGCGCCACATGTCCTGCTTAGTTTTTGCCTAATATGGCATTGGGGTTCTGAAATAAATATTAGGCACCCGATAAGCATAATCAAAGGGCTAACACCTGTTTTAGGTGTGCGCCCCAGGAACTTAGAAGTTGGCAGCTACCAATTTGGCAGCTGGCACACTTTTGGGGCGATACTGGGTGTGGAATACGGACGCCCGAAATTGGTCCCCCTAACCCAGATATGCGCATGGAAATCGGGTGCGATCAATCTCTGCTCCCTCGTGCCTACAATTGCACATGACTTTACTGACTCCAGATATACCATGGGTCTTGTCAACAGCCTGCTGAACGCAGCTACAATATTCCATCACTCGGCATACACATTTTGGAAAATAATGAAATTACCAACAGTGACAAGTAGGATGGAGATTTCCTGATGATTCCCATTCCCATTCTTTCACCAGCCACCTTCAACACTGGTTTACCACAGTATAAATCAAAACTGATTAGCTAGCTAAGGAGCTGAATATTTGTAATGGGGTCACACGCATAAGTAGAGTTTCCACCACACTTCGGACGAAGTTACGATGCCGGAGCGAGAACAGCTCAGAGGAAATTCCAAGCCCCCTTTCTTTCAATTTTTAAAATATTTTGGTTACTATTTGCCAGCATTATGAAAAAAGTATGTTCTAATTAAAGCCAGGGTTTATACAGAAACAAAAGCCAAATGTGTGACAGCAAAAATTCAAGTCAGTTGTGGTCTTGCCTTTGCCTTTTAATACTTTGCAAACACAGGACTGAAGCTATTGAGCTTTTATTTACAAATAAAATAACTTAGTGCAATCCATTAGATTAATCTCCAATAACAATATGGATTTGCCTCCTGAATTTCATAAAATAACTTTCCATAAAAGGAGTTACTAATGAAAATATGACAAGATTAACATCACTGCTGCATCTCTTCCCAATATGTTGCTCTATTATTCAAAGTAAAAATTCTATAATCAAAATTAACCTTTACAGCATTCAAAATGCGGGCATATAGTTTTGATTGTAAACCAGGTTTTTCTGTGCATTTTTCCAATACCGGTTGTTATAAAATAGAATTAAATACAATACACAATCACTACAATACTGCAAATTATGGCAAAGGATAGGTTATAATGGCTTTCTACCTTAGCAGACTTCAATTTGGAATGGGAAAACTTTAGCTAAAGCTTCCTATCTTTTTGCAATGTGATAACTTCAAGAAATAGGCAGAACAACAGTAGCAATGTGCTTTTAATGGACAATGAAAATCAGAAATTTTATTTTAGGATCTAATATTGCAACAATTTATGGTATCAAACCTAAAATTAAAGTTCTGCTCTGTATTAGTTACCTCAATCTACGTCTACTATTATCCATTAACTTCTACTTTGTTGCAGACAAAACAAAACTACAGCTATTTGCATACCTTGCTTCATGTCCTCTGTGCACAAGCTGACAGATTGTCATTATTGCAACCTTATAAAACTGTAGTTACATTGTGACACCACCTTAAACAAAAATCAAATCTGGCTTTCTTTTAAATAGTGCACCATTGCAATACAGGTTGAGCGTACCAAATCCGGAGCTCCGGAATCCGGGACGATTGGTGGCAGGGGTCCGGAATCCGTAAAATGTTCCGGAATCCGGACACCCTGAGGGAGGCTTACCAAAAACCGGAAATAGCGCAACCTGGGCCCAAGCATTTCCGGACTCGGCACGTGTTTCTGATGTCCGAAGTTCGGAAATATCGCAACCTGGGCTCGGTCGTTTCCCGACTTCGGACATCAGAAACATGTTCCGAAGTCCGGAAAAACCCGAAAACCGGCTCGGCCTCGGTCCCAAGGTTGCTGGATTCGGGACGTTCTACCTGTACTACAAAACCACAGGACAATTTCTCAGTGGCAGTAATTATTGAACTGAAACCTTACAACTTCTATTTCAGTGTGATTCCAGAAGGTTTTAATACACTAAAGAAACGAATTACCATTTTGTTGCCTTCTTCTCTGTTGATATTATTAAGCAGTTTGCAACTAGGATTGAAAAAAAGTCACCTAGCTAGTCTTGTACAAGTAATTTTCTGGCTTTGTTAAGCTAAAACAAAAGAAAACGACCCTCCAATTTTCAAGTACCATCTGTGTTTATCTATCTCCAACCAATCAACTGCTAGTTTCTTCATTTTCCTGGTGTATTTAATCCTTTGTGGTCTGTTGCAGCTTTTCCTCAACCCACCTACTAACTATAGCAAAAAGAGTACAATTTTTTTGTTTAGCTCCTCTAGTTAAAGTTAAATTAATAAGTAACAAGAGTAAACAGCAAAAAAGTAACTCAGATAAAATGTACATTGAAAAAATTGAATTTAAAAGCTAGCTACAAGTATATTTCTAAAAAAAAAACAGGTGCGACTGCACGGCAATAATCTAATCTTGGGTTCAGCTGATGGCCACAAACTTCTCAACCTTCACTTTTCAGTTTATGAAATTATCTGAATTCTTCAATAAAATTACTGTACTGCCATTACTTACTCAGTTATTCTATACATTAAAAATAACACCCAAAGTGTGGCTAAGAAAATAAAAGAATTCCCTTACATACATTTCTTGCGTCTTCCGCAGTAGTGCTGCTTTTGAAGCTGTCCGTGTTTGTAGTCATTACGGCGCCGGTGATGGTATTTATGATCATAATGTCCAATTCCCATAGGCCTCTGGTGCATGGTTACCTCATTATTATGAAGATTCACTTTGGGCTCTGCAGATCTCTTATAGAGGATATGCGGTTGGTGCCCTTCAGGTGCTGTGTAATTGTGCTTAAGTGCGAGGTGCTGAGGTAGAGGTGTCAAAAAGTAATCTGCTTCTTCTGTCCTTATCAAACCTGACTAGAAAGAAAAGAAATACAAGAGTTTAAAAAAAAATTATGCACAGAAAATCTAGTCTGTTAAAAACAAGATGCAGACACCCTTTTTTGACAAAGTATGGTAAATTGAATTAATACTTCCAGAAGTACAAAACAAGTGAAAAATGCAACACCAGTCTGCTTTCAAGGGTCACCGATATGATCAAGTGGAACCATGTTTAAACAATATCATTACTTCCTATAATAAATGCACTACAGGATCACACAAATTGGCATTCGGTGTGGATTTAGCCAAGTCTTTTCATCTGCTAATTATCTGTATTAATCCAATCTGTATTATCTGCTAATCTGTATTAATCCAATACGTTGACCTATAACTGTTCTAACATTTGTGGTATTCAATTAAGAAGAATCAAATGAATTTAAATATTATTGCTTCATAATGAGATTTCCTAACAGCTACTGTGTAATTATAGTACTTCAGCAACTATCTTATTTACTACTTATTATGATGTATATTTCAGAATGGGGAGAAATAGGTTGATTGAGTTTTTTTGGCTGCAAGGTAGGTGACCTGTCCACTTCTTCCATTCCCCAACCTTTCAAACTGCTATTCTTTTTTGACACTGCACAGTCAAAGCCAATTAAAAAGTTTGAGTCAGCACATTTAGGGAGCTTATGTTCTCTTTAAAATTGGCCCCACCCAGTTCAGCGGCAGCAGCAAAGGCCCTGCTAAACCACCACAACATATCCCTCCCCTGCAGTGGCCGAGTCCTAGTGAAGAGCAGAGAGGTCACTGGGGGTCAGCTCCGCTTACTTAATCGACAATGACCCAGGAAAATAGGTCGGGGTCACAGTGAGGTTGGGCTGGACCGGCAGGAAGAAGTTTCGTCCGACCCACTTCCAGGAGCAATCACACCCTCGAAGAAACACCCCTCCCCCAATTTTATCTAATCTTTCCTCATAATTCAGCCCTCTCTGACACCAGGGGGGGAATTTTAGCACCCAAAAATGGGTGGGTTGGGGTCGGGTGGGAGGTTAAAGAGTTAAAAAAACTGAATTCCGACCCCAACCCACCCACTTCTAGTTTTAACGGAGGCGGGACGGGCAGCCAACCCTCTCCCACGAGGTGGATCGCCCATTTAAGTATTATAATGAGGGTAGCGTGCCTCATGGTGATCCACCATTTCAAATTTAACTCTGGCTGGTCGGGCTTCCCCGGCCTCGGGGAACCTGCCAGCTAAATGGAGGCGAGGACTGCTGGATCCAGGAGATCCTGCTAGATCCAGTGTTCCTGCCTCGCCAACCCCCACGATCGGACACCCCGACCCTTCCGATCTCCCCCCCCAAAACCTCCAACATACCCATACGAGGCCTGCGATCTCCCCCCGACTTCCACCCCCCCCCCCCACCACGAGGCCTCCGATCCCATCGGCCCCCAATTGGCGTCCCAGCCTCCAACCTCCCCCTTCCGGCCCCCAATCGCCTTCCCAGCCTCCCCACTCTGGCCCCGATCCTCCTCCAGCCCCCGACCAACCCCAGATCCTCCTCTGGCCTTCCCCCTCTGGCCCCCGACCAAGGATCTATCCTTGGCCCCCTCCTATTTCTGATCTACATGCTGCCTCAAACATTATCCGAAAACACAGCGTCAGTTTCCAGATGTACACTGACGACACCCAGCTCTACCTCACCACCTCTTCTCTCAACCCCTACATGCTGCCTCAAACATTATCCGAAAACACAGCGTCAGTTTCCAGATGTACACTGACGACACCCAGCTCTACCTCACCACCTCTTCTCTCAACCCCTCCAATGTCTCTAAATTGTCAGACTGCTTGTCCAACATCCAGTACTGGATGAGCAGAAATTTCCTCCAACTAAATATTGGGAAGACCGAAACCATTGTTTTCAGTCCCCGCCACAAACTCCATCCCTCTTCCTGGCATCTGTCTGAGGCTGAACCAGACTGTTCGCAACCTTGGTGTCATATTTGACCCCGAAATAAGCTACCGACCACATATCTGCGCCATAACTAAGACCACCTATTTCCACCTCTAACATCGCCCGTCTCCACCCCTGCCTCAGCTCATCTGCTGCTTAAACCCTCATCCATGCCTTTGTTACCTCTAGACTTGACTATTCCAACGCACTTCTGGCTGGCCTCCCATGTTCTACCCTATGTAAACTTGAGGTCATCCAAAGCTCAGCTGCCCGTGTCCTAACTCGCACCAAGTCCCGTTCACCCATCACCCCTGTGCTCGCTGACCTACATTGGCTCCCGGTTAAGCAATGCCTCAATTTTAAACTTCTCATCCTGGTTTTCAAATCCCTCCATGGCCTCTCCCCTCCCTATCTCTGCAATCTCCTCCAGCCCCGCAACCCCCACCGAGACCCAAGATATCTGCACTCTTCTAATTCTGGCCTCTTGAGCATCCCGGATTTTAAATCGCTCAACCATTGGCGATCATGCTTCAGCTGCTTAGGTCCTAAGCTCTGGAATTCCCTCCTTAAACCTCTCCGCCTCTCTTCCCTCCTTTCAGACATGCCTTAAAGACTACCTCTCATCTGCCCTAATTTCTCCTGACGTGGCTCAGTGACAAGTTTTGTTTGATAACACTCCTATGAAGCGCTTTGGGATGTTTTACTACATTAAAAGCGCTATATAAATACAAGTTGTTGTTTCTAGATGTCAATGGTCATTTAAGTGTCAGTTATATTGAAAGAATTTGGTTAAATATGAAGGTAATAAGAGAGCCACCACCGCATTTTGCAACCATCCCATGGCAGGTGGCGGAGATGCATCTCTAGTGATGTGGGTGCCCACTGAGTATATTTAAATGAGGTAACCGCCCCCTGACCCTGCATACCTTGGCAAGGTCAGCACCAGAGAACAAGGGCAGATTCCGACACTTACTCCATGATGCCAGGCCTGCAAATTTTCAACCCCCTACCTTCAAAAGAATGTTGAAGCTTCAACAAAGAGCACAAAGGATAATTCCAGGACTTAACTAACATTGTTTCCATTGAAGAAAATGAGACGGGACATCAATTTTTTTTAAACTGCTGAGAGGATTGGATAATTTACATACAGGCAGGTGGTTTAACTAGCAGAATGAGAGGACATAAGTGTTGCGGTTTATTTTTTTCCCCCTCTAGATATTCTTTGGGTTCTGTATTTCAGATGGCTCCATAGGTGATCATTTACTCTCCATGTCTAAGAGAGTGCGCTTGTTTGTCCATATATCCAGGTAATTTAGATGTGTGCCCAGGGATCAAACAGAGAACCTGCTTCACTTTATTTCAGTTTACCAGTTTTATCGCATGTCCTCATATAATCTTCCTCAACTTCGGAATGGAACAGATATTATAGGACACAACCAAGACTTAGACTGTAACAGGCGTAAAATGAGCGCTTAAGGGGCCAATATAATGGGCGGCGTGCACGCACTTATTTCGCACCAACCACCATATTGGTAAAAGCTCCTCCATGGCATCCACCTGAAACAAGTGTTATGTCCTTTGCATAGGTAAATAGGGGGCCTAATGCCCGTTTGAGTCCCCTTTGAAAAATTGAATTGCATGTGACTACAACATGCACCATGCATGCTGTGGTCAGTTACTTCAATAGAAAGAGAAGTATGAACTTTTTTTTTAAACTTACCTTATTGTCGAGCCGGGAGGAGCAGCAGTTCTTCTCCAGACTCCACATTAAATCTACGAGCCGCTGACAGCTACCACTCGCCCTCCTCCCAATTGTCACCCAATCTCAACCCCGACCTTTCTGCCCCCAGGACTGGCGAGCTGCCTTTGGGGCTACGACTGACACCTGCAGCTCATCAGTGATAAACAAATGAAGCCGGCGGACCATTATCCGTAGTCCTGACGCCTCATTAGGCGCTGCACTGGGATCACGCCCCAATTCGGGGGCAATTCGATTTCTAGGCCGCGTTGTGCAGAGTGGATTGTGCACGGTCAATGGAAGGAATGGCCTTGATGGGTGAATAGCCTTTTCTCATTCCATGCTTACCAGTTTTCAAACAAGCTAATTTGATTTAATTCTATAAACCTTCTTTAAAAGCCTTAATAACCCCTACCATTCTGAATCCAAAGAAAAGGTGCCATTGCAGAAAGCACTATTGGTGACTCATACGTTGGTTCAAGTTTTACCAGAGAAGCACAGTGTGCATTTACAAACCTATAATGGATGTTTAATCAGAAAGATTTGCAATGCTATGGTTTTAAAAAAAAGGTGGAGACATTGAGACACGAGGGAAAAATTCATCTGGCCCAGTCTCAGAATCAGCACTGCGCAGGCATCATGCACCCCAACCAGGAGGCCCAATGCGGGACCTAAATTGGGCCTCAGGCCTCATTTCAATAACTCAGACGAGCTGCCACCACCTGTTGCGCCTCAACAGCAGCTCACCCATTGCAGCACACAAATTTCAGGCCACTTGCCTTTCCAGCAATGGAATAGGGGATGACCGTGGGAGTGGGACCGATCATGGTCGGCTTTACCACTGTGGCCCCCGGACCTCCTTCCTCTGCGATTGTAACCCCTGCCACCGCAAATTACCTTGCCGGCAGCCACCCTAGCCTGATTTTGAGGCCTTAATCCAGCAAGTTGCACCGGAAACCGGTTTGGCACCCAGCAGCTCACCTGCCAGATTTAAATGGGGGGCATCTTCACCCATGGGACGGGTGGCCGAACAGTGCGCCACTGGTCAGTCATTCAATAGTCAAAATAGTCAAGAACCCCCTGTGTTCCTATGACACAATTAAGGCATTCCAATGTCACTACAAATGTTAGACCAAATATATAATTTTAAAAACAAAGCAAAATGTAATTAGCACATTACAGGTCATTTTGTTTCAACAAGCCTGGCCTAATTCTCCATCTCCTGCAATGTGAACTTGTCCAATGACAAGAGTTAAGGGCACTATGGGGCAGACTTTCTTTTTCAGGTACTCCAGTAATATACCCTTTCTAGAAACACCGCATTAAATGGCAATAATACGCAACATCTACTGGAACTCTTAAGATTAGCAACAAAAGGTTTAAGATTAGCAACAAAAGGTTTAAGATTAGCAACAAAAGGTTTAAGATAAAACGATGTACAAGGAACGCTTTAGAAATAAAGTATGCTGGAGAATGGACTGTATGCCTCAAAGGGGGTGTTGACTGTATTATAGATGTTGGGGTAAACTGGGCGCAAATTGCACTAGTTTTGAGAAGTGCTTTTTTCCCCCTCAAATTTCTGCTCAATCTCATTTGCATATCACCAAACGCAAAATCTGTCATAATCAGTGCAATCGGGCAGCGCTAAAATGTAATTTTTTTAAAAAAATTGCTTTCAAAAATATTCCTGATTTGGTGGTAACTTGGTGCAGTTTGATTAATACAGCTGAACATGGTTTATCACTAAAATAAACATTTTTAATCACAGTATCAATCCACCACCTGTGAGTAACCAGATTTTAAATTACTGAAAATTACTTTTAAATATACAGAACCATTTGTTAGTTACATTGGGGTACAGTAGTCAGTTTCTTAGTGAATTAAAAAATTGCATTCAAACATGCTCATTAGCGTCCCTGTGCCCAAAAAAGCTGCCGAATCTTCTGAGCCTCCTTGAAGGTCTGCAAACAAGCGCAATTAGCAGAAACTCCCAATGGTGATTAATTCATCCTGGGGGCATGTTTGAGGGCGGAATGCTTTTAGCGCAATGTTTTTTAATCTAGCGCAAAAGATCGTGGAAACTTGATTTGCGCTGAACGTAATTGGGGCTTAAAATCTGCGATCTTTTGCGCTGGTTACGCTGCTTTCAGGCGAATTGCGCTGAAAAAACCAGCACAAGCGAGCGGAAACTCTGCCCCGTTGTCTCCAAGTCGTTCACTGAATTACCACCAGCGTAAGCCTTTATGCTGATAGTAATTGCTAGGTTATCATAACATAAATATTGTCTTTTTCATTTGGTCAAGTGATCTGCTGCATTCCGAGTCTTGGCTATATTCCCACTGAAGAAATGTTCCTTCTGCAGTGATGAATGTGGAAATAGACAGACAAGCTCCTTAGAACACATTACACCTTAGGCTCCTTCCAGGGATCTGCAGCAGATATTTGCGGCATCTCGCAGTCATCCACAGATGCATCACACAGGTGACCGATGCCCTCTTTGACAATTCAGCCAATTATATCAACTTTGCCACTGATTAAGACAGTGTTACTGAGCGGGCGCTCGGCTTTGTCACTCTGGCTGGCTTCCCACGGGTGCAGGGTGTCATCGACTGTACATGTGGCCATCAGGGCACCCCATCATAACCCAGGTATCTTTGTCAACCGTAAGGGCTTCCACTCCCTCAATGTGCAGCTGGTCTGCTACCATAGGAAGATCATCATGCATGTGTGCCAAATTCCCTGGCAGCTGTCATGACTCTTTCATCCTGTGCCAGTCCACCCTCCCTCAGCTCTTCGCTCCACCAAACAGACTTTCTGGCTAGCTCCTTGGAGACAAGGGCTATCCACTGAAGATGTAGCTCATGAAACCCTTGAGGAGGCCAAGTACTGAGGCCCAGGAGAGATACAATGAAAGCCACATTTCCACCAGATGTGTCATAGAGCAGACAATGGGCATGCTGAAAATGTGGTTCAGATGTCTTGACAGATCTGGCGGAGCCCTTCAGTACGCACCAGCCAGGATCTTCAGAATCGTCGTGGTTTGCTGCGCCTTGCACAACATAGCGCAGCAGCGAGGATTAGTGCTGCATGAGGAGCAAAGCACTGAGCGCACAGCCTCTTCAGAGGAGGAGGAGGAGCATCAGCTGAAAGACGAGGAGGAGCAGGAGGAACCTGTGGGTCAGATCCCACCAGCACCCGAGCACATTGCTGCCCAGGAGGCCAGGGATGGCTTCATCATGGCCAGATTTATTTAACTTTACGCAGCACACCCATATGGCTGCCACATGCTGCACCAGCTTGGCACCACCCCACAGCAACACCATAAAGGATCTCTTCAATGACCAAGACATTCCTTTCACACTGACCACAATTGCTGGAGGTGCCATTAAGTCTCACCAGTCACTGCAACTAACTAAGCCACTTCCAAAGCTGCACAAAAATGTGTCCAAGACAGGAAAGTGGTGAAAATAACATTTTTTATGGTTGACAATACATTAACAGAAACTTGACATTAACAGTGAATAAAACACTCAAGTGGCTGCCCTTGTGAATCTACTTGCGTGTCATTTTTCTCTTCCACGTGCTTCTACGTGGTGCTACCCCTGTGGCTTCAGCAGAGGTAGAGGCAGCCTGCTCACTTCCCTGCTGCAACTGCTTAGACACTCTTGGCGGACGTCCTCTGGGTTTTGGAGCCTGTGATGGCCCCGCCAAAGTCTGCTCCCCCTGCGACTGTGCAGGGGCAGACTCGGCCATCGCTGTCCAGGGAGGCATCTGGGACTCTGACTGAGGGGGTGGCAACGGGGGCCAAGTGTAAGTGCTTTGAGAGGAGCCCCCACTTCCATGTCCCCCCGTCATCCCTCTCATGGGCCACCCGCACTTGCCTGCTAGCAAGGAGCTGGAGAGCACTTTGCTGCACATCAGTGGGGCCATGAGGACCCACATCTACACTGACATCCCTCCTAGACAGGAGGTCTATGAGCCTCTGCCATCTATTCTCCATAGAGACCATGTGATCCTGTGAGTGGCGCATTAGCTGCTCCATGCAGGTGGCCATCCTCTACATGGAAGAGCCTACAGTCATCATCGCCTGCGACGCGCTGGTGTTCATGTTGGAGATGGACTCCTCCATTCTCTGAACATTTGCAGACATCGCACTCGCAAAACCTGTCAGAACCCCCTGCACTTCTTGCTGCCCCTCCAGGATCGCCCTCTTTCTGGATGGCCCCCAAGGCTCAGCGTCTGCATGCAGCTGAGCAGAGCTGGGAGTGTCCTGCACCCTCCAGTGAGGAGTCTCCACTGCTGTCCCTGTCTCCACCATCTGCTCTTGCTCACTCGTGACTTGTGACGGACCCGGTGACAACACTACTCTATCTCGCGTGGGACCCACCAAGGTGTGCGTCTCTGCACTGGTGCTGGGTGAGCTCATGTCTGGTAATGCTGTGCCCTCAGAGGCTGGAGGCTCTTCTGAGGAGTCATCTTCCTCTTCCTCGTGGACAGTGGGGGGGGTCTCTTGATGGACCTGTGGGAGAGTAAAGAGATGAGTTAGATATGTCATATGAAGATTGGGTACACACACCATTATGCACATGATGACCATTCAATGGCTGATGACATGAGTCCCCCATATGAGTGACTGATGTATGCCATGTGGTTGTATGATATGTAATTGTGTCACCAGGTTGCTGAGATGTCCCCCTCTCTCCATCTCCCACCTCCAGCTGCTCGGCCACTCCCGAGACTTCCAACGCAGCCTCCTCTCTTGTTGTGAGGGTGGCAAATGATGGAGGCCCACCTCCAGTTCCTTCCCTCTCCCTCTTATTGTGCGCTCTCTTCTCCTGCAAGGAGGGAAAGAAGAGAAGGTTGAGTGAGAGTGATGGAATGAGTGTAAAGAATGGATGGGTTACATCTTTAGAGGGAGACTCTGATGGAGTGGGGTGGCAATGCCAAGTGGCCGCCTTGCATGTTGTTAGTTGGTGTGATTGCATTAGGATGAAGCTGAGTGTGAGGGGTGGCTAGTAACATGGGGATGTGATAATGTAGATAGAGAGGAATGGGTGGACGTGCAAGGTATGTTGGTGTGAGTAAGGATGTGCAGGCGTAGGGTTGGGAAAGCAGAGTAATGAGGATGTGATGAGAGGCACAGCAGGATGAAGTTGATTATGGCTTTGCACTCACCTTTCTTAATCTAATAAGATCATTGAAACTTTTCCGGCACTGCACCCAGGTCCTCCTGAACACATCCCTGCTGTTGACCTCCTCTGCAATTTGGAGCCAGGCTCTTTTCTCTCCTGGGGAGGTCTCTTCCACCCATTCGAAGGGAAGAGGACCTCCCTGCGTGCTCTGACTCCCTCTACAAGCATATGGAGCGAGTCATCGGAGAACCTGGGTGCAGCCCTCTGCCTCTGTGCAGTCATCTCTCCAACTGCTTTGAGCAATCAAAACCTCCAGTGTGCTGCCTGCACTCTCCTAGATAAACCTCCAAATGCAATGTGGCCACGGCTCCTTTAAATATTCCGGCTGTAAACATGTCATCAATGAAGTCATCAGACCCGCACCATTTAAGAGGGCCGGGTAACGCGCAGGGTGGGCTTAATAGGCCCCATTAGCGCAAAGTTGATCTCAGCAGCAGGATGGAAGCAACAATGGGGTCGCGACCTGCCATGCCGATCCCCCGCACCCGACCTGCCCAGGTAAAGAATGTTCCGGCCTAAGATTCAGGACATGTTTATTAATGTGAATGTGGAAGGTTCTACTAATATCACTTCTTTACGCTACTATAGTTTGAACTGTTACACAGGGAATGTAATAAAATTAAGCATATAATTCTGAATTTCATATACACATAATCATCAGTTATATAGTAAAGCAAAGGGAAGGGAATTGCAGCAAGAAAGATATGTAGTCCTTGACAGTTTAATGACAGGAGTTCTGTCATTCTGCCAAGCTGCCTCTTTGTTAACTGGCATGCCCCTTTCCTGTGTCCATGTGATAGTTTGCTACCATCAGCACTAAAGAAAAATCAGAAACCTGCCAACAATAAAAGTGGATGACTGCCAAGTGGAAATTTAGGTCACTGCTGGGGCACTATCACTTCCAGCTACTGTTGGTAGTATAACATTGGATCCAAATTGTTGCTGGCCATTTTTCTATATTCCTTCCCATTCACATACATGCACTCACCCTGAATGATTCTTCATTCAGAACCAAAGTAAAAAAAAAACAAGCTAATCCAATCCTCAAAGTTGCTCGTGTCCATATAAATCAAAAATAATAAGCACTTCATGATCATTAAAAATATTACAAATTATGTGAAACAATACAGCCACTTTGAAGCAGATTAGAAGAACTGGGCACGAGAGAAAGGAGTCAGTAACAAATGGTGTGTATGCACTAATAAATTAGTCAAATTCAATAAGTTTGGGGGAAGAAAATTAGAACAGTCAACCCCTAAAATGATTAGCTAAAAAATTATGAACTTCTTTTGCAGTTTGAGAGAAACTCCAAAAGGCAGACAAATGCTTTATGAAAATTTTTTTATTGAAGAACTTAAGAGGAAGGCGTGTTTAAAGAAAAGCACACAGGCCCCCAATTTCCACTGGAATTCTCCCGATTTCCTGCTGCAATTTCGGAGAGATTAGTGTGACCCCGGAGAATGGCTAAACTGGCTGTTTACGTTGCTGCTCCAGGAATTCCACCAATCTCTCACCGAAATGACAGCAGGAGAGCGAATAAGCCGTGAGGAAATTCAGGGCCCAAAACTTTACTAAACACCAGAATTTTTAAAATAGTGTTTCATGTTGTGAACTGAAATACCTCATGTCAAATTTAATTTGTTATCTATAATCTCCAATGATTGAGCTTCAAGGAACAGCAATTTGGAGTTTAATTGCCTGCTGTGAAAAATTGTACAGAACCAGCATACAGACCAATGTTTTTCAATTTGTTCTTGGGATAGAACACTGGCAAGGTAGTATTTATTGCCTATCCCTAGTTGGACTGAGGGCATTAAGAGTCAACCACATGATGCAGAACTGGAATCACAAAGGCCAGTCCAGGTATAGGGTGGCAGATTCCTTTCCCTGAAGGACATAGTGAACTAGCTGGGTTTTTACAACAAAACGGTAGTTTTAATGGTTATTTTTTCTGGTGCAAGCCCACAATTTACCAGATTTATTGAATTCTGTTTCACAAACTTGCCATGACGGGATTCAAACTGATAATTGCTGGGTTGCTGGTCCAGTACATGACCACAAAGCTACCATAACCTTCATCAGACTCTAAGTCTATTCATAGCAGGGCTTGGATGACTGGGCTTTGAATAATCAGAAACATACAACATTTCACGGTCCGTATTATCTGTGATAGTGTGGAACATCTATAGAATAGTGGATGCTTGCCGGGGACTTGGGGGGGTGGGGGAGGGGAAGCTACAATATCAGTTTGGAACCGAGAGGTCGTAGAGCAAATCTCTAGCAGTTTATGAATGTGAGCAAAACTCCGACTTTGAATTGAAGACTTGTCCAGTCAAGCATCTGTTGCTTTATGCAACGTATATGCACAAGTGTTTTTAACTTGCCAGTGTTGCTCCAGAAAGATGTGGACTGCTTCTGACTTAGTTAAAAATAATACAGATTAACTTCATTCGGGTATAATCGGCTATAATCAGATCAGAACTGGAAAATGGTCACTCAGCCCATGAAAGGTATGAATCCAAGTGAATGTTATAGCTGCTTGCCAGGAAAGTCACTAAAATGTATAAATGTAAGAAGATAATCTATCAAAAGTACAATTACAAACACAGAACAATTACTGCAGAAAAAAAAAAAATCACAGAAAGCAGAGCCAATTCTCTGTCGCTTTTGCATTCGAATGCATGCAATACAAATGTTATACTGAATAAAAAACAATGGGCCGAAAATTGATCCCGGGACGCGAGAGTACGCACTGCGTACTCTCACGTATTCCCACTCCAATTGCCGGTTTTCTGCATGCCCTGCGCATGCGCTGAAAACCGGCAATTGCTCTTCTGAAAAGGGGGCGGGGCCTGGGTGCATCGCGTGCGCGCTACAGGCTGCGCGCACGCTGTGCACTTCATGCTTTGGACGCGCAGGTAAGTAGGGAAGATTTTGGAAATGTAAAAAGGAGGAGTAAGACCCGCTTTTAAGAAGGTAAGTAGTGAATTAAGTATTTTTTTGAATTTTTTTTTACAGGTATATCTTTTTTAGAGACTTTAAAGACAGGTAAGTTTATTTTTATAACTTTTTAAAAGATTTTAAATTTTTTCAAAAATTTAATTTTTTATTTAAAATGGTTAATTTAATTAACTATACTTATTTTATTAATGTGATGTTTTTTTTTTAAATTTAATTGAGGTTTAGCTGTTATTTTGGGGGGGTGTAAGATTCATAGATTTCACAGCCATGCTGTGAGACTTATGAATGGAAGATGGTGTGCTGCCATTGGCTCTAACTGAGTCACGTGATCCCACAGCTCGCACGAATTCACTACGCCGCTGGGATACGCAAGCCCAGCACAGCTGATGTCTGGAACATCAAGTTCGTGCGAGCTGGATCTGAAAAAGCATAAGCGAGGTGAGACATCGCGGGGAAGGCTTACCCCCGCGGGAACAGAGCGAGATCAATTTCTGGGCCCTTATTTGTCAATATAGACAGAGCATTTCTGGACCCAATTTTAGTTGGTTTCATTCAGTCAAGTTAAATGGGCTTTAAAAGATGTACCGTCACTGTACTGGCAAGCTGTTGGACAGGCGAAGATTCTGAAACCGACTGCTTCAACAAACAGACTGCACATGCCTGAGCAGGTTTGCTCTCTATTTGACTATTGCTTCTGAAGGACAGGCCTTTCGTAATTCCAGATAACTCAAAAAAAAACTACTCATAGTGCCATATATGATACACAGCACAATGCTGCCACATCCTGCAACTGATCTGGTCGTTGTGTCTAGTTTGGAGTAGAAAACTTGTTCAGTGTTTTACAAGACATTTAGGGGGGAATTTGAACATGAAAACACAGGTGGTTTAAGAGCATGGGGGTAGTTAAAGTTTTAAAAATCTAAATCCCGACCCCAACCCGCACACTTTCAACTTTTACTCAGGTTGGGGGGGGGGGGGGGGGAGGGGGGGACAGCCAACCCTCTGCCAGGGAGGTGGGTTGGCATTTTAAATACGATAATGATGACTCTATGACACTATGATAATGAGGCCCTGAAGTCTCTGCTTTAACCTGCTGTGCAGGTTTTACTGCAGCCAGCTGGGAGTCCTGGGTACCTGCTGCAAGGTGAGCACAGCCTTGGGGACCAATCCTTGTGGGCCAGGAGGGGCAGGAGTACATCCTCCCAAGCTCACCCATCAGCAGCCCGCCCCTCCCCGGGGTCGGGGATCGGACCCCCCAAAGATCATACTCACCCCCAGAGTCAGAGATTGGACCACCCCCCGGGCATCGTAACTCACCCCTGGGGTCGGGAATCGAACTCACCCCCCGGGGCCGGAGATCGGACCCCCTCCACCCACCCCTCCCCCCGGATCCAGCACCTACCTGTTGCTGCGGCGTCCTGCCCAGCCAGCGTTCCCCGCCAGATGACCTGCCAATGACGTCACATACGTTAAAACTCCACAGCGTGCGGGGAAACCTGAACTTCCGGGTTTCCCGTGATCTACCAGCCCCGCCCCGTCGGAAACTGGAAAACCCAGCCCTTAGTCACTACAACAACACTACTTTACTTGTTGCAATTCTAATTTCCTGTACAAAGACAGATGCCTTTGTTTTTTCAGAAAGAAAATACAACCTGCACCAAATGGAAAAAACTTAGTGAGGAGCCAAGTTTTCACCTGAACTATTGAGTCTGGGTTTGAAATTTCAATGGCTTAGATCTGGGTTACTGATGGATGTGTTTTCCTTGGTTGAGCTTGCACTAACGCACACATTCAAATACAACATAGTAGTCCAATGTTTGAGGATTTTTATTCAAACGGGACAAAATATTCGATGTCATTCAGGCAGACAATGCAACCCTTGATTGTTACCAAAAGCACTGGCACTCATCCCTTAGTTTATTAAATTTCAAAACAAAAAAGGATATCTGGTCTGCATACATAAAATAGTGGTTTAGCAACATGCAACCAGAGCTCTTGAAAAAATATACATCTGAACTGCATTGCGCAGAAGGTGAATTTAGTAATGTACGGTGCATATCACATCTCATTAACTTATTATTTTTGGACGCACAGTGCACCATCATTTGGAGTACGTGCAACTGAAAATGATTGGAGTGGATATGGTCAGGGGACTTTTCAGGAGATTTTAAGATTTGGGTGTGAAGGAAATATTTACTGGAGAGGTTAGTGCAAAAGATCTCAAAATCTTCTCACTTAGAAGAAGCCAAAAGATGATTTAAGAAAGGCAAAGAGAAAAAGAGAAGGAGCAACAAAAAAGGAAAAGACAAAAAATGAAATACAAAGGAAAAGCGATAGACAGAGAACTAAAGTTGAAGGAAAAAAAGAGAGAAAAGAATGAGTCAGAAAAGAGACAGAACTCGAGAAATAGATTATAGAGATTGAGAAAAAGGGAGAAAAAAGAATGAGAGAAAGCGAAAGAGAAAAATGTGCTGGAAGCATGAAAATATTGTAATGTAAGATGAATTAGTTTTATTCATTATTCTACAGAATACTCAATGGATCAACATAAAGGAGAGAGCGGAGGAACTGCACGGACCTAATCGGAGGTAGCGGCAGTGGCGGAACCTTCCACAATTTCCAAAAAAAATAAGGTGCGACATCACAGGACAGCAGGTAGGTGATTGGTTGGTGAGGATTAAGGGTTTTTTCTCTCTCTAAACTAAGACAGTGGTTTAAACTAGGAGTGGGAAACTATAACATACTGTATTAAATTTATATCTTAAACTAATTAATATAACTATAAACAATCATTGAAAAGACTGTAACTAATTAAATAAATAAAACAAGGCTAGACTAAGATATGGCAGGGCAGGTTGTGTGTCTGGACTGCAGTATGTGGGAGTTTGTGGACAGCGAGACTGTCCCGAGCAAACACGTCTGCAGGAAATGTCTCCATCTTGAATCTCTCCGGCTCAGAGTCATTGAGATGGAGTGCGAGTTGGAGACACTCTGACACATAAGGGAGGGGAGGAGTTTCTGGACAATTTTATCCACAACACAGTCACACCCCAGAGGAAAGCACAGGTTCAGGAAAGGGAGGGTGTGACTGTTAGAGAGACGGATAACGGGGATTTAGGAGAGGTTGAGAAGGAGGTCCTGCAGACATTGACCCTGACCAACAGGTACAATGTACTCGCTACCTGTGAGGACAAGAAGAAAGACTGAAGGGAGGATAGCCACAATGCAGACCAAGGCACCGTGGCTCAGAAGGATGTCCAAGGAGGGGGAGAACAGAATAGGAATATGCTACTGATAGGGGACTCTATAATTAGGGGGATAGATAGCATCCTCTGCAGCCAAGAACGAGAATCCCGAAGGGTGTGTTGCCTACTCGGTGCCAGGGTAAGGGATATCTCATGGCGGCTGGAGAGGAACTTGGAAAGGGAGGGTAGTAATCCAGTTGTTGTGGTCCATGTTGGAACAAACAACATAGGTAGCAATAGGGAGGAGGTCCTGCTGAAAGAGTATCAGGAGTTAGGATCTAAATTTAAAAGCAGGACCTTGAGGGTAATAATCTCTGGATTATTGCCCGAGCCACGTGCAAATTGGCATAGAAGTAGACAGATCAGGAGAATAAACATGTGGCTAAAGGGCTGGTGAGGGAAACAGGGGTTCCATTTCATGGGACATTGGCTGAAGTTCTGGGACAGGAAGGAGCTGTACCGATGGGACGGGCTCAACCTGAACCAGGATGGGATCCGTGTCCTAGCAGAAAGGGTAAATAGGGAGGTGGCAAAGGCTTTAAACTAGTAAGATGGGGGGGGGGGGGGGGGGCGGAGGGATCTACAAGAAACGCAACCAGCCTAAATATAAACAAAACAGGAAAAGAGAGCATAAGAAAGAATAAAGTAAGAGGACATTGATGGCAAGGGAATAAATAGAGTTATAGAACAGGAGTCTAAAAAATGGTTAAACATAAAGAGAGAGGAAATCCAATTAAAAATGAGTTAAACTGTCTGTACAGCAATGCACAGTGTCCGTAATAAAACAGGGGAGCTGGAGGCAATCAGGTGTTGCGAGGAACCAGACATAGTAGGGATTACTGAGACATGGCTACAGAAAAATCAGGACTGGGAATTGAACATTGCAGGGTATAACATACTTAGAAAAGATAGGGAGGGAAAAAGGGGAGGTGGAGTAGCTGTACTTATTAGGGATAACATAATGGCAGTAGAAAAAAGTGACACAGATATCAGCAAGACAAAAATAGAATCCATATGGATAGAGATAAAAGATAATAAAGGATCAATCACACTAATAGACATAATCTACAGACCACCTAATAGTGGAAGGGAGGTGGAGGAAGAAATATGCAGACAAATTAGGGAAATGAGTAAAAAACATAGAATAATAATCATGGGGGATTTCAACTACCCCGATATTAATTGGACAGAAGAGGTAGGTAAAGGGGATAAGGGAATATAAAGGTATTGGTGAGACCACACCTGGAATACTGCATACAGTTTTGGTGTCCATACTTAAGAAAAGACATACTTGCTCTCGAGGCAGTACAAAGAAGGTTCACTCGGTTAATCCCGGGGATGAGGGGGTGGACATATGAGGAGAGGTTGAGTAGATTGGGACTCTACTCATTGGAGTTCAGAAGAATGAAAGGCGATCTTATTGAAACATAAGATTGTGAAGGGGCTTGATCGGGTGGATGCGGTAAGGATGTTCCCAAGGATGGGTGAAACTAGAACTAGGGAGCATAATCTTAGAATAAGGGGCTACTCTTTCAAAACTGAGATGAGGAGAAATTTCTTCACTCAGAGGGTAGTAGGTCTGTGGAATTTGCTGCCCCAGGAAGCTGTGGAAGCTACATCATTAAATAAATTTAAAACAGAAATAGATAGTTTCCTAGAGGTAAAGGGAATTAGGGGTTACGGTGAGCGGGCAGGAAATTGGACATGAGGCCGAGTTCGGATCGGTCAGGGCCCTGTGGGTGGCGGAGCGGGCCCAGGGGCTGAGTGGCCGGGTCCTGCTCCTACTTCTTGTGTTCTTTAGATTTGAGGTTAGGATCAGATCAGCCATGATCTTATTGAATGGCGGAGCAGGCTCGAGGGGCAGATTGGCCTACTCCTGTTCCTATTTCTTATGTTCTTATGTTCTTATGAATAGAGTTCCTACAATGTGCACAGGACTCCTTTCTAACCCAATAATGTATAAAGCCCAACAAGGGGGGATTCGCTCTTGGATCTAGTAATGGGGAAAGAAGTAAACGTTGGGGAACATCTAGGCAATAGTGACCATAATATAATACACTTTAAGATGATAATTGAGAAGGACAAAAGTATGCTGAAAACCAGATTAATAGATTGGAGAAAAGCTGATTTTGAGGGGCTGAGAATAGAACTTGGGTGAAAAAAAATGGGCAATAATATTGGCAGACAACGATGCAGAACAGCAAGGGGAAACATTTAAAACGGTGTTCAACAGAGTGCAGGAACAATATATTCCGCTAAAAGGAAAGAACAAACTAAACAATAAAGAGACTCCATGGATGAATAAAGCCATAAGGCAACAATTGAAGGGTAAGGAAAGGGGCATACATTGAGTACATAGACAGCAGGGAAGTGTGTGATAAGGGAGAATATGAAAAGATTAGGAGAGGAGTAAAAAAAAATTAGGGAGGCAAAGAGGAACTCTGAAATTAAATTATTAAGGAACATAAAACAAAATAGTAAAATATTTTATAGGCACATCAATAAAAAAAAAGGAAGGTTGGGATGGGAATAGGGACATTAAGGGATAGACAGGATAATACTACAGGTAACGATAGACAGATGGTAGAAATATTAAATCATTATTTTGCTTCAGTATTTACCAGGGAGATAGAACAGGTGGGCATGACATTGGATGATGAGATTAGTAATGAGATAAGTGCATTTAAAATAAAAAGAGGGGATATATTAAATAAACTAATCAAACTCAGAGGATAAAACCCCTGGTCCGGATCTATTGCATCCACGCATTTTAAAAGAATCTAGGGAAGAGATAGCATAGGCATTACTATGCATATTTAATAATTCATTAGAAAAAGGTGTAGTGCCAGAGGACTGGCGGATAGCTAACATAATACCGATATTTAAGAAGGGGAATGGGAACAGGAACAGGTCCAGGGAATTATAGACCAGTCAGCTTAACATCGGTGTAGGAAAAATAATGGAATCCCTAGTAAAGTAGAAAATAGAAGAACATCTAGAAACCAAAAATATTATATTGAATAGTCAGCATGGATTTCAAGAGGAAGGGTCTTGCTTGACCAACCTTATTGAATTTTTGAAGAGCTAACAGAGAGAGAGAGTAGACAATGGTAATGCAGGAGAAGTAATTTATCTGGATTTTCAAAAGGCCTTCGATAAGGTATCCCATAAAAGACTGATGAACAAGGTCAAAAAATGCAGAGTCAGGGGACAAGTAGCAGAATGGATTGCTGGCTATCTGAGGACAGAAAGCAGAGAGTATGAGTAATGGGTAGCAATTCACAGTGGCAGAATATGGGTAGTGATGTTCCACAAGGATCAGTGCTGGGACCACTGCTGTTCACAATTTACATGAACGATTTAGACTTTGGAATCAAAAACACAATTTCTAAATTTGTGAATGATTACACAGGATTACATAGGATTGCATAGGATATACGGCACAGAAACAGGCCATTCGCCCCAACCCGTCCATGCCGGCGTTTATGCTCCACTCAAACCTCCTCCCATCTTTCCTCATCTAAATCTATCAGCATAACCCTCTATTCCCTTCTCCCTCATATGCTTGTGTAGCCTCCCCTTAAAGGCATCCATACTATTTGCTTCAACCACTCCCTGTGGTAGCGAGTTCCACGTTCTCACCACTCTTTGGGTAAAGAAGTTTCTTCTGAATTCCCTATTGGATTTCTTGGTGACTATCTTATATTGATGGCCTCTAGTTATGCTCTTCCCCGCAAGTGGAAACATTCTCTCTGTATCCACTCTATCAAAACCTTTCAGAATTTTAAAGACCTCTATTAGGTCACCCCTCAGCCTTCTTTTTTTAAATGAGAAAAGAGACCCAGCCTGTTCATCCTTTCCTGATATTTATACCCTCGCATTTCTGGTATCATCCTTGTAAATCTTCTCTGCACCCTCTCCAGTGCCTCTATATCCTTTTTATAATATGGCGACCAGAACTGTACGCAGTACTCCAAGTGTGGTCTAACCAAGGTTCGATACCGGTTTAGCATAACTTCCCTACTTTTCAATTCTATACCTCTAGAAATTAACTCTAGTGCTTGGTCTGCTTTTTTCATGGCCTTACTAACCTGTGATTTGTGTATTTGGACTCAGAGATCCCTTTGTTCCTCTACCCCACCTAGACTCGCACCATCCAAGTAATAAGTGACCTCCCTATTCTTCCTACCAAATTATAACACCTCACATTTATCTGTGTTGAGCTTCATTTGCCAATTATATGCCCATTCTGCAAGTTTATTAATGTCCTCCTGTAATTTGTTGCAGTCCTCCTCAGTCTTGACTATCCCCCCCAATGTGGTGTCATCTGCAAATTTAGAAATTGTGTTTCTGATTCCAAAGTCTAAATCGTTCATGTAAATTGTGAACAACAGTGGTCCCAGCACTGATCCTTGTGGAACACCACTCACTACCCACCTTCTGCCACTGTGAATACCTATCCTTTACCCCTACTCTCTGCTTTCTGTCCTGAAGCCAGCTTGCTATCCATTCTGCTACTTGTCCCCTGACTCCAGATTCTCTGACCTTGTTTATCAGTCTATTATGGGGTACCTTATTGAAGGCCTTTTGAAAATCTAGATAAATTACATCTACTGCATTACCATTGTCTACTCTCTCTGTTACCTCTTCAAAAAAATCAATGAGGTTGGTCAAGCAAGACTTTCCCTTTTGAAATCCATGCTGACTATTCATTGCTATGTTTTTGGTTTCTGGATGTTCTTCTATGTTCTCCTTTAGTAGGGATTCCATTATTATTATTACCACCAATGTTAAGCTGACTGGTCTATAATTCCATGGACATGTTCTATCCCCCTTCCTAAATATAGGTATTACGTTAGCTATCCGCCAGTCCTCTGGCACTACACCTTTTTCTATCGAATTATTAAATGTGTGTAGTAATGCCTCTGCTATCTCTTCCCTAGATTCTTTTAAAATGTGTGGATGCAATCCATCCAAACCAGGGGTTTTATCCTCTTTGAGCTTGATTAGTTTATTTAATATATTCCCTCTTTTTATTTTAAATGCACTTATCTCATTACTAATCGCATCATCCAATGTCTTGCCCACCTGTTCTATCTCCCTGGTAAATATGAAGCAAAATAATTAAATATTTCTGCCATCTCTCTATCGTTACCTGTGGTATTATCCTGTCTATCCCTTAGTGGCCCTATTCCCATCCAAACCTTGCTTTTTTATTGATGTGCCGATAAAATATTTTACTATTTTGTTTTGTTCCTTGATAATTTAATTTCATAGTTCCTCTTTGCCTTCCTAATTGTTTTTATGACTTCTCTCCGAATCTCTTTGTATTCTCCCTTATCATGCACTCCCCTGCTGTCTATGTACTTAATGTAAGCCTCTTTCCTTACCCTCAATTGTTCCCTTATGGCTTTATTCATCCATGGAGTCTCATTAGTGTTTACCTTGTTCTTGTTTTTTAGCGGAATATATTTTTCCTGGACTCTGTTGAACACGGTTTTAAATGTTTCCCATTGCTGTTCTACATCGTTATTTGCCAATATTATTGCCCATTTTATTTTCCAAAGTTTTATTCTCAGCCAAATTGGGGGGGGGGGGTAGTCAAAACTGAGGAGGACTGCAACAAATTACAGGGGACATTAATAAACTTGCAGAATGGGCATATAATTGGCAAATGAAGTTCAACACAGATAAATGTGAGGTATTACATTTTGGTAGGAAGAATAGGGAGGTCACTTATTACTTGGACGGTGCGAGTCTAGGTGGGGTAGAGGAACAAAGGCCATAAAAAAAGCAAACCAAGCACTAGTGTTTATTTCTAGAGGTATAGAATTGAAAAGTAGGGAAGTTATGCTAAACCTGTATCGAACCTTGGTTAGGCCACACTTGGAGTACTGCGTACAGTTCTGGTCGCCATATTATAAAAAGGATATAGAGGCACTGGAGAGGGTGCAGAGAAGATTTACAAGGATGATACCAGAAATGCGAGAGTATACATATCAGGAAAGGATGAACAGGCTGGGTCTCTTTTCTCTTTAAAAAAGGCTGAGGGGTGACCTAATTGAGGTCATTAAAATTATGAAAGACTTTGATAGAGTGGATAGAGAGAGAATGTTTCCACTTGTGAGGAAGAGCATAACTAGAGGCCCTCAATATAAGATAGTCACCAAGAAATCCAATAGAGAATTCAGAAGAAACTTCTTTACCAAAAGAGTGGTGAGAATATGGAACTCGCAATCTCAGGGAGTGGTTGAAGCGAATAGTATAGATGCATTTAAGAGGAGGCTAGACAAGCATATAAGGGAATAGAGGTTATGTTGATAGATTAAGATGAGGAAAGACGTGAGGAGGCTCGTGTGGAGCATAAACGCCGGCATGGACTGGTTGGGCCGAATGGCCTGTTTCTGTGCCGTATATCCTATGTAATCCTATGTAAAAACATAGAAGTTTTCAAACCAACTAACATAGAAGTTTAACAATTCGATTTCTGTCAGTAATAGTTAAACATTGTTTATCCAGCCGTTACATTTTGCGAAAAACTTTTGCAGGGAGATGGCAAACTCGACCACGCCTTACACCTGCATTTTGTAGTTTTGCAACTACAGAAACTACCTGTGCAAAGTCCCAGACCCGTTGAGTAAATTTTAATGCAAGCATATCAATTATCTGCCACTAGAGGGAGTGTTATTCTTCATACAATTCACAAAGAATCTCCAGTGATGGAAACCCAGTAATAAAAAATTGTTAAGTTATAGTTCCACATGTTTTAGTACAATTAATTGCCACATAGCTTTTTAAAAGGCAAGTAGGGTAGGAGGCAAAAGGAAAAAGAAGCTCCAAAACAAATCTGTGGGCTGCAATCCTGGCCATTACCCTGGGATGTTCGCTGACGACTGCACGGTGTTGAGTTCCATTTGCAACTCCTCAGATAATAAAGCAGTCCATGCCCACATGCAGCAAGGCCTTGACAACATTCAGGCTTGGGCTGGCAAGTGGCAAGTAACATTCGCGCCTCACAAGTGCCAGGCAATGACTAAACAAGAGAGAGTCTAACTACCTCCTCTTGACATTCAATGGCATTACCATCACTGAATCCCCCACCATCAACATCCTGGGGGTCACCATTGGCTAGAGACTTAACTGGACCAGCCACATTAATACTACGGCTACAAGAGCAGGTCAGAGACTGGGTATTCTGCGGCGAGTGTCTCGCCTCCTGACTCCTCAAAGCCTTTTCCACCATCTAAAAGGTACAAATCAGGAGTGTGATGGAATACTCTCCACTTGCCTGAATGAGTGCAGCTCCAACAACACTCAAGAAGCTCAACATCATCCAGGTCAAAGCAGCCCGCTTGATTGGCACGCCATCCACCACCTTAAACATTCACTCCCTCCACCACCAGCAGACCCTGGCTACAATGTGTACCATCTACAAGATCCAATGCAGCAACTCGCCAATGGCATCTCCTAAACCCGCGACCTCTACCACCTAGAAGGACAAGGGCAGCAGGTGCATGGGAACACCACCACCTCCAAGCTCCCCTCCAAGTCACACACCATCCTGACTTGGAAAGATATCACTGTTCCTTCATAGTCACTGGGTCAAAATCCTCGAACTTGCTCCCTAACAGCACTATCGGAGTACCTTCACCTCACGGACTGCAGTAGTTCAAGAATGCGGCTCACCACCACCTTTTCAAGGGCAATTAGGGATGGGCAATAAATGCTGGCCTTGCCAGTGACGCCCACATCCCATGACAGAATTTTTTTTTTTTTTTTAAATCTCACTTACTAGTGCTCTCCAACATTGACCCCACTGAATTTTTCAGGGTCACTGGGAAGGTACCTTATTTGCCTACACTGCAAGAGTGACTACATTTCACACAAGTGATTTATTGGCTATGATGCACTTTGGGACATCCTGAGGACAAGAAAGGCACTATATAAATGCAAGGTCTTTCTTTCTTTAATTTACGTAGGGCACCCGGGCCACTGCATCACATTGCCAGTGCTTCACTGCTCATTGCTGCTGGTAACTCTTACATAGAAACATAGAAGATAGGAGCAGGAGTAGGCCATTCGGCCCCTCAAGCCTGTTCCGCCATTTAATGAGATCATGGCTGATCATCCAAATTCAGTACCCTGTCCTTGCTTTCTCCCCATATCCCTTGATCCTTAAGAAATATATCTAACTCCTTCTTGAATATATTTAATGAATTGGCCTCAACTGCCTTGTGTGGTAGAGAATTCCACAGATTCATCACTCTCTGGGTGAAGAAATTCCTCCTCATCTCAGTCCTAAATGACTTACCCCTTATCCTAAGACTGTGACCCCTGGTTCTGGACTCCCCCGCCATCGGGAACATCCTTCCTGCATCTAGTCTGTCTAGTCCTGTTAGAATTTTATAAGTTTCAATGAGATCCCCTCTCATTCTTCTAAACTCTAGCGAATATAAGCCTAATCGACCCAATCTCTCCTCATACGTCATTCCTGCCATCCCAGGTATCAGTCTGGTGAATCTTCGCTGCACTCTCTCCATGGCAAGAACATCCTTCCTCAGATAAGGTGACCAAAACTGCACACAATACTCAAGGTGTGGCCTCACCAAGGCCCTATACAACTGCAGCAAGACATCCTTGCTCCTGTACTCAAATCCTCTCGCTATGAAGACCAACATACCATTTGCCTTCTTAACCGCCTGCTGCACCTGCATGCTTACCTTCAGCGACTGGTGCACAAGGACACCCAGGTCTCGTTGCACTTCCCCCTTTTCTCAATCTATTGCCGTTCAGATAATAATCTGTCTTCCTGTTTTTGCCACCGAAGTGGATAACCTCGCATTTATCGACATTATACTGCATTTGCCAAACATCCGCCCAATCACCCAACCTGTCCAAATCATACTGGAGTTTCTCTGCATCCTCCTCACAGCACACACGCCCACTCAGCTTTGTGTCGTCTGCAAACTTGGAGATATTACATCTAGTTCCCTCGTCTAGATCATTTATATATAGTGAATAGCTGGGGTCCTAGCACCGATCCCTGCGGTACCCCACTAGTCACTGCCTGCCACTCGGAAAAAGACCCGTTTATTCCAACTCTTTGCTTCCTGTCTGCCAACCAGTTCTCTATCCAAGTCAGTACCTTACCCCCAATCCAAAGTGCTTTAACTTTGCATGCTAATCTCTTATGCGGGACCTTATCGAAAGCCTTCTGAAAGTCCAAATACACCACATCCACTGGTTCTCCCTTATCTATTCTACCAGTTACATCCTCAAAAAATTCCAGTAGATTAGTCAAGCATGATTTACCTTTTGTAAATCCATGTTGACTTTGTCCGATCCTCTCACTGTTTTCCAAGTGCTCTGCTATTACATCTTTTATAATGGACTCTAGCATTTTCCCCACTTACCGATGTCAGACTTACCGGTCTATAATTCCCCGTTTTCACTCTACCACCTTTTTTAAATAGTGGGGTTACATTAGCTATCCTCCAATCCATGGGAACTGTTCCAGAGTCTATAGAATTTTGGAAGATGACCAGCAATGCATCTACTATTTATAGGGCCACTTCCTTAAGTACCCTAGGATGTAGATTATCAGGCCCTGGGGATTTATTGGCCTTCAATCCCGTCAATTTCCCTAACACCATTCCCCTACAAATACTGATTTCATTCAATTCCTCCCTCTCATTAGACCCTATGTTCCCCAACATCTCTGGGAGGTTATTTGTGTCCTCCTTTTTGAAGACAGAACCAAAGTATGTATTTAATTGGTCTGCCATTTCTTTGTTCCCCATTATAAATTCCCCTGATTCTGACTGCAAGGGACCTACGCTTGACTTCGCCAATCTTTTTCTCTTCACACATCTATAGAAGCTTTTACAGTCAGTTTTTATGTTCCCTGAAAGCTTACTCTCATAATCTATTTCCCCCCTCTTAATTAATCCCTTTGTCCTCCTTTGCTGAATCCTAAACTGCTCCCAATCCTCAGGTTTGCTGCTTTTTCTGGCCAAATTATATGTCCTTGCCTTGGATCTTATGCTATCCCTAATTTCCCTTGTTAGCCACGGTTGCGCCACCTTTTTTGTTTTATTTTTATGCCAGACAGGGATGAACAAATTCTGCAGTTTATCCATGTGATCTTTAAATGTTTGCCATTGACTATCCACCGTCAACCCTTTAAGTAACATTCCCCAATCCATCCTAGCCAACTCGCGCCTCATACCATTGTAGTTTCCTTTATTTAAATTCAGGACCCTAGTCTCTGAGTCAACTACTTCATTCTCCATCTTAATAAAGAATTCTATCATATTATGATCGCTCCTCCCCAAGGGGCCTCGCAGAACAAGATTGCTAATTAATCCTTTCTCATTACATAATACCCAGTCTAAGATGGCCTGATCTCTATTCGGTTGATCGACATATTGGTCCAGGAAACCATCCCGTATACACTCTAGGAATTCCTCCTCCACAGTATTGTTACTAATTTGGTTAGCCCAATCTATATGTAGATTAAAGTCACCCATGATAACTGCTGTGCCCTTATTGCACGTGTCTCTAATTTCCTGTTTAATGCCATCCCCAACCTCAGCATTACTGTTTGGGGGTCTGTATATAACTCCCACTACTGTTTTCTGCCCCTTGGTATTTCTCAGCTCTACCCATACAGATTCCACATCATCAGAGCTGATATCCTTCCTTACTATTGTGTTAATCTCCTCTTTAACCAGCAATGCTACCCCACCTCCTTTTCCTTTTTGCCTGTCCTTCCTGAATATTGAATACCCCTGGATGTTGAATTCCCAGCCTTGGTCACCCTGGAGCCATGTCTCCGTAATCCCAATTATATCATATCCGTTTACATCTATTTGCGCAGCTAATTCATCCACCTTATTACGAATGCTCCTCGCATTAAGACACAAAGCCTTCAGGCTTGTTTTTTTTAACGCTCTTAGTCCTGTTAGAATTATTATTTACTGTGGCCCTGTTTGATTTACACCCTTGATTTCTCTGCCTTCCACTTTTGCTTTTCTCCTTCCTGTCTTTTGTTTCTATCCTTGCTTCGCTTTCCTCCGTCTCCCTGCACAGGTTTTCCAACCCCCTGCCATTTTAGTTTAAACCCTCCCCAACAGCACTAGCAAACACTCCCCCTAGGACATCGGTTCTGGTCCCGCCCAGGTGCAAACTGTCCAGTTTGTACTGGTCCCACCTCCCCCAGAACCGGTTCCAATGTCCCAGGAATTTGAATCCCTCCCCCTTGCACCATTCCTCTAGCCACGTATTCATCTGAAATATCCTTCTATTTCTACTCTGACTAGCACGTGGCACTGGTAACAATCCTGAGATCACTACCTTTGAGGTCCTATTTTTTAAATTTACCTCCTAACTCCCTATATTCAGCTTTTAGGACCTCATCCCGTTTTTTACCGATATCGTTGGTACCTATATGCACCACGACAACTGGCTGTTCACCCTCCCCCTCCAGAATGTCCTGCAGCCACTCCGAGACATCCTTGACCCTTGCACCAGAGAGACAACACACCATCCTGGTGTCTCGTTTGCAGCCGCAGAAACGCCTATCTATTCCCCTATTACTATAGCTCTCCCGCTTTTTTTCCTCCCGTCCTGTGCAGCAGGACCACCCATGGTGCCAGGAAGTTGGCTGCTGCTGCCTTCCCCCGATAAGCCATCCCCCTCAACAATATCCAAAGTGGTATATCTGTTTGAAAGGGGGATGGCCACAGGGGACCCCTGCACTACCTGCCTGCGCCTACTACTCTGCCTGGTGGTCACCCATTCCCTTCCTGCCTGTGCAGCCTTTACCTGCGGTGTGACCAACTCCCTAAACGTGTTATCCACGATGTGCTCAGCATCGCGAATGCTCCAGTATGTATCCATTCGCAGCTCCAGCGCCGCAATGCGGTCTGTCAGTAGCTGCAGCTGGATACACTTCCCGCACACATGGTCGTCAGGGACACAGGAAGTGTCCCCGATTTCCCACATAGTGCAGGAGGAGCATGCCACAGGGCCGAGCTGTGCTGCCATGACTTACCCTTTAATTAATTCAAATTAAATTAAATCAAATCAACCACTAATTACACTACAATTAAATGATATACGCAAGGGCCCTTGTTTACCAGCACTCCCCGCTACACAACAGAAACCCTAGAAACTATAAACCACAAAAATTAAGTTTGGAAAAAAGCGAGAAAGAGAAAAATACTCACCTACCAATCACTTACCTGCTTTCTGGTGACTTCACACTTTGATTACTTTTTACTTCTCTCTCTCCTCTCGCTGACTCTGTGCCTCTCGCAGGTCCGCCACTCAGCTCCGGTCCCAGGCCTTCCCTCCGCGCTCTTTTTATCCTCCTCTCGCTGACTCTGTGCCTCTCGCAGGTCCGCCGCTTGCACCCTATCCCATCATTGGAAAGCCTGCACCCCTCCCCCAGCCAGCGACCCTATACAGACCTCGCACCACACCACCACCCCCCACCTTCACCCTCCCAGCTCCACCTCAGAGGGCCAGTGGAAAAAAGCTATCTTCAGGGATCCAGGCTGCTGCTGTGGCCTGGATCCCACTACTCCTGGGTGGGGCCCCACTTTGACTCCTCTGATGGTTGACATGCCTCGTCTCGCTGGGCATACCAGCCTCCAGTCTAATGTCCGGCCTATAACAGGCTGGGACAAAGGAATTTATCAGCCTGCAGGTCACCAGCCCTGGCCCTGGCCGCATCCCTTGGTGTTATTGGCCTTGAAAGGGGCAGGTGGATGTTCTGTCTCTTGCAAGGCCCAGCAAGAACTCACAACATAGGCCGGGACCCTGCATATCGAGGTCCCAGCCAGGTTCTGAGCCTTTCCAACGCACTCCTGCCAGAGTTACGGCAGGGGAGCATCAGAAGACGCCAGTAATTCCTGCTCCAAAATCTTTGGGATGAGCGTCCATTAAAAATAATTCATGTAACACAAGCTTTTCGTTCAACCAAATTATTAATGCCTATGTAGGCAACAGCTATGTGGAAAACAACCATGGCATGAACTGAAAAGGCAACATTAGAAATAAATATCAGATCCAAAAAGCAACAAATAAAGTCAGACAACTTCACTGTTTCATTCACTGAATGCAACAGATATTACGGCTGATTCCATGTTCTGGTGCAGGACAGCACTCACAGGGAGCACTGGGCATGAATCGCGGGTCCTCAGTGCCCAATTTTCCGACTATTTAAATGAAGAGAGAGAAAACCCGGCACTGCCAGCATGCCATTTTCTGGTCATCACTGCCTGCAGGTGTTGCTCTCTGCTGGGAGTGCCTCACTGCAGAATCAATTCGATAGTCTGAAACATCAGTTGGGGCCTAAGTACCCGTGTCTACACGCAAGTATCCATGTCTTCTGATTTTAATGTCAGACCTAATAATTACCCGCTGTGATGAATTCCAAAATTAGGGTTAAATCCCAAAGAACCAGGAAACATTAAGAGCAACAGAACTGCAATTCTGGCTTGTAGGTGCTTTCCCTGTCTGGCGCAGCCTATTTGATTTAATTTCCATACTGACAGGTAGCACTGAAGTAGAGAGCACCTTCAATCTTCATGTCCAGGGGGCTGAATGAAGTTCTATGGGGGAGGAGGCTGAACTGAGGATGCAGCTAATGAGGCATGTCAACTACTTTTAGCATTATAATTTGTAACTGTTCATAATATTTAAAGTACTTTGGTTCCTTCTAAAATTGTTTTAATGTTTATACCCAAAATTTGCTGATTATGAACACTTTCATTTTTGACTTGCAAAAGCATATATTTGTTCGCTGATTTCAAATATTTTTTTAACCCAGATTTGGTAAAAGAAATAAATACTTGAGAAAATTGTTAAGACTGTCTAGAGAGAAAGATAGATAGGATGTGACAGACACTATATAAATGCAAATCTTTCTTTACTACAGAAAAAATGACAGTTCCCACTATTAAGATGGTTTTTGTGCATATAATCCTCAGAAACCTACTTTATTCACAGGTTTACGTGTGTTCTGGTCAGAGTTAAGTCCTCACTCTGCAGAGATTTGGGAGGGCTGGACTAAAGGAGGACGAGAAACAATATGTTGCGCAGTCACGCATGAGAAAATCTCCTCCTGACAGGAAGATTTCCTCCAGCCCTTCAGGGCCCTGCATCACCTGACCCAAAGAAGTGTCATGGAATTAAGGTAGGTTATCTATCACAGCAAGATAAAAAGCATGTCTCTGGTTCAACCTGCCCTGTTAAACAAAACTTTTCAAGTAACAGGAAGCTTTATGCCCACAGGGAAAGACAGATGACAAAACACTAATTGGTGGTCAGAATAAATTACATTGGTTGTCTCGCTATCATAATGATGGCAAACAGTAACATTAAGCATCATTGGGATGGACACCAGCTGGTAGCAGCACCCTAGATTATAGAGTGTTTTGGTGAAGTTCTCTTCATAAGAATTAGGATTTTACAAAAAAATAAAACTAGCCCTTAAAAGGAATTCACATTTCTATTAATCTTGATCCAGAGCTGTGTTCATCATAGTAAATGGCTCTGGAGTCATCTGTTTTTGAGAGTATCCCACAGAATATATTAAAATGTAGTTAAGTTTGAAGGGTAAAAATCAAACTTCACTTACCACAGTACGAAAGGACCAAAAAGGGCAATGGACTCACCTATGTTTGATATTAAAAATCGCACAAGTGCATGGGATAATATTTTAAGGGGGGAGGGGAACATTATTGAATTATCATAATTATCCTAAATGTTGTAAAGAGAAATAATTATGGTTTACAGAGTGCACCTCATAGCCATGCTTTAAAAATTCCCTGTAACAGATATTATGTATGACTCAATGACCCAGAAATTCGGGCATGCTGGGTGCGTTCTCTGCATATGAATGGTGAAGCACGAGGCTCCTCAGATATTGGGCCACGGGCCTCATTGGAATGGAGCCGGCGCGGCATCAGAGCCCACTTGCGAAGAGTAGTGCAAGATTGGGCCTCTGCTAGTGTGGCAACATCACTCAGGTAAGTGGGTCCTGGTGTGAAAGAAAAGGAGGCCCTCTAAAATAAGACAAAACGTTCCTTAGTGGGATCAGGAGCACGAGTACTGCTGTAGGCTCCACAAGGCTCTGCTGCCCCAGACTCCTCCCTTCCCACCTGTGAAACAGCCCCGATGCATCTTGGTGCCAGCGAGTGGCCTCTGGGCTCCACAATTTTAACCACAAAATTAATTTGACAAATGATGTTCGGCTGCTGGCTGGGTAAGAGACGGGATACACTACCTTCCCTGCCCCTCCCAATATTTCTTGTATTTGCAGTTTGAAAAGGGAATTTGAACACTTTTTAAGTAACATTTGTGGAGGAAAAATATAAAGTGATATATGAAGTAAGAAATGAAATATAAAAATATAGATGAGAAATAAAAAACACATTTCAGCCAATCAAGTGTCTTCTTGAAAAGTCCATATATATTTTCCTACCCCAAGTTGATTTCTCTTCTCTTTACTAAATCGAGAATTGATTCAATTCCTTTTTGAATACTTTAACAGAGTCAGTATCTAATTTTACTAAGTGACTGTCTATTTAAATCAATAATAATTGTCAGGAGGTTATTCTTTACGCTAAGTTTAGCATGCATTTTCTTTTTCCTTAACTACTACGCAAAATACATCTCTGCTATATATATATATATATATATATATATATATATATATAAATATATTAAAAAAAAGGAAAATGTATGTAGGTACTTTAGCCTTTCATAACTTAATAATCTAAAATCTGGAATTATCTTTATTGTCCTCCATTTAACCTTTTTTTTTACATTATTTCAATATCCTTTCTATTTAAAAAAAAGTATGGCAACAGCTGGATACAATGCTCCAAATGAGATTTCCCTACTGCTTTATAAAGTGCCAGCATCACTATTGAATACATACTCCATGGATGGGCCTTATTTTTCTTTTCAACTGCTACCCTACACTGTCACAATACTTTCAATCATTGGTCAACCACCATATCTAAATCTATTATTTGACTGACCTTAATGACGTATCACTTATTTTACCATAACTGCCATTTTTAGTACCAGTATACAAAATTTAATGCGAGATTAATTTGGCCAACTGCCAACTTTCTCCATGTCTGTGAATGTTACTTTATCCAAATTCAGTAAGTGCAAAACAAGTAGCAAGATTAAATCTGAAAATGTTGATCTTCCACCTGCTTATAATTTTTTTTTTGCTCATGAACTCAAGGCACTTCAACCCTTTGTGCTATACCCTTCATTTACAAAGCTAAGTTATAGTTCTTCTAATGCCACCCTCAATGATATTTCCAGATTTTCCCTGAAGCACAAGTTCTTTCAAGTGCTAATTGATTCAGAAACAAACAGGCAGTGGTTATACTTAGAGGAACAGACAGTACAGCTGCATTAGCTCATTTTACTTTTTAGGCTCCTGAAAGCCAAAATCCTAAACTAATCCCTGTTAACACTTGACATTCATGTGATCAAGTTTGGCACTGAACACTACCCCGATTACTGCTGTTTACATTTGAGCTTTAAACTATTGGCACTTACAAAGTGACTTTGTGACAGTCTAGGTGAGAGGGCAATTTCTTTACAGCTGCACTCCCCTCAAACACATCATACTGACTGAAATCACGCACGACCACCAGAAAAGACTCATTTTCTTTTCATCTCATTTGAGAAATACCTTCAGCACTACAAAAAGTCAGTTTGACAGTCTTGGAAATTAGATATCTTACATTCTGAAGAATTCAATTTTTGACTAAATTCCTTGACTGTTTTGCAGACATCATATGTCAGATTTATAATTCTACTTAAGGGAATTCTGATTTTTTTTTATAAAAGAAAAGTCCCCTTTCCATCCTGAACAACTTATTCTCATAAGGGTGCAGTTCCATGAACACACTCCAGTACTTTGCATAGTAGCCATTCTACACGCGAAAGCCCAGACAGTGAGTGTGGCCAGGCTGTTCCATCATGGGGGCTGTAACAACCAAGCCTAATGCAGCTCTTATCCGGCATCCACATATGCACATTCCAGCAGGGATAACTGGAGAGAGATCAGAAGTGGAAACGCTGGCTTGGTTTTTGTCTTCCTATTTTATCAATGTCCAAGCCAATAGTAACACTGCTACAGCCACCCTGGCTGAGACCAGTTAACTCAGCACAAATTGGAATTGAACCTGGGATCCCCTGGTCTGTATGGCTCAGTTAGTAACATCCAGGGAGCAAGGAATTATAGAACTATAACAGAAGGATCAAATCGATTAACTTCAAGAACCTGGAGTAAATTTTTTGACTCAAGACAAACCGTAACTTCAAATTGTTTCATGGAATAGTGCAAATTATTCACACACATAAGCAACATTTATATTCGATGGTTGAATATGCACAGAATATGAAAGTTGTATGAACTAATGCACGGTTAGCACACTATACTTTCCTCTGAGACATGGATTCAAATCCAACCCAGATTGATAGGATAGAAAGTATAGGGGGAGAAATTGGATAACCCCCGAAAACGGGCGTGGGGAATCACAGTGCACGTTTAACCCGCGCCCATTCATTGCGTTGCTGACAGCACGGTAAATTTGTGCTACCTGATGCTTTACATGATTGCTGCGTGCAGCCAGTGCTATCCACACTGTTCATTAGCTGCACACATTAGCAGGAGACCCAATATTGAGAGTGGCTAACACTACTTAAAGGCAGCCTGCACCTCTTAAAGGTGCATTGTGACTGCAAGAAGGGGTATGAGTCATTTGGAAACTAAATCTGTACTGCAATACACTGAACATGTGAGAAAGCATGCACCAAGGTTTTCAGACACTGCACTAGAGGTCTTGGTGGAAGCAGTGTAAAGGAGAGACATCTTGTATCTGCAGGGGAGCAGGAGGCTATCCAGACATATGCTCAGGAGGCAGTGGGAACAAGTAACAGCGGAAGTCAATGACAGGAGTGTTGCTCCAAAAACATGGATGCAGTGCAGGAAGAAGTTTAATGATCTCACATGAGTTGTCAAGGTGAGCGAGTTTATCTTCAAATGGCATCCCCTACCAACTGCACCACTATCCTCATCCACTGCTCAATTCACTAAACCCCCATCACCCATCTATCAATCAGTACTCAACTCTTCAATTCATATGCTTTAACTCACCCTCACATACGTAGCTCTGTTCCAAGCTTCACACCCACAACTCACACATACTGGCAGCTATTCAACCATAACAACCACATCACTCAAACATATTGCAGGACACTCACTGACACACTTCCCTCTTTCTTGAAGGAGAAGGTGGCGCATAACAGCAGGCAGCAACAAAGAACTGGAGGAAGACAAGTGTGCCTGCATGTTTTAACCCCTATGGAGGAGACAGTGCTGCCCACCATGGGAAGGGGCATCACTGAGGCCGTGGCCACTGGCGGGGCTGAAGCGATCAATGATGCAGGTATCTGCATACCTAATCCTCCCTCATCCCTCAATCTCTTCTGACTAAGAAGCTGCAGATCGTGTAAGCATGCATTTCTTACTTTCTCCTCTCCCCTCACCACAACTCAACACTTGTCCTTTTTCATTTCAGATACCCAAGAACTGGAAACTTCCCAGTCAGTGGAGGAAGAGGAAGAAGCGTGAAGATGAAGAGACACCGTCACTCGATCGGACAGTCAAAGCCACCAGCTCAGATACTGGCAATGCTTGTATTTTAGAGGCTAGGATAAAGGAAGAATCTGCACGTGGTGAGACACCGGGCACAAGTGCGCAGGCGCCAGGGCGGGGGGAGGAAAGGATAGCGCAAGTGCCAGCTCACCGGAGGGCGAGGTCGCACACTAGTTCTGCTGCAGAGGACTCAGTTGAGGAGTTCGATGGGCCAAATTACAGCGGAAGGCTGATGGGTGTACACAACCAAATGCTTGGTGCACTGAAAAGCCTGCCAGAAAGACTGTGCTCAATGTCAAGGAGCATGGAGGAGTCCAGCACCAAATTGGCACAGGGTTTTGCACAGACCTTGGAGCCCATCCTTTCCAACATGGAACATGTGGTCACCTCCATCAGCACATCTGCGGAACCCACCATAATGCAGCATCTGATGGCCAATATCACAGCTTCCATTGCAGCACAAACAAACAGTTTCCATTAAAGGTCTGAGCGCTGCCTTGCAAGCTCAGACAGTTGCCATCATGGCTCTGGATACAACTGTTCAAAGGAGCTTCCAGCGTGTCACAGCAGTCCATCAATTTTTTTTTTTTTTTAATTTGTTTATGGGGTGTAAGCATCGCTGGCAAGGCCAGCATTTATTGCCCATCCCTAATTGCCCTCGAGAAGGTGGTGGTGAGCCGCCTACTTAAACCGCTGCAGTCCATGTGGTGAAGGTGCTCCCACAGTGCTGTTAGAGAGGAAGTTCCAGGATTTTGACCCAGCGACGATGAAGGATCGGCGATATACTTCTAAGTCAGGATGGTGTGTGACTTGGAAGGGAACTTGGAGGTGGTGGTGTTCCCATGCGCCTGCTGCCCTTGTCCTTCTAGGTGGAAGAGGTCGCGGGTTTGGGAGGTGCTGCCGAAGAAGCCTTGGTGAGTTGCTGCAGTGCATCTTGTAGATGGTACACACTGCAGCCACGGTACGTCGGTGGTGGAGGGAGTGAATGTTTAAGGTGGTGGATGGGGTGCCAATCAAGCGGGCTGCTTTGTCCTGGATGGTGTCGAGCTTCTTGAGTGTTGTTGGAGCTGCACTCATCCAGGCAAGTGGAGAGTATTCCATCACACTCCTTACTTGTGCCTTGTAGATGGTGGAAAGGCTTTGGGGAGTCAGGAGGTGAGACACTCGCCGCAGAATATCTAGCCTCTGACCTGCTCTTGTTGCCACAGTATTTATGTGGCTGATCCAGTTAAGTTTCTGATCAATGGTGACCCCCAGGATGTTGATGGTGGGGGATTCGGCGATGGTAATACCGTTGAATGTCAAGGGGAGGTGGTTAGACTCTCGCTTGTTGGAGATAGTCATTGCCTGGCACTTCTGTGGTGCGAATGTTACCTGCCACTTATCAGCCCAAGCCTGAACGTCATCCAGGTCTTGTTGCATGCGGGCATGGACAGCTTCATTATCTGAGGAGTTGCGAATGGCGCTGAACACTGTGCAGTCATCAGCGAACATCCCCATTTCTGACCTTATGTTGGAGGGAAGGTCATTGATGAAGCAGCTGAAGATGGTTGGGCCTAGGACACTGCCCTGAGGAACTCCTGCAGCGATGTCCTGGGGCTGTGATGATTGACCTTCATAAGAACATAAGAACATAAGAAATAGGAGCAGGAGTAGGCCAATCGGCCCCTCGAGCCTGCTCCGCCATTCAATAAGATCATGGCTGATCTGATCCTAACCGCCAATCTACTATCTATCATAGAACCATCTCCTGCATCTAACAGAATTGCACACACGAAATAGGAGCAGAATCCGGCTACACGGTCCCTGGGCCCGCTCCACTACCCACAGGGCCATGACCGATCCGAACCTAGACTCATGTCCAAATTCCTGCCCGCTCCCCGTAACCCTTAATGCCCTTTACTTCTAGGAAACTGTCTATTTCTGTTTTAAATTTATTTAATGATGTAGCTTCTACAGCTTTTTGTGGCAGCATATTCCATGGACCTACCACCCTCTGAGTGAAGTAGTTCCTCCTCATCTCAGTTTTGAAAGAGCAGCCCCTTATTCTAAGACTATGTCCCCTAGTTCTCGTCTCACCCGTCATCGGGAACATCCTCCCCGCATCCACCCGATCCAACCCCTTCACAATCTTATATGTTTCAATAAGATCGCCTCTCATTCTTCTGAACTCCAATGAGTAGAGTCCCAATCTACCCAACCTCTCCTCATATGACCACCCCCTCATCCCCGGGATTAACCGAGTGAACCTTTTTTGCACTGCCTCGAGAGCAAGGATGTCTTTCCTTAAGTAAGGACACCAAAACTGTATGCAGTATTCCAGGTGCGGTCTCACCAATACCTTGTACAACTGAAGCAATACCTCCCTATTTTTATATTCTATCCCCCTAGCAATGAAAGCCAACATTCCATTTGCCTTCTTAATCACTTGCTGCACCTGCATACTAACCTTTTGAGTTTCGTGCACCAGGACCCCCAGATCCCTTTGCACTTCAGTACTCTCCAGTTTCTTGCCATTAAGATAATAAATTGCTCTAGGATTTTTCCTGCCAAAGTGCATCACCTCACACTTTCCAGTGTTGTATTCCATCTGCCAAATCTCTGCCCACTTACTCAACCACCACAACCATCTTCCTTTGTGCTGGGTATGACTCCAGCCAGTGGAGCGTTTTCCCATTGACTTCAATTTTACTAGGGCTCCTTGATGCCACACTCGGTCAAATGCTGCCTTGATGTCAAGGGCAGTCTCTCTCACCTCACCTCTGGAATTCAGCTCCTTTGTCCATGTTTGGACCAAGGCTATTATGTGGTCGGGAGCCGAGTGGTGTTGGCAGAACCCAAACTGGGCATCAGTGAGCAGGTTATTGGTGAGTAAGTGCCGCTTGATAGCACTGTCGATGACACCTTCCATCACTTTGCTGATGATTGAGAGTAGACTGATGGGGCGGTAATTGGCCGGGTTGGATTTGTCCTGCTTTTTGTGGACAGGACCTACCTGGGCAGTTTTCCACATTGTCGGACAGATGTTGCAGTTGTACTGGAACAGCTTGGCTAGAGGCGCGGCTAGTTCTGGAGCACAAGTCTTCAGCACGATAGCCGGAATGTTGTCGGGGCCCATAGCTTTTGCTGTATCCAGTGCGCTCAGCCATTTCTTGATATCACGTGGAGTGAATCGAATTGGCTGAAGATTGGCTTCTGTGATGGTGGGGACCTCGGGAGTAGGCCGATATGGATCATGCACTCAGCACTTCTGGCTGAAGATGGTTGCAAACGCTTCAGCCTTGTCTTTTGCACTCACGTGCTGGGCTCCACCATCATTGAGGATAGGAATATTCATGGAGCCTCCTCCTCCCGTTAGTTGTTTAATAGTCCACCACCATTCATGACTGGATGTGGTAGGACCGCAGAGCTTTGATCTGATCCGTTGATTGTGGGATCGCTTAGCCCTGTCTATAGCATGCTGCTTCTGCTTTTTAGCATGCATGTAGTCCTGTGTTGCAGCTTCCCCAGGTTGGCACCTCATTTTTAGGTACACCTGGTGCTGCTCCTGGCATGCTCTTCTGCACTTCTTATTGAATCAGGGTTGGTCCCCTGGCTTGATGGTAATGGTAGAGTGAGGGTTATGCCGGGCCATGAGGTTACAGATTGTGGTGGAATACAATTCTACTGCTGCTGATGGCCCACAGCGCCTCATGGATGCCCAGTTTTGAGCTGCTAGATCTGTTCTGAATCTATCCCATTTAGCACGGGGTAGTGCCACACAACACGATGGAGGGTGTCCTCAGTGTGAAGATGGGACTTCGTCTCCACAATGACTGTGCGATGGTCACTGCTACCAATACTGTCATGGACAGATGCATCCGCGACAGGTAGATTGGTGAGGACGAGGTCAAGTAGGTTTTTCCCTCGTGTTGGTTCTCTCACCACCTGTCGTAGGCCCAGTCTGGCAGCTATGTCCTTCAGGACTCGGGCAGCTCAGTCAGTAGTGGTGCTACCGAGCCACTCTTGGTGATGGACATTGAAGTCCCCTACCCAGAGTACATTCTGTGCCCTTGCTACTCTCAGTGCTTCTTCCAAGTGGTGTTCAACTTGGAGGAATACTGATTCATCAGCTCAGGGAGGGCAGTAGGTGGTAATCAGCAGGATGTTTCCTTACGCATGCTTGACCTGAAGCCATGAGACTTCATTGGATCCGGAGTCAATGTTGAGTACTCCCAGGGCCACTCCTTCCCGACTGTATACCACTGTGCCGCCACCCCTGGTGGGTCTGTCCTGCCTACAGATGAGTAGGCTTGCTGAGGCACCGCCCCGGGATAGTGGCAGTGGGTCAATGGAGCACGAACCTGCTGTTCTCTCTCAGGAGGACAGCATTCCTGCCCGCACCCCTGCTACTCTACCAGTGCCTTTGCTGTTGCCAGTCAGCCCAGACGGCAGCAGCCTAGGCCGAGATGACATCGTCTGAAGCAGAGATGCTCGAGGTCGCCCTCCAAGGCCATCTGCAGTCTCATCAATTGGAGGTCAACAGCCTTCCACCACACATGCTGCAGCCACTGGGGAAGCACCTTGTAAGAGCACTAGGAGAGGTAAAGTCACATGGAAGACTGGCACTAGGGGAATGCAAAGGTGATGAGTTTTTGTATGCATTATGTCATTGACTGAATTTTTAAATTTGGATTGGAAGGTGCATTTTTTGGTGGTTTTTGTTTTTGTGTTGTCTGAAAGAGGACGATGTGATGGTCAATGATAGAGGAAAGGTAAGGCGTGTGGGACTGTTGGTGAATAGGGAGGTGTGGTTAAGGTTACTGGTATCGCTCATTAATTATTCCATCATGTAGAGCCCAGGCAGAAAGGGGCTCGTCTGCATTGTAGCCTCCCTTCTTCCAGTTACTCCTCCTCCACTTCCTCCTCCGCCACCCTCCTCCTCCTTTTCCTCGTCCTCGTGTTCCTGATGCTCAGCTTCTTGCCTGATTGGGAACAGCCCTTGCCATCTCCTAATAATGGGCAGGTTGTGCAGCACACGGAATACTACCAAAAATCTTGATAACTGCTCAGCTGAGTACTGTAGGGCTCCTCCAGATCAGTCCAGGCAGCAGAAGTGTTGTCTGAGGACGCAGATTGTGTGCTCTATAATGTTCCTTGTAGCATCATGGCTCTCATTGTAGGAGTGTTGTGCACGTGCATGTGGGTAGCAAACCAGAGTAATGAGCCACACCTTTTGGTTCACGAAAATGGCAGAGTTCAGATGAGGCGCACGCAAGGCAATGTGGGCGCGGTCAATGGCACCCTGCACCATGGGGAAGCCTGCAATCCATGTAAACCCTCATGCTCGCTCTGCCTGCTTGTCTCTGGCAAGAGTGAATGAGATGAAGGTGTCTCTGTGTATAGAGCGCTTCAGTGATCTCTTTTATGCAGCAGTGTACTGCAAACGGAGATATTGCCTATATCTCCAGCAGTAGCCTGGCAGGAGCCAGATACATAAAAGTTAAGAGCCACAGTCACCTTGACAGTCACAGGCATTGCGGTCCTTGCCCTGCTCGGAGGTTGCAGTTGTGGCTGCAGCAGTTGGCAGATTTCAGTCACGACCTCTTTAGTGAAGCAAAGACTTCTCAAGTATTGGTCATCGCTAAAGTTGAGATAAGAAAATTACTCCCTAAAGACCCTCGGCGGATATGGCCTCCTGCTGAGAGCCCTTCTCTCCCTCCTCTTCTAGCAGCTTGTCCTGCTCTGCGTGGCCTCTCTTCATTCTCCCCGTCATGCTTAATTCCAAGAGGAAGCCTAACAGGCCACCCATGTCTGGAAGCAACTTGTTTCAGCACAAGCTTTTAAATCAACAAAAAGTACTTCAGCACCAGCCAGAGCACTCACTGCACCAATTTTGATTGGCGCCACGTGGCCCCTTTAAGGGGCTGCGTGGGCCATTCAAAATACCACGCATGCGCTGTTTTTGTATTGAAAAGCTGGCAAGCTCCCATATTGTCTCTCTGATGGCTGCAACTATGAAATTAGTTTGAACTATTCCAAATTCAGTCCTAGTGGATGCAGACAAAACTGCCCATAATTCTGCACAATTGGCAAGCACAGTTAGAAAGGCCATAAGGATAGGTGTGTGGGAAGTGAGAAACTCCTGCAAAGTTCACCTTCCTGAAGTCAGCCAGCTGCCTTTTTACGCCCATTTTGGACAGGCCAGCACTGGCCGTCAGGACGGAATTGAGACCTGGGCATTAAAATCAGCTGGGGCATCCCACAGAGACATCCGGGCGGGAAGGCCGTCCACATCCCATGGCCAGGGACGGTGTTAGGACCATGCCACTCGTGCATTTGCACAGGGCCCTGAGCAGATCCAGTGAAAGGGCAATTACACAATGGCAATAGCTGATCCCTGAACATCTAACCTCTTTCTCCCAATCATGATTAGTTAAGCTTTAAGGGTGAAACAAGGCAATTTTTATAACATACGCTAACGATTAGACAATGACGGCATTTTACTTACGGAGAGGAGAGAGGGGTACAAGGAGAGCAGAGGATTTGCAGCTCTTCTATAATAAGAGTCATAATCCAGGTGACACGAAGCAACCTGCAGCAGGCTCCGACCTCTGTGCTCGCCTTCTCACCTACCCTGCTCACCCTCCCGCAGTCATGAGGTGAGAGAAGGAGATGATAAAATTCAGCTCTTGCGAACTATAAGTGCCACTCGACTACTCAGATATTATATGTGACTTTACTGCAGCTAAAGTACAAAAAGCTAGTTTGTGAGTTGTCATATGGCTCATAAACTGAAATATCAACATTTCAAGACCTTCATAAATCGCATGATGTCATTTACACTTGTATTATCTATCGCTTATCATTTTGTCAACTCTTTTTATAGTACCTATTGCAAAGTTGCCTTTTCACGATTGTACGTGTGCAGATTTGACACCAGATTAAGTACTGTAGGTTGTATTTAGTATCATTGTCTAGTAAAATGTAGCAGCCCTAAATTGAATCTTTGCACAGGGCCCTCACAAGGCAAACATCGCCCCCGCTCCCGGCTTCCTGTCAGTGTGCTTAAAAATCCACCTTCCGTTTCAAGAGTAAAAAACATGTTCTATTTCCCACTTTTGGCATTGCTCATCTTGATGAACATATATATTCATCAGAAAGTATGAATGAGTTCCATGGGCTATTGCAACATTGGTTACCGTGCAGCATCTAGTTGTCACATATGTAAACAGAAATACTATTGGCTTGACTCTGACTGTCAGGAACCTGATCATCTCTAATGGATTGATTTTTGCCAGCTCTTAGCTACTCCAGGTTACTAAATGGAATACATTATGATAGCTAAAAATTCCAATTTTAACAGTCCCCCTTAATATCTGGAGTTCCAATTGTATTCTGCAAATCATATCTCCCCATTTGCTGATAGAGTAATGAGACATCCTGAATTATGTGGCAACCAATTTATTATCCTAGCTATAGGATATCAGAGAAAGGAAGCCAGCAAAAGAGGATGAACTGACTGGTACAGATAATTGTGAAATATTGTTGAATTTGCTATTTAAGAGACAGAAAGCAGCAAAATTAGTTTCCAATCACTTTCCTCACCTTTTGCAATAACTAGGACAAAAAACAAATTGCCGCTTTATATTCACATCACTTTCTTGTCAAAATTATCAAACAAAGGAAAATATTAAACAAGCGTGTAGCAAAGGCAGAGTGGTGTTAAAGGGGAAATTTAACTTTCATATAAATTGGGATAAGCAGACTAGCTATTGTGAATTTCTTGAGTGTGTCCGGGATAGTTTTCGACAACAATACGTCCTAGAAAAAACAATGGGGAATGCCATATTAGATTTAGTAATGAGTAATGAGCCAGATTTAGTTAACAGCCTAACGGTACGTGAACATTTGTCCAATAGCGACCATAATATGATTGAGTTCAACGTAACGTTTGAAAGGGAGAAATGCGAAACAGCTATTAAGATTCTAGATTTAGATAAGGCCGACTTCAACGGGATGAGACAGAGACTGTCCACAGTAAACTGGGCAAATCTGTTAATGGGTAAAACAACAGAAGATGTTCAAAAAAGAATTTAATGCGATACAGAACCGTTTATACCCGAGGGACAAGAGCACTACTTACCAAAAAACACAGCAATAGATGACTGAAGAGGTAAGGGACAGCATAAAACTAAAAGAAAAAGCATACAAAAATGCAAAAAATAGCACAGATCCTGGCGATTGGGAAAGATACAAAGAATAGCAAAGGGTCACAAAACAGATAGTAAGAGCTACAAAAAGGGAGTATGAATGAATCTTGTAAGGGATATCAAAATCAACACAAAGGGCTAGATTTTGCAGGGTCCCACCTGCACAGTGCAGGGGGACCTGGGAGACAACAGGAGTTTTAACTCCAGTGTGCGTGCGACGACAGGGGCGGAGGGTCCAAACCCCGACCCCGGGGAGGGTCAGGCTGATGGTGGGGGAGCTTAGGGGGCCAAGAGGAAGCACTCCAGCTCCTCCCGGCCCTCAAGGATTGCTCCCCGAGACTGAGGCCGCCTCGTTTCAGCCACCAGGAATCCCGAGCCCGGGATCCCCGGCCACCTGCAGTAAAACCGGCAAAGTAGGTTAATGTAGAGGCTTCAGGCCTCAATATGATATGTAAATTGCCAACCCGCCTCATGGCAGCGTGTTGGCAGCCCCCCCCCCCCCCCCCCCCCTTCCCACCTGAGTAAAAGGTGAAACTGGGCAGGTTGGAGTTCACATTTTTTCAACTTTCACTTCCCCCCACACCTCCAACCCATCCACTCTTACCTCTGAGAATTCCGACCAAATAAATTTTACAATTATATTAGGAAAAAGAGGGTAGTCAGGAGCAATGTCGGACCCATAAAAACTGAAAGTGGTGAGATTGTCAATGACAATAAGGAAATGGCAGACATGTTGAATAATTACTTTGCGTCAGTATTTACAGTAGAAGAGGACAGCATGCCGGAAATCCCAAGGAAACGAATATTGAATCAGGGACAGGGACTCAATAAAATTAACGTAAGCAAAATAACAGTAATGAAGAAAATAATGGCACTAAAAAGAGTGACAAATCCCCAGGACCAGATGGTTTCCATCCCAGAGTTTTAAAGAAAGTAGGTGAGCACATTGCGATGCCTCAACTATAATCTTCCAATGTTCTCTCAATTCAGGAACCATTCCTTTAGATTGGAAAATTGCATATGTCACTCTGCAGCAGTGTCGCCCCCACCACCTGGCTCCAGTACCCAAAGAAGCTTCATGATCTCAGACCACTGGTCAAGGTCAGTGAATGCATCTTCAAAGGCCGTCTCCTACCAACTGCACCACTAGCCTCACACTGGTCTATGCACAACCCCCAATCACTCACCTACCAACAATCTGCACCAATGACGAGGCACATCTCCCATTCCTAGCTTCACCTCACCTCCTTAGAGGAGACGGTGCTGGCCATTATTGGCAGGGGCATGGTTGAGCCCTGAGCCAGCGGCGAGGCTGAAAGGATACAAGATGCTGGTATCTTCATACGTTATTCTCCTTCTGGCATGCACCTCTTGCTTTCCCGCCCTCCCGTCAGCACAACTCCACTCTTGTGCCTTCCTCATTTCACACACCCAAGAAATGCAACCTGCCCAGCCAGTGGGTCAACAAGAAGAGGCAGCCTGCCCAGCCAGTGGGACCACAGGTGGATGATTCCACCCCAGATATCCCGGCCACAAAGGGGCTGTCTGGGATACATCCTTCCGTCTGATTCCTCCTCTTCAGCTTCCTCCTCTTCTCTCTGAAAGCGGATACTGTAAATGTGAAATGACAGCATAAAATGCTAGAAATACTCAGTTGGTCAGGCAGCATGTCGACCTCAGACGTGAACTCTGTTTTTCTCCCACGGATGTTGCGTGACCTGCTGAGTATTCGCAGCATGTCCTGTCTTCTCAAAGGCCTTCATTTACCATCTGAGCCCTTGCAAGCATTCAGCAGCACTTCCTACACACTTAAAAAAACTTTTTACATCTATTGCAGAAAGCTACCATTTCAATAAAATCAACAAAACCCAGTCCAAACCCTTGAATTCAAACTTACCTGAATGATGTGTGTGTCCCTTTAAGAGCTGCAGACATCGCCACTGTCAGCGTGCTTGCACGCCAGGTTAACCTGGCGTGCTTGGGACGCAGCTAGGGTCGAAGTTCGTGTTGGTGATGTTAAGTCAACATTGCACGCCAATTGACGTTGCCACGCTGCCTTTTTTTTTTCTCCAGGGCGCTGCCAGTTACCAGCAGCACAAAGGGGGAGAGCAATATGGCGGCCACTGCGGCACCCACCACCAGCTGGCGAAAGAGCGGCAGCTGACATTTTATCGCCATTTCATGGCGCTATGGAGTGGCGGTAAGTACATGAATTTCTAGCCCAGAGAGTAGGGATAATGGGTAGGTACTCTAATTGGCAGGATGTGACTAGTGGTGTCCCGCAGGGATCTGTGTTCCGGCCTCAACTATTCACAATATTTATTAACGACTTAGTTGATGGCATAGAGAGCCATATATCCAAATTTGCCAATAACACAAAGATAGGCAGCATTGTAGGCAGTGTAGATTAAAGCATAAAAGTACAAAGGGCTATCGATAGATTAAGTGTGGCAAATGGATTTCAGTGTAGGCAAATGTGAGGTCACCCACTTTGGACCTAAAAAGGATAGAGCAGGGTACTTTCTAAATGGTGAAAAGCTAAAAATAGTGGTGGTCCAAAGAGACTTGGAGGTCCAGATACATAGATCATTAAAATGTCATGAACAGGTACAGAAAATAATCAAAAAGGCTAATGGAATGCTGGCCTTTATATCTAGAGGACTAGAATACAAGGGGGTAGAAGTTATGCTGCAGCTATACAAAACCCTGGTTAGACCACACCTGGAGTACTGTGAGCAGTTCTGGGCACCACACCTTAGGAAGGATATACTGACCTTGGAGGGAGGGCAGCGTAGGTTTATCAGAATGATACCCGGACTCCAAGGGTTAAATTACGAGGAGAGATTACACAAATTAGGGTTGTATTCCCTAGAATTTAGAAGGTTAAGGGGTGATCTGATCAAAGTTTTCAAGATATTAAAGGGAACAGATAGGGAAGATAGAGAGAAACTATTTTCGCTGGGAGTCTAGGACGAGGGGGCATAGTCTAAAAATTAGAGCCAGACCTTTCAGGAGTGAAATTAGGAAACACTTTTACACACAAAGGGTGGTAGAAGTTTGGAACTCTCTTCCATAAACGGCAATTGATGCTAGATCAATTGTTAATTTTAAATCTGAGACTGACAGATTTTTGTTAACCAAAGGTATTAAGGGATATGGGCCAAAGGCAGGTAGAGGGAGTTAGGTCACAGATCAGCCATGATCTCATTGAATGGAACAGGCTCGAAGGGCTCAATGGTCTAATCCGGTTCCTATATAGCTCAAAAGGGATAGCTACTCAACCCAAAAGTAGGAACCAATAATATTCTCCTCATTAATGAAAAATTACTTCTCTCTTTTATTTTAATTAGGAATCTTGCATAAAGTTGTACTTTGCAGATAATAAAACGATGAAGCTAGGTCTGCTCGGGGATGCAGTCACAACCGCATCATTAACAAATGTTTGGCACACAATAAGAGTTTTACATTTTTGGCTCGCAAAAAGAAGTCTTAAGGGATTATTTAAATATCATAAAATCCAGGGTATGCGTCACTACCCTGTTTTACAGTTGCCATTTCATTCAAATCACTGTCTATCATTTAAATCACTCCACCATATTTAGGGTGCAATTTTACAGCCACTTTTGTGGTTTCTACTTTACAGCACATAAATGTCACAGTATAGTTCTACAGTAAGGTCCTGATCCGACTCCGGAACGCAGTCATTTCACAGCACTGGGTTTGACATCATTAATGGAGTATAACCACAGCCATCCACAAAGATACAATTTATACACCGGCATTTCTCCCCTCCCCACAGAGCTGTCTATTGCTCTCTGTGGTGCAGTTCTATAAGTGCCAGTCACCCTCCAATGCCTCACTCAGTGGCCCATCATTCATGTGTGAGCCTTGACAACAGCTGTCGGCAGGCTATTTAACCATAGGGAACATCACAATTGAGCCCATCTGTCCTCATCTGAGGTCAACATGTGTGCACTTTCAGCAATGCTTGCTAGATAGCAATCAGGAGCAGCAACTTTACTCCTCCCTAACCTAGGGCACAGAGTATAATTGTGGTGACCTGGAATCAGAGAAGCACTGGAATCTAGGATCAAGCTTCAAAGTTTACAGTATAATACTATATGTACTACCAATAATCACCCAGAGACATCTCGTTGGGAATATATATTTTATGTAATGTATTGTAATCAGATTTATAGATATTACCATCTTTGTTAAGAAACAGCATTATTCATTTTCAATTGATTTACTAAAATTAATATCTTTGCTCCGTGAAACAAAAATAAGCACGTTGAATTAGTAACAAAAACAGAAAATGCTGGAGTTACGCAGCAGGTCAGGTAGCATCTGTCAAGAAAACAGGAGACAGCCGACGTTTCAGGTATAAGACCTTTCCTTAGAACTGCATTCTGAGGAAAGGTTTTATACACAAAATGTGAACGGTCTTGTCTTTTCTCAATGGATGCTGCCTGAATTGCTGAGTATCTCCAGTTCCTTTGGCCACAATATTCCTCACCTCGGCGGGTCCGTGGCGGGTCTCGACCCCGCTGCTGGCTCCATCTCGCTCTGTGAAATGAATTTCCCTTGATTGGGCTTGTTAAGCCCACCCAGCGCATTTGCCGGCCAACTAGAGGAAGCGGGTCTGGTGATGTCATTTGATGACGCGTCATCAGCCAGTTTCCTTAAAGGGACCATGGCCCACTTTCTTTTGACATTGGTGTAGTCAGTGTTCTACAGCATTGAGTTGTTGCAAACACTGACAAGTACTGCACAAAGGCAGAGGGCTGCACCCAGGTTCTCCCATGACTCCCTCCATATGCTTATGGAGGGACTCACAGCACACAGGCAGGTCCTCTTCCCTTCCCATGGGTGCAAGAGACCTCACCAGGAGATCAACACAGCCTGGTTGCACATTGCAGAGGAGGGCACAAGTAGGGATGTGGTCAGGAGGACCTGGGTGCAGTGCCACAAATGTTTCAATGCTCTCAGTAGATCACGGAACGTTAGTAAAAAGCCACACTCAACCTCATCCTGCTGTGCCTCTCATCACATCCCCATCACTCTGCCTTCCTTACCCTACACATCCTTACTCACACCAACTTACCTTGCACCTCCACCCATCCCTCTCTATCTATATTATCATATACCCATCTCACAAGCCACCCCTCACACTCACCCTCATCCTAGTGCAATCATACCAACTAACAACACACAAGGGTAGGCACTTGGGTGTTTTATGCAATGTTCATGTGAAGTTTCTGTTAATGTGCTGTCCAACATTGAAACCTTTATTTTGAACACTTTGCGTTCTTGGGCAGATTTGTGTGCACCTTTGGAAGTGGATTAGTGAGTTGCAGTGAATGGTGAGACATAACGGTACCCCCCGCAATGGTGATGAGTGTGAAAGGAATGGCTTGGGCATTGTAGGGATGCTTTATGGTATTGGTGTGGGGTGGTGCCAACCTGGCGCATCATGTGGCAGCCAGGGTGTACAGCATCAAGTGAAGTAAATCTGGCCATGGTGAGGCCATCCCTGGCCTCCTGGACAGCAATGTGGTCGGGTACTGATGCCCTGTGTCCTGGGCAGCATCAGTTGATTGAGGAGAAGGTTGGTGGTGTTGTTGTTGGTGCTGCTGGTGTGCCTGGTGATGCTGGTGTTGGGGCTGATCGTGGTGGGATTCTGAGGACCAATGCTGATGGAATAGATGGCAGGCGAAGTAGAGATGACAGAAGCAATCTGTCAACGGTGAAAGGGCTAATGAGGTCAGACTGGATGGAGACTTGTGTAAAGACTTGCAGCATGGTGAATCTGTTGTGGAAATGCAGCGAGGAACAGCTTGTGGCTGAGGGAAGATATCTCTAAGGTGGGAGCAGTCAACTCAACAGCTGATTCAATGGGCAGTGAACTCCCGCCTCAGCTTAACAGACAGGTCCACAACCAGCGTGGACAAGCTGTCAAAGGCAAAAAGTAAGCTGAAAATCATTAAGTGGCTCTAAACAAGCCACTAATTACCTGAATTGGGTCACCCGCCGCTGCCTGTCGTGTCTGCTCAGCGCTGACAGACCCAACATTGGGAAAGGCGCGTTGCGGCGGGTTGACAGCGGGGTCCCGACCCACTGTCAAAATAATCAAATTTCCCACCCGACCCACCACCGATCCTGCCCGTTAACCACCGGGAAAATTCCGGCCTTTGTTTTTGTTTCAGGTTTGTTTTGATACTTGTCACCATCATGCCCAAGCATATTCATTTGAACCGGATGCAGTGAAATTAAGATCTGGTGAAGTAGAAAAACTATTATATTAATAGCCTAGGCTGAGAGGTTAGACTTTATACTCCATGTTGAAAATGTATTGGAGAGCCCCAGTCGTAAGTATTATAGAAATAACAGAATGAATGAATGAAATATATAGCACCAAATATTCATATCAATACAATTAGGAAAATAAAAACTTTATAATTTGGGCATGACCAGCATTCCTACAGGTTCCCCAAATGTATGTGTCTTTAATGGGTAATGTATTTTTAAAGTTAGCCAAATGAAGGGCCAAGTCATCTTAAAAAACAAAATTCCAAGTAGGTAAGTGATATATACTGAGCAGGTGATGAAAGCGCAAACTCAGGAGAAGAAACTATCTCTAATTAGGTTTCCATTTATCTTCTGACCTACCGAACCCTTTGATGTCAGATCACATCGGTACTGAATTTATTTCACGTTCACAGGTAATAAATTTCAGAAATCGGAAGCCACTGTCATTCTCACTGTGGTAAACACATTAGTTGTGTGCCCTTCTGTATCCCATTTGAAAAGATCAATTGTGATACATGCAGTTTTGTACATTTTCTTGTAACATGCCTAAACCTGATCTAGCTCAGTTGGCTGTTCAGTGCCAACTTGCCTCTCCTCTTGTACAACATGCATCACTCAACTGGAGATTATAAACTTTTTTTCCCCCAAAATATTTATTTTTCAAGGATTAAACCCCCAAAATTATAAAAAAATAAAGCTATCAGTTTTCAGCCCCCTTATAAAAGGAAGCCGATGAGGTACATGAATGATATTTCCTGGGGCGGGGGCACTTTTCACTGCATTTTGCAAACTGTCTCCTCTGGCACGTGCCCAAGACTCACCCCTAGTGGTGCTGGTGCCCTCCCATAATGTTATTAGATGACCACCCCTTGACTTCACATACTTTGGCAGGGTAAGCGCCACAGGGCATAGGTTGGCACATGCCATCACTTATACCATGATGTCAGGCTCATGGATCTTCAGGCTCAGATTATCTTCATGCTACTGGGAGAAAGAAGTTTTAAAGTACATGAAGGAAAATAATTAATTCCCAAGTGAGAAATGGAGAGTACTTTTCCACAATATTGAGCAAATGTCACTTCCTTTTAAAAGGAATCAAATGCTACATTCCTATTTGTTGTAGATTGCAAAGTACGGTAAATTTCACCACCAAATGAAGTGTTGGAAATTAATTTGATTTCCGGCTCTTCCCAGTTCTGATGAAAGGTCATCGACCTGAAACGTTAACTCTCTTTCTCTCTCCACGGATGCTGCCTGGCCTGCTGAGTTTTTCCAGCGTTTTCTGTGGTTATGTTGGAAATTAAAATTCTCTCACAGATATGCTATAAAATAAACCAGATGTCTTCAACACTTGTATTGCCATTTACATTTTCAAGTACTTATGTTTTTTTTCCTTTCGAATATGAGTGAATGAATGTTGCATATACCTATAGCTTGAGCCTGTGTTCCACTGCATTTTTATTGTGATTACCTGTTTTCAGTCATAGGCTTATATTTAGCGTTATTTAAGGGCTGACAGAGCTGTTTTGAAGCGATGTCAGCTTTTGCTAGTTTGCCAACTTGCTGTGTATGGGTGTAACCCAAACAAAATTTGCATATGTACCATATGTCTACAGATGTACAGTAAAAAAATGTCAATGGTAGCGCAATCTGACAACAAATCTCATGCTGCACAACAGTACTTTCTTGCTACTTACAAATCAGGCACGATCTCCAGGATTATTTTCCACTCCCACAGTCCAGCACAAATGACTCTATTGGGATTATCCATCCATTGTGCTGAACAACCGTGAGCACATTGCTCTGTACTCCATGGTAGCAGAAAACACTGAAAATCTATGCAATTCGAGAGAGCAAGACCTAGGCCACCACATATACAAAAGCGCGCATCACAGGCCGACATGAACTCACCCTCTCTACAGTTTGTGCTTCTCTCTGCCTCCGTCCCCTAATTTATGTTTTTCTCTCTCTCTATCACTCTCTCCCCAGTTTGTGTTGCTCTCTCCCTCCCAGTTTCTCTCTCTCCCTATCAGTTTGTGTTTTTCTCTCTCTTCCTCCCCCTCCTAGTTTTTGTTTCTCTCGGTCTCAGGACTCCCAGGCTGGAATTTTGCTGGCACTCAGGGGCGGGTTTGGAGGCGGGGCATCCGGCAAAAATCGCAAAGATTGACAGCGGGTTGGAAACCCGCTGTCAACCCGCCTCCAATCAATCTTCCCAGGTGTCAGGTCCCCAATTTGCGCATGGACCTGATTCCTAGCGGCGGGAAGAGGATTATAGCCACTTTTGAATTATATGCGTAGTCCCACCTCATTGGGAGAACCTCTCTCACCAATGACAGATTGCTTCTGTAACCTCACCTGCCATCTGTTCTAGCCGAAGGAGGGAGTCACTGGAGAGCCTGGGTGCAAGAGCTCAACTTTGTACAGTGATTGTCAGTGTTTGCAGCACCTCAATGCTGTCAAACACTGAGAAATGAGCTGTCAAAAACAAATGTGTGTGGCCCCTTTAAGAAAACCGGCAGACGATGCGTCATTAACTGACGTCATCTGACACCGGCTTCCTCTTAATTGGCCGGCAAGCCCGCAGGGCGGGCTTAACAAGGCCAATTGACGCAAAATCACGTTTGTGCGTCTGATGTCGTTGGGGGCGGGACAGGGCACCCGAACAGGCACTAAGGGATTGCACAAGGGTGCTTAGTTGATATAGTATGTGTGAATTGATTCTTGATTAAATTTAATAATTTTGTTTGGAATCTCTGTTTTGTGGTGGCTCTCATTTTGGCTTTGTGTCCAGGAGGACACTATAATATTCCGTGACAAAGTGATGGTATGATAGAGATGTGGTGAGCAACAGGGATCTGGAGTTTCATTCATTGGAATCGGAGTCTGATGAGGCATTCACGGACAGCCCGTGCTGAAGAGGGATTGGCTGGCTGCCTGCCTGCCTCCTCCCTTCCTCCTCATCCTCCTCCTCTTCCTGAGGTAGTCCTGCAATCCCTGCTGGAAAGGCTGCGCCCTCATGATGGCCAAGTTGTGAAGCATGGAACAGACCAACAGACCACCACAAAATGGGACACCCGCTCCACCGAGTACTGGAGGGCTCCTCCCGAGTGGTCAAGGCAGCGGAACCGTTGCTTCAGTAGCCCGATGGTCTGCTCAATGATGTTCCTGGTGGCAGCATGGCTCTCATTATATGAGTGCTGGGCACGAATGTTGAGGTTGCGGAGGGGAGTCAGCAGCCAGGTGCAGAACGGATAGCTCTTTTCTCCGAGCAGTCACTCTCGGGTTTGATGTGGTGGCTGGTAGATTGCTGGTACACCAGACTGATGCAGGATGAAGGCATCATGACTGCTGCCAGGATAGCAGGCATTGACCATCAGGATGTGCTGGGCGTGGTCGCACAACAACTGCACATTAAGTGAGGCGCAGCCTTTGCGGTTACGGAAGATCTCAGGATTGTTATGCTGCGCCCGCAAAGTCACGTGACTGCAGGTGATTGTGCCCTGCACCATGGGGAAGCCCACTATTCTGGCAAAGCCACATGTGCGCTCCTCCTGCTCTCTGCTCAGAGAAGAAAACGTAGTCCCTTCTCCTGGTGTAGAGAGCCTCTGTGACCGCTTGGATGCAGCGATGGATGGCAAACTGTGAGATTTTAGCTATGTCTCCTGCTGCAGACTGGAAGGATTCGCTGGCGAAGAACTTGAGGGCCACGGTGACCTTGATTGCCACTGGGAGAGCCGTGGTCACCCTGATCTCAGGCTGCAGATCTGGTTCCAGGGGGTGGCAGAGTCCTGTGACCACATCCTTGGTGAAACAGAGCCTCCGAATACACTGCTCCTGGCTTAAGTGGATATAAGAGAAGTGCTCTTGGAAGACCCTTGGTGCGTAAGGCCTCCTGTTGAGAGCCCTCCTGGCTCTCCTCCTCCTCCCTCTGCACGCATCTTCTCCTCTTCTTTGCTGCCTCTGCTCCCTCTCCCTAAGATACTTGAGCGTGAGGGGGACTGCCAGTAGAGCCCCCATGACTGCGAGCAAGTGTTGTGAGCAGAAGCCTTTAAATAAAAATGAAGGCGTTCTCCACTTGCACCAACACTCTCTGTTACCTTAGGAACTTGAAACAAGTTTAGAAAGTTGCTGAAGTTGCAGAAACCGAGCCAGTCAAACTGAAGAAACATGTCAGGTGCAAGTCGTTGCTGATGATCCCTTTAAATACCGCTGCTGGAGCCTCCTTCCAGCTTGTCAACACTTGCTCAGCTGGTCACAGTTAAGGCATGCTGGTAAGTGGAGTGACGAAGTTGAAAATGTCAGATCGGGCGTCATGTGAACGTTGCACACTCACTGATGTCACGATCTGCATAAATCGACATAATTTTCATGAGCGCGGACTTTGGCAGCACTGCCACTGCGCCAAAAATGGCGGCCACCGCAGGACCCGCCGGCAGAAGTGTGGCGGCTGCCATTTTTTTCCCCCACGAATCTGGCGGTAACAGTCGTCACTAAACCCCCAATTTTTTAGCCCCTTGTCTACTAAGGCAGACTTTACTGTCCACCCATAGTTAACACAACCCACATGCACTTTGATCTGTATCTCAAGGGAGCCTTTTAGATTTGCCAACACACTGTATGCACATTGTCAAGAGATGCTGCACACATTCACTTTGTTCTTCTTCAGAAAGGCAATCCAGGCTTCTTTTAACTGTTTCCAATTTAAGTGCATTATTTCTGATTATCTAATAACTCACTGAATTTAATTCATGTGTGTAATTCACCACCAATTATGCTATTTATGCATTAAATTTCAATTGTATAACCTAGATTTGTTTCTTCTGCAGTTAATTTTTTTTTTTCAAATCCACTTTGTGAGATAGGATACCTTTTGCTTTAATAATGAAATGATAAATTCCAACTGGCGACAGAAATGTTGGGCCCTCGGTTTATACATCACATATTAGGGTCGATTTTAACAGGGTGGTAATGGCCTCATTGCCCCATTAATACCGGCAATACGACTGGTGCCATTTTAAAAGGGCCTACTTCGGAGTGTAAAAGGCGCACGCTTGTTTCAAGTGATAGGCCTCTTAATATGGAAACTGGGGTCCTATGATGTATATAGGACCCCGATTACCATTTTAGATAGGAACTGGTCGGAACCTATGCAGTGCAAGCTACGGTCACAAAAATAAACTGGGCTCCTGCCGCCCTGGGATCCCCACCCTCCGTGATTGCACCCACCACCCCACCCGACACAAGTTACCTTCCCAGCAGCAGCTCCAATCCGTTTTCCTTTGTCAAATTTGGCGAGCTGCATTGGAATGGCAGTGTGGCACCCTACAGCTCGGCTGGTGAATGTAAATGAGGCCGGAACCTCAAAACCACGGGGGGGGCACTTTGCGCCGGAATTGGTGGCCAACCAACGCACTCCGCTGGGATATTAGCAATATTGAAGAGGAGTAGAGTGCGAACAAGGAGGGACTGGTTCAAAAAAGTCAAAAGGCTTGGCTGGAGTTAGGATCAATACAGTAATGGCAAGTTGGTGTCAGCATGGGTTAACTGGTAGCACTTGTTTCCTTTGAATCAAAAGGTTGTAGGTTCAAGCCCCTTTCCAGAATTTCAGCACATAACCGAGGCTGACACTGCAATCCGGTGCAGAGAGAGTGCTGCACGGTCAGAGGAGCGGGTCCATCAGATGAGATGGGAAACTGAAGCCCTGTAGGATCTCCCTGTTCACAAAATAGCTGCCGGTTTTGTCTATATAACAACTGTCGCTGCACTTCAAAGTAACCATTGTAAGTGAAGCACTTTTGAGGGGCTTCCATTTAAATAGAAGTCTAGCTGCTTTCAAAAGGAAGTTGGGAGCAGAGTCATGAGTACATTTCAAAAGTAAAGATTTTTCAGGCCTTTATTTCTGTGATTAATATCTTGGCAGAATTCTGTATTACTGGCTTGGTTTGTCACTGTGGCACCCAATTTTCTGAGGCCAACTCATTAGCATAGCTTTAACTGCAGATTCGGATGGGTTTCAGGAGTATGTCAATCATGGTCATGAAAAATTGCACACAAGGCAGTCACACTGGTTAATAGAAAAGTAAATTCTACAATAGACCAGCGACCAAGCCATGTCTGTTGGAATATATTTAGCATCTATAGTAATTAGCCAAAAAGCTACTTCCTCCCATCAAGTTCACAACAATTTCTTCAGAATTGTATTCATTTTGTAGGATGAAAGATTCCTGCACAAGCACCATCAGTGCTTTTCTTTATCAGGTCGGGAGCAAATTTTTCTCCTCTGCCCCTAGCCGAACTGCAAAGCAATGGAGTGTTCAATCTTGTGACCCAACTCACAACAAATAAAACAAATCCAATGAGAAGTGTCAGGTCTTGGATTGCAGTTTAGTCCAGATTCCCAGGATGAGGGGGTAATTTTAACCTAACCCGTGGAAACTGACAGGATCGGGTGCAACTCGAGTTTTACACCTCACCTGATTTTATTCTCTATTGAAGTCAATGGAGAGTAATATTAGGCGGGGTGTAAAACCGGCGCTCCACCTGATCTCATGGGTAATTTTAACCCAGCTCTGCGTGCGGGAAACCCGTGTTCAATGAGTGTGAGAAGTCGCACAACACCAGGTTATAGTCCAACAGCTTTATTTGAAATCACAAGCTTTCGGAGCGCTGCTCCTTCGTCAGGTGAAGTCACGAAGGAGCAGCGCTCCGAAAGCTTGTGATTTCAAATAAAGCTGTTGGACTATAACCTGGTGTTGTGCGACTTCTCACATTTGTCCACCCCAGTCCAACACCGGCATCTCCACAACGTGTTCAATGAGTGTCTGTTAGTTCAGTGGGTTTCACTCCCTCCTGTAAGTCAGAGGATTTTGAGTTTGATCGCCACTCCAAACAGAGTCCATAAACTAGGCTGACACCCTAGTGCTGTACTGAAGGAGCGCTGCATTGTCAGAGGTGCCGTTTTTTCAATGAGATGTTTAACCGAGGCCCCATCTACCTTTTCAGATCGACATTAAAGATCTCTCGGCATTTTTGGAAGAAAAGCAGGGGAGTTCACCCAGTATCCTGAGCCAACATACTCCCTCACCCAACACTACCAAAAACATGCCATTTATCTCATTTGCTGTTTGCGGGATCTTGCTGTGCGTGGATTGGCTGCAGTGACTGCACTTAAAAAAAAAAATTCATTAGTTGAGAAATGCTTTGAGATGTGGTGAGGATGGGAAACGTGCTGTATAAATGCAATTTATTTTGTTCTTTACAGCCCAGATTTTCCAATATTGGCATTATGTCCACCAGAATTACTATTGGTGAGTTTTAGACAGGCTTAAATAGAAATGTGCAATTTGCACCCTATTTTCTGAGGTCAACTCATTAGCATAGCTTCAGGTTCAGACTGGGACATGTCTCGGGAGCACACAAGTGGTGAGAGCAGAAAATCTAAATGGGAGTGTCAATTTTGAAAGACTTTGTAAAGCCTCAAAGGGAATCTCAACCCGTTAAAAGCCGTTATCAACACTGAAGGGGCAAGGGATAAAGGACAGGCAGAAATGAAATTGAAGGAAATCCCTGCGCAACACCCAAATTGTTTGATGGGCGTTGATGTGGAGGTGGTTCTGCAGACGACAGTTGAGATAGGTTGCTCTCCGTGCCAGTCCACGGCACAATATCTATAGATCAGCAGTACAGCAAGCCTGCAAGGAGGTGGAGCCAAGTTCAAGCCACAGCTGACTTTTAATATCATTGGATGTGCCAGCCCTACACTGCATGGTAGCTGCAGGTGTCCTTCCAGCCAATGGTTCAGCACTGCATCTGCCTCTCAGCTGACCCAGACCACGAGAAGAGAGTCCTGCATAGTCATTGCCCGGTAGGTGTGCCAGGGCGTGCAGAATTGTTGACGGCATCTTAGTAGGTGCAGCCAACCAGGCATCACTGGCTCTTAATCACCCTGGGAGGCCTTCTTTCATGCAGTACCACTGAAAGCATATTATATTAAAGCTGATTCCGTTAGCTCCTGGCATAGAATGGCACACACAAGGAACACTGGCTGAGAAATTGCAGGCATGAAGTACTTGACTTCCAGGTCTTGCCACCAACTAGAAACCTTAGATGCCTATTTCAAATGAGTGTTTTATTTTGAATGTCAGGCATCCTGCACACTGGAAAATAGCATGCAGAAATAACACACCCACAAATTAATATAGTATTTAAATTAAGCATCTGCCAGTTTGATCATTGCTAGTCCTGCCACTTGTAAAAGCATCAGAACAAAAACTCAGCACATTTCTGGCCATTTTGTTTTGATACCGACTACCAGAAAATTGGGCTGTACTCTTTCTGAAAAACGGGGCTTACCTCTAGAATTGCAGGGCTGTCTGAATCTAGATTGTAAGAGACCTTTCCCTAAATCATTCTCAATTTCCAAAATGCTAATATTTAAAATCTTTTAAGCCAAGTGCATTATTTCAGTGTTAACATTCATGTTAAGATTCTAAAGCATCCTAACTATAAAAAGAATAGTAGAGTTAATTGTCAAGTCTACATCGACAATTCCAATCAAGAGAGGCATCTGTAGAGGCATCACATTGCAGTACTCACACATATACAGTGTCTCATTACCAACATGTGCACTGCATGAAGGACAAAGTTTACACTGGAGCAGCTCCAGCTCTGTGAAAATGTTACCGCGCTTACAGGTGGCTGGAGTAGTTCCAAATAGAATTCAAACCAGATTGCTGAAGTAACTCCACTCGTCTACATAAACAATGCTATTCACTGCCAGAGAGCGATGCCAGCAGCGTCATGTAGACAATGCAAGTACAGCAGCCCTTTTCTGAAGGAATATTGAAACCATGATCTCAGATTGACTGTACACACGTTATAATCCCACACCAATGAAGGGAAACTATGTAAAGAAAAAAAATCAAAAATGCATTTTTTAAGTACACGATTTGTTTAAAAATTTTTGCAAATTGAATCACATGCTACAATCTGCTACAGTTCACAAAACTGGGCAGAAGATGTGGTTGGTTATAGATTCGGCAACAAGTATTGGAGACACACAGTCACACTGAAAAAGCATGCTTCTAATGCTTTACTGCCCCAATAGCTAAGCTAGTGAGTAGTTGAGCCAAGCAGACCAGGGCACCCACTCCACCACCAAACCACCCCCCCCTCCTCCCCCCGTACCGGTTAAATCTCTGATCTGTGCAGAGTTAGCAGGTCTCAGCTGTGGGAGCAGTACAAGCACCAGAATTTGCCTCAGCACCCCTGGGCTGGAGGGGGAGGAAAAGTATAATTGACCAAGGGTGCTGTTTCTGCTCAGTATCTGCGCGAGGACAGGATCAGGTTCAGTTGCGATGCCGTCAAGGTTATGTAATCTGAGAGCACTCACCACTTTGGCTCGCAAGTGAGGTGTCAGAGGCACAAAAACCCATGGAACTGTACCTCAGCAAAGAGTCAATATATTCAGGGGAGGCATAAATTGGCAGAAAAAGGGAAAAAATAAAGAGCCGTGAAATCCCATATCCCTCACGGGATGGAATTGTGGTGGAGTTGTGGCTAAGGGGGTGGAGTGAAATTTGGGCAGAACCTGCATCCATTGGGAAATCTGTCACATTTACATCAAGTTGTAATTCCCAATTGAACGGAGCGGGGGGGGGGGGGTGCATTTTCTGCACACATTGTAATGTCCTGGCGGTAGTTTGGAGGCATCCCTTGGACTACAGAGTTATCCCATGAATCTCCCCAGATGCACCTTCAACACACCCAGCATGATCCCACAAGGATCATTTGCCATTCAGGAACCAAATCAGAGGTAATGAGATTTGAAATTCTTTTGGACAAAAGCAATAGCCAATCCACTCGACATTGACGTCCACTTTCAGGATAGTCACGGTAAGCTTATTAAGTGATGACAAGTTGTTTAATGGCAAATATGAAATAATAGTCAGAACATATCATCACTATTATAGGGAGATAGACAGGAAAATATTTAGATACTGTAATTCCTGTGCTATCATAACGCAGAAGAACAAAGCCCAGCTTTACAGTCACAAACCAGGAACTTTCATTTCAAATCAAGCTTGTTATAAAGTGTTTATTGAAACAGCTCTTGCTATTATCCAGCCAATTGAAGCAGAATCCTACACATTGAAGCATAACTACTCCACAATTCTGATATCAAATATTTGCCCAAGAAGCAAATGATGTCCTCTTACAATATGTTTAATCATCATTACTAAAATACAAGCAACATATAATCAAATGCAAATTAACAGCTATAAAATCAGTAGGTAGCACAGAGCACTGACCACTGTCTATGTATTGTATGAAGCTGCTAGCAGCTGGATTAGGTTCAAGTGCACTTGACAATACGCCAGACATTTTCAAGACTGATCTTAAGAAGCAGGAGGAAGTCAGAGAAGTTCAATTACAGCACTTCAAACAGCAAAGTTCCATCTGGAAACCAGCATTTCAGCAACATGGTGAGTGAACCCATTACTTTAACCCTTTCAACACTCGACTGGTACTGATCACTGCCAGTTTTCAAGAACACACAAATATTGGAATAAAAATAGTTTTAAAATTTGTTTATGGGATGTGGGCGTCGCTGGCAAGGCCAGCATTTATTGCCCATCCCTAACTGCCCTTGAGAAGGTGGTGGTGAGCCGCCTTCTTGAACCGCTGCAGTCCGTGTGGTGAAGGTACTCCCACAGTGCTGTTCGGTAGGGTGTTCCAGGATTTTGCCCCAGCGACGATGAAGGATTGGCAATATACTTCTAAGTCAGGATGGTGTGTGACTTGGAGGGGAACTTGGAGTGGTGGTGTTCCCATGCGCCTGCTGCCCTTGTCCTTCTAGGTGGTAGAGGTCGCAGGTTTGGGAGGTGCTGCCGAAGAAGCCTTGGCGAGTTGCTGCAGTGCATCTTGTAGAAGGTACACACAGCAGCCACGGTGCACTGGTGGTGATGGGATTGAAGGTTTAAGGTGGTGGATGGGGTGCCAATCAAGCGAGCTGCTTTGTTCTGGATTGTGTCGAGCTTCTTGTGTGTTGTTGGAGCTGCACTCATCCAGGCAAGTGGAGAGTATTCAATCACACTCCTGACTTGCGCCTTGTGGATGGTGGAAAGGCTTTGTGGAGTCAGGAGGTGAGACACTGGCCACAGAATACCCAGCCTCGTACTTCTCGCTAAAGGGTAAAGGTTCCAGCTTGGGTCTTTCACAAGCTTCCTTTATCATGATTAAAATGATTTACAGTGGTGGGTAAGGAAGTAATACATTCGTCTCCTGCAATAGATCAGTACTTCAATAATTCTAATGGTTATGTATTCCATGCTCAAATGCATTAGGTAAGAGAAATTTGCAATAATGTAATTATCTTTATTTCTTCTACTATAAATACATAATTCCTTTGATTTATTCTAGCGTGTTCAGTCACCACCTCCCCCCCACAAATTTTCTCCTTAATAATTACAATATAATTTTTCTCCACACAAAATATCCAGTGAAACTTGGACCGCTTCCACTACTTCTGACACCTGTGCTACTGCATTAGTCTCCCAGGAGGCCATCAGCATCCAACAGGAAAATTGGAGATGATCACAAGCTACTAGTAGCCAAGTTGAGAATAAAATAATTTTTTGATATAGGAAAAAGCCATTTGACCCAAAAAAGCCTGTCTTTTTGTATAGATCAGCTGTGCCCTACCCATCTTCTCACTATATCCCACAGTTCCTTCTCTCTCTAGCAATGCATTCAATTCTTTCTTGGACCTATACTGTCCATTTCAATGACATTCTTAGTAACTTATTTCACAACACTATTAATTTCTTTTGAGAAACATTTCTATCTGACCTTTCAAATTTTTAACCTGGCATCCCTTTGAACCTATCACCCTGGTCAGAGGTTGAGCCCCTCTAGATGGGCAGAGCCAAGAGCAGAGTAATTTAAAAAAAAATTAACAAGGCCAGGCAGAGCCAGAAACAAGGGCAAGTGACCAGGGGCTATTTAAAAAAATTGCCAGGTGTATGCCAAAGGCCAAACCTCTTTATTTTAATTTATAAAATTCAACAGGCCAGAGGCATGCAAAGTTGGGAATGGATGAGCTCGAGGCAGCAGGGGCAACAAGGCAGCCATGCCAGAGGCAGGCAGAGCCTGGGGCAATGCAATGGGAGCAGACCAAGGAGCTGCCAGGACTGGGAACAATTTTTTTTAAATAAAATTTTACAGGGATAGAACTAAAGGGGGCAGAATTTGGAGCAGGGCCAGAGAATAAGCTTTTTTTTTAAATATAAAATTCATGTGATAATTTTTTTGTAATTTATAGGGCAGGAATAACCGCAATAAAAAGTCAGTTGCTTACATTTCCAGCCTGTGTTCTGTGGCCAGTAGAGACTGATAAGGGGAGATGGGCTGTTGGGGGGGCGGGGCGGAAGAAAGGAATAATTACAACGTGACTGGCAATTCTGACATAGGATTTTCCCCATTATAACATTGTTGCTCACTTCCTTGTACATAAGACCCAGAATTACAGTTGCCTTTTTATGGCCATTTCAAGCTGCAGTCCCACCTTTATGGATCCTCTGTCATCTGATCAATCAAGAACTTTAGCAATTACAAAATACCATTCCACTCCCCAAAATATACTATTTCACATTTCCCTACATTGAACTGCATCTGCCATCTATCCACCCACTCCAACTTGACTACGTCCAGCTGCAATCTCTTGCATTCTTCATCACAGTTTGCAATGCTTCCTAATTTGGTGTCATCAGAAAAAGTTGATATAATTTCGATGGTGGATATGTCCAAGTCAGTTATATAAATAGAAAACAAAAAAAAATTAGTAAAAATATCAACTAGTCCCAAAATCAACCCTGAGCTACCCAGCTCAAAACCTCTTTCCAGCGTAAAACTTTCTCATTTAGGGTACTAACTGCCAACTGGCAACTATGAACCCATACCCACACAAGGAGTCAACAGCTTCGAGGTGGGGGTTGGGGGGGGGGGGGGGCCACTGGCAAGACGCTTACCATGCTGTTGTTAAGTATTCTGTATCATGCAAAAAAAATAACCTTTAGAACCTTAAGACAGTTTAATGAATGTTAAAACTATTACACATAAATGATATGAGCACATATAATGCCCCTGAAAAAAAAGTGATATTTTATATTATTTCTGCTTAAAACAGATTAGATGCAAACAAGGAAAGTTCAAATTTACAAACAGTCTATTCACCTCTCCACCCTTCCTATAATCTATTCAATTTTTCAGGTGATCCATCATGAGACAGTTTTGTGTTGATCCATACAGTAACTGGAGGATTTATCAAAACAAGGTACTTACTGTACTATATAAAACCACAAAGGAAAAAGAGAGAGATGAGGTTAATTTAAACATTTTCTATTATGCTAAAGCCCAGTAACTAAAGTGGATACGAGACTGAAAGTTAAACACTGCTATAATATTTGGACTGGAGAATGCTATAGATAGGATTCAAAAATAAACTGACTCGAGCAAAGCTATATCTTACGCACTGATCAAAATCAAGTCCCACACATTACTGTCAATAAGCAATTCAGCACATGGCTGTTAAGAGCCCAGATGTAGATCACTGTGCAGACAAATCCACCACTGTGTGTCAACTCATCAGCACAGACCCTAAAACCAGAAGTCCACTGCAACCATCACATATCTATAAATGTGAAATGATCTCAATAATTCTTAGCTACAGTCAGCCATAGATTAACAGAACTGATATCTCAGAGAATTTAATCTGCAGCTACTGGTGTGTTTAGGCGAGCTGTCCACATGAATAAAACCACATGTTTCTATGTGTTTTGTCAGCAACATTACAACCATTCTCTGTACTAGTCAAGTTCAATTAACAAAATATGTTGATTACCATTGTCAGGGTTTTAAAGAGCAGATTTCACCATAGCTTCTAGCAGGGATCAGCATAACTTGGAAACAGAGCGCCAGAAATGGTCAAGGAAAATAAATGGAGCTGGGAATGAGGTAGAAGGATAAATAAAAAATAAAGACTTAGAAATTGGATATAGCCATGAAACGGGCAGTGTTAAGGCCAAACGATGTTAAGCTGCGCCACTTCAAAATGGTCTAGGTAGCAAGCAAAATTTGTGCTCATTCGTCATTAACATGATTATAGTCATGATTTCAGCGCTAAAACTGCTGCTCATTGGCTTAACGCTCAACAGGTGGACCAATATCGGGGCCAGTCTAATTCACAGTAAATGCATGGCACAGGCTTTATTCAGTACTTAAAGGGGAGGTGCATTAATGCTACAGCACCTCATTGTCAATCCAGTTCCAATAGAAGAAGAAATAATAATAATACGGAACTGCAAAGCCATGGCAGAGTGTCCTCAAAGGGAGAGAGCCCAGAGATTTTCTAACGCAGCTCTGGAGGCACTGGCTGTGGTCGTGGAGAGAAGGCGGGCTGTCCTCTTTCCACAGACTGGAAGGAAGCCCTGCCAATGGATGTGGCAGGGGAGAGCTGGCTATGTGACAGCCAGCACTGTGGTGTCAAGGTCAGCATGCCAGTGCCGCAAGAAGTTTAATGACCTCACATGGCAGGTCAAGGTGAGTGAAGGCTTCAGCAAATGCCATATCCCACCATCTGCATGACAAGCCTCACACACTGCTCAATGCACCACACCCCCAGCACTCACCTACCAACAATCTCTACCTTTCACCACTCACACCTCACAATCAGAGCTTCACTTCACCCTCACACACTTACCACTGCTGCAACACTCACACCCACACCTTGCACACAATGTCAGCTATTCATCCATGACAGGCACATCACCCAAACACAATGCACCACAGTCACTGACACACTTCTCTTTCTCGTGCAGGCCAAGGTGGCTCACAACCACCGTGAGCAGCAGCAGACAGCCAGGGGGCAAGCTGTAGGAGAGAGTTCTGCAGTTAATTGGGTGGCAGATCGTAGAGGCCATGGCAACCAACGAGGTTGAACTCTTTGGGGACAACAATGGTATGGTCATTCCTAATCCTCCTCCTTACATCCCACTTCTCCCTCATCCCACAATCTCTTCTAACTTTCAAGTTATTGATGCTGTATGCAGGCATATCTTGCTTCCCCCTCGCCCCGCCTCCCCTCGCCATAACCCGACTCTTGTGCCTTTCTGCTTTCAGATAATCAACAAGCAGCACCAGAGCAGCCTGTCGCCGAGGCGATGAACGAAGAGCAAGGGGTGAGAAAAAGAGGAAGAAGACACTGCGTCACTGCATCTGTCACTCACAGACACCAGCTAAGAAACTGGCACTACCCGTACTTTAGAGGCTAGTGTAGTAGCTGGATCTGCACAGGGTGAGTAACTGGGCACGAGTGGGCTGCAGCAAGGCCGGGGGAAAAGTTAGCTTGGGGGGCCAGCTCCCCGGAGGGCGAGTTCACATGAGAGTTCTGCAGCACAGGACTCAGAGGAGGACCTCAATGGAACGGCCTTCAGAAGGGTGGTGGGCATGCACACCAAATTGATAATGGCAAGCCTGCCACAGAGCGTCGTGGCAATATCAAGGAGCGTAGAGGAGTCTGCCCCCAACATTGCATGGGGCTCTGTGCAGAGCTTGGAGGCCAGGATTTCCAGGCTAGAAATGATAGAAGACTCCTGAAGAGACCGTGTCAACTCAGTCATGATGGTGTGTGTGATGGGCAATGTCGCAGCTGCCATTGCAGCACAGGCGGAAGAACCCAACATCTTAGTACTGCAGCGGAAGCGCAGACCACGCTCATGCAGTCTCAGCTTGATGCTACCCAAGCTCAGACCGCCATCATGCATTCTCGGCTTGAAGTCACCCAAGCTCTGACTGCTACCATCGTGGCTGGGTTTACCACAGTCAACCAAGGCTTGCAGGGTGTCACAGCAGCACAGCAATCTGTGCTCCAATAGATTGCTAGGAATGCTGAGGCGCCGCCCCGGGAGTGTGGCAGTGGGTCAGGAGTCCTCTCTCAGGATGACAGCATTCGTGTTCCCACCACTGCCACTCCGCCATTGCCCTTGCCGCTACCCATCATCCAGCCAGCCCAGACTGCTGCTGCCCATGCCGAGGTGGTGCAGTCTACAGCCGGGCCTTCTAGGTCCAGAGTTACCCGAGGTCGTCCTGCAAGGCCATCTGAAGTCTCCCCCATGGAAACTCAGCAGCGTTCCACCAGCCATGCTGCAGCCACTGGGGGAGCACTAGGACAGGAAAGGACACCCGAACGATAGGCACTAAGGGATTGCACAAGGGTGATTAGTTCATATTGTTACTGTAAATGTGTGTGGTGATTTTTGATAAATTTATTAATTTTGTTTGGAATATTTTGTGGTCTCTCATTTCAGCTTTGTGCCCAGGAGGACACTGTGATATTTTGTGACAGAGGAATGTTGGTGGGGATGTGGTGAGCAACGGGGATCTGGGGTTTCATTCACTGGAATCTGAGTTTGATGAGCCATTCACAGACAGCCTGTCTGGAAGTGGGATTGGCTGCCTGCCTCCTCCCTCCTCGTCTTCTTCCTCTTTGTCTTGCTCCTCTTCCTCCTCCCGAGGTGGTCCTGCAATCACTGGTAGCAAGGGTTGAGCCCTCCTCATGATGGTCAAGTTGTGAAGTATGCAGCATAACACCACAAAATGGGACACCCGCTCCGGAGTGTACTGGAGGGCAACTCCTGAGCAGGTCAAGGCAGCAGAACTATTGATTCAGTAACCTGATGGTCTGCTTGCTGATGTTCCTGGTGGAAGTATGGCTCTCATTATATGAGTGCTGGGCACGAGTGTTGGGGTTGCGGAGGGGAGTCATGAGCCAGGTGCAGAGTGGATAGCCCTTGAAACCAAGCAGCCACCCTCGAGTTTGCTGTGGTGGCTGGAAAATTGCTGGCAATCTTCACAGGACAGACGCAGGATGAAGGCATCATAGCTGCTGCCAGGATAGTGGGCATTGACCATCAGGAATTGAGGGCCACGGTGACCTTGACTGCCACTGGGAGAGCTGTGTTTGCCCTGCTCTCAGGCTGCAGGAGGTGGCAGAGTCTTGTGACCACCTCCTTTGTGAAACAGAGCCTCCTAATACACTGCTTCTCACTTAAATGGATATAAGAGAAGTGTTCTTGGAAGACCCTAGGTGGGTAAGGCCGCCTGTTGAGAGCCCTCCTGGTCCTCCTCGTCCTCTCTCTGCACGCATCTTCTCGTCTTCTTCGCTGCCTCCGCTCCCTCTCCTGAAGATACTCGAGTGCGAGGGGGACTGCCAGTAGAGCCCCCATGACTGCGAGCAAGTGTTGTGAGCAGAAGCCTTGAAATAAGAATGAAGGCGTTCTCCACTTGCAACAACACTCCCTGTTACCTCAGAACCTTGAAAGAAGTTTATAAAGCTGCTGGAGTTGCAGAAAGGTGCACAGAGCCAGTCAAACTGCAGAAACATGTCATGTGCAAGTGATTGCTGATTATCCCTTTAAATACCGCTGTTGGAGTCTCCTTCCTGCTCGTCAACGCTTGCTCAACTCGTCATACTTAAGGCATGCTGGTAAGTGGCGCGGTGAAGTCTAAACTCACAGATCAGGCGTCATGTGAGCATTGCACACTCACTGGCGTCACGATCTGCTTCATTTCAATGATTTCAGCGCTACCGCCCAGCCGAAAATGGGGGCCGCCGCGGGACCAGCCACCAGAAGAGCGGCGACTGCCATTTTATCGCCCAATTATGGGGTTAGCAGGGTGGCAATAAACGACCCAATTTCTAGCCCAACAAATCTATTATGTAGTATTTTTGTTGTCACCATTTTCACAAAGTTGCAATTTATAGGAAAGGACAGAATACTATTCAAAATCATATCAGCTAAACATAGAATTAACACCAGGATTAAGTAAAGAAAGACTTGCATTTATATAGCGTCTTTCACAACCTCAGGACATCCCAAAGTGCTTTACAGCCAATTAAATACCTTTTAAGAGTGGTAACGTAGGGAAACACAGAAGCCAAATTGCGCACAGCAAGGACCCACAACAACATTGTGATAATGTCGAGATAATCTATTTTAGTGATGTTGGTTAAGGGATAGATATTGGCCAGGACACTGGGAGAACTCTCCTGCTCTTCTTCAAAATAGTGCCATGACATCTTTAACGTCTACCTGAGAGGATCTCAGTTTAACGTCTCATCCAAGAGACAGACAGCACCTCAGACAATGCAAAACTCCCTCAGTACGGCACTGAAGTGCCAACCTGGATTATGTGCTCAAATCTCTGGAGTTGGTCTCGAAACCACAACCTACTGACTCAGAAATCAGAGTGCTACCACTGAGTCAAGGTTGACATTATGATACACAGAAGCAATTTATTAAATGGATCCAAGCAATAACGGGAGAACATGCAGAAATAACTTTAAAAAAAAGACTATAGGGTGGATCTTTTGTTATGTCCGATCCACACCTCCATTGCACTGCCCTACGATTTCCTGGGGCTTTCAAAGTTGTCAATGTTGAGACTGTGACTATATTGGTGTCAGGCCCAGCGTATTAGGAGAGAGAGGAGGTCCCTAGCCTCCAGCCTCATTTTCAGAAACCTGCGACAGATCACGGTTATAGGATGAGGCATTAAACCAAGGCTCCATCTTCCCGCTCAGTGGATGTAAAAGATCCCGTTGCACTATTTCGAAGAAGAGCAGGAGAGTCCTGGCCAATATTGATCCCTCAACCAATATCACTAAAAGACAAATTATCTAGGCATTATCTCATTGCTGCTGCATTTCCTACACTTCAAGTGTACTTCACTGGCTGTGAAGCATTTTGGGATGCCCCGGGGTCATGAATGGCACTATATAAATGCAAGTTCTTTCTTTCACTGATGCAGCACTCCACAGATGTGCTATGCTTGTTGTGCACTCACTGAATACTCAGGAGGAAAAGATACACTTGTGTTCCTGCACTAGACAAGAACAGACGAAGAATGCAATCGAATGCTAAAGCTACATAACTATATTTCTCATCTCTGGTAAGCTCCTTATTTTAGCTATTGTTCAGTAATCTTTACTTATCAACAATACAGCTATCAATGAAAATCAGAGATCTTAGATGGCAATAATTGTTCATCTAACATTAACTTCTCAACCCTTTATTAAAGTAAATGCAGGCCACATTGCAGAAAATAATCATTTCTATGTGTTAATTAAACAAAACAATAAGGCCAAAAAAAAAATTAGAAGTTTGTCGAAATAGTTATAGTGGGCCAATAATGTTATACCAGTACCTCCAAACCTACAGTGTTTGCCATCCATTAATAGAACGGATATCTAAAAGGTCACAAACTACAGCTATCAATATGTTTCGGCATGCTGTCTATGTGAATAAAACCATATGTACCCATGTTTTATATCAACACCACTGCAACCATTCACCGTCTTGCTCAAAAATAATTTTTGGTATCCGTTTCATAAAGTTTTATGGCTTGATTGGATAATGCTTCCCAGTAAGAGTCAGACAAGATAATGTGCATATGTTTAAAATTGTTACCTTTAAAACCCAGGGGAAACAAGAGGGGAAAATGGGTCTGGTTATTTTCAAAGTGTTCAAATAGCAGAAGTCTCAAAAGATTCATTTTAAAATGGACGCAAGATGATCCCAATTTCAAAATATTTGGTTAACTGACCAAATTTTTTGTGGTGCATTTCAATAACAAAAAAAAAAATCACACGGACCAGATCAAAATTTTGATGCAGTTTAGTTTCTTTTTAATCCACTGATTCCACCAAATTACGAGGATCCATGAACTCACAGACATCGCCTTAGCACCACAAATCTGCATAGGAATTTTCCATTTTATATTCACTTGGAGCCAATGTTGGATGTCACAGAAGAAGCTTGCCTTTAAAGGCCAACAGAACACTTAATTCTGCACAAGAGTCATTACAAATAGTCTACTGGCAAATTTGAAATTCTGCCTAATAATCACTTGCAACAGAAAAACTCAATTGTTGGACTGAATAGCTTTGTTCTATTTATGTGTCCATCAAGGCAAGAGAAGTCATTGTCGATCGCCTAGTATCAGCATTAATTTGTTCCCAGATCAAGTATGGCGCAGATAGATGCGGAGTGAAGCCCCGTTTACACAGCCCCAAATCCAATTGCAACAACTAAACACCCCCTATTGAATAAATACCTGTGCTTTTGAATTCTCGGATTGAAAATGGCAATTTTAATTTCAATGATTAATTGTGGATAGTTTTGTATAATGGATCCACAACAATAAGGAACTGGGTAAACACTGCACAAACTATTTTTACAAATGTCCATTTCCAAATTGTGCGATTCAAACCCCAGGCCTCAAATGTAAAAAAATATACAGAGCAGCTATTGTGGCAGCCAGTTCCTCAGGAGCTAAATAATGCATAAATAACAATCGTGTAGATCAGAGTATTGCAGCGAGTTAGCACACTTGTCCTTTACCTCTGGGACCTGGATTTGTATCCGGCTCTGACTGACGAGATGAAAATTTGCTCTCAGTTCTGCTGTAGTGTCCCACATGAAATGAATTTGTGCAATCTCAAACCAGCTTGTTGTGGACATGGGCCCACAGCACATGACCCACAAATAGACACGATCGATCACAAGATAATTACAGATGAGGAAGGCCATTCAGCCCAACTTAGTTCATCCAACCACAAACATCTGAAGTCCCACCATTGCTGCATCCAATTATTTCTTAAATTATTTCTTAAATTATGCTGCAGTTTTCACCTCCACTGCTCAATCAGGAAATTCATTCCATATATTGACCTCTGTGTGAAGAAGAAATTCCTGATATCAGTACTAAATTTGCCTTTTACTAGTTTGAACCCATGCCTCCTTGTTCTACTCTTGCAATTCACTTTGAAGTAATTCTCCAATTTACATTTTCCATACTGTTTACAAATGGGCACTAAATTACTAATATCAGAGATATGATACCAAGCCTCGGAAGTGAGGGGGAAAAAAAATCACCGAGGTGCACTAAGTATTTTCTGAGATTGGGATATTATTGGTCCGGTAGAAACAAAGCTTTGCTCAGTATTGATTGGTATTTCATGCTCAAAATGAAGGTGTGCAAAAATGTTGCATTCCCTAACAAGTCTCACACCTCACAAAATTCACCAAATGACTCAGAGGCTTTTCAATTTTGCAGCACTTGTTTAAATATGGAAGCTTAGATTTTTCTCTTTGGTGTAGTTTATGCCAAAAATGGTGATTGGCAGGTTTTAGACAGACTCAAATGGAAGAGCGCTGTTTACACCAAATTTTCCTAGGCCAGCTCATTCAGGTGTAGATTTGGACAGGTCTAGGGTTCACACTAGTGACGAGAAAATTGTAAGTAAATTTAAAAAAGGGATGGGGACGATATAATAGACAGACAAAAATTCTGAAAGATGCGAGAGCCTCTGTAGCATTTCAATTCATTTGTAATGCTGAAGGGAAAGGAAAACCAATTGGCATAACTTTCAACTTAGCAGCAGCGTAAAACTGGCGTTATTGGATCGCCGCCCATTATATACGCAGTGTCAATGGAGAGAAAAATTGCGTGAGGTATATAATGGGCAACCGATCCAATAACGCCAGTTTTTAGGCCCCTGCCAAAGTTGAATATGACCCCAAATGTGTAGCTATGTATCTATAGGCAAGTGAGGAGCAGCCCAGCTGCTAGGGTTGGACAGTAAATGGGCTGTTCGATGTTGCACGAGGAAGTTGAGGGAAAGATTGCCCTCTTGTGCTATTCCACAATGTCATCCTCATATGTCGGCATTGTAGCATATCTGCAAGAAGGTAGAGCAATGTTGCAGGCCACATCTGATCATTACTGTTCTTAAATGTGCCTGCCCTGTGCCAGCTCTTTGCTGCATAATTGCTGCAGGCATCCTGGAGCCAGATTTGTCTCTCTGTTGCCCTTTACAAGAAAATAAATAGCTTTCACAAAAATACTGCAAGAGTACATTAAGTGAAAACCTTCCTTTGTGGACAGTAGGTCATACTCAACCACAAAATGATTTAAACATTTCAGCCTTGTCACTATATTTACTGGATCTGAAGTTATGAACATTTATAAAGGTATCGTACAACTTTAGCTTTTACTTCCAATCAGATGTTTAAACAAGATTTCTCGTCGATTTCTCAGTAGATAGCAATTCTGGACATTGGTATCCTTTTAGACCAAAGAAACTGAAATGCTAATTCACTGTATAAATTGCATGTCAAATAATAGTACAATATGTACCAAACGTGTTGCACCTGGAAACTAGCCATCCTCTCCTCTCTTTCTCTCCCAAGCATTTACCACAGACATGCACCAAATACTTGTTCTAACTTTGTAGGATAGGGAAGATTCTCCCAAACAGTATTGATCCTTTTGGGGAAGAAGCAGAAGTAACAATACACAGCTCTTCTATTGAAGCTCTTTGGAGGAAAGTGGGTAATTATAGATCATCATGGTCATAACTTTACTCTTTTGTTGGTGAGCTCTGGTCACATGAGACACAGATAGACAAACACAACTAGCAACTCTGCTGCTTGTATCCTAACTCGCACCAAGTCCCGTTCACCTATCATCCCTGTGATTGCTGACGTACATTTGCTCCCGGTGCTAGTCAGAGTAGAAATAGGAGGATATTTCAAATGAATACATGGCTAGAGGAATGGTGCAAGGGGGAGGGATTCAAATTCCTTGGACATTGGAACCGGTTCTGGGGGAGGTGGGACCAGTACAAACTGGACGGTCTGCACCTGGGCAGGGCTGGGACCGATGTCCTAGGGGGAGTGTTTGCTAGTGCTGTTGGGGAGGGTTTAAACTAAAGTGGCAGGGGCTTGGGAACCTGAGCAGGGAGACAGAGGAAAGGGAAACAAGGATAAAAGCAAAAGACAGGAAGGAGAAAAACAAAAGTAGAAGGCAAAGAACGGAACGGTTTAAATCAAACATGGTCACAGTAAATAATAATTCATATAGGTCTGAGAGCGTTAAAAAAACAAGCCTGAAGGCTTTGTGTCTTCATGCAAGGAGCATTCGGAACAAGGTGGATGAATTAGCTGCGCAAATAGAGGTAAATTAATATGATTTGATTGGGATTACAGAAACATGGCTCCAGGGTGGCCAAGGCTGGGAACTCAACATCCAGGGGTATTCAATATTTAGGAAAGATAGGCAAAAAAGAAAGGGAGGTGGGGTAGCATTGCTGGTTAAAGAGGGGATTAACACAATTGAAAGGAAGGATATTAGCTCTGATGATGCGGAATCTGTATGGGTAGAACTGAGAAATAACAAGGGGCAGAAAATGTTAGTGGGAGTGGTATATAGACCTCCAAACAGTAATACGGAGGTTGGGGATGGCATTAAAAGGGAAATTAGAGAAGCATACAGTAAGGGCACAGCAGTCATCATGGGCGACTTTAATTTACACATAGATTGGGCTAACCAAATTAGTAAAAATACTGTGGAGGAGGAATTCCTAGAATGTTTATGGGATGGTTTTCTGGAACAATATGTCGAGGAACCAACCAGAGATCAGGCCATCTTAGACTGGGTATTATGTAACGAGAAAGGATTAATTAGCAATCTTGTTGTACGAGGCCCCTTGGGTCAGAGCGATCATAATATGATAGAATTCTTCATTAGGTTGGAGAGTGAAGTCGTTGAATGAGAGACCAGGGTCCTGAATTTAAATAAAGGAAACTACGATGGTATGAGGCGCGAATTGGGTAGGATTGATTGGGGAATGTCACTCAAAGGGTTGACGGTGGATAGGCAATGGCAAACATTCAAAGACTGCATGGATGAACTACAGAATTTGTTCATCCCAGTGTGGCATAAGAATAAAACATAAAGGGTGACTCAACCGTGGCTAACAAGGGAAATTATGGATAGCATAAGATCCAAGGAGAGGGCATATAAATTGGCCAGAAAAAGCGGTAACCCTGAGGATTGGGAGCAGTTTAGGATTCAACAAAGGAGGACAAAGGGATTAATTAAGAAGGGGAAAATAGAATATGAAAGTAAGCTTGCAGGAAACATAAAAACTGACTAAGAGCTTTTATAGATATGTGAAGAGAAAAAGATTAGTGAAATCAAGTGTAGGTCCCTTGCAGTCAGAAGCGGGGGAAGTTATAATGGGGAACAAAGAAATGGCGGACCAATTAAATGCATACTTTGGTTCTGTCTTCACAAAGGAGGACACAAATAACCTCCCAGAGATGTTGGAGAACATAGGGTCTGATGAAAGGAAGGAACTGAAAGAAATCAGTATTTGCAGGGAAATGGTGTTAGGGAAATTGACGGGATTGAAGGCCGATAAATCCCCAGGGCCTGATAATCTACATCCCAGGGTACTTAAGGAAGTGGCCCTAGAAATAGTAGATGCATTGCTGATCATCTTCCAACATTCGATGGAATCTGGAACTGTACCCATGGATTGGAGGGTAGCTGATGTTACCCCACTATTCAAAAAGGGTGGTAGAGAGAAAGCGGGGAATTACAGACCGGTAAGCCTGACATCGGTAGTGGGGAAAATGCTAGAGTCCATTATAAAGGATGTAATAGCTGAGCACTTGAAAAACAGTGACAGGATCGGACAACGTCAACATGGATTTACAAAAGGTAAATCGTGCTTGACTAATCTACTGGAATTTTTTGAGGATGTAACTGGGAAAATAGATAAGGGAGAACCAGTAGATGTGGTGTATTTGGACTTTCAAAAGGCTTTCGATAAGGTCCCGCATAAGAGATTAGCGTATAAAGTTAAGGCACATGGGATTGGGGGCAAGGTATTGACTTGGATAGAGAACTGGTTGGCGGACAGAAAGCAGAGAGTAGGAATTAATGGGTCTTTTTCCAAGTGGCAGGCAGTGACTAGCGGGGTACCGCAGGGATCGGTCCTTGGACCCCAGCTATTCACAATATACATTAATGATCGTGATAAGGGAACTAAATGTAATATCTCCAAGTTTGCAGATGACACAAAGCTGGGTGGGCGTGTGTGCTGCGAGGAGGATACAGAGAAACTCCAGGATGATTTGGACAGGTTGGGTGAGTGGGCAGAAGCGTGGCAGATGCAATATAACCTGGATAAATGCGAGGTTATCCACTTTGGTGTCAAAAACAGAAAGGCAGACTATTATCTGAATGGCAATAGATTGGGAGAAGGGGAAGTGCAATGAGACCTGGGTGTCCTTGTGCACCAGTCGCTGAAGGTAAGCATGCAGCTGCAGCAGGCGGTGAAGGTGGCAAATGGTATGTTGGCCTACATAGCGAAAGGGTTTGAGTATAGGAACAGGGATGTCCTGCTGCAGTTGTACAGGGCCTTGGTGAGACCACACCTTGAGTACTGTGTGCAGTTTTGGTCGCCTTATCTGAGGAAGGATGTTCTTGCCATGGAGGGAGTTCAGCGAAGATTCACAAGGCTGATACCTGGGATGGCAGGAATGACATATGAGGAGAGATTGGGTCGATTGGGCTTATACTCGCTGGAGTATAGAAGAATGAGAGGGGATCTCATCGAAACATATAAAATTCTGACAGGTCTGGACAAACTAGATGCAGGAAGAATGTTCCCGATGGTCGGAGAGTCCAGAACCAGGGGTCACAGTCTAAGGATAACGGGTAAGCCATTTAGGACAGAAATGAGGAAGAATTTCTTCACCCAAAGAGTGGTGAACCTGTGGAATTCTCTACCACAGAAGGTAGTTGAGGCCAAGTCATTAAATATATTCAAGAATGAGTTCGATATATTTCTTAAAGCTAAAGGTATCAAGGGATATGGGGAGAAGGCAGGTACAGGGTACTGAGTTTGGATGATCAGCCATGATCTCATCGAATGGCGGAGCAGGCTCGAGGGGCCGAATAGCCTACTCCTGCTCCTATCTTCTATGTTTCTATGTCTATGTTTCAACAGCCTTGGTCCAAATATGGACAAAAGAGCTCAATTCCAGAGGCGAGAGTGATTGCCCTCGCCATCAAGGCAAGATTTGACCGAGTGTATCACCAAGGAGCCCTAGTAAAACTGAAGTTAATGGGGATCAGGGGGAAAAACTCTCCAGCGGCTGGAGTCATACCTAGGGAAAAGGAAGATAGTTGTGGTTGTTGAAGACTTTCCCTCCATCATAAAGTTAGAAGTGGAGATGTTTGTTAATGATTGCAGTGTTCAGTACCATTTGCAATTTCTCAGATAATGACGCAGTCCATGTCCGCATGCAGCAAGACCTAGACAACCTCCAGGATTGGGCTGATAAGTGGCAAGTAACGTTCACGCCACAAGCCACAGGCAATGACCAACTCCAACAAGAGAGTCTAACCACCGCCCCTTGATATTCAATGGCATTACCATCATCGAATCTCCCACCATCAACATCCTGGGGGTCACCATTGATCAGAAACTTAACTGGACCAGCCACATAAATACTGTGGCTACAAGAATATGTCAGAGGCTAGGTATTCTGTGGCGAGTGACTCACCTCCCGACTCCCCAAAGCCTTTCCACCATCTACAAGGCACAAGTCAGGAGTGGGATGGAAAACTCTTCACGTCAACAACACTCAAGAAGCTCAACACCATCTAGGACAAAGCAGTCCGCTTGATCGGCAACCCATCCACCAGCTTAAACATTCACTCTCTCCACCACCAGTGCAACATGGTGTGTACCATCTGCAGCAACTCGCCAAAGTTTCTTCGACAGCACCTTCCAAACCCGCGATCTCTACCACCTAGAAAGACAAGAGCAGCAAGTGCATGGAAACACCACCACCTCCAAGCTCCCCTCCAAGTCACACACAATCCTGACTTGGAAATATATCACTGACCTTTAATTGGCGCTGGGTCAAAATCCTGGAACTCCCTACCCAACAGCACCATGGGAGTACCATCACCACATGGACTGCAGTACTTCAAGGTGGCGGCTCAACACCATCTTCTCAAGGGCAACTATGCATGGGCAATAAATGCTGGCCTTGCCAGCGATGCCCACATCCCATGAATGAATAAATAACATCTATAAATGCAAGTTATTGAGGCAGAAATTCCATTGCCCACGGGTGTGTACTCACCCGTAGGGCAAACGGAAAGGCCGGTTTCAGGCATGCACTGCGTATGCGCTGGAAACCGGCATTTCCGATCTGTCAAGAAAGCTCTTGACAGATCCTCCGGCTGCGCTGGAGCAGGGCCTCTGCAGGTGGAGAGTTCCGCTTTTTGGAGACCCTCCACCCGCAGAAAACACTTACAATTCTTGCGCCTGTAAAAGCAGACGCAAGGCCTGCTTTTACCAGGCTAAGAGTTGAAGAAAGTAAAAAAAAAATATTTTTCCACTGATTTATCATTTTAAAATACTTTAAAGAAAGGTAAGTTTATTTTTAGCCCCGTTAAAAACTTTAATTATTTTTTTCAAAAATTTAAATTTTTGTTCAAAATAGTTAATTTATGTAATTTATAGTCATTTTAAAAATGTGATTTTTAAAAAAAAAATTATTTGAAGTTTTCATGTTTTGGGGGTGATCTCTATTCATAGATTTGACAGGTCTTCCTGTCAAATCTATGAATGGAGATTCCCTGCTCTGATTGGCTCCCCATGGCCCATGTGATCCCAGGGACGCTGCGAACTACCTGCGCCTCTGGGATACGCATGCCCTGCACACCAGCAGTTTGAAGAGGCACAGCAACGGAACTCTGCGCCTCCCGAGAGCCCTCCGGTCCAGGCGGAGATTTTTCCAAATCGCAGCCCTCCGCCCGCGGGAGGGCTGTGAACGGAATTTCTGGGCCATTATTGTTGCATTCCACTATAAATTTTATGCTGATTCCCATTAGTAGCCAGTGTCAAATTGTATTTTTTAATTTGTTCATGGGATGTGCGCGATAAAGGCAATGCTGCATTTACTGCCCATCCCTAGTTGCCCAGGTGGTAGTAGGCATTCTTCTTGAAACGTTTCAGTCTTTGGTGAGAATGTGCCCATGATGTCGTTCAGTAGGGAATTCTAGGATATTGACCAAGCAACAATGAGGGAATGGAAATATATCCAAATCAGGAGAATATGCAGCTTGGAGTGAAACTTGGAGGTGATGGTGTCCCCATGATATTGCTATTCTAATCCTTGTTGGTAGAGTTCATGGGGCTGGGAGGTGTTCATTTAGTTGCTCTAGCTCTACCAAGACCCATCCAAATAGATAGTTCAGCCTTGAAGAAATGTCCCATCAGCTCTAGTACAACAGCTGCAGCGGACATATTGTTGTGGAACTCACTGGGCATCAAGGTATCACAATGGACATTAAAATTGACCCTTCGCTGCTCAGCAGTGTGAGCCAACCCATTGAACTGGTAGGCTTGCAGTGCTAAGAAGATGTAATGTACACTTGACTGGGTGAAACCTGCTGCACACACTCTGCGATCCAGTTTATTCCATATCGTCGAGCATTGCAGAACATGTGCAGGCTTGTACACCAGGTGGCTGTAATGGATAGGGAGATTTGTCATATTCCAAATGATAAGTAAGTCTCTGTAGGAATGATTCCTAGATTGGATGCCCCTAGCACAGAGCAGAGCTCAGAGAGAAGACAGGTCAGGAAATTGCAAGCCCAATCATGCAATCAGTCTTAAAATTTTTACTATCCATTTATGAAATCTGGCTGATCACTTTAAATGTTTTTTTACAACAACAGTTGGTTGAGCAGAATTGTATTCCACCACAATCTGTAACCTCATGGCCCGATATATCCCTCACACTACTATTACCATCAAGCCAGGGGACCAACCCTGGTTCAATGAGGAGTGCAGAAGAGCATGCCAGGAGCAGCACCAGGCCTACCTAAAAATGAGATGTCAACCTGGTGAAGCTACAACACAGGACTACATGCATGCTAAACAGTGGAAGCAGAATGCTTTCGACAGAGCGAAGTGATCCTACATCCAAAGGATCAGATCAAAGCTCTGCAGTCCTGCCACATCCAGTCGTGAATGGTGATGGGCAATTAAACTACTAACAGGAGGAGGAGGCTCCATGAATATCCCCCATCCTCAATGATGGCAAAGCCCTGCATGTTAGTGCAAAAGACAAGGCTGAAGCGTTTGCAGACATCTTCAGCCAGAAGTGCCGAGTGGATGATCCATCTCGGCCTCCTCTTGAGGTCCCCACCATCACATAAGACAGTATTCAGCCAATTCGATTCACTCCACATGATATCAAGAAACGGCTGAGCGCACTGGATACAACAAAGGCTATGGGCCCAGACAATATCACGGCTGTAGTGCTAGAGACTTGTGCTCCAGAACTAGCCGCATCTCTAGTCAAGCTGACCCAGTACGGCTACAACACTGTCCCATTCACAAAAAGTAGGACAAATCCAATGTGGCCAATTACCACCCCTTCAGTCTACTCTCAATCATCAGCAAAGTGATGGAAGGTGTCATCGACAATGCTATCAAGCCGCACTTATTCACCAGTAACCTGCTCACCGATGCCCAGTTTGGGTTCCGCCAGGACCAATCGGCTCCAGACCTCATAAGGACCTTGGTCCAAACATGGACAAGAGCGGAATTCCAGAGGTGAGATGAGAGTGACTGCCCTGGACATCAAGGCAGCATTTGACCGGGTGTGACAGCAAGGAGCCCGAGTAAAACTGAAGTCAATAGGAATCGGGGGAAAGCTCTCCACTGGCTGGATTCATACCCGCTAGCACAAAATATGATGGTTATGGTTGTTGGAGACACCATCATCTCAGCCCCAGGACATCGCTGCAAGAGTTCTTCAGGGCAGTGTCCTAGGCCCAACCATCTTCAACTGCTTCATCAATGACCTTCCCTCCATCATAAGGTCAGAAGTGGGGATGTTCGCTGAAGATTGCAGTGTTCTGTTCCATTTGCAACTCCTCAGATAATGAAGCAGTCGGTGCCTGCATGCAGCAAGACCTGGACGACATTTAGGCTTGGGTTGATAAGTAGCAAGTAACATTCACGCCACAAAAGTGGCGGGCAATGACTACCTCCAACAAGCGAGAGTCTAACCACCTCCCCTTGATATTCAACGGCATTACTATTGTCGAATCCCCCACCATCAACATCCTGGGGGTCACCATTGACCAGAAACCTAACTGGACCAGCCACAATAATACTGTGGCAACAAGAGCAGGTCAGAGGCTGGGTATTCTGCAGCGAGTGTCTCACCTCCCGACTCCCCAAAGCCTTTCCACCATCTACAAGGCACAAGTCAGGAGTGTGATGGAATACTTTCCACTTGCCTGGATGAGTGCAACTCCAACAACACTCAAGAAGCTCGACAACATCCAGGACAAAGCAGCTCACTTGATTGGCACCCCATCCGCCACCTTAAACATTCACTTTCTCCATTACTGGCGCACCCTGGCTGCAGTCTGTACCATCTACAAGATGCACTGCAGCAACTCGCCAAGGCTTCTTCAACAACAGCGGTTCCAGAAGACAGCTCACCACCACCTTCTCAAGGGCAATTTGGGATGGGCAGTAAATGCTGGCCTTGCCAGTGACGCCCACATCCCATGAACGAATAAAAAAAAATGTAATTACCAAATTATATTCATGACCCCTCATATGTGAAACAAGACATTATTCATGCACAAATGTTTTGATAGCAAAACAAGTAGTAAATCATTTACTCTGAAAGCAATGAAAATAAGCTGAAGGGCTTGGTAACACATACAAATAGGTTAGTATCTAGCATTTAGCTGTGGTTCAGGAAACCATCACTTGATTTTGATAAGCTTTGTTCATCTGTGGAAGAAATCTTTTGATTTCCTGTATCTCAGTTTGGACTTCAAAGGGTGCTAGCGGTACAACCAGGCAGTGCACTCCCAGCTCTTCAGTGAGACAGAGGCTGGAGACTCCATGTTGGTAGATGAAACCTCATGTATGTTATGATACAGTCGCTGATTCAGGAGTATTATGAAGAGAGTTAGCGAAGGGTTGTACCTTTTTTTGTACAAGACAAAATTTCTGTAATCAAGTGAAATCTGCTAGATTACTTTTCCATTGCTGTCTACTTACTGGGGAGAAAAAATGGGTTGCTTTGCGCCTCCAGTTAGCGCCCTCTAATGGGGCGCAAAGCAACTAGCGCCCAGGCGCGACGCCGCCAGCGCAATTCAGTGGGAGGTTAGCGGCGGCGCTAACCGGTAGCGCCTCGCGGCGCTGCATCACCGGCAATGACGTCATCGCTGTGCGCAGCGCCCCGGCCGCGATCTTTGTGAGCGCCCCCTGACTTACCGCCGGACGCTTTGTCCGACAGGGTCAGGGGGGGCCTACTTGCATCCGGGGAGGCGCAATTTAAAGGCGAGGTGCGGCCATTCTTGTTGCTGGCCGCCTGCCAGCGCTCCCGTCCCCGGCCTCCTGAACGCCCCCCCCGGCCGCGGAGTGCCGGCTGCGCTCCAAGAGCCCAGCACTTCTCTTGAACCGGGAAAAATTCGGTTGATTTAGGCCTCCAGTTAACGCCCTCTTAGGGCGCTAACGGGGGCGCAAAGCAACTAGCGCCCAGGGACGGCGCCGCTAATGCCTCCCGCAAAATTCAGCGGGAGGTTAGCGGCGGCGGTAACCGTTAACGCCCCGCGGTGGTGCGCCTTCGGCGATGTCGTCATCGCCCCGGCCGCAATCTTCGGTAGCGCCCCGACTTACTGCCAGACGCTATGTCCGGCAGGGTCAGGGGGGCCTACTTGCAGCCGGGGCACGCAAATTAAAGGGGAGGTGCCAGACGGCCATTTTTGTTGCTGGCTGCCTGCCAGCACCTGCCCCCGTTGCTGTTCCCGGCCTCCTGTGAAGCCCCCTGCAGGGTGCCGGCTGCACTCAGTGAGCCCGCCACTCCTCTTCTTGAAAGCCGGGCTCTTTTGCCAGCATTCCGATCCCTGGTGGCCCAACTGGGCCCCGGGTCGCGCTGTGCAAGGCCCCTCCCCTTTAATAAGGGGAGGAAGGCTTGCAGTACCGTGGTGTGACATGCCATGACATGGCGCTGCAGCACGTAGCACTGCGATATTCACTCGTAGCGCCCCAAGAGGGAGGCGAGGCGCTTCCAGTAGTGCCCAGCCTCCCTCTTGGTGCGCTACCAGTGAATTTCAGGCATGGGGAACTAATATTTTAGGGCGCTAAAAAGAAGTTAGCGCCCCAATGGGGGCGGAACCCAATTTTGCCCCCATAATCTTATCGCTCATCACTTCACCTCCCGCCTTCCTATTTCCCCATATATATATGACCTCCAGGACTCACAAGGAACGCCTGGGGCTCTGCTGTCCAAGGCTCCCACTATTCCCTAGACACGAGACTTTCGGAACACCCTTCTCTTGTGACTTACCTTGCTGACAGTAGCCTTCACTTGGTGCTGGCGGGCAGCCCTTCATCACCCAAAACAGCTGAGCAGCTGACTAATGCCATTAAAATGAGGTGGTGGCAGTTAAAATCTGCCGGGCCTCCGACTCAAACTCCCAGGCAGGAATATCGTTCGCTCCCGCTGGCTTCCTACTGGGAGTTATCACTGGCCCTTTAGGAATCCAAAGTTAACAATAAGATGGTAGCAGAGTTCAGCACAATTTGAGAAAAGCATTCAATCTACTTGTATAAATCATCATCATGGTTCGCTCTTCGATATCGAGGAAGACAGACATCTCATTTTTTGCAGTGAATTCTTTGGTGACTGATGAGATCAATTTTTGATCGGAATGAATATTCGCAGAGAGAACAGTGGATCTCGGATAAACCAGGTTGGGAATCTGGATTTTTCAAGTGAGACTTGTGTAAATAGTGTTACTAAGTATAACCAGTCTTGTTTTTAGCATCTATTATTTAAAAGCTGAAAATAAAACTGGTACTCTATTTGTTGACAAGATGGACTACCCATTTGTGCAAGGAATAATAATATTAAGGGTTTATTGATAATATTGATATCATCATGCAATAAATAATTACATGACAACTCACTTAGTTTGTAAATACTTTGTCAATGAAATGCAGTCACCGATTTGCATTGACATCAGCAATTCAACAATAAGATTAGAATTATTGTATACATTTTGTAAGTGTACATTTTCTATTAGAAAGTTATTTTTGTAAAAATCATTGGGTTAAAGATTGTGCTGTACCAAACAGTGTGCCCGCTGTGATGCAATTTGTTCCATAAATTGAAAAGTGGTGGTTTTGCAAAGCAGTTCCCTTTTGAAAGCAAGCTCAACTTGCTACCCCTCTATAAACCCTCCCGACAGTGATTACTGAAAAAGAATTTGTTTGACTCACCAAGCCTTTGCATGTAGAAAGTGCCACTGAAGAGTTGCTGCGAGATATTAGAGCACCTTGGTAGAAGCACAGCTCCCCTGGGTGATAATGCTCTACCAATTTTAAGCCTTGTTTTCCCAAAGTCTGAACTGTAAATCCAGGAGGTATTAGGCCTTCAGAAGTTCTTAGTTCCAAATGAAAGTCCTGGCCAAACCCATTGAGTTTGAAGTAGAGGGATTCATCACCAACATTATGAACTGATCGCTTCTTTCTCTGCTGATGGATTACTGTGTGAGAGATATAATCCCCAATGCTGTCAGCTTCATATGGAGTCACAATTTCGTATTCTGCAAAAGTACAACCATATCCGTTACTGGGTTGGTCTTAAAGCTGCACTGCCTCATAAAACATATAGTTAACACCTAATTTTTTTTTTAAATCACATTTACAATGCATCCAATTTTGAAATTATTTAAATTTTATTGGTCAGAAGTATATGTATTTTGTACACTTGTTACAAGTTTCAGGGTGCTCAGTCTTAATGCTCCTTAAAATCACTTCAAGTGTAAGGTTACCAAAAAATGTAGGAAGGAATAATTGCCTATATTTGAGAGATTTTCCAGAGATAAATATATTTAGAAATTCATATGGACATTAAAAAAATATGGAAACCAACTCACATTTAAAATAAGATGCTTTAAAGCTTTGTAAATATTATAATCAAAACTTTAAACAAAACAAAATATGTACAACACATGCATACACATACAACTCTAGACAGATATGGAAAGAAGAATTAGCAAATAAGGAATCTGTCATGATGAAATGGCAGCATGGACTGAAAAAAATTACATAAACAACAAAATGAACGGTACACTTAATGGGACAGGTATCTATAGAAAATTGATAGTGAATTATTCAAAAGTCAATAGTCCCCATAGCTAGTGGTACCTGGTTCAGATAGGATCAAGTACAGTACTTACTGAAACATGCAAGTGGAATTGTAAATTCAAGGAACATTGAAGACATTACAGATGCATGAATCTAAAACTCAAACATCGTTTTTTTCAAATACCAAAGAGCAAAAGACAAGTCAATGGCATCATCCTCCCCCACCTGCCGCTCTTCCCCACCCCAACCACACCCTCTACCTCCTCTATATTAATATTTATTTTCCCTGCTCCTTGGGTCTGGCTCATACAATATCCCCATTATAAATTATGAGCAGATAGCCTGCTCCTGGGCCTTTGCCAATTCCACAACCTTAGATTCTGCCTTTTTTTCCCCTGAAGGGTTACATCTGTCAATCCTGCTTAGCATGTCCCACTGGGCTCAACTGAAGTGCGAACTTTCCATGTGGGAAAATCACAACCATGAAGCTGCATCCTGCCACTCCATGGCTCAATTCTCTAAAACAAGTCAAGACAGAGCTGGACAATGCTTTTTGTCTGGCATGAACAATAAAAGGTCATTGGCTTTCCTTTAATACAACTCTTTAGTTCAAGTCATTCATGGAAAGAAAAATTACATACAAAGCAAGTTGTCAAGAAACACGAAAATCATTCACGTAAACTTTGTATCACAGATCTTTAAAAAAAAATTGAGATTGAGATACTATTGATAAACTGCATGAGTTTCACTTTTGTGGTTTATATCTTGATGTATTGGTCCCGTATAATTCATTTCAGTCTGTGCATCATCTTATATAGAAGAAACATAACTGTACAACAATTATTTTTGGTAACAGAATAAATTTTACATTTTTTTTTCTCCCCGATCTCTTGAAGCTGCTGACCCTTACTGAGGTACCAGCACCTCAACCAAGTGGCCATTCCTCCTTTAGGAGCCTAGACTGCAAGTACTAACAAACTATTTAACCACATGGGGCATCATAGCCAAGCCCATTCTTGTCCTTACCTGATGTTCACAGACAATGCACGTGCCAGCAGGATCACTGGACGGCAGTCAGGAGCAGGTAATCGGATTGGTTCTTCCCCTCCCTAACTCAGGGCAACTGTAGCACCCCAACTGCTGCGTCAACTGAGATCAGCTTACTCCGCACAGACAAAAGGATCAAACCTGAAACTTTTGATCTATACTGCTCAATACCATAACCAAGAGATGAATTCTGGAGCTTAAAGGCTCGTGACTGTCCTGTTGAATCTGACTGCAATACTGATTTTAACTGTTATGCCTTAGATGACTAATTTTGCACTTAGATCGGAGCCACACACAGAAGTACTGAAAGTTTTGGTAGTAACTTGTCTGATTACGCTCCTGTGAAGCACCTTGGGAAGTTTTACTATGTTAAAGGCACTATATAAATACAACTTGTAGGAATCACTGGAATTTAACAGCGCATCTAACCATGTTTATACTAATAAAACATACATTGCAATGTCTAGGAATACTGTGGATTTTGCAAAAGGGTATTGAAATTCCTTTTCTTTCCAGGTTACCAGTAAATCTGTGTCTGAATCAAGATGCTGAAGGCAGGAGTTATTCCATGAATCGATGTGAACAAGCAATTGCATGTTTTTATGGGTGATTAAGTGTGTCTATATAAATAGCACATAGTGTAGATAAGGTAAGTAAGTGACATCCAGCTGTTGGGTTATTTTGTATAAAGTGAAGATTGAGGTTATAGTCAGTCAAGAAGATATTTCCAGCAACTATACTGCTTATGAGAGTCCCCTCTACACATGTAAACAATACATTATAATGGCTTATTGATCAATAATGGCAGTGCTGCAAACACAAATAATACTCTGGAAAGAAAAACAGATGTTTTATTGCAGGTACAAGAGTGTAGATGCTCTTTGGTGATTATTGAACAGGAAAATAATTAGCACAGGAGTCACTATGAGTTGGACAATTGATTCAGAAACAAGGGCAAGTGCCATAACATGTTCAGCTATTTGATTTGTGACTGTGCTTTTATTGTGTAATTTAGCTCAACATGTAAATCAAAACTCAAGTTTCCTAGGATACATAATCTACTTAAATGACTAATTATGGAGGAAAATAATCCCATTCATTATTCTATGTAATGATACTGAACATACACACTAAAAAGGATTACTTCATGAATTAAGCAGGCATTTAGTGATGTACATAACACTTGAACACCCGAACTCTTGAAACCTGGTAAAGCAAGTTCTTAATTTCCAGAGCACTAGTACAGCATTTCAAACCAGAGGGTTCAGCATTCCAACCTTTCACTTTAAGATTACAATGACTACAAGTTAATCAAAGCCACCATACTACACAGCTGTTTCACTTTTTAAGTGCAGTATCACACATTCTACTTAAAAATATAATTTTAACTGGGACTTCAAACAATTCATGATCAACACAATTTTTAAAAAACATATGGGGTTGCTTTAAATAGAAAGGCATAAGAATAAGGGGGATGGTGGAAGTTTAAAAATAAATCCAGAGTCCCCATGAGGCATCCAACCATGTAAAAGAGAAAATATACTTGTTTATACATGGGAAATATGTACAGACATTTTAATGCAACAGAACTTTCCATTAAATATTTGTTTCCATGGGAATATTAGCACTTCATATTGTCCTCTACATGTGGGGCCAACTGATTGAACACTAAATGATTGACAGTTTGAGGAGGCAGAGAAACCAGCAAGTTGTTATATTAAATGGATCACTCTCTGGACCACAATCTTTAGATTAATTATACAGTCAGATTTAGTGAGTACTATTTCTTACAGGTCTGGAATAAACTTTTGCTTAAGAGTACAAAGAGATTGGCCTGGAGTTTGCGGTCGGTACCTCCTTTGAAATCCACCGCAAGTTCGGGATTTTCGCATGCACGAAATCCGGAACTTGCGGTCTGTCGAGTACGAGTTGACAGGCCATCCATGCGGGCCATAAAAAAAGCAATCGCTGGCGCAGAGTTGGGCGATTTGCCCATTGACTGGCCAACAATTGCGCACAGAAATGTTATGGTTGATGCAAACAGACGCAGGGCCTGTTTGCATCAGCGTAAGGGATACCTCAAGCATTAATTAAACATCTTCATATCATAAGTTATACACATACACTTTATCAAATGCTGTTTCTGCAAATATTGGCCCGGATTACAGTTTTAATGATGTCTAAAATTATCAAAAATTTAATTTTTTAGCGAGGTTGGTGGAATGAAGCTACTTACGAATAAAAGTCCAATTCTGTAAATTGTAATTAGATCAGATTTCGGGATTCCATTACATCTTATTACAGGATTCCCTTTGGAAATGATTAAAATGGAATTCTGCTTTGTGATTGGAGGACCAGGCCTACGTGATCCCCGGTACACTTCCGCACCGCCTGCGTCCCTGAGAAATTACTCTGCCCTCCACCTCACAGCCTCATACCGCAAGTTTTTGCAGCCTCGCCGCCAGCAGGTAGGTGCGTAATTCTTTCGCGGGTCGGAGGCGTACGCCTTCAACTACAATTTTTGGCCCATTATGTACCAGTTTTTAAACTGATCGATCCACTGTTCATAGCTTTAGCACTAATATAGAAACAGGCACAGAAATAGTGTCAGTTTTAACATTCAAATATACAGACTATGGACCTTTTCCATTGTAAAACAGTTTCACTGTAATCAAAAGTCCACATTTGGGCTATAAACCCTTCAGCAATTCAGAGGATAGGTTTATATCCAAAACGTCGATTTTTGTCCTCTGCACAGATGCTGTCTGACCTGCTAGGAATTTCAGTGTTTTCTGTTTTTTTTGTATTCGGATTTCCAGCATTTGCAGTATTTTGCTTTTTGTTATCACTATAATCAAAATTGACTATTAAACAATTAGTCTCAATGTATAGAATTTTCAAGAAAAGACAAACAATCAAGGTCAAATTTAAAACGTATTCAGGTATTGCTTCAATATTTACAAGTGATTAAAATGGTTCTGCCATTATGCTTAATTCCATGGGTGAAGAGTCCGGAGTTCTAGCCCACTTCTCAATTCTGCACTACAGGGGAAACTGCAGCGGCAAAACCTTCTCACTGTCAGCTCGAGTTGTGTGATGGAGCACCCTCTAGCGTTTTGGTGTCGCCCGTTGCATTTCTAACATAGGACTCGATTTGTAACTACAAACGGTGCTTTTTTTCGCCACGTAAACATGAATGCAGCATGCCCCGAGTGTTGGTGTGGTGGGGGCAGTAGTGGCGCCAAACTTCTTGACACTCACCGCTGTTGTCACCCAGCTCCAGCGACCCAAACGGTGACACATGATGGACTGTCCTCTCGCCTCCAGCTACTGCAGCAGCAGTTGCGACATGAATGGCTTCACCAGCAAAGTCACTCTGAAAGATACAATCAGACATCAATAAACATGGATTGAAATAATGAATTTATCGGAAACTTTGCACTTGCAATGCGACCTGTTCTAATATATCCACATTCTCATTTGCAATACAGGAAAGACACACGGCCAAGTAAATACACAAGTCTAACGTGCCTTGAGGAGAAGTCCCATCAGTATCAGAAGCTGAAACACTCTTCTGAAAAACGACCCCCTGTCAATAACCGGCAAAGGGCCCATTGCATCCTCCAAAACCTGCATTGTTTTGTATGTTTTCAGTGTCAACGGAGGAAACTGTTCTTTTCACTGTAGCACCTGATGAAAAGTTTTTGATTTGGGAGGGGAAAAAAAACAGTTCAATAAATAAAAGTTTTGCTTCACAATCCTCCGAGTTTGCTGGTCGGGCTGCAGTGCGGCAGGCAGTCGGCTTGTGCTGACAGGTACATTGGGAGCGGGAGCCGCCTTCACCGCACCGGGAACCCCGGCTGAAAGTTGTCTCCAGCCGCTTTACACAGGCACTGCCCCCGGTGTCCTGCAGCCGGTTCTGCTCGCTCTCCTTTCTGGCGGTTGCTGAGGTGAATCCCGCACTCTGCTCTTTATAACCTGCTGCTCTGTGACCTGCAGGAAGCCGGCTCTCTCTGTCTGCCGTTGCTGTTAGTTTGCAGGCAATAGTGAAGCTAGAGCCGGTGCTGCTATTGCTCTTCCTCTGCAATGTGTTGACTGTATCTGTCTGCAGTACTGCACTGACTGAGCAGCAGCCCCAATGCCAGTGCCCTATCTCTCTTCACACACACACACTCTCTCACATGTGGCTTTGTGAGTAAATCTCTCTCCCTCTTCACTGACACACACCGGCTTTTTCGATTGACAGCCGGCTCTGGCCAATCAGCGAGCGCGGATAGCGCCGAGCTGCCAATCATTCCGCGCCAGGGGCGGGGCTGCTGATCCGGAGGTGGGCACGAGCTCAGTCTCACCCTGAGACCCAGGTCAGCCTCAGCTGACTGGAGGTACTTTGGGAAAGTATAGCCATTCCCAACCACAGGCACTATCCACACCTTTACGATTGCAGTCACGAACAAACCTATTTATAGTTAAAAAAGAGCAGTATTCAAAGAGTTAAATACATACACTGTACTCCGTTTCCCACATTACAATAGTGACTACACTCCAAAAGTACTTCCTTGACAGTGAAGCGCTTTGAGACGTCTGCTGGTCGTGAAAGGCGCTATATAAATGCAAGTCTTTCCTTACTCATTTTTGCAGTTTTCATATTGTGCTCAGCAAAGTCAGGGCGCAAATCAATTTCTAGGCCATAATCGCCTTCAGTCCCACTCACTGACTCATCCTCTTTCACTGATTCACACTCACACTCTTAAACACTCATTCACCCACTCACTCAAAAACTCTCTCAATTCCTTACCGTCACTCCACCTTTGAAACCGACCGCAACTTCGGATTTGGCGCATGCGCTGTGCCTGACCCCCCACAGAGCCGGCAATCTGTGTAATCACCAAATCAGGGAAACTGATGAAAACTTCGGCTCTTCCGCAGTAATTACGCTGTTAAATTCCCCACTAAAAGTTAGACCCAAAGGGATTAGGTGTAACTGGAGTTTTAACAGCATATTGACTGCTAAACAAATGTTTAAGGGCCTGGAAAACTAATTTTAATTTTGTGCAATGTGAAATTTGTCCATTTGAATAAAAATTACAATTTTTAAGAAACTTTTCAAAAACTTTTTTTTAAAGTTTGTCCATCTTTATTTCAGGTTTGCTTTTTCCCCGTGTGAGAGCCCCAATCTTTGTTTTGCTCTCTCTAACTAGTTTAAAAAGTTAGAATTAAGAGCTTACTCACTTCCTTGTTTGCTGTCTGTGAGAATTCTGCAGTTTGATTGGCTGCTCAGACGGTTTGTTGACGTTCGCACAAGGGGCTCCCCACTACACTTTGAATTAAAAGTTGGAAAACCCGAAGTTCTCGACACAGGATCGCGAGATCCTGGTGCGACGCGTACTTCAAGGCCAGCGGCGAACACCTTCACTTCGCTGCTGACTGCAAATTCCGGGCCATACACTTACTTTCCTATTCAGTCTCACTCTCTTATACTCACTCTCAATCTCTCATTTCCTCACATAATCTTTTACGCAATCACACTTTCCCTCACTCTCTCTTGCTCACTTAGACCTTTGCGCTCTCACTCACTCTCACTGCTTCACTTACTCACTCCCACTCTCTCGCCCATTTTACTCTCATGTCCATTTACTCTCTCACACATTCACAGTCACTCAGTTTCATAATTATTATCTCATACTCTCATTTTTTCTCACCCTCATATTCACTCATTCACATTCAAGCTCATGCACTTACACATTCTCTTGCACTTACTCACTCACACACTCTCACTCAGTAACTCAGCCACTTTACCCAAGGGGAAATGGAACTGTACCCTAATCCCAGGGTGAGAGAGGACTGTACCCTTATCTCAGGGTGCGAGGGATTGAATTCCTTTTAAATCTCTTTCTCTCTGTTCTAACCTCTCTCACCAACTTATTTCCACTTCCTCCTCGCCCTTTCGTTCATTGGGACCCCCGAGACAGACCCCTACATTCACTAGTAGCACAGTATCAGAAGCCCTAAAGTGAAAGTCTGTCCATGGAATCAGTGTCTAAAGTTAGGCAAGGATACAAAAACAAAATGGAGTCCTGTGTAACTTTTGAGACAAATGTAAGTGGAGAATGTTGTGATGTAACATCTTTTTCAGCTAATATGATTCCACTAAGAGCCTTGGGAAATGTGTCTATGTTAAAGTTGGTTGATGTTGAGTTTAATTTGACCTCCAACCATCCTAAGGCCATCCCCACGCCTCCACTACTCGCCTTCAAGCAGCCGCCTAACCTCAAAAGTACCATAGTTCGCAGCAAATTACCCAGCTGTCAGGAGAACAGCGACCACGACACCACACAACCCTGCCACAGCAACCTCTGCAAGACATGCCAGATCATCAACACAGATACCATCATCACACGTGAGGACACTACCCACCAGGTACATGGTACATACTCATGTGACTCGGCCAACGTTGTCTACCTGATACGTTGCAGGAAAGGATGCCCCGGAGCATGGTACATCGGCGAGACCATGCAGACACTGAGACAATGTATGAACGGACACCGTGCAACAATCGCCAGGCAGGATTGTTACCTCCCAGTCGGGGAACACTTCAGCAGTCAAGGACATTCAGCCTCGGATCTGCGGGTTAGCGTTCTCCAAGGCGGCCTTCGAGACACACGACAACGCAAAATCATCGAGCAGAAACTGATAGCCAAGTTCCGCACCCATGAGGACGGCCTCAATAGGGATATCGGGTTCATGTCACACTACAGAACGTGACTCGACATCGTTGTCTGTCTTTCCAGTTTTTAAAAAAAAACACAAAATAAACCAAAACAAAAAAAAAGTTAAAAGCTCAACTGCAGATGGCAGGATTTGACACGTTGGACCCCCTGTGACCCATCTCATTGTCTTGGCTGTGCTCTGGTGTGTCTTTGATGTAATGCCTCCCTGAAAGATTGTATCTCTGCAGACAAATTGCTTTCTGTGTTTATATACTGTGTCATACTGTAGATTCCCTCATTGTACCTTTACCTGACGAAGGGGCAACAGCTCCGAAAGCTTGTAATTTTAAATAAATCTGTTGGACTATAACCTGGTGTTGTGCGACTTCTCATTTTTGAGTTTAATTTGGTGTAATCTTAATGTTAAGTTCTAAATTGGATTAATTAATGGACAGTGTGCCCTCAATTTCCTGATATATAGGGCCAGCAGGTATAGCTTTCTGATGGTAGCACATTATTCAGAAAATTATTTCCATAAATCACCAGTGTGAGTTTCCTTTCTGCTTTTATTGTTCCCAACAACATATCAAGTACTGATCAGAGGTGTATTCGGACCACATGGAAACTGCTTCATTGAGCTTTTCTGTAGACTTAGTTTTAAACTACGATTCTGCTAAATTTCCTCAAAGCACTCATCTCGAATATTTTTCAGGTACGTAGAATCATCCATCACGTCCACTGTTTGCCTTCAATCTGTACAATAGTTCAGATTGAATAGAAATCACTTTTTCTCTTGTTTCCTTTCTCAACATGAAACACACAATACTCATTTCTTAACTATTATTAGCTATTTCCTATGATTTTGTTAAGTTCCTGAAATGGTGAGTTTTGTTCTTTTTTCAATCTCCTGCTTTTGTAGTTTCACTAGCTTTTCTCTGGTTCCTCATCATACTTGTTTCATAAAAAGATAGCAGTGTGAAAAATAGCTTCTTTTCCCAAAGGTTTGACATGATTTTTCTTTTACTGAGACTTAGGCTCATGTGGATATGCATCTCCACAGAAATAACACACCTTGTCTTGAGTTAAAAAGTGTCTATTTGGTTTCCATTGCTTAATATTTAACTTCTCGATAGGTGTCTCACTTTCCACATCTTCTGCTTTGCTTACTGGGACCATGCTAGTTGCAACACTACATTTAGATTACTGTTCTCTAACTAATGTCAACAAAATTTTAAGCCCATCATTTGATAACCTGCATTTGAATCTCACAATACATATTCTGGAATTCACATTCACTACTGACTACTTGAATCATGTACAGAATTGATCTACTATCTCTTCCACATTCTGATGAGGCCAATGAAAGAGATTGTTACAAACAAATGTATTTTTGGGGGAGTTAAATGATTGAGACACGGGAGAATTTTAACGCCCGATGACAGGCGGGAGAGGGATGGGAGGGGTGTTGAAATTTCAAAAATCTGAAATCCAACCCCAAAACGTCTCTGGTTTTAATGGAGACAGGTTGGGGGGTGGACGATTAACCTGCTCTCGAGAATTGGGTCAGTTATTTAAATCTGTTAATGAGGCTGTGTGCCTCAGGTTTTAGCAACCATTTATATTTAATGTCTGCAGGCCGGTTTTACCAAGGCTTGGGAAAGCCAGAAGTTGAAGAGAGGTGAGAAATGTCGGATCCAACAGGTAAGTGCCTTTCCAGCACTGCTTGTGGGCCAGGAGAAGCAGGAGTGCTTCCCTCCCGGCCCCCCAGGCTAAACTGTTTCCCTCTCCGTGATCAGCCTCCCTTCCCGTGATCACTTCAACCGCCCGACCCACGATCACTTCAACCCCCAACCCAGGATCATTTCAACTCCCTGACCCACGATCTCCCCTCCAACCCACGATCTCTCCCCGACCCGCGGAGGTACTGGCCATAATCTTCCAATCCTCCTTAGAAATTGGGGTGGTGCTAGAGGACTGGAGAATTGCAAAAGTTACACCATTGTTCAAAAAAGGGGGTAAAGGTAAACCCAGCAACTATAGGCCAGTCAGTTTAACCTTGGTAGTAGGGAAGCTTTTAGAAACAATGGCCCAAAAATTCGGCCTAATACAGGAGAGTACGCACTGTGTACTCACCCGTATTAGATCCCGAAGTGCCTTTCCTGCATGCACTGCGCATGCGCGGGAAACCGGCACTTCCGGTATGGCGAAGGGGGCGGTTCCTAGGTGAACCGCGTGCGCACTACAGGCTGCGCGCACGCAGTGCACTTAGGTTTTTTTTCAGGTTTCAACGCGAGGGTAAGTATGGAAGATTATACACATGTAAAAAGGAGGCGTAAGACCCCTTTTGAACAAGGTAAGTAGTTAATTAAGTATAATTTTTAATTTTTTTCAACAGGTTTATCTTTTTTAGAGACTTTAAAGAAAGGTAAGTTTATTTTTATAACTTTAAATTTTTTTTTTAATTTTTTCAAAAATTTAAATTTTTGTTTAAGGTGGTTAATTTATTTAACTATAGTTATTTTATTAATGTAATGGTTTTAAAAAAAATTTATTTGAGGTTTAGCTGTTCTTTTGGGGTCTCTTTCAATTCACAGATTTAACATGTCTCCTGTCAAATCTATGAATGAAAGATAGTCTGCTGCCATTAGCTCTCCATGGCCCACGTGATCCCAGAGGTCGCATCGCACTAACTGCGCCCCTGGGACACGCACACACTGCGCGCCGGCACTAGGGAGAGGCCCAGGACCCGAAGTTCCTGTGGGCCCAAAACACAACGGCCGGCGTGGAGTGTGATATCGCGCGCGATCCTTACCCCCGCGGCAAGCCGGAGAGGCCAATTTCTGGGCCAATAATCAGCGACAAAATTAACAGTCACTTGGACAAGTGTGGATTAATTAAGAAAAGCCAGCACGGATTTGTTAAAGGCAAATTGTGTTTAATTAACTTGATCGAGTTTTTTGATGAGGTAACAGAGAGTGTTGATGAGGGCAATGCCGTTGGCGTGGTGTACATGGACTTCCAAAAGGCATTCGACAAAATGTCACATAATAGGCTTGCCAGCAAAGTTGAAGCCCATGGAATAAAAGGGACAGTGGCAGTATGGATACAAAATTGGCTAAGTGACAGGAAACAGAGAGGAGTGGTGAACGGTTGTTTTTTCGGACTGGAGGAAGGGAAACAGTGGTGTTCCCCGGGGGTCGGTTCTAGGACCATTGCTTTGCTTGATATATATTTATGACTTGGATGTGGGTGTACAGGGCACAATTTCAAAATTTGCAGATGACCCAAAACTTGGAAGTATAGTGAACAGTGAGGAGGATAGTGATAGACTTCAAGAGGACATTGACAGGCTGGTGGAATGGGCGGACAAGTGGCAGATGAAACTTAACGCAGAAATGTGTGAAGTGATACATTTTGATAGAAAGAATGAGGAGAGGAAATATAAACTAAAGGGTACAATCCGAAAGGAGGAGCACGAACAGAAAGACCATGGGGTATATGTGCACAAATCGTTGAAGGTAGCAGGGCAGGTTGAGAAAGCAGTAAAAAAGCACACGGGATGCTGGGCTTCATAAATAGAGGTATAGAATACAAAAGCGTGGAAATTATGATGAACCTTTATAAAACACTGGTTCGGCCTCAACTGGAGTATTGTGTTCAATTCTGGGCATCGCACTTTAGGAAGGATGTGAAGGCCTTAGAGAGGGCGCAGAAAAGATTTACAAGAATGATTCCAGGGATGAGGGATTTCAGTTACATGAATAAACTGGAGAAGCTGGGGTTATTCTCCTTAGAGCAGAGAAGATTGAGAGGAGATTAGATAGACGTGTTCAAAATCATGAGGGGTCTGGACAGAGTAGATAGAGAGAAACTGTTCCCATTGGCAGAAGGGTCGAGAACCAGAGGACACAGATTTAAGGTGATTGGCAAAAGAACCAAAGGCGACATAAGAAAAAGCTTTTTTACGCAGCGAGTGGTTAGGATCTGGAATGCACTGCCTGAAAGGGTGGTGGAGACAGACTCAATCACAGCTTTCAAAAGGGAGTTGGATAAGTACGTGAAAGAAAAAAAATTGCAGGGCTGCGGGGAAAGAGCGGGGGAGTGGGTCTAGCTGAAGTGCTCTTGCAGAGAGCCGGCACAGGCTCGACAGGCCGAATGGCCTTCTTCCGTGCTGTAACCATTCTATGATTTTATGATTCTATGACCCACGGTCTCCCGCCGACCCATGATCTCCCCCCACCCACGATCTCCCCTCCCCCCTGACCCACGATCTCCCCTCCCCCCTGACCCACGATCCCCCCTCCCCCCTGACCCACGATCTCCCCTCCCCCCTGACCCACGATCCCCCCTCCCCCCTGACCCACGATCCCCCTCCCCCCTGACCCACATCTCCCCTCCCCCTGACCAACGATCTCCCCTCCCCCTGACCCACGATCTCCCCTCCCCCCTGACCCACGATCCCCCCTCACCCCTGACCCACAATCTCCCCTCCCCCCTGACCCACGATCTCCCCTCCCCCCTGACCCACGATCTCCCCTCCCCCCTGACCCACGATCCCCCCTCCCCCCTGACCCACAATCTCCCCTCCCCCCTGACCCACGATCTCCCCTCCCCCCGACCCACGATCTACCCTCCCCCTGACCCACGATCCCCCCCCCTGACCCACGATCTCCCCTCCCCCCTGACCCACGATCTCCCCTCCCCCCTGACCCACGATCTCCCCTCCCCCTGACCCACGATCTCCCCTCCCCCCTGACCCACGATCTCCCCTCCCCCCTGACCCACGATCTCCCCTCCCCCACGACCCACGATCTCCCCTCCCCCCTGACCCACGATCTCCCCTCCCCCCTGACCCACGATCTCCCCTCCCCCCTGACCCACGATCTCCCCTCCCCCCTGACCCACGATCTCCCCTCCCCCACGACCCACAATCTCCCCTCCCCCCGACCCACGATCTCCCCTCCCCCCTGACCCACGATCTCCCCTCCCCCCTGACCCACGATCTCCCCTCCCCCTGACCCACGATTTTCCCTCCTGACCCACGATCCCCCCCTTGACCCACGATCTTCCCACCCCCGACCCACGATCTCTCCCCAACTCACGGTCTCCGCTCCAACCCACAATCTCCCTCCGAATCATGATCTCCCACTGACCCACGATCTCCCTCTCCGACCCATGATCACCTCTCTGACCCACGATCTTCCCTCTGACCCACAATCTCCTTCCAACACACAATCTCACCCTGACCCATGATCCCACCCTCCCCACGACCCACGATCTCCGCCCGACCCACAATCTCCACCCAATTCAATGTCTTCCCAGCGCAGATCTCTCCGTTCCGTGATGTCCTCCCCAACTACTCCCCCCGATCCACCCCCACCCCAACCCCGATCTCTCCCTCCCTCTCTCCTCACCACCTCCACCCCGATCTCTCCGTCCCTCTCTCCTCAGCACCCCCGATCTCTCCCTCCCTCTCTCCTCACCACCCCCACCCTGATCAGTCCCTCCCTCCTACCTCCACCAGCCCCAGCGATCTCTCCGTCCCTCTCTCCTCACCACCAGCCCCAGCCCAATCTCTCCGACCCTCTCTCCTCAGCCCCCCACCCTGACCTCTCCCTCCCTCTCTCCTCACCACCCCCCCCCGATCTCTCAATCCCTCTCTCCTCACCACCCCCCCGATCTCTCCCTCCCTCTCTCCTCACCCCCCCAACCTGATCTCCTGCCCTCCCTCTCTCCTCAGCCGACTCTCCCTCCCTCTCCTCACCACCCCACCCCGATCTCTCCGTCCCTCCTCTCCTCACCCCCCCACCCTGATCTCTCCTCCCCTCTCTCCTCACCACCCCCACGATCTCTCCCTCCCTCTCTCCTCACCACCCCCCCCCCGATCTCTCCCTCCCTCTCTCCTCATCCCTCCTTCCTGATCTCTCCCTCCCTCTCTCCTCACCACCCCCCGATCTCTCCCTCCCTCTCTCTTCACCCCCCCATCCTGATCTCTCCCACACTCTCTCCTCACCATCTCCCCCGCCGATCTCTCACACCCTCTCCCCTCACCATCCCTCCCCCGATCTCTCCCTCCCTCTCTCCTCACCCCCCGATCTCTCCCTCCCTCTCTCCTCACCCCCCCTGATCTCTCCCACCCTCTCTTCTCACCACCACCCCGATCTCTCCCTCCCTCTCTCCTCACAATCCCTCCCCCGATCTCTCCCTCCCTTTCTCCTCACCCCCCACACCCTGATCTCTCCCTCCCTCTCTCCTCACCACCACCCCCGATCTCTCCCTCCCTCTCTCCTCACCAAACCCCCCCGATCTCTCCATCCCTCTCTCCTCACCAACCCCCACCCCGATCTCTCCCTCCCTCTCTCCTCACCCCCCCCGATCTCTCCTTCCCTCTATCCACACCAGCGCCTCCCGATCTCTCCCTCCCTCTCTCCTCAACCCCCCACCCTGATCTCTCCCTCCCTCTCTTCTCGGCCCCCACACCCTGATCTCTCCCTCCCTATCTCCTCACCCCCCCGAGATCTCTCCCTCCCTCTATCCTCACCACCCCCCGATCTCTCCCTCCCTCTCTCCTCACCCCCCACACCCTGATCTCTCCCTCCCTCTCTCCTCACCACCACCCCCGATCTCTCCCTCCCTCTCTCCTCACCACCCTCCCCCGATCTCTCCCTCCCTCTCTCCTCACCATCCCTCCCCGATCTCTCCCTCCCTCTCTCCTCACCACCCTCCCCCGATCTCTCCCTCCCTCTCTCCTCACCATCCCTCCCCCGATCTCTCCCTCCCTCTCTGCTCACCATCCCTCCCCTGATCTCTCCCTCCCTCTCTCCTCACCACCTCCCACCCCGATCTCTCCCTCCCTCTCTCCTCACCACTCCCCCCGATCTCTCCCTCCCTCTCTCCTCACCACCCCCACCCCGATCTCTCCCTCCCTATCGCCTCACCACTCCCCCCGATCTCTCCCTCCCTCTCTCCTCACCACCCCCACCCTGATCTCTCCCTCCCTCTCTCCTAACCACCTCCCCCGATCTCACCTTCCCTCTCTCCTCATCCCCCCGATCTCTCCCTCTCTCTCTCCTCACCACCCCCACCCCGATCTCTCCCTCCCTCTCTCCTCACCACTCCCCCCGATCTCTCCCTCCCTCTCTCCTCACCACCCCCACCCCGATCTCTCCCTCCCTATCTCCTCACCACTCCCCCCGATCTCTCCCTCCCTCTCTCCTCACCACCCCCACCCCGATCTCTCCCTCCCTCTCTCCTAACCACCTCCCCCGATCTCACCCTCCATCTCTCCTCACCCCCCGATCTCTCCCTCTCTCTCTCCTCACCCCCACACCCCGATCTCTTCGTCCCTCTCTCCTCACCACCCCCCGATCTCTCCCACCCTCTTTCCTCACCCCCCCCACCCTGATCTCTCCCTCCCTCTCTCCTCAGCCCCCCCGATCTCTCCTTCCCTCTCTCCTCACCACCCCCACCCCGATCTCTTCGTCCCTCTCTCATCACCAGCACCCCGATCTCTCCCTCCCTCTCTCCTCACTACCCCCACCCCGATCTCTTCGTCCCTCTCTCCTCACCCCCCCACCCTGATCTCTCCCTCCCTCTCTCCTCACCACCCCCCCGATCTCTCCCTCCCTCTCTCCTCACCACCCCCACTCCGATCTCTTCGTCCCAATCTCCTCACCACCACCCCGATCTCTCCCTCCCTCTCTCCTCACCCCCCCACCCTGATCTCTCCCTCCCTCTCTCCTCAGCACCCCCGATCTCTCCCTCCCTCTCTCCTCACCACCACCACCCTGATCTCTCCCTCCCTCTCTCCTCACCATCCCCCCGATCTCTCCCTCCCTCTCTCCTCACCACCCCCACCCCGATCTCTTCGTCCCTCTCTCCTCACCCCCCCACCCTGATCTCTCCCTCCCTCTCTCCTCACCACCCCCCCGATCTCTCCCTCCCTCTCTCCTCACCACCCCCCCGATCTCTCCCTCCCTCTCTCCTCATCCCCCCATCCTGATCTCTCCCTCCCTCTCTCCTCACCACCCCCAACCCGATCTCTTCGTCCCTCTCGCCTCACCCCCCCACCCTGATCTCTCCCCGCCTCTCTCCTCACCACCCTCACGATCTCTCCCTCCCTCTCTCCTCACCACCCCCCCGATCTCTCCCTCCCTCTCTCCTCATCCCCCCTTCCTGATCTCTCCCTCCCTCTCTTCTCACCACCCCCCCGATCTCTCCCTCCCTCTCTCCTCACCCCCCCATCCTGATCTCTCTCACACTCTTTCCGCACCATCTCCCCCGCCGATCTCTCACACCCTCTCTCTTCACCACCCCCCCGATCTCTCCCTCCCTCTCCCCTCACCATCCCTCCCCCGATCTCTCCCTCCCTCTCTCCTCACCACCCCCGATCTCTCCCTCCATCTCTCCTCATCAACCCCCCCGATCTCTCCCTCCCTCTCTCCTCACCCCCCCTGATCTCTCCCTCCCTCCCTCCTCACCACCCCCCTGATCACTCCCTCCCTCTCTCCTCACAATCTCTCCCCCGATCTCTCCCTCCCTCTCTCCTCACCACCACCCCGATCTCTCCCTCCCTCTCTCCTCACCACCCCCACCCCGATCTCTCCCTCCCTCTCTCGTAACCACCCCGATCTCTCTCTCCCTCTCTCCTCACCCCCCCGAATTTTCCCTCTCTCCTCACCACCACCCCGATCTCTCCCACCCTCTCTCCTCACCACCCCGATCTCTCTCTCCCTCTCTCCTCACCCCCCCCGATCTCTCCCTCCCTCTCTCCTCACCAACCCCCCCCGATCTCTCCCTCCCTCTCTCCTCACCCCCCCGATCTCTCCTTCCCTCTATCCACACCAGCGCCCCCCGATCTCTCCCTCCCTCTCTCCTCACCCCCCCACCCTAATCTCTCCCTCCCTCTCTCCTCACCATCCCTCCCCCGATCTCTTCCTCCCTCTCTCCTCACCCCCCCACCCTGATCTGTCCCTCCCTCTCTCCTCAGCCCCCCCACCCTGATCTCTTCCTCCCTATCTCCTCACCCCCCCGAGATCTCTCCCTCCCTCTCTCCTCACCACCCCCCTGATCTCTCCCTCCCTCTCTCCTCACCCCCCACACCCTGATCTCTCCCTCCCTCTCTCCTCACCACCACCCCCGATCTCTCCCTCCCTCTCTCCTCACCAAACCCCCCCTGATCTCTCCATCCCTCTCTCCTCACCAACCCCCACCCCGATCTCTCCCTCCCTCTCTCCTCACCCCGCCCGATCTCTCCTTCCCTCTATCCACACCAGCGCCCCCCGATCTCTCCCTCCATCTCTCCTCACCCCTCCACCCTGATCTCTCCCTCCCCCTGACCTACGATCCCCCCTGACCCACGATCTCCCCTCCCCCCTGACCCACAATCTCCCCTCCCCCCTGACCCACGATCTCCCCCCACCCACAATCTCCCCTCCCCACGACCCACGATCTCCCCTCCCCCCTGGCCCACGATCTCTCCTCCCCCCTGACCCACGATCTCCCCTCCCCCCTGACCCACGATCTCCCCTCCCCCCTGACCCAAGATCTCCCCTCCCCTGACCCACGATCTCCCCTCCCCCTGACCCACGATCTCCCTCTCCGACCCATGATCACCTCTCTGACCCACGATCTTCCCTCTGACCCACAATCTCCTTCCAACACACAATCTCACCCTGACCCACGATCCCACCCTCCCCACGACCCACAATCTCCACCCAATTCAATGTCTTCCCCCCGCAGATCTCTCCGTTCCGTGATGTCCTCCCCAACTACTCCCCCCGATCCACCCCCACCCCAACCCCGATCTCTCCCTCCCTCTCTCCTCACCACCTCCACCCCGATCTCTCCGTCCCTCTCTCCTCACCATTCCCCCGATCTCTCCCTCCCTCTCTCCTCACCACCCCCCCGATCTGTCCCTCCCTCTCACCTCACAAGCCCCAGCGATCTCTCTGTCCCTCTCTCCTCACCACCCCGCCGATCTCTCTGTCCCTCTCTCCTCACCACCGCCCCGATCTCTCCCTCCCTCTCTCCTCAGCCCCCCCGATCTCTCCCACCCTCTCTCCTCACCACCCCCATCTCAATCTCTTCGTCCCACTCTCCTCACCACCACCCCGATCTCTCCCTCCCTCTCTCCTCACCACCCCACACTGATCTCTCCCTCCCACTCTCCTCAGACCCCCGATCTCTCCCTCCCTCTCTCCTCACCACCCCCACCCCGATCTCTCCCTCCCTCTCTCCTCACCCCCCCACCCTGATCTCTCCCTCCCTCTCTCCTCACCACCCCCCCGATCTCTCCCTCCCTCTCTCCTCACCCCCCCATCCTGATCTCTCCCACACTCTCTCCTCACCACCTCCACCCCGATCTCTCCGTCCCTCTCTCCTCACCATCCCCCCGATCTCTCCCTCCCTCTCTCCTCACCACCCCCCCGATCTGTCCCTCCCTCTCACCTCACCAGCCCCAGCGATCTCTCTGTCCCTCTCTCCTCACCACCGCCCCGATCTCTCTGTCCCTCTCTCCTCACCACCGCCCCGATCTCTCCCTCCCTCTCTCCTCAGCCCCCCCGATCTCTCCCACCCTCTCTCCTCAACACCCCCATCTCAATCTCTTCGTCCCACTCTCCTCACCACCACCCCGATCTCTCCCTCCCTCTCTCCTCAGCCCCCCGATCTCTCCCTCCCTCTCTCCTCACCACCCCCACCCCGATCTCTCCCTCCCTCTCTCCTCACCCCCCCACCCTGAACTCTCCCTCCCTCTCTCCTCATCCCCCCATCCTGATCTCTCCCTCCCTCTCTCCTCACCACCCCCCCGATCTCTCCCTCCCTCTCTCCTCACCCCCCCATCCTGATCTCTCCCACACTCTCTCCTCACCATCTCCCCCGCCGATCTCTCACACCCTCTCCCCTCACCATCCCTCCCCCGATCTCTCCCTCCCTCTCTCCTCATCCCCCCATCCTGATCTCTCCCTCCCTCTCTCCTCACCACCCCCCCGATCTCTCCCTCCCTCTCTCCTCACCCCCCCATCCTGATCTCTCCCACACTCTCTCCTCACCATCTCCCCCGCCGATCTCTCACACCCTCTCCCCTCACCATCCCTCCCCCGATCTCTCCCTCCCTCTCTCCTCACCCCCCCGACCTCTCCCTCCCTCTCTCCTCACCCCCCCTGATCTCTCCCACCCTCTCTTCTCACCACCACCCCGATCTCTCCCTCCCTCTCTCCTCACAATCCCTCCCCCGATCTCTCCCTCCCTTTCTCCTCACCCCCCGCACCCTGATCTCTCCCTCCCTCTCTCCTCACCACCACCCCCGATCTCTCCCTCCCTCTCTCCTCACCAAACCCCCCCGATCTCTCCATCCCTCTCTCCTCACCAACCCCCACCCCGATCTCTCCCTCCCTCTCTCCTCACCCCCCCGATCTCTCCTTCCCTCTATCCACACCAGCGCCTCCCGATCTCTCCCTCCCTCTCTCCTCACCCCCCCACCCCGATCTCTTCGTCCCTCTCTCCTCACCCCCCCACACTAATCTCTCCCTCCCTCTCTCCTCACCACCCCCCCGATCTCTCCCTCCCTCTCTCCTCACCCCCCACACCCCGATCTCTCCCTCCCTCTCTCCTCACCACCCCCCCGATCTCTCCCTCCCTCTCTCCTCACCATCCCTCCCCGATCTCTCCCTCCCTCTCTCCTCACCACCCTCCCCCGATCTCTCCCACCCTCTCTCCTCACCATCCCTCCCCCGATCTCTCCCTCCCTCTCTCCTCACCACCTCCCACCCCGATCTCTCCCTCCCTCTCTCCTCACCACTCCCCCCGATCTCTCCCTCCCTCTCTCCTCACCACCCCCACCCTGATCTCTCCCTCCCTCTCTCCTAACCACCTCCCCCGATCTCACCCTCCCTCTCTCCTCACCCCCCCCGATCTCTCCCTCCCTCTCTCCTCACCCCCCCGATCTCTCCCTCCCTCTCTCCTCACCACCCCACCCGATCTCTCCCTCCCTCTCTCCTCACCACCCCCACCCTGATCTCTCCCTCCCTCTCTCCTAACCACCTCCCCCGATCTCACCCTCCCTCTCTCCTCACCCACCCCGATCTCTCCCTCCCTCTCTCCTCACCACCTCCCCCGATCTCTCCCTCCCTCTCTCCTCACCCCCCCCGATCTCTCCCTCCCTCTCTCCTCACCCCCCCGATCTCGCCCTCCCTCTCTCCTCACCACCCCCCCGATCTCTCCCTCCTTCTCTACTCACCACCCCCCACCCGATCTCTCCCTCCCTCTCTCCTCACCATCCCTCCCCCGATCTCGCCCTCCCTCTCTCCTCACCACCCCCCCGATCTCACCCTCCTACTCTCCTCACCATCCCTCTCCGATCTCTCCCTCCCTCTCTCCTCACCACCCTCCCCCATCTCTCCCTCCCTCTCTCCTCACCATCCCTCCCCCGATCTCTCCCTCTCTCTCTCCTCACCACCTCCCACCCCGATCTTTCCCTCCCTCTCTCCACACCACTCCCCCCGATCTCTCCCTCCCTCTCTCCTCACCACCCCCACCCCGATCTCTCCCTCCCTCTCTCCTCAACCCCCCGATCTCTCCCTCTCTCTCTCCTCACCATCCCCCACCCCAATCTCTCCCTCCCTCTCTCCTCACCCCCCCGATCTCTCCCTCCCTCTCTCCTCACCACCCCCCCGATCTCTCCCTCCCTCTCTCTTCAACAACCCCCCCGATCTCTCCCTCCCTCTCTCCTCACCCCCCCCACCCTGATCTCTCCCTCCCTCTCTCCTCACCCCCCCCGATCTCTCCCTCCCTCTCTCCTCACCACCCCCCCGATCTCTCCCTCCCTCTCTCCTCAACCCCCCCACCCTAATCTCTCCCTCCTTCTCTACTCACCACCCCCCACCCGATCTCTCCCTCCCTCTCTCCTCACCATCCCTCCCCCGATCTCGCCCTCCCTCTCTCCTCACCACCCCCCCGATCTCTCCCTCCTTCTCTACTCACCACCCCCCCCCCCCCCCCCGATCTCTCCCTCCCTCTCTCCTCACCAATTCCTATCTGCGGTTTGGGCACTGTGGCAGTCGTTGCCCCCCTAAGACAGTCAGAGTGTTTGAGGTTTCTTATCGCCCTTCCCCTTTGTAAGGCAGGAATCCAATCCTTTTATGTTGATATGCAATGATGTTTTGTTCAAGCACCGCCCTTCAAACCTTTTCAGCACTTTTGCCAGCAAAACACAACTTAGCGCAGTCACATGTGCACCAAATACTGACAGAATAGGCATCGCAAAAGTCATGTTGCTAGCAGGCTCACAAATCTTGTATATTCAAACAATTACTTTCTTCCATTATTCATTGTAGCTACTGTTGCTAATCCTCACTAACCAAGATTGTGTGTGGAACTGAGTTTTGAATAAAGCTAAAGAGATACAAGATCTTAACAAGATTCGCTGTTTATTACTTTGTTTCAGCAGCATGCATTCTAACTTCCTGACCACACATTTCAGCCTCTAGTTTATATAATGATGACAGCATTACCTCCATGAAAAGCTTGATACACATGCAATTTCAAAACACAATCGTTAGCACTAAATAAAGAATGACAATGGCCGGAATCATTACCTTGGAGTTAGGTTGTGTGCGTTCGGAGCACGTAGCGGGTCGGGAACACGATGTTGTGAGCAGCACGGCCCAATTAAATGGAGCGGGTTTGATGATGCCTTCGATGACTTGTTTCCAGCACCGATATTTAAAGCAGCCTTACACATCCCATTTGAAGGCTGAGAAAGGAGTGTGCAAGGTCATTTCCAGAGGTCTGACTACTGTTATAAAGCTGATAAAAGTGTCACTCATGGATACGCAAAGGCAAAGGGCCGCACCAAGATTTAGCGAAGCCTCCCTCGATGTTCTGGTGCAGGCAGTGAGAGCCTGCAGGGAGGTTCTCTTCCCTGCCGATAGGCGCAAAAGACCACCCAAAGACACCAAACGTGCCTGGTTGGTGATCGCAGAGGAGGTCAGCAGCAGGGATGTTGTCAGGAGGATATGTATACAGTGCAGGAAAAGAGTGCAATGCCACACTCACCTTCATCCTGATGTGCCTGTCACCACATCCCCATCACTCTGCCTTCCCAAGCCTACTCCTGTACATCATTCCTCACATCAACATACCTTCCAGGTCCACCCATCCCTCTCTGTCTACGTACCTACTCACATCTCCATCTGACTAACCACCACTGACACTTACTCTCATCTTCATGCAATCATAGGAAGTAACATCACAGAAGGAGGCCATTTGGCAATGTCACGCCACTCACTCATAGTCACACTCTACAGATGTAACCCATCCATTTCCTTACACTCATTCCATCACTCTCACTTAAAGTTCTCTTCTTTCCCTCCTTGCTGGAGAAGAGAGCCCACAACAATAGGGAGAGACAGAAAACCGGAGGTGGCCCTCCAGTCTTCACTCAATTGACTCCAGCACGATGGAGGCGCTTGAAATCTCTGGAGTTGCAGAGCTGCTGGCGGTGGGAGACAGAGAGGGGGGGACTTCCCAGCAACCTGGTGACAGAATTACATCTCATACAGCCACATGGCATACAACAGTCACTCATATGGTGACTGATGTCAGCGGCCAGTGAATTTTCATCATGTGCATAATTGTAACGTCACCCATTCTTAATGCAACACTTCCAAATCATCTCTTTACTCTTCCACAGGTCCATCAAGTGTCCCCCCACCCACTGTCCAGCCGGAGGAGGAAGATGACTCCTCAGAGGAAGCTCCAGCCTCTGAGGGTGCACCGTCAGCAGACCCAAGCGCAGCCAGCACCAGCGCAGATACGCACACCTTCGTGGGTCCTATGCGAGATAGAGTAGTGTTGTCACCTGGTCTCACACTGCACAAGTGAGCAAGAGCAGGTGGTGTTGACAGGGACAGCAGTGGAGACGCCTCGCCGGAGGGTGCAGGACGCTCCAAGCTCTGCTGAGCTGCATGCAGACGCTGGGCCTCAGGGGGCCATCGAGGAAGAGGGTGATCTTGGAGAGGCAGCAACAATTGCATGAGGCTCTGGCAGCTTATGCAGCCGCGATGTCTGCAAATGTGCAGAGAATGGAGGAGTCTATTTCGAACAGGAGCAGCACCATGTCGCAAGCAATGGCGACGATGTGCTGTTCCATGGAAAGGATGGCCACCTGCACGGAGCAGCAAATGTGCCAGTCACATGTGCACACGCTAGCTGTGGACAACAGATGGCAGACACTCATAGTCCTCGGCACGTATTTTCCGGAGCCTACGGGTGCGTATGGGTGTCTTCTTGACAGATCGTAGCCATTCCCGGGAAAAGGGCATTCGCGGGCGGAAATTTGGACAATTTACCCAACTACTGCCCAGCAAATGCCCGTGAAATTCTTATGCCTGGTATAAGCAGGTGTAAGACCTGCTTTTACCAATGTAAGAGTTGAAATGAGTAAAAAAAAAAATTTTTAAATTATTTAAACATTAAAACACCTGTAAAATAAGTTCAGGTTATTTTCAGTCCCTTTAAAACATTTAAATTTATTTTTCAAAAAATTAAATTTTTGTTTTAAATGTTTAATTAAATGGTATTTTAATTAATTTTAAATATGTAATTTTTAAAAATTTATTTGGTATGTAAATGTGTTTTTCATGTGATCCTCATTCAAGCTTATGGGGATTTAAACATGAATGGGGATCCCCTTCTTTCATTGGTTGGGACAGCCCACGTGATCCCAGGGACACTTGCGAACCGCCTGCACCCCTGGGATATGTGGGCCTTTAGACATGCCTACGTGTAGAGGCCCAAGATCGCGAGTCTCCGTGGATCCCAAGGCACCTGGTAGGAGCGGATTTTATTTGCGGATCAGAGGCATTTCCCTGCGGGAAGCCTCTGTCCTCAAATTCAGGCCTCTCATCTCTAGGAGGGATATAAACGTAGACTTGGGCCTTCATTGGCCCACTGCTACTAGCAAGGTGCTCTGCAGCTCCTTGCTAGCAGGGAAGTGCGAGTGGCCCATGAGAGGAGTGATGGTGAGAGGGGACATGGAAGTGGGGGCTCTTCTCAAAGCGCTCACACTTCTCTCCCATTGCCTCCCCCCTCAGTTAGAGCCCCACGTGTTTCCTCAGATCCTGATGGTTGAGTCTGCCCCTGCACAGCTGCAGGAGGAGCAGTCTCTGGCGGGGCCCTCACAGGTGCCAAAACTCAGAGGACGTCTGCCAAAAGTGTCGCAGCAGGGAAGTGAACAGCCTGCCTCTACCTCTGCTGAAGCCACAGGGGTTGCACCTCGTAGAAGCACTCGGCAAAGAAAAAAAACACAATCCTAGATGCACAAGGGTATGCACATGGGTGTATGAACAACTGTTCGTGCTAAGTTTCAGTTATTTTTATGACACAGATAAAGGTATTTCTTTGCACCACTTTCCGGTCTTGTCCATTTTTGCCTGCTACCTGGGAAGTGGCCTTGTCACTTGGAGTTAATGGTGAGATGTTACTGAACCTCGAGCAATGGGGGTTTGGGTAACAGGAATGGCTTTGTCATTGTAGGGATGCTTTATGGTGTTGATGGTGGGGGAAACCTAGTAGAGCATCCATATGGGTGCACTGGTGCAAGTTAAGTAAATCTGGCCATGATGAGGCCAGCCCTGGCATCAATGTGCGCCGCTGCTGGTGCCATCTCCAGCTTAGGTTCCTCCTCCTCCTCCTCCTCCTCGTCTTCCACCTGCTTCTCCAACTCCTCCTCCTCTGAAGAGCCTGTGGGCTCTGCACCTTGCTCCTCCTACAGCTCCAATCCTCGCTGCTGCGCGATGTTGTGCAGTAAACGACAATGATTCTGGAGACCCTGGCTGGCGCTTACTGAAGGGCTCCTCCAGACCTGTCAAGGCATCTTCAGCATGCTTGTTACTTGCTCTATGACACATCTGGTGGACATGTGGCTCTCATTATGCTCCTGGGCCTCAGTACATGGCCTCCTCAAGGGTGTCATGCGCCTTCAGTGGATAGCCCTTGTCTCCAAGCAGCCAGCCGGTAAGTCTATTTGGAGGTGCGAAGAGCTGAGGGAGGGTGGACTGGCTCAGCACGAAAGAGTCATGACAGCTGCCAGGGAATCTGGCACACACGTGCATGATGATCTTTTTATGGTTGCAGACGAGCTGCACATTGATGGAGTGGAAGCCCTTGTGGTTCACAAATACTCCTGGGTGATGTGGGAGTGCCTTGATGGCCACTTGAGTGCAGTCGATGACGCCCTGCACCTGTGGGAAGCCAGCCAGAGCTGCAAAGCTGAGCGCACGCTCAGTAACACTGGCTTCATCAGTAGCACATAGAAACATAGAAGATAGGAGCAGGAGTAGACCATTCAGCCCCTCGAGCCTGCTCCGCCATTCAATGAGATCATGGCTGATCATCCAAATTCAGTACCCTGTCCCTTTTCCCCATATCCCTTGATCCCTTTAGCCTTAAGAAATATATCTAACTCCTTCTTGAATATATTTAATGAATTGGCCTCCACTGCCTTCTGTGGTAGAGAATTCCACAGGTTCACCACTCTCTGGGTGAAGAAATTCCTCCTCATCTCTGTCCTAGATGGCTTACTCCTTATCTTTAGACTGTGACCCCTGTTTCTGGACTCCCCAACCATCGGGAACATCCTTCCTGCATCTAGTCTATCTAGTCCTGTTAGAATTTTATAAGTTTCAATGAGATCCCCTCTCATTCTTCTAAACTCCAGCGAGTATAAGCCCAATCGACCCAATCTCTCCTCATACGTCATTCCTGCCATCCCAGGTATCAGCCTGGTGAATCTTCGCTGCACTCCCTCCATGGCAAGAACATCCTTCCTCAGATAAGGTGACCAAAACTGCACACAATACTCAAGGTGTGGTCTCACCAAGGCCCTGTACAACTGCAGCAAGACATCCTTGTTCCTGTATTCGAACCCTCTCGCTACGAAGGCCAACATACCATTTGCCTTCTTAACCTGCCTGCTGCACCTGCATGCTTACCTTCAGCGACTGGTGCACAAGGACACCCAGGTCTCGTTGTACTTCCCCTTCTCCTAATCTATTGCCATTCAGATAATAATCTGCCTTCCCGTTTTTGACACCAAAGTGGATAACCTCGCATTTATCCACATTATAATGCATCTGCCATGATTCTGCTCAATCACACAACCTGTCCAAATCATACTGGAGTTTTTCGGCATCCTCCTCACAGCACACACGCCCACCCAGCTTTGTGTCATCTGCAAACTTGGAGATATTACATCTAGTTCCCTCGTCTAGATCATTAATATATATTGTGAGTAGCTGGGGTCCTAGGACCGATCCCTGCGGTACCCCACTAGTCACTGCCTGCCACTCGGAAAAAGACCCGTTTATTCCAACTCTTTGCCTTCTGTCTGCCAACCAGTTCTCTATCCAAGTCAATACCTTGCCCCCAATCCCATGTGCCTTAACTTTACACGCTAATCTCTTATGCGGGACCTTATCGAAAGCCTTCTGAAAGTCCAAATACACCACATCCACTGGTTCTCCCTTATCTATTTTACCAGTTACATCTTCAAAAATTTCCAGTAGATTAGTCAAGCATGATTTACCTTTTGTAAATCCATGTTGACTTTGTCCGATCCTGTCACTGTTTTCCAAGTGCTCTGCTATTACATCTTTTATAATGGACTCCAGCATTTTCCCCACTACCAATGTCAGGCTTATAATTCCCCGTTTTCTCTCTACCACCTGTTTTGAATAATGGGGTAACATTAGCTACCCTCCAATCCATGGGTACTGTTCCAGAATCTATCGAATTTTGGTAGATGACCAGCAATGCATCTACTATTTCTAGGGCCACTTCCTTAAGTACCCTAGGATGTAGATTATCAGTCCCTGGGGATTTATCGGCCTTCAATCCCGTCAATTTCGCTAACACCATTTCCCTACAAATACTGATTTCTTTCAGTTCCTCCCTCTCATTAGACCCTATGTTCCCCGACATCTCTGGGAGGTTATTTATGTCCTCCTTTGTGAAGACAGAACCAAAGTATGTATTTATTTGGTCCCCCATTTCTTTGTTCCCCATTATAAATTCCCCTGATTCTGACTGCAAGGGACCTACATTTGACTTCACCAATCTTTTTCTCTTCACATATTTATAAAAGCTTTTACAGTCAGTTTTTATGTTCCCTGAAAGTTTACTCTCATACTCTATTTTCCCCCTCTTAATTAATCCCTATGTCCTCCTTTGCTGAATCCTAAACTGCTCCCAATCCTCAGGTTTACAATCCTCAGCACAATTGACATAATTGGCTGACTTGTCAAACATGGCATTGGTTACCTGGGTGATGTATCTGTGGACGTCCGACTGCAACATCCTGCAAAACGTTTGCTGCAGATCCCCGGAAGGAGCCTAAGGCAAAGCAGTTGAGGGCAGTGGTGACTTTGACAGTCACTGGTAAGGCATGTCCACCAGGTCTGCTGGGCAGCAGGTCTTCTTCCAGCAGGCTACAAATGTCTGCGATGACCTGGCGCGATAGCCTGAGCCTCCTGAAGCACTGCTGCTCAGTCATGTCCAGGAAGCTCATCCTCTGCCTGTATATCTTGTGTTGGGGGTATCACCTCTGGCACGGTCCAGCTCTGTGCTGACCCCCTCCTGTGGAGCATCAGGTCACTGAGGAGAAAGCTGCTGGTGTTGTGGCTGCTGCTGCTGGTGTTGTTGATGCTGTTGGTGCTGGGGCTCATCTTGGTCTGATTCTGAGGTCCAAGGTGAGAGAGCATAAGTGGCACCCATGCTGATCTAATAGATGGCAGGTAAAGTGGAGATCAGAGGCCCAATCCCTCAATGTGGTGAGAGTGGATTCCGAGGTTTCAGAAATGACCTGCAAACAGCTGACAGCTAAATCTCTGCACAAGTCAGCAAGAGCCTTTGCATTAGCCAAGTAATCAGGTGTAATGTGGGAGTATTTATGCCACTGAGCTTCCACCTCCCCTCCACCAGCGAGGTTCCCGAGGTGCGTGATACCCGTGCTCCTGAAGTTAAAGCCAAAAGCTGCTGTTAAAAAGCCCTCTTAAGAGTCTCTCCAACAAGCATTTAATTACTTGAATAAGGTCGCCCGCCTCTCCCGATCGGGTCCGTGGTGCACCTCCAAATGTGCCCGAGTTAAATGCGGAAGTCGGCGGGATGATGGCGGGTTCCCGACGCGCTGGCAATTGCGGCAAGTTTTATTGCCGACCCGCCCCCAAACCCGCATGCTCAGCACCGGGAAAATTCTGGCCAACGTATCTGTTAAAATTTGAAAAACATTTTTCCAAACAAGGAAAAGTGAAATAAATGGAGGACCTCCAAGTACTTATGTTGGATGAATTCCTTACATATGCGTGGTTTTTGGCTGGAATATTGACAGCTGAGGTTGGCTCCCCTTGTCATGTGTTTGTTATTTCTGACGTATTTTCCTGTAGCAATTTCGCATGTTGTAACTTTTTGGAGTCTTTTTTATTTGTGATGATTTTGTTTGTAATTTAATGTAATTTCACATCTTTTTGGACAAATTTTGACGCTAAAGGATTTAGACAGAGGCTGTCTACAGTTCACGACAATTACAAATAGTGTTGAAAAAGTGATATTCCACTACTCTGGAGGTACAGAAACTCTACAAAATATATATTCCACTGTAGGCAGCAATGTTCTCTGTTTATACACAGTGCTTTCTTCTCTGTACAGCATACATAGAAGGCATTGCATTTTAGACTGTCAGTTTGCAAAATATTTCAAGGAACTGAACCTCACAATCCATGACATTATGATGTTTAATATTTCTGGTAGTGCATTAATTAAGACATTCACATGAAATTCGTAGTTTGTTTAACCAATTATTTTACATGGGCTAACAAATGTGTTAAAATGGAGCACAAAATAATTTTATGCAAACACGTTAACCAGTGACTTACCAGAGGAAATTAAATCCCTATATTAACTAAAATGTAATGTTTTGTTTTTGCTGTGCCTTATATTTCTTGGCGAGGTTATAAATTACTTCAGTGCCATCTTAAATTGTTTTCACAAAGCGTTTGAAAGTTTATCTGGTCATTGTGTTATTTTGCATCATGATTTGAAGCGATGGAGACATGACATGATTCTACTTTTTCAAATTTGTATTTGTTCTTGGAAAACATGAGGCTGTTTCCTTTTGCAAAAGGGAGCGTGGAGTTTGATGTAGTTGTGCTGGGTGTTTTGTGGTTGTAATCAACCTGCAATCGTTCATTGTCATCTGCTATTTTGTGTTTGTTAGTACATTAAGGCGAATATTAAATTTTAATCTTTTTTTCAGTAGGGTCTCGATTTGTGTTGTGTTCTTGTGTCTGTTTTTATAGTGGACTGGGTCTGGGTCTGGTTGCTATAGTGATTCTTGCAAAATTGGCACTCTAGAGAAACTTTAATGACTTCAGCTATGAATGTCTCAGGCTTGCAAAATCAATATTTGAATACATGTTAGAGTTCTTCTTAGATCTGTTGTTAATTAGAGAACTCACAGTTATTGTATCACTAAGAACACATACAAGTAAACTGTGTATTAATACCATCTCATTTTCCCTCACAAAACACAAAGCAGAAAGAATTATCCTATTACAGGAAACTTTCGTTTATCCGGCACCCAAATATCCGGAATTCTCGCTTAACCGGCAAAAATCATCCTCCGAAAACTCCTCTCAAATAACCGGCAATGTTGCCGAGTCGCAGTCGAGTCTCCGCGAACGCAGAGTGCTCCGAAAAATCCTCTCAAATAACCGGCAATGTTGCCGATCCCGAGTCCGAGTCCGAGAACGCCGATTTAGTCAGTAGGGGTACTTTTCAAAAGTGCCACTACTCGGCCTCCTGGCGCTGTCGCAAGTCCGAAACATTGCAGTAGCAGGAGTAGATTCTCCTGTGCTGCTTGGAGTCTCTTTGTTAAAAATAGCCTCGGTAGATATAACTCTCTGTTATCCGGTACTTTCGATAAACCGGCACCACGCCGGTCCCGTCGATGCCGGATAAACGAAAGTTTCCTGTATTTGCTAGTCCAAAATTTTGAGTCCACATTACTGGGTGGGGGTGGGGAAGAAAGGCCTTAATCACTGTATCTCAGCAATCTGACTCTGTTTCTCTGATGATACATGGTCAATGTCAGATATAATAGATATGCAGTCACATCTAACAGTGTGCCTGATGATTGTAGATCATGTTGGAAGTGTGGCAGCTGATGGTGCAGGATTCCAATTCTGTTTATGTTGAATTGAAATTATATATTTTTAAAATTATTTGGTGGAAGTAACAGTAGCCCTGAGTCTCTATTAGAACGGTTTGATAAAAATGATACAATTTGCTTCTTTAGAACTTCCAAAGTGCAGCAGCTCCATTTTTATACTGCAGTTAAAATATATAGACAGAACGAGCTCTGCCCGAATTTATAATCAGTAGGTAGCAAGAAACATCATAAAAATGGCAAACTCATGTCAAGATAAATGTAATACAAGATTTGTATCAGCAATTCAGGGGATGATGGACATGTTAAAACTTCCATTAATCAGTGCCCAATAAGCTGATGTTGTAGTAATCTAGTGAAGTCTATCTGGCCGCTCAGTTGATGATGTTCTCATAGGTAATTTCCTGTGGCAAAGATGGTGTGTCATTACAATTCTGATTTTCTAATACAAAGCTGATGGCGATATAATGCTCATTTTAATTAGCTGTAGCCTTTATACCTATCAAAAGGACTCAACATAATTTTTAGTCACTGATAAAGTTTGCGATAAAACCTTATTTTTAGTGCTCTTTCTCAAATCTGAAATTCACTTTTTAGATATATTAAACTGGAATTTCACAAAATGTGCCATTGACACAGTTGAGCTATTATAGAGTTTGGAGCCCAGTCTCAGTGTCACTGACACTTGTACACAGACACATACGCAAATGCATTGGTAGCACTTTATTTTTAAGTCTCAACAAAAAAAGGTATAAACTTATTGAATGTGTGAAATTTCAATAAAATAACTTTGTAACAACTCCACACGTACTGCAAGTAACCTTTCTACATTGGAAGCAACTTCCATGTATTGGAAGTGATACTGTATGCAAGAATTTTGCTATCCCTATAATATATAAAAACATTTGCATTAATTGCACTTCCTGTCTATGAATCCTTACTTCCCGCTGTCACATTTGTATCACACGTTTGTGTCAACTTTTCCCATTGTAAATAAACGTCCATATTTAGAATAGAAACTGCCTGTGTAAACTTATCGTGCTGTAATTACAACCTCCCATCGGTGGTGGCATTGTAGAGCTTCAGTTTTGCATCTCTCAGCTGCTTAGCCAGTACTGCTGAGAAACCCTCGTGCTCCAATCACGGATATTATCCCCCAAAAACAGGTGGGTTGGGAGCGGGTGGGTGGGATATTTTTCATTTTTAGAGCGGCGTGCAACCCGGCTCCAACCCGCCAACTTCTGGGTTTAACATTTGGATGCCAGCAAGAAACCAATCACCGAAGTTGGGGATTTCCTAATTGGATGCAGGTGGGTAATTATTGGTGCAATTAACGTCTTTAGGAGATGTTAATGAGGTATTTTCAAATTGTTTTAAACTTGGCTCCAAATTTTACCTCAGCAGCATGGGTTTCCCAGGGCTCTGGAAAGTGACCAGGAAACTGGAGCACAGTTTGAGCAGCAGTTCAGCTGGGTATTTAAACTTGTCATTGTACCATCTGAATAAAACCTCACTTACTGTAGCTGGTGTCTCAGTTCCCTCTGGCAAATGTTTGGCAGAGTGTGCTTGTGTGGATACAGCATTTTTTCAACCTTTGCCGATATCAAACTGACAAGATCAGGATGGGAGGCACCTTGGATGTGTTTGACAGCACATCAGAAGAGGAAGACCATTACCATCCACGGCATGGGATTAGCACGTGCACAGGAGAGAGGTGCACAGGAGAGAGGTGCACAGGAGGGAGGTGCACAGGAGGGAGGTGCACAGGAGGGAGGTGCACAGGAGAGGAGCCGAGGTTGCAGGAGGCACTACCCACATCACAGGATTTACAGACAGAGGCTCAGCTTCCTTGCTCTCTCGAAAGAGCAGTGTTTCTGCAGGCTGATGTTGTCATGTTAGGTGGTGGCAGACATCTGCAGCCTTCTACAGGAAGACTTGCTCCCTGCTGGACCTGGTGGCCACTCATAACCAGTTGCCGTGAAAGTGACCACCGTCCTCAACTATTGCGCCTCCGGATTCTTCCAGGGCACTACTGGAGGCATATCCAGGATCTCCCAGTCAGCTGAACATAAATGCAGGTCACTGATGGATTATTTACTAGGGCTAACAATTATGTAAATTTCCCCTGTGATGACAATAGTCAGAATAAGCGGGCACTCGGATTCGCCTTTCTGGCTGGATTCCCACAGGTACAGAATGCCATTGACTGCACACACGTGGCAATCTGAGCAACACCACAGCAACCAGGAGTTTTTATGAAGCACAAAGGATATTCGTCCATCAAGGCGCAGCTGGTGTGCAACCACAAGAGGTTCATGCTGATGTGCACCAGATTCCCTGGGAGCTGTCATAATGCCTTCATACTGCAGTACAACATCCCAGACCTTTTCATTCCAGGAAGCAGGCTTAAGGGCTGGCTCATAGGAGACAAGGGATACCCAATTCCAACTTGGCTCATGAAACTTATGAGGAACCCCACCAATAAGGCACAGGAGAGCCACATGACCACCAGGTGTGTCATCGAGCAAGCCAATGGAATGTTGAAGATGCACTTCAGGTGCCTAGATAGGTCTAGAGGCACCCCTTAGTATTCACCAGAGTAATAGAATCATAGAATGATAGAAGATAGGAGAAGGAGTAGGCCATTTGGCCCCTCTAGCCTGCTCCACCATTCAATGCGATCATGGCTGATCATCCAAATTCAGTACCCTGTCCCTGCTTTCTCCCCATATCCCTTGATTCCTTTAGCCTTAAGAAATATATCCAAATCCTTCTTGAATCTATTTAATGAATTGGCCTCTACTGCCTTCTGTGGCAGAGAATTCCACAGGTTCACCACTCTCTGGGTGAAGAAATTCCTCCTCATTTCTGTCCTAAATGGCTTACCCCTTATCCTTAGACTGTGACCCCTGGTTCTGGACTCACCGACCATCGGGAACATCCTTCCTGCATCTAGTTTGTCCTGTCCTGTCAGAATTTTATAAGTTTCAAGAGATCCCTTCTCATTCTTCTAAACTCCAGCGAGTATAAGCCCAATCGACCAATCTCTCTTCATACGTCATTCCTGCCATCCCAGGTATCAGCCTTGTGAATCTTCGCTGAACTGCTTCCATGGCAAGAACATCCTTCCTCAGATAAGGCGACCAAAACTGCACACAGTACTCAAGGTGTGGTCTCACCAAGGCCCTGTACAACTGCAGCAAGACATCCTTGTTCCTGTACTCAAACCCTCTCGCTATGAAGGCCAACATACCATTTGCCTTCTTAACCGCCTGCTGCACCTGCATGCTTACCTTCAACGACTGGTGCATAAGGACACCCAGGTCTCGTTGCACTTCCCCTTCTCCCAATCTATTGCCATTCAGATAATAGTCTGCCTTTCTGTTTTTGCCACCAAAGTGGATAACCTCGCATTTATCCATGTTATATTGCATCTACCATGCTTCTGCCCAATCACACAACCTGTCCAAATCATCCTGGAGTTTCTCGGCATCCTCCTCACAGCACACACGCCCACCCAGTTTTGTGTCGTCTGCAAACTTGGAGATATTACATCTAATTTCCTTGTCTAGATCATTTATATATATTGTGAATAGCTGGGGTCCAAGGACCGATCCCTGCGGTACCCCACTAGTCACTGCCTGCCACTCGGAAAAAGACCCATTTATTCCAACTCTTTGCTTTCTGTCTGCCAACCAGTTCTCTATCCAAGTCAATACCTTGCCCCCAATCCCATGTGCCTTAACTTTACACGCTAATCTCTTATGCGGGACCTTATCAAAAGCCTTTTGGAAGTCCAAATACACCACATCCACTGGTTCTCCCTTATCTATTTTCCCAGTTACATCCTCAAAAAATTCCAGTAGATTAGTCAAGCATGATTTACCTTTTGTAAATCCATGTTAACTTTGTCCAATCCTGTCACTGTTTTCCAAGTGCTCAGCTATGACATCTTTTATAATGGACTCTAGCATTTTCCCCACTACCGATGTCAGGCTTACCGGTCTGTATTTCCCCGTTTTCTCTCTACCACCCTTTTTGAATAGTGGGGTAACATTAGCTACCCTCCAATCCATGGGTACTGTTCCAGATTCCATCGAATGTTCGAAGATGATCAGCAATGCATCTACTATTTCTAGGTTCACTTCCTTAAGTACCCTAGGATGTAGATTATCAGGCCCTGGGGATTTATCGGCCTTCAATCCCTTCAATTTCCCTAACACCATTTCCCTACAAATACTGATTTCTTTCAGTTCCTCCCTTTCATCAGACCCTATGTTCCCCAACATCTCTGGGAGGTTATTTGTGTCCTCCTTTGTGAAGACAGAACCAAAATATGTATTTAATTGGTCTGACATTTCTTTGTTCCCCATTATAAGTTCCCCTGATTCTGACTGCAAGGGACCTATGCTTGATTTCACTAATCCTTTTCTCTTCACATATCTATAAAAGCTTTTCCAGTCAGTTTTTATGTTCCCTGCAAGCTTACTCTCGTATTCTATTTTCCCCATCTTAATTAATCCCTTTGCCCTCCTTTGTAGAATCTTAAACTGCTCTCAATCCTCAGGGTTACTACTTTTTCTGGCCCATTTATGTTACCTCTCCTTGGATCTTATGCTATCCCCAATTTCCCTTGTTAGCCACGGTTGAGTCACCCTTTTTGTTTTATTCTTATGCCAAACTGGGATGAACAAATTCTGTAGTTCATCCACGCGGTCTTTGAATGTTTGCCATTGCCTATCCACCGTCAACCCTTTGAGTGACATTCCCCAATCAATCCTACCCAACTCGCACCTCATACCATCGTAGTTTCCTTTATTTAAATTCAGGACCCTAGTCTCTGAGTCAACTACTTCACCCTCCATCCTAATGAAGAATTCGATCATATTATGATCGTTCCGACCCAAGGGGCCTCGCACAACAAGATTGCTAATTAATCCTTTCTCATTGCATAATACCCAGTCTAAGATGGCCTGATCTCTGGTTGGTTCCTCGACATATTGGTCCAGGAAACCATCCCGTAAACACTCCAGGAATTCCTCCTCCACAGTATTGTTACTAATTTGGTTAGCCCAATCTATATGTAGATTAAAGTCACCCATGATGACTGCTGTGCCCTTATTGCATGCTTCTCTAATAGTGGTGTGCTGCGTCCTGCATAACATTGCACAGCATAGAGGATGCAGGTGGAGGAGGACTAAGTGACTCATCACTCATCTTCGGATGAGCACATGGAGGAGCAGCAGGAGGAGGAGAAAGAGGATGATGATGGGGCACGCATCGCCAGACCAGCTGCTTACATTGTTGCCTGACATGCCAGGGATGCCCTAATATTGCGAAGGTTCACCTAGTGAGAAACATAACAAATGAAATCCTGCGGTCCACTCCCACCACAAGCACCATTTCCCGCCTCCACCCCCCCAACTTTGCACTAAACTGTTCTTCAACCACTCATCCACCCACTGCACATCCGCCCAATGGGTCCTGTCATGTATTGACATTCATCATGAAACAAGTGAAAGGGCGAGTTGGCACTCGGGATGTAATAATGGGAATGACATGGAAGTGGTGCTAATCAATAAATTTTGGGGGACATTATAACAAAAGGAAACTTACCAACATAACATTTTGTCAAACACCCATGTGCATACACTTGGTGGATTACAATTACTTCAACTTATGCTTCCTACCGCTTTTATGTGGTACATCCTGTGTGGCTTCAGCTGAGGTAGAGGCAGGCTGCTCAGAGCCCTGCCCTGACTGCTGAGATGCTTTTGCCCGATGACCTCTGGGTTTTGGAGCCCCTGAGTGCCCCAGCAAAGACTGCTCCACCTGCACCTGTGCAGGGGCAGAATCGGCCATCGGGAGACAAGGCAGAATGTTCGGTACTGGCTGGAGGGGCGAGGGGGACAACGGGTGAGAAGTGGGAGTGCTTTCCATGGAGTTCCCACTTCCATGTCCCCTTTCGCCATCATCCCTCTCCTGGGCCAGCACCACATTACTCCTACCACTCTGCTAGAGAGCAACTTGGTGCAGATCAGTGACACGTTGTAATGCCACGGATAAGGTATCTGTCATCATGTTTAAGCCAGCAGAGAAGTTGGCATCCAAAGTCTGCACAGCCATGGTCATGCCCTGCATGGACTCATTTGAGAGCTTGCTTGAAGCTAGATGGAGATGGAATGTCTCTCCATGATAGAAGTTCTCGCAATTCCTTGCACCACAAATGCACTAGCGATCGAGTTGGACTCCTCCATCCTCTCCGCTATTGTGGCGAGTATGCGTGGCACGTCTATCAGTACCTCGCTAACTTGATAGTGTATCTCTAGCATTCTCCTTCTCAATGATAGCCCCCAGGGTTCTGCATCTGTGTCTAGCTGAGCTTAGCATGGAGAGGATTGGGCTCCCCAACGCGAACTCTCCACATCTATCCCTGCCATCAGTGTCTGCTCGTGCTCATGAGGTCCTCTGAGGAATCATCCTCATGGATGTCTTGCAACACATGTTTGTACATGTGAAGGTCCTGGAAGACAAAAGAAAGCGATATGATTTAGTTGTGGCAAAGTCACAATCTTGACAATCACCATACCCAGTCTTCTTATTGTTCAGACATTGATGAAATAAAGTCAGCAGATATGTGTTAGAGTTATTTGGAATTTTGTCACCAGCTATCTGTGAGCTCCCTGTCTCTCCATTTCCGACTGAGAGGGACGCAGATGTGTCACTTGTCTCCAGGGTATCCTTCTCTGTGAGCTGGACTATTTATGGTGGCCCTCCTCCAGTCCTGTCCCTCTTCATTGCGTTTTGTGCTCTATTCTCCTACAAGAGGCGAAAAAAGAGACCTGTGAGTGAGTGAAGGTGAGGTCTTCACCCAATGAATGCAGTGTATTTGGTGAGAGTAACTATGAGACACATGTATCACATTGTATAAGGATTAGGATGAATGGTAACAGTGGATGGATAAATAAGCAGTCGATGAAGTGCACAGAATGTGAAGGCTGAGTGCTGCTTAAAGTTGAATGGGTGTGAGGAGTGATGTGATGGAGAACACTTAGCAAGACAGAGTAAAAAGGCGGCGTGCTTAAAGCATAGGATGTAGTTGAATCAGCAAATGTACTTACTTTTCCTGACCTGGTTAGGTTATTAAACTACTTTCTACATTGCATCCAAGACCTGGGCACAACGCTCCTGCTGCTCACCTCCTCAGCTACCACCAACCATGCCTTCTTAGTAAGAGCAGCAGGTTTCCGCCTCCCATTGCTGGGGAAATGTATGTCCCTCCTTGTCCTGACTGCACCCAGCAGTAATTCCAGCGATGCATCATTGAATCTGGTGCTGCCCTTGCTCTATGTCCATCATCCATCTTAAGCACCTCCAATTTTGATCTGTGCACTGTCCCTTTAAATACAGCTGAAATCGCGTCATGTGGGTACACATCACACCCGCTGCACAGCTTGGAGGTGGGAAACACAGAACTCAAAATTAATTGGTACAGTTGAGTTGAGATTGCAGACTCTAACCCTCTCAGTTGACTTCTGGGTTTCCCCCACTCAATTCCACCACCCGGCATGGAAGCCGCCTTCATATTAATATTGGGGCCTACATTTCTGCTTCCCAAATTGCAATACGCTTTGATATTTAAGTATAGGTAATATCAAAACAATGTAGTATATACATAAATAAGGACAGAATGTATGACTTTAAAATGGATGCTAAATTATGTCTGCATATCCTGGTCCAATCATTCCCTGCCCTATAACCCCACTTCAATTGAAGAGCACCCTTGGTCTTGACTCTTTATTCAATGCCATTGGAGAACAACTAGCTCCTTATAAAACATTCTAAGGAAATTTGGGTTCATGTAATTTGAATAAACAGTAGGTAGCAATGAACAGGTAGTGTTGTTTAGGCTATCTGATTCTCAACATCCAATAAGCTAAGTAGATAAATGTAAAGGAACTTGCATTCATCACCTTGGAATGCCTCAAGGAGCTTTCAAATAACAGATTATTTGTGGAGCGCCGTGACTTTTATTCGTTTCTGCTCGAAAAAGTAAATTGGAGACTAGATGCGAGAAAGCAATATTTCAATTATTACTAGGCTATGGGATGGAAGTAATAAGACTGTAACTCAGGATAAAATCTACATTAGAAAAAGACTATGGTGTAGATTTTCAACTTGCCACCTGGGCATAAAACTGGTGTTGTAGATAGTCCACCTGTTATAGAAACCGCCCAAATTTTAATTTCCATTGATTGGAAAATTGAGCAGTTTCCACAATAGGTGGTCAATCTGCAACTCCAGTTTTACACCCGGGCAGCAGGTTTAAAATCATCCCCTATATGAAGTATGTAACATTATGTGATGCATTGAAGTGATAGGCAAAAGAGACACTTGAGGATTCCCTACATTGAAAAGCTAAACAACAACAACCACTTGCCTCTATATAGTACCTTTAAAACATCCCAAGACGCTTCACAGAGACATAATCAGACAAAAACAAATGCCACGCCAAAGGAGATATTGGGAGGAGTGACCTTTCTTTCCTTAACTGTGTGTTATTTTACTTGATATATATGCAAGACTGCTTTCTTTTCTCTTTGTAATGTAAGAAATTGTCATTGGTAAGAAATTTACCGTTGAGGTGAATCAGTATAATCTCAGATTTGATATGCTAATATTTCACTTAGGCCAGAATTGTTGTTTTGATTTTTGACACTTTGAGAACATTTGCCGATTCAAAAATGTGTTTTAAGCTCAAAGATTCTCCTGGTAGGAAAGCACAGTGGAAAATGGACCTGTTTGTCTTGTTGGACAGGGAATAGCAATGTTGCTAATATTTATAGTTTTGCCAATTTATTGATCTCACTATTATTGTAATATTGTGGCGGATCGCCACCTAAACGGGCGCAATCCACTTTTCCGTCCGTGGACAATAAATCGGGCACCTTGCCTTTAAGGCACCTTGCCTTTAAGGCAGGAGAAAAGGAGTGGGCGGGGCCTCAGAACCTTCCAGATTCTAGGGTTAGCAGCCATCTTAGCAGGAGATGTAATAAAAAGCTTTTGTGTTCCACACATGGACTCGGCTTTAATTCGTGTTTAGCGGCAGCCACAACATTGGTGACCCCGACGCTCAGAACGTATTCCGAGCACTGCAATGGCGGACACGAGCGCAGTTTCCGTGAAACTGCCGGAGTTTTGGGAAAACCAGCCCGAAGTCTGGTTCCTTCAAGCCGAGTCGCGTTTCCGGCTGCGAAACATCACCACAGATGGGACGAAGTACGACTATCTCGTCACATCACTCGGTAGCTCCACAGTGACGAAGGTCTGGACAGCGCTGCAAAACCCACCAGAGGAGGGCAAGTATGCACATCTTAAGGCCGCGCTCCTTAAAAAATTTACGGCCTCGGCATACCAGCGAAACTGCCACCTCCTTGACCTTCCAGGCCTCGGTGATGCCTCACCGTCAGACCTCCTCTCCCACATGCTCTCCCTCACCGACAAGAGCCCACCTGGATCCCTTTTCTGCACGCTGTTCATCCGCCAGCTACCCCTCAGCATCCGCTCAGCGATCGTGGCATCCGGCCTCACGGACCTGGAAGCCCTGGCCGATGAGGCCGACAAGCTGCTGTCCGCTCACTCCAGCCGCGACGTCACTCCGGACCTTGCAGCCACTGCCTGGGCGCGCCCCTGACCGGCCACCATGCGGCCACAGGGCCCAGCCACCGGGCTCACGGGGCCTTCGCGCCCCACTAACCTGGGCCACTGTTACTACCACGCACGGTTCGGCGCCAGGGCACAACGGTGCACACCTCCCTGCTCTTTCAAGTCCGCCCCCGTACCAGCCCCCGTGATGGCCGTGGGCCGCGCGGGCTCCCTGCTGTACGTCACGGATGACAAAACCGGCCGCCGGTTCCTGTGCGACACGAGCTCAGCACAGCATCATCCCATGGCCCCCTGTCAACCCGCCGACATGGCGTCACAGTTCCACGCCCTGGCCACGGATGACTACTCGGCACTCCTGGCAGAATTCCCGGCCCTTACCAATCCGACCTTCTCCGCGGAGGCCGCCAAACACGGGGTGGAACACTTCATCCCCACCACAGGCCCCTCAGTGTACGCCCACGCCCGCAGGGTGGACCCGGCCAAACTGGAGATCGTGTGGACCGAGTTTGCCACCATGGAACAGCTCGGCATCATCCGCCACTCCAACAGTCCCTGGGCCTCCCCACTCCACATTGCCCCCAAACCAGTCGGGTGTTGGCGCCCCTGCGAGGATTACCGCCGCCTCAACGACACCACCACCCCTGATCGGTACCCCGTGCCGCACATCCAGGACTTCTCGGCTAGACTGGCCGGCCGCTCAGTCTTTTCCAAGGTCGACCTGGTGCGCGGCTAACACCAAGTCCCCGTCCACCCCGCGGATGTCCCCAAGACGGCCGTAATCACCCCCTTCGGCCTTTTCGAATTCCTGCGGATGCCCTTCGGCCTCAAAAACGTGGCCCAGGCATTCCAACGGCTCATGGACTCGGTCCTTCGGGACCTGAAGTTCCTGTTCGTCTACCTGGACGACATCCTGGTAGCCAGTTCCTCCAAGCAGGAACACCTCGAACACCTTCGCATCCTGTTCGGGCGCCTCAGCGACCACGGGCTCATCACAGCCCAGCCAAATGCCAGTTCGGCCTGGACAAGATCGACTTCCTCGGCCACCACATCACCCATGCTGGGGCCATTCCCCTACCCACCAAGGTGCAGGCCGTCCAACAATTTCCCCGCCCCACTACCATCAAAGGCCTCCAGGAGTTCCTCGGGATGGTGAATTTCTACAACCGCTTCATCCCCAAAGCGGCGTCCCTCATGAGGCCCCTGTATGAAGCCCTCCGGGGCAGGAGCGGCAAGATGGCGATCGAATGGACGGCAGACGCGTCAGCCGCCTTTGACTCCACCAAGACCGCGCTCGCCACCCTGCTCGCGCACCCACGGCCCAATGCCAGGGTAGCGCTCACCACGGACGCCTCCGACCACGCGGTCGGCGCTGTGTATGAGCAGTGGGTCAACGGCGCCTGGCAACCACTTGCCTTCTTCAGCCGCCATCTACGCCCCCCGGAGGTCAAGTACAGCACCTTCGACCGCGAGCTCCTCGCGCTGTTTCTGGCGGTCCGCCATTTTCGGTTTTTGCTGGAGGGCCACCCCTTCACTGCGTTTGTCGACCACAAGCCCCTGACATTCGCAATGGCAAAGACAACCGATCCCTGGTCCGCCAGGCAGCAGCGCCAGCTCACGGCAGTGTCCGAGTTCACCACGGACATCCAACATGACTCCGGCCGAGACAATGTGGTAGCCGACTGCCTCTCCCGCCCCGCCATCCATGCCGCACACCTAGCAGTCGACTACGCTCAACTCGCAGCAAACCAGATCACCGACCCTGATCTGCTCTCCGCACCTACCAACCTACCAGGGCTATGTCTGGCCGACGTCGCCTGTGGCCCAACCGCAGTCACGGTCAAGTGCGACATATCCCTACGTCAACCTCGGCCCGTCGTCCCAGCATCCTGGCGCCGCCGGGTATTCGAGATTCTCCACAACCTCTCCCACCCCGGCGCCCGCTCATCCATCAAATTGGTAGCCAACCGCTTTCTCTGGCGCGGCCTTCGCAATGATGTGCGTACTTGGGACAACTCCTGCCTAGCCTGCCAACGGGCCAAGGTGCAGCAACACACGAAAGCACCCCTCGAGGAGTTTACCGTCCCTTCGCGTAGATTCGACCACATCCACGTGGACATTGTCGGGCCCCTGCCGCCGTCGCAAGGCCACACGCACTTGCTGATGATCGTTGACCGCACTACGCGCTGGCCCGAGGCAATTCCACTGACCTCTACCACCACCGACGACATCGCCAGAGCCTTCGTCAGCACCTGGGTCGCACGGTTCGGCGTCCCCTCCGACATGATATCAGACAGAGGTCCGCAATTTACCTCTGAACTCTGGACCGCCGTCGCACGCAATCTCGGGGTGACCATTCACCGCACCACAGCGTACCACCCCCAAGCCAACGGACTGTGTGAGCGGTTCCACAGATCCTTGAAGGCATCTCTTCGAGCCAGCCTCCAGGACGGCGCCTGGACTGAATGACTTCCGTGGGTCCTCCACGGCTGCGCACCGCGGTTAAAGAAGATCTCCACGCATCGGCAGCAGAGCTCGTGTATGGTCAGCCGCTGCGCGTACCCGGCGAGTTCCTGCCCATCGCCACGACACCCTGGTCAGCCGACCAGCAACGCCACGACTTCGCCTCACCGGCACTGCAGTTCGCCCCGGTGCCCATTGCCCGACACGGTGAATCCACCTCACACGTCCCACTAAGCCTGCACCAGGCACGGTTCGTTTTCGTCCGGCACGACGCCCACCGTGGACCCCTTCAACCCCCGTACGACGGACCCTACAAGGTGCTACAGGCTGGGGACAAATTTTTCACCCTGCAAGTGGGCGACAGGACCGAAAAAGTGTTGGTTGACCGACTCAAGCCAGCACACTCGGAGCCCGGTGAGCAGGTCCCTGTAGCTCGTCCACCGCCACGCGGCCGACCTGCCCTCAAGCCGGTTCACCCGGCTGCTCCACGCCCGGCCGTTCCACGTCCACCGGCGTCCTACATGAGCCGCTCCGGCCGGCCCATCAGACCGCCGCACCGTCTTGTCCACACCTCCTAAGCGGATTCTGGGGGGAGCTGTGTGGCGGATCGCCACCTAAACGGGTGCAATCCACTTTTCCGTCCGTGGACAATAAATCGGGCACCTTGCCTTTAAGGCACCATGGGGTAAAAATTGAGTCGCGCCCCATTTGGGGCGTTAACCTCGCCGGGGCGCGACTTTTAGCGCCCCGAAAAAATTAGCTGCCCCGCGCCGGAACTTCAGTGGTTGCGCCCCAAGAGGGAAGTGGGGCGCCACTGGAAGCACCCCGCATCCCTCTTGGGGCGCTGCGAGGGAATATCCTGGCGCTACGTGCCGCAGCGCCATGCGCTGCGGCACGTCGCGCCGCGGTATTGCAGGCCTTCCTCCCCTTCTTAAAGGGGAGGGACCCTGCGCAGCGCGAACCGGGTCCCAGCTGGGCCCCCAGGGATCGGGAGTGCCGGCAAAAGAGCCCGGCACTCAAGAGAAGTGCCGGGCTCTTGGAGCGCAGCCGGCACTTCACGGTGGGGGGGCTTCACGGGGGCCGGGGACAGCAACGGGGGCAGGTGCTGGCAGGCGGCCAGCAACAAAAATGGCCGCCTGCCACCTCCCCTTTAAATATCGCCGCCCCGGCCGCACGTACGCCTCCCTGAACCCGTCGGACATAGCGTCTGGCGGTAAATCAGGGGGCGCGACTGAAGATCACGGCCGGGGCGCGAGCGGGGTGCTGCGCACGGCGATGACGTCATCGCCGGCGGCGCAGCGCCACAGGGCGCTACCGGCTGCCGCCGCCGCTAACCTCCCGCTGAATTTTTCGGGAGGCGTGGGCGGCGCTGCGCCCGGGCGTTAGCTGCTTTACGCCCCATTAGCGCCCTCTTAAGGCGCTAACGGGAGGCGCAAGCAGCTGAATTTTTCCCCCTTGACTTTAAGGCAGGAGAAAAGGAGTGGGCGGGGCCTCAGAACCTTTCAGATTCTAGGGTTAGCAGCCATCTTAGCAGGAGATGTACTAAAAAGCTTTTGTGTTCCACACATGGACTCGGCTTTAATTCGTGTTTCGCGGCAGCCACAACAATATGTGTGATTCTGATTATAAGGAAAGCAGTGTGAAAAATTCTATGGCCTAGAAATTGGGTCACTTACCACCATGAGTTACTGCCGCGATCCTGGCAAAAAATGGCGACCACCACTCTAGCGCCCTTCTCTGGTGCGGGACTCGGCGGCTGCCATTTTGGTGAGGGCCTTAGCGCTGCCGATAGCAGCACTGGCCCTGGAAATGAAAATGAACAGAGGGTGATGTCAGTCGGCATTCAACGCTGACTTAACGTCACCTCAGTTATCTTTGACCTTAGCACTGAGTTCAGCGTTGGGTCCTAATTTCACCATGAAAATCCAGCATTCAGAAGACTGACAGAGAGGCTGTTAACACCTCTTAAAGGGACACACACATCTTTCAGGTAACTTTGCATTTAAGCTTTTGGACTGAATTTTTTTAAATTTTATTGAAGTAGTGGCTTGGTGCAATAGATGTTAAAAGTTTTTTTAAATGTGCAGGGAGTGCTGCTGTATGCTTGCAAGACCTCAGATGGTAAAGGAAGGTCTCTGAGAAGACAGAAAATGCTGGAAATAATCAGCAGGTCAGGCAGCATCCATGGAGAGAGAAAAAGAGTTCATGTCTCAGGTCATGATGCTGTCTGACCTGCTGAGTATTTCCAGCATTTTATGCTTTTATTCAGTTTCCACTCGCAGAGGGAAGAGGAAGACGCAGAAGAGGAAGAAGTAGAGGAGGAGGCAGCAGAAGAGAAGGAATCAGAAGGAAGGATACAACCCAGACAACCCCTTTCTGGCCGGGATATCCGGGATGGAATCATCCGCCAGTGGTACAACCCCAATTCCCCTTTCAACATTTGTCCTACACCTTACCTTACCTCTGTTACTGACCATCAGAGCGTCCTCTTGGCCACAATGCTGAAATAAAAGCCACCACAAAGCAAACTTTCCAATCCAACTTTATACATCTACCCATCCAATATGACATCAAAAAATCAACTGATCACCCTTATGCATTTCCTTAGTGACTGTCTTGTGTGTGCCTTTGCCTATCCTACTGATATCAGGCAGTGCTACCCTAGTGGCTGGAACATGGCTGGTGGAAGAACATAAGAACATAAGAAAATAAGAAATAGGAGCAGGAATAGGCCACTTGGCCCCTCGAGCCTGCTCCGCCATTCAATAAGATCATGGCTGATCTAGGGCTCAAAGCCACTTCCCAGCCCACTCCCCATAACTCTTCACTCCCTTATCTTGCAAAAATTTGTCTATCTCCACTTTAAATGTATTTAATGACCCAGCCTCCACAGCTCTCTGGGGCAGAGAATTCCACAAATTTACGACCCTCTGAGAGAAGAAGTTCCTCCTCATCTCAGTTCTAAAAGGGTGACCCTTTATTCTGAGACTCTGCCCCCGAGTTCTAGATTTCCCCACGAGGGGAAACATCCTCTCTGCATCTACCCCGTCGAGCCCCCTCAGTATCTTATATGTTTCGATAAGATCACCTCTCATTCTTCTAAATTCCAATGAGTATAGGCCCAGCCTGCTCAACCTTTCCTCATAAGTCAAACCCCTCATCTCTGGAATTAACCTAGTGAATCGTCTCTGAACTGCCTCCAATGCAAGTATATCCTTCCTTAAATAAGGAGACCAAAATTGTACGCAGTACTCAAGGTGTGGTCTCACCAATACCTTGTACAGTTGTAGCAGGACTTCCCTGCTTTTATACTCCAACCCCCTTGAAATAAAGGCCAACATTCCATTTGCCTTTTTGATTACTTGCTGTACCTGCATACTAACTTTTTGTGTTTCATGCACAAGGACCCGCAGGTCCCTCTGAACTGTAGCATTTTGTAATCTCTCTCCATTTAAATAATAGTTTGCTTTTTTATTTTTCCTGCCAAAGTGGATAACCTCGCACTTTCCCACATTATACTCCATCTGCCAAATGTTTGCCCACTCACCTAGCCTGTCTATATCCCTTTGCAGATTCTTTGAGTCTTCTGCACAACTTGCTTTCCCACCCATCTTTGTATCATTTGCAAACTTGGCTACATTACACTCGATCCCTTCATCCAAGTCATTAATGTAGATTGTAAATAGTTGGGGCCCCAGCACCGATCCTTGTGGCACCCCACTAGTTACCGTTTGCCAACCAGAAAATGACCCATTTATCCCAATTCTCTGCTTTCTGTTAGTTAGCCAATTCTCTATCCATGCTAATATATTACCCCCAACTCCGTGAGCTCTTATCTTATGCAGTAACCTTTTATGTGGCACCTTATCGAATGCCTTCTGGAAATCCAAATACACCACATCCACTGGCTCACCCTTGTCCACCCTGCTTGTTACATCCTCAAAGAACTCCAGCAAATTTGTTAAACATGATTTCCCTTTCCTAACACCATGCTGACTCTGTTTGACTGCAGTATGTTTTTCCAATTGCCCTGCTACCATTTCCTTAATGAAGGACTCCAGCATTTTTCCAACGACAGATGTTAGGCTAACTGGTCTATAGTTTCCTGCTTTCTGTCTCCCTCCTTCCTTAAATAGGGGTGTTACATTAGCAGTTTTCCAAATGCTGGGACCTCTTCAGAGTCCAGGGAATTTTGGTTTATTGAAACCAACGCATCCACTATCTCTGCAGCCACTTCTTTTAAGACTCTGGGATGCAGGCCATCTAGTCCAGGGGACTTGTCGTCTTTTAGTCCCATTATTTTACCGAGTAATATTTCCTTAGTGATAGTGATTGTCTTTAGTTCCCCACTCCCTGTGGCCCCTTGATTATTCATTATTGGGATGTTGTTAGTGTCTTCTACAGTGAAGACAGATGCAAAATATTTGTTCAGAGTCTCTGTCATTTCCCCGTTCCCCATTATTAATTCCCCAGTCTCATCCTCTAAGGGACCAATGTTTACTCTAGCTACCCTCTTCCTTTTTATATACCTGTAGAAGCTCTTACGATCTGTTTTAATGTTTCTTGCCAGCTTACTCTCATAATTCATCTTCTCTCTCTTTATTATATTTTTAGTCATCCTTTGCTGGTTTTTAAAAATTTTCCAATCCTCTGGTCTCCCACCAATCTTGGCAACATTGTATGCCTTTGTTTTCAATTTGATACCATCCTTTACTTTCTTAGTTAGCCATGGATGGTGCTCCCTTCTCTTAAAATCTTTCTTTCTCACTGGAATATATTATTGTTGAGAGTTATGAAATATCTCCTTAAATGTCCGCCACTGCATTTCAACTTTCTTACCCTTTAATTTGTTTTTCCAGTCCACTTTAGCCAGTTCTGCCCTCATGCCATTATAATTGCCTTTGTTTAAGATCAGGACATTGGTTTGGGATACAACTTTCTCACCCTCCAACTGAATTTGAAATTCAACCATGCTATGATCACTCTTTCCCAGAGGATCCTTTACTATGAGATTATTTATTAATTCTGTCTCATTACATAGTACCAGATCCAAAATAGCCTGTTCCCTGGTTGGTTCCATTACATACTGTTCTAGGAAAACATCCCGGATGCACTCTATGAACTCCTCCTCCAGGCTACCATGGCCAATTTGATTTGTCCAATCAATATGGAGATTATAATCACCCATGATTATTACCGTACCTTTTTTACAGGCCTCCATTATTTGTTGGAGGCTGCTGACTTTCAGTGGGGGACACTGCAAATGGCCTTGTTGGTTGATCTTGAGGAGCTGGTGGCTGGGAGTGTGAAATTGAGTGATGGTGTTTCTTCTTCTCCTTCTTCTTTTTCTTTTTCTTCTTCTTCTTCGCTCTCCTCTCCCTCTTCTTGGTCACCTACTGGCTGGGCAGGCTGCATTTCTTGGGTTTGTGAAATGAGGAAGCCACAAGGGTGGAGTTGTGGTGAGGGAAGGGTGGGAAAGCAAGAGGTATATGCGAGAAGGAGGATAATGTATGAGGATACCAGCATCTTGTATCCTTTCAGCCCCACTACTGGCCAAAAGCTCAGCCATACCCCTGCACCGTCTCCTCCAAGGGGGTGAGGTGAAGCTAGGAATGGGAGGTGCACCTCTTGTTTGGTACAGATTGTTGGTAAGTGAGTGATTGCTGGCGGGGGGGGAGGGGGGGAGTGGGGGGGGCGCGGAGACGGCGTCGTACATTGAGTAGTGTGTGAGGCTAGTGGTGCAGTTGGTAGGAGATGGCTTTTGAAGATGCATTCACTTACCTTGACCACTGATCTGAGGTCATGAAGCTTCTTTGGGCACTGGAACCAAGTCGTGGGAGCGACACTGGTGGCAGTGACGGCCTCGGTGATCTGGTCCCACGTCGTTCTTTCTGGAGGGCTTCCTGGCCCCTGTGGGTAGAGGATCTCTCTTGCAATGTTGAGCCCCTGCACAAAGCTGGAAACCCCCTCCCTGGCTTGCTGAGCTATTTGTTTTAGTGCTGAAGCACTTTTCCCATTTGTTTTAGGTGCGGTAGGGAATTCAGCTTTAAGAGCTGAAGACTCCCATTTGGGAATTCTTTTTAATGATAATTTTTTCAGAAGGCAGTTGAGCTGTAAAGGTTAAAAACTGCATATTTTTACATCAGTTTTATTTTTTTCATTTCAGAAGGCATTGCCCCTTTAAGAGACCAACAGTGCTTTCTGAAATGACAGCCTCGCTTTCAGAGAGGCTGTTCTGGCTGCGATGATGCTTCGGCCACACTACATTAGGGACCTCCTGCCAGGACCAACGCCACCAGGATGGTGTTGCATGGTGAGTTAAGCGCTGGGCTAATGTCAATTAGTCCCCAGCAGTAATTTTTCGGTCCTGCCCACGCCACCATTTTCAGCGGCTGTTAACACAGTGGCACCAGCAGCTTTTGTGGCGGTCACGAATTTCTAGGCCTGTCTCCCTACTTTCCCAGTGCATCATGCAAATTAAAACGATAATGCAAAATCAAAAATTAACAAAATTAATAATGAGTGTTAGCAATGGTGCAAATTTGAATAAATTGCATTATTCGATTTTCTAGTATTAGGATTTCTAAAACATTTTCATTAAGTGTCATACAAATACCAATGACCTACTTAGAATGTTGAAGTTCTCGATGTTCAGAAACAAAAGAACTTGCTATTTAATAAACATTCTAATTATATGTTTTATTATGAGTTGCTGCCTGAGGATTTAGAACGTTTGTCCTTCAGGGCTCATGGGATTGGGGGTAATATACTAGCATGGACTGAGGATTGGTTAACGGACAGAAAACAGAGAGTAGGAATAAATGGGTAATTTTCAGGTTGGCAAGCTGTAACTAGTGGGGTACCGCAAGGATCAGTGCTTGGGCCTCAACTATTCATAATCTACATCAATGGTTTGGATGAGGGGACCAAATGTAATATATCCAAGTTTGCTGATGACACAAAGCTAGGTGGGAATGTAAGTTGTGAGGAGGATGCAAGGAGGCTTCAAGGGGATATAGACAGGCGAAGTGAGTGGGCAAGAACATGGCAAATGGAATATAATGTGGAGAAATGTGAAGTTATCCACTTTGGTAGGAAAAATAGAAAAGCAGAGTATTTTTTAAATGGTGAGAGATTGGGAGATGTTGGTGTTCAGAGGGACCTGTGTGTCCTTGTACACAAATCACTGAAAGTTAACATGCAGGTTCAGCAAGCAATTAGGAAAACAAATGGTATGTTGGCGTTTATTACAAGAGAATTTGAGTATAAGAGTAAAGACGTCTTAATGCAATTATATAGGGCCCTGGTGAGACCACACCTAGAGTATTGTGTACAGTTTTGGTCTCCTTACCTAAGGAAGGATATACTTACCATAGAGGGAGTGCAACAAAGGTTCACCAGACTGATTCCTGGGTTGGGGGGATTGTTCTATGAGGACAGATTGAGTAGACTCAGCCTATATTCTCTAGAGTTTAGAAGAATGAGAGGTGACCTCATTGAAACATACAAAGTTCTTACAGGGCTTGACAGGGTAGATGCAGGGAGGATGTTTCCCCTGGCTGGGGAGTCTAGAACCAGGGGTCACAGTCTCAGAATAAGGGGTCGGCCATTTAGGACTGAGATGAGGAGAAATTTCTTCACTCAGAGGATGGTGAATCTTTGGAATTCTCTACCCCAGGGGACTGTGGAGGCTCAGTAATTGAGTATATTCAAGACAGAGATCGATAGATTTTTGAGTATTAAGGGAATCAAGGGATATGGAGATAGTGCAGGAAAGTGGAGATGAGGTAGAAGATCAGCCATGCTCAAAGGGCCAAATGGCCTACTCCTGCTCCTATTTCTTATGTTCTTAACTGTGCGTCACTATGTACAATATATACTGCTGGGAAGTGTTAATTCTCACCTTATCAGGACCACAGCACATTGCTTTGTTTTTGTTTGTTATACCTAATTTTGATTTTTTTTTCTAAAATGATACAAGATATGCTGAATCTTGCAAAATTGTATTATGATTACGAATATTACAAATCACAATGAAAATATCTAATGAGATACCAGGTACAGATTTATTTATAATAAATTTTATGGACAATTGGGGGTAATTTTAATCTTGTGCGATAGTGTAAAATGGGCGACAGTGAATCGTCAGCCCGTTTTACATTTCTCCTAGTTTCTGCTGATTCACTGTCGGCCATTTTATACTGTCACACAAAATCAAAATTATGTAACACGGTGGCATAGTGGTTAGCACTGGTGCTTCACAGCGCCAGGGACCCGGGTTCGAATCTGACCTCGGGTGACTGTCTGTGTGGAGTTTGCACATTCTCCCCGTGTCTGCGTGGGTTTCCTCTGGGTGCTCCGGTTTCCTCCCACAGTCCAAAAATGTGCGGGTTAGGTTGATTTGGCTATGATAAATTGACCCTTAGTGTTAGGGGGGGATTAAATATGTGGGGTTATGGGGATAGGATGGGATATGTTCGGGGGAATTAAATACGTGGGGTTACAGGGGTAGGGTGGTGATGTGTGTACTGTGGGGATTAAAGCAGGGGACAGGGTACTGGATTTGGATGATCAGCCATGATCGTATTGAATGGTGGAGCAGGCTCGACGGGCCGAATGGCCTACTCCTGCTCCTAGATTCTATGTTTCTATGTTTCTATGCCCTTTTTTTTCTCCTCCTTTATTCTTGGCCATTTTTTCTTCCCTTCAAAAGTGTTGAGTCCTGGCTGGGTAGGTTCAACTGACACTGGTACCTCATCCAAGTCCATGTGTGAAGCTGAGCTGTGAGTGTTGGCAGAGTATTTGATTGTGGAGGCAACAAAGCCAAGTTCAACCCTATCCTTAGTCATCATCTACACACGTGCGCGATCATCAGGAGTCACTGGATAGAAGTCAGGAGTCCTAACACAGGGGCATGGGGGCCAATTGTGGCACTGCCGTTCCCACCCAGCTCAATCAGCACAGACCAGGGACCTGGGACCTTCATGATCTGCATAACTTAGCTATCTACTGATTAAACTCTGTATGGCATTGGAGAAGCTACACAATCTTCACATCTTCACTTATCTTTGGATGTGGTACAGACTCAAAGTGCTGGATTTTCCTGATCCGTGCCTACAAGGTCGAGATGGGACTTACACCCGCCACCCCCAACCCCACCATGACCGTGACCCTTTTCCTGGGTCAGGAGTTATTTTGGCTGGGGCCCATCAAAATTCCTGCCAGCAAGCGGGAGACTACCAATGTTCCCCTGACAAGGTACAGGTGGTACTGTAGCAGAATGGAAGGCTAGACCAAGTTGGCTGAGCCCAAGGCTTTCAGCAGTAAGGTATTGCAGAGAGTTGTGGGGAGAAGAAGTTACTACACAGCCCTATCCCTCCATTAGGTGCCATTCCTGCTGCTATCCCCAAGGCTTCACCCACACCCTCGCTTCTGTCATTCGCATGCAGTGAATCATAGAATCATAGAAAGTTACAGCACGGAAGGAGGCCATTTTGGCCCATTGTGTCCGCGCCGGCCAACAAAGAACTATCCAGCCTAATCCCACTTCCCAGCTCTTGGTCCATAGCCCTGCAGGTTAGAGCATCCCAAGTGCACATCCAAGTATTTTTTAAATGTGGTTAGGGTTCCTGCCTCTACCACCCTTTCAGGCAGTGAGTTCCAGACCCCCACAACCCTCTGGGTGAAGAAATTTCCCCTCAAATCCCCTCTAAACCTTCCACCAATTACTTTAAATCTGTGCCCCCTGGTTTTTGACCCCTCTGCTAAGTGAAATAGGTCCTTCCTATCCACTTTATCTATGCCCCTCATAATTTTATACACCTCAATAAGGTCTCCCCTCAGCCTCCTCTGTTCCAAGGAAAACAGATCCAGCCTATCCAGTCTTACCTCATAGCTAAGATTTTCTACTCCTGGCAACATCCTTGTAAATCTCCTCTGTACCCTCTCTAGTGCAATCACATCTTTCCTGTAATGTGGTGACCAGAACTGCACGCAGTACTCTAGCTGAGGCCTAACTAGTGTTTTATACAGTTGAAGCATAACCCCACTGCTCTTGTATTCTATGCCACGGCTAATAAAGGCAAGCATTCCGTATGCCTTCTTAACCACCTTATCTACCTGGCCTGCTACCTTCAGGGATCTGTGGACATGCATTCCAAGGTCCCTTAGTTCCTCTACACTACTCAGTGTCCTACCATTTAATGTGTATTCCCTTTCCCTTGTTAGCCCTCCCTAAATGCATTACCTCACACTTCTCCGGATTCAATTCCATTTGCCACTGTTCTGCTCACCTGACCAATTTATTGATATCTTCCTGCAGTCTACAGCTTCCTTCTTCAGTATCAACCACACAGCCGATGTTAGTATACGATAGCAAAATACTGCGGATGCTGGAAATCTGAAATAACAACAGAAAACGCTGGAAAAACTCAGCAGGCCAGGCAGCATCCGTGGAGAGAGAAAGAGAGTTAACGTTTCAGGTCGATGACGAAAGGTCATCGACCTGAAACGTTAACTCTCTTTCTCTCTCCACGGATGCTGCCTGGCCTGCTGAGTTTTTCCAGCGTTTGCCGATGTTAGTATCATCTGCAAACTTCTTAATTATACCCCCTATAGTCAAGTCTAGATCACTGATATATACCACAAAAAGCAAGGGACCTAGTATTGAGCCCTGTGGAACCCCACTGGAAACAGCCTTCCAGTCACAAAAACACCCATCAACCATTACCCTCTGCTTCCTGTCTCCGAGCCAGCTTTGAATCCAACTTGACACTTTGCCCTGGATCCCATGGGTTTTTAACTTCGTGACCAGTCTGCCATGTGGATCCTTATCAAAAGCCTTGCTAAAGTCCATATACACTACATCAAACACACTACCCTCATCTACCCTCCTTGTTACCTCCTCAAAAAATGTAATCAAGTTTGTCAGACACGACCTTCCCTTAACAAATCCGTGCTGATGATCCTTGATTAATCCGTGTCTTTCTAAATGAAGATTTATCCTGTCCTTCAGAATTATTTCCAATAATTTTCCCAGCACCAAGGTTAGGCTGACTGGCCTGTAATTACTCGGTCTATCCTTTTCTCCCTTTTTAATCAAGGGTACCACATTAGCAGTCCTCCAGTCCTCCGGCACCACACCTGAGGCCAGAGAGGCTTGAAAAATGATGGTCAGAGTCTCTACAATTTCCTCTTTTGCTTTGCTTAACAGCCTGGGATACAGAGAATGGGGAAGGAGCAGCCAGCAGTAGTTTTGGCAGGAGTGGCGGAGGGATTTTTGAGGTTGAGGCAGCTGTAAGCCTCACTGCCCAATTTCACCCCCATTTCTGCAGCTATCTCACCCAATTTTGGGTGGAATTGCAAAGGAAATTCCAGGCCAAAGAGTTTGAAGATTATCATTAGAAACCATTATTCTGAACTGAACTACTGCAGGGCATGATGACAACACTGGCAGAAGGCAGGGAAATTGAATGGCTTGCTAGGCCCTCTGTCCTGCTATAATTACAGGTGGAGGACAGGGTTGGGTGGGATATCAGATGAAAATCTAGGCCTATAAATCAGTGACAAAACATATATATATCAATTATAGTTTGTGGTGATGGAAAGTCTCTCTGATTGTGAGAAACTGAGAAAATCTGTATGCATAAAATGATAAAAATATCCAGCAAACGATTGTCCAAATAACCAAAGATTTATGAAAGCCAGGAAGTTGTTACAAGAGACACAGTATTGTTGAGTCCTTCATTTTTGAAAATTTATGGGGAAACTAAAGTATGATTGTGAAAGTAAAGACACTACTCAGTGCTGCAGAACACAGACTCCTTTTTACTCTTTAATGTGACCAGCTTGTAATACAATACTTCCTTGTGTCAAAAAGGATTTTGCCCACTTTATTATCTTTCCTTTATCTAGTCAGATCCAGTTCAACAATTCACAAATTAAAATATCTTGCCGTCTCATTTTCAAAGTACCAATTTTGGTATAATCAGTATATACAGGAATGTTTCGCCAATAGAATAAAATTAGTGGCATCTGCATATAAGAGGATTAAATTAATGGAGAGCTAGTTATAATTATATACTATTCATAATCCTGCTACAATTCCAGACTCCAATCGAATATTTGCGATACACTTGAGATTTCAAAATGAAGCTGGAAGCATTGGATACAACTATCATAAAGTTATGACAAGAAATGGCCAGGCAAGTCTAAATGACATTAGTAAAGCGGCTATTACCTCAATGTCCAAGTATGGTGTGCATAATTTGTGACAGAAACAGGTTTAATAAATTAACCAATAAGGTGATCAATCAATTTATTCACAATAATAAAAAGATGGAATTATTCTTTAGCTATCAATAAAAGTATATTGGAGAAAAAAGTCATAAAAGCATGCAATAACAGAATAATGTAATTTCATAATTTTCAGTCCATATTAAAATAACGGCTCAGATTTTGCAGTAAGAATAACAGTGAGGCTATCAGCGCTCACCGTTATTATGGATTAAATCAGACAGCAACTTCTGGTTCCCTCACGGGCACAGTAAAACACTGACATCCGGAAGTTGCTGTCCGATTTTCCCTGCTCCTCCAGAAGCTTTGCTAACCGAGAGACTTGGCATTGAAATACGTGAAAGGCATGAAGTTGCCGTACTTTCCCATTAGTTACCCATTAAACATGCCAGAAAAAGTTAGGGCTTGTCCATTCAAGTGTAAGTGAATTTTTAATGGCGTGATAAGTCTTAATTACTGCCAAATATTCTGGCACTGAGAATTAACTTTTACAAGTGTGGAGTCTTATTCATTCAGATTTTAATTATTGTTGGAGATTTTTTAAAAATTAAAAGTTACTTTTTTTTTACTTTTTCCTTCTGTCTCTTTTATCTCTCTCTCTCTCTCTTAATCCCACCTTTCTTTCCCTCTCTTTTTTGTTCATAGACTCTGCAACCCCGATATTAACTCGGAGATGTGTTGGGAGCGGTGGGGACGGGGGTCAGGGGGAGCGGGGTCCGATATCGTGTGGGAAACCCGTAAGATAGTTCAGCAAGACTGTTAGTGGCTTTTAAATTCAGCCAGCTCATTAGTATTTTATTTACGGGTTTGGTGTTCAATGCATGGCAGCGGGCATGATGAAGACGCACATGACACAATCTCAACTCCAGTATTTAAAGGGTCAAGCCAAAGATTAAATTTGGAGGAGTTGGAGTTGGAAACAAGACAAGACAAGGTGTGACAGACAAGCAAATGTTGCACTGCGGTTCACTGACGCCCCCTCCTTTATGTGCTGCTGGGGTCAGTGAGGAGTCGGAGAGAGATACTCTTCCCCAGCAATGGGAGGAAGAAACCTGCTGCTGACACCAAGAAGGCATGGCTAGAGGTGGCCGAGGAGGTCAGCAGCAGGATCGTAGTACCACTCTCCTGGATTCAGTGCAGGAAGTACTTTAATGACCTACCCAGGCCAGGAAAGGTAAGTACAGTTGCACATTCACCTACATCCTGCTGTGCGTATCACCCCACCCTGCCATTTCAAGCCTACTCCATCACATCACTCCTCACACCCACGTACCTTGCACCCATCTTTCTCTTTCTATGCACTTCCTCAAATCACAATCTCCACCCACCGCTGCCACTCACCCCCATCCTGATGTAATTTTATGCCTCTATCTCATAGTCACCCTCACCAAATGCATTCCAACCATCGGTTGAACGCATGCCATTACACATGCCATCACTCATAGGTCTGTCCTTCTCCTTGTTGCAGGAGAAGAGAGCACAGAACACAAGGGAGAGGTAGAGAACCGGAGGTGGTCTTCCACAGATTTCCCGCTCATAACTGCAGAGGAGGATGCGCTGGAGATAAATGGAGTTTCGGCGTCCTTGGCCGTCAGAGATGGGGAGACGGGGACCTCCCGGCTACATGGTGACACAATTAAATATCAGCGACCCACATGTCATACAGCACTCAGTCATGTTGACTTGATTTCAACAGTGAGGGAAATATGAGCATCTTCATAATGATAACTGGCAACATATCTTTTATCTCCATCAGGGCCTTCACACATACAACAGAAATCAGTGGAGGTCACAGATGGCGATTCCTTACAGGAGCTGAGTCCTTCTCAGGGTGCACCTTCACAGGACTCATGCATACTATGCACCAACTCAGATATTCGCACCTCGGTGGAACCAGTTAGACAGACTGTTGTGTTTACACCTGGTGAGTCACACTTCACAAGTGAGCAAGAACAGATGGTGGTGGCAGAGACAGTAGTGGAGTGTCTGCGTCAAGCATGAGTGGGTTGATGTCGCAGGGCATTGCGATGATGTGAACTTCCATGGATAGAGTGGCCATCTCCGTGGAACATCAAACGCTGCATTCAAATGAATTCATGCAGGCCTTGACCACGGCCGTGCGGACTCTGAATGGCAACATGTCTGCCACCTTAAAAAGGATGACAGATACCCTAGCCTTGGCCTTACAGTGCCTCACTGATCTGCACCAAAGTGCTCTTCAGCAGAGTGGTAGCAGTGAAATGTGGCTGGCCTATGAGAGGGATGATGGCAAAAGGGGACATGAAAGTCTGGACTCCACTTAAAGCGCTTTCACTTCTCACCTGTTGCCCTCCCCCTCAGTCAGTACCCAACATGCTGCCACCTCTCCTGATGGCCGAGTCTGCCCCTGCACAGGTGCAGGTGGAGCAGTCTTTGGCGGGGCCCTCAGGGGCTCCAAAACCCAGAGGTCGTCGGCCAAGAGCATCTCAGCAGTCAGAGCAGGGATCTGAGCAGCCTGCTTCTACTTCTGCTGAAGCCACACTATGTAGGAGCGGAAGGAAAAGGAAGAGGAAAGCTTTGTTGTTGCACAAGGGTGTATGATAAAATGTAATGTTGTTCGGTTTCCGTTGTTAAGTTAAAGCACATAGAGGGTGAAATTCGATAAGGCCAGAAAACAGGCGGTGGCACCGCAGGGCGAGATTTGCTCGTGCCCGTTTAGAAAGCACAGGCAGCGGGTTAATTTGGTTCTGCCTGCTGATTTGAATGAATTTAGCGCACAGCCCAGTAACGAATGTGCTGCTTCAGGCTGTGCGCTCAGCAGGAGTCCCAATGTTGCATCGCTGCAGCTGTCATTTTTGAAAGTAGTCTATAGCCCTTAAAGCTCAACTGCCTTCTGCACATAAAAAATGGTAAATGGTAAAAATGATAAATGGGAAGGGGCACCAAGGGTCTCGCATGCAGCACTCCAGCTTTGTGAAAAGACTCAACACTTTAAGAGTGGTCCTCTACCCACAGGGGGCCAGGAGGCCCTCCAGAAAGAACGATGTGGGACCAGATCACCGAGGCCGTCACTGCCAGCAATGTTGCCCCCACCACCTGGCTCCAGTGCCCAAAGAAGTTTCATGACCTCAGATGAGTGGTCAAAGTCAGTGAATGCATCTTCAAAAGCCGTCTCCTACCAACTGCACCACTAGGTTCACACACTGCTCAATGCATGACCATCCCATCACTCACCTACCAGCAATGTCAACAAACATCGCCTTCCTAGCTTCAACTCACCCCCTTGGAGGAGACGGTGCTGGCCATTCTTTGCAGGGACATGGCTGAGCCCTTGGCCAGTGGTGGGGCTAAAAGAATACGAGATGCCGGTATCCTCAGACGTTATCGTCCTTCTCTCATCCCACTTCCCCCATATCCCACAATATCTTCTGATTTACAAGCTGTACATGGTGTAAGCATGCATCTCTTGCTTTCCTGTCCTCCCCTCATCACAACCCTACCATTGTGCCTTCTTCATTTCAGGCACCCAAGAAATCTACAATAGCAAAATACTGTGGATGCTGGAAAACTGAAATATGAACAGAAAGCGCTGGAAAAACTCAGCAGGCCAGGCAACATCCGTGGAGAGAGAAACAGAGTTAATGTTTCAGGTCGAAGACCCTTCGTCAGAACTGAGAAAAAAGCAGGAAATGAAACAGATGAAAAAGCAAGTTTGGAGGCTGGGGGAGGGAATAAAAGAACAAAAGGGAAGGTCTGTGAGATGTAGAGACATTAAGAGATACACAAGGCGAGACGAGATGGTAATAGGACAGGTTAAGAAACAAAAGATGGCTCAGAAGTGTGAAATGCGCTGGCAGGATGAAAGACAGCTGCCATGTGGGAGAGAGAGAAAAAAAGGGAAAAGGCACAAACCAAAAGGGGGGATAAAAATGGTAGGGGCTGAGGTTATGATCTGAAATTGTTGAACTCAATATTCAGTCCGGAAGGCTGTAAAGTGCCTAATCGGAAGATGAGATGCTGTTCCTCGAGCTTACGCTGAGCTTCTGTGGAACAGTGCAAGAGGCCGAGGACAGTGAGGTCTGAGTGGGCGTGGAGCGGTGAGTTAAAATGACAGGCGACCGGAAGCTCGGGGTCACCCTTACGGACTGAACGGAGGTGTTCCGCAAAGCGGTCACCCAATCTGCATTTGGTCTCCCCAATGTAGAGGAGACCACATCGTGAGCAGCGAATACAGTATACTAGATTGCAAGAAGTACAAGTAAATCGCTGTTTCACCTGGAAGGGGTGTTTGGGGCCCTGGAGAGTGGGAAGGGGGGAGGTATAAGGGCAGGTGTTGCATCTCCTGCGCTTGCACGAGAAGGTGCTGGGCGAGGGGGAAGGGGTGCTGGGTGTGATAGAGGAGTGGACTAGGGTGTCTCGGAGGGAGTGGTCCCTACGGAATGCTGAAAGGGGAGGTGAGGGGAAGATACGTTTGGTGGTGGGATCACGTTGGAGGTGGCGGAAATGGCGGAGGATGATCCGTTGAATGTGGAGGCTGGTGGGGTGAAAGGTGAGGAAAAGATTAACTCTATCGTGGTTCTGGGAGGGAGGGGCAGGGGTGAGGGCAGAAGTGCGGGAGATAGAACGGACACGGTCGAGGGCCGTGTCAACCAATCTAGAAATCTAGCCTGCCCAGCCAGTGGTGACCAAGAAGAAGTAGAGGAGAGTGAAGAAGAAGAAGAAACATCATAACTCGATTTCACACTCCCAGCCACCAGCTCCTTGAGGTCGTCCTGCACGGCTATCTGCAGTGTCCCCCCACTGAAAGTCAGCAGCCTTCCACCAGCCATGCTACAGCCACTGGGGTAGCACTGCGTTACATCACTAGGATAGGCAAAGGCGCATGCAAGACAGTCACTAAGGGAATACACAAGGGTGATTAGTTGAGTTTTTGATGTAATATTGGATGCATATATGGATAAAGTAGGATTGGAAAGTTTGCTTTGTGGTGGCTTTTATTTCAGCATTGTGCCCAAGAGGACACTGTGATGGTCAGTAACAGAGGGAAGGTAAGGTGTGGGACAAATGTTGAAAGGGGAATTGGGGTTGTGTTCACTGGTACCACAGATGGATGATTCAATCTGGATATCCCGGCCAGAAAGGGGATGTCTGGGTTGCCTCCTTCCTTCCGCTTCCTCCTCTTCTGCTTCTTCCTTTTCTGCTTCTTCCTCTTCCCTCTGTGAGCAGCTTGTCCCCTTTGCTGCCTCTGCTTCATCTCCATGTGATGTAGCGCAAGGGGAACTGTAACTAGAGCCCCCAGGTCTGTGAGCAAGTGGTGTTCTCAGAGGCCTTCCTTTAACGTCCAAAGATTTACAAGTGTCCAGCAGCACTCCTTGCACACTTTAACAACTTTTTAAATGTATTGCACCAAGCCACTACTCCAATAAAATTAAAAAAAAACTCCAAAAGCTGAAAATGAAATTTACCTGAAAGAAGTGTGTGTCCCTTTAAGATGCGCTGACAGCATCTCTGTACAACTGCTGCATGCACGTTCTTTCGTGCATGGTTAGGAGAGGACGGTATGAAGTGCAGCGATGTCTAAAATTGCAGTTGTGCGTCAATTCAGGTGTTGCACGCTGATTGATGTCACGATCTGCATATTTACATGGGAGAGATGAGTGCAGGCAACGACAGCGCTGCCGACCTCTCTAAATGGAGACCACCATGCCCCGTGCCGGAAGTGGGCAGAAGCAAGGCGGCCGCCATTTTTTCAACAAAACCGGCCTTAACGGCCGGCGCTACAACACCAAATTTCATGGCCATAAATTTTATTGTTTTGCACCACTTTCCTGTCTTGCCCTTTCTTGGTTGCTGGGTGGCAAGTCGCCTTTTAACTTGCTTGATAATGAATGGGAGACATGAATTGATAGGGACAATGGGGGGATGTGCAAGGGGTGGTTGGTTGCTTGCCGGACTGCTTTGTGTCCGTAGCATTGGGGGAGGGAGGCAGGAAGAGTGGTTGGTGCATGTACTTCTGACATCAGTCCACTGGTGCAACCTAAGTGAATCTTGCATTAATGAGGGCATCCCTGGCATTTTGGCAGCTTCCTCCTCCTTGTCTTCATCCTCCTCCTCAGAATCATCCGAAGAGGATCTGAGCTCTCCACCATATTCCTCCTCTTAATGGTCCAAACCTCATTCTGTGCAATGTTATGCAGAGCACAGCATGCCACGACCATTCTGGACACCCTGGCTGGTGCATACTGTAAGGGGTGACCTGCGGCTCTGTGCTTAGCCTGGGTGCTAGTGCAAGGTTAGGCCTTGTTGCCTGTTCTGGTCTCCAGCCAGCCTGATAACACTAGACACCTGTGAGTGGTTCGACCCACTCGCCCTTACGGTTCTGACACTGGACTTAGGTGCGAGAGCAATAATGCCGAGAAAAACTCAGGTAGACCCGGTTGAATAGTGCGAAATGGAAAATCTTTATTGCATATTATTCAAGATTACGAGATACATGTCATAAGCACAGATTAATGACAGTACAATCTTACACACAGTTATGAAACTACTTTTAGGGAAACGAGGAGCGCATGACACATCGTAAAAGGGGACACACATTATACTTATCCTTAAAACTTAAACCCTCCCCTATCAATACCTGTCCTAATCTAGATTTGTAGGATCGAGACTCATGCTCACCACTCGTGATAACTCGGAGAATTCCGAAACTCTGCTCGGATGTTTTTACCGCAGCACCTGACTATCCACGTGCTGATCAGGGGTCTCTGTACCCCACTTGTTTACTCGTTTCTGCTCCGGCTAGCAGGCTGGACCGTCTGCTGTCATGAAGATCTGTGTTGTCCTCGGAGTTCTGATACTACTCAAAAAAGAGTCTTCCTGTGCCCTCACCAGTTGTCTGTAGAAGGGTCTTCCTGGGCAAGGAAGTGTTTATTCGACTTACAGGCGCGGTCGGGGCTTACTGACCGTGGCGATGCGTATTGTCGTCTTCTTCTCTTCTCATCTCATCTCATCTCATCTCATCTCCTCTCGGGCCTTCGGTTCCAACACCGTTTACCGACTTCTCGGGATGGTGCGCCCGTTTCAAGGCCTCACAGCCCAGTTCTACACAGATCTTCGCGGCAAGCCACGAGGTTGTTCCTAGCGGATCAGAGTCCAGAGCCGTCAGGCACGAGAATAAAAGTTCAACAGTCTTCCAGCGAGTCAAAGCAGCAAGTGCAAGAAGAAGCAGAGGCAGCAGTCAGCAGCAAGAGAAAGATGGACGGTTGTACCTTACAGTTATAGTGCTGTAATTCCTCTTTTCCCGCCCAATCTTAATGTCTATCTTTTGTCAGGGTTTTGGCGCTCAAACTTCTTGTATAGGGTGATCTCCGTCTTTAATGGGTTTCGGTGATACTTGTAACTGTCTGAGTACCCGTTAATACTTCTCCCATTGTGGAACCGGCTAGTAGTCTCCCTGGAGGGGTTTTGGGGCTTCCAAATGCTTTCTGTAACTACCCGCAAACGGCTCTCTCATCGTAGAGTCGTGGGGATTTTGCATATTAATGTCTTTGGATGGGTCCTTGATCGCTCGGTACAATAGCCCTTATTCGCACCTGGGAGACCGATTCCAGTATTTATGTATAAAATGCAAACCCATCATGTCTTGTCAATTATCTCAAATGTGCTGAGTCCTGTACGATCTTGCACAAATGTTTATTGGAACGCCATCTTGTCTGCCCATTGAAAGTCTAGAACTTTCTGCCACGAGGCGTGGCGGCCATTTTACAGGCTGTTTGTGTCCGTTTTGAAACCTGACAGCATTCTGCTGAAATAAAGCTGTTTGTACGAAACTTTATGTCTCCTTCTTATTTTATAAAATCGCGATAATTTTGCGAATTCTACAATACTGAAGGGCGTCTCCAGATCTGTCTAGACACCTGAAGTGCATCTTTAGCATGCGATGGCTTGTTTGATCACATATCTGGTGGTCATATGGCATTCATTGTAGCGATGTTGGGTTTCATTAATCGAGTTTCTGAGAAGGTGTCATCAGCCAAGTTTGAAGTGGGTATCTTTTGTCTCCTAGCAGCCACCGCTTAAGTCTGCTTGCAGGTCCAAGGATGTCAGGGAGCTTGGACTGCCGCAGGACAAAAGCATCATGGCAGCTCCCTGGGAATCTTGCGTACACCTGTATAAATGTCTTTTTGTGGTTGCACTCCAGCTGCACACTGATGGAGTGGATTCCTTTGCAGTTGATGAATGCTCCTGGTTGATCTGGGGGTGCCAGGATTGCCATGTGTGTGCAGTCAGTGACGCCCTGCACCTGTGGGAAGGCAGCCAGAGACTGATATCTGAGCGCCTGCTCATTTTGACTAGTGTCATTGCAGGCAAAGTTCACATAATTGCTTGTCCTGCCAAACAGCCCATCAATCACCTGTCTTATGCATTTGTGGGCTGCCTACTGGGAGATCCTATATATGTCTTCAGCAGAGCCCTGGAAGGATCTGGAGGCTAAAATGTAGAGGGCGGTGGTAACTTTGACAGCCACTGGTAACGTGTGGCCACCAGGTCCAGCAGGGAGCAGGTCTTGTTCTAGGAGGCTGCAGATGTCTGCCACCACCTGACGCGACAACCTCAGCCTCCTGAAACACTGCTGTTCTGACATGTCGAGGAAACTCAGCCTCTGCCTGTACACCCTGTGTTGCGAGTAGTGCCTCCTGCGAGCTGCACCCCTCTGCTGCTCCCCTCTCTGCTGCTGCCCTCTCTGCTGCTCCCCTCTCTGCTGCTGCCCTCCCTGCTGCTCCCCTCTCTGCTGCTCCCCTTTCTGCTGCTCCCCTCCCTGCTGCTCCCCTCTCTGCAGCTCCCCTCTCCGCTGCTCCCCTTTCTGCTGCTCCCCTTTCTGCTGCTGCCCTCCCTGCTGCTCCCCTCTCTGCAGCTCCCCTTTCTGCTGCTCCCCTTTCTGCTGCTGCCCTCCCTGCTGCTGCCCTCTCTGCTGCTCCCCTTTCTACTGCTCCCCTCTCTGTTGCTGCCCTCTCTACTGCTCCCCTTTCTGCTGCTCCCCTCTCTGCTGCTCCCCTTTCTGCTGCTCCCCCTTCTGCTGCTGCCCTTTCTGCTGCTCCCCTCTCTGCTGCTGCTCCTCTCTGCTGCTCCCCTCCCTGCTGCTCCCCTCTCTGCTGCTGCTCCTCTCTGCTGCTCCCCTCCCTGCTGCTCCCCTCTCTGCTGCTGCCCTCTCTGCTGCTCCCCTCCCTGCTGCTCCCCTCTCTGCTGCTCCCCTTTCTGCTGCTCCCCTTTCTGCTGCTCCCCTCTCTGCTGCTGCCCTTTCTGCTGCTCCCCTTTCTGCTGCTCCCCTCTCTGCTGCTGCCCTTTCTGCTGCCCTCTCTGCTGCTGCCCTCTCTGCTGCTGCCCTTTCTGCTGCTGCCCTTTCTGCTGCTCCCCTCTCTGCTGCCCTCTCTGCTGCTGCCCTCTCTGCTGCTGCCCTCTCTGCTGCTGCCCTTTCTGCTGTCCAGCTACAGGTCTCTCAAGACCAGGTTGCTGGTACTGATAGTGGTCATATTGGTCATATTTACCAGAATGATACCTGGACTCCAAGGGTTAAATTACGAGGAGAGATTACACAATTTTAAATCTGAGATTGATATACTTTTATTAACCACAGGTATTAAGGGATATGGGGCAAAGGTGGGTATATGGAGTTAGGTTACAGATCAGCCATGATCTCATTGACTGGCGGAACAGGCTGGAGGGGCTAAATGGCCTACTCCTGTTCCTATGTTCCTATGTTCCCTATCCGAGGTCCAATCTAAGGCAGCCAAAGTGCTACCCATCCTGCTGTGATTCAGAAACCTCCAAAGTGTAGAAAGTAAACTCTCAGCAAAAGTACTGTGAACAAACACTTTCCCACTAGCAGGTAAGAAAGCAGCTGTGAGTACTGAGTATATATCGCAGTATTTCCATGAGTTTGATGAAGCTCCTCAATTGTCGTGTTCTTGCCTTGCCTTCACTGACGAGTTCCGGGAAGCCAAAGAAACCTGTGGATGCGCCGTTAAATTTGAAAATCAGTTGAAATACCACTCAAATTGAATGACTAGCATATGTTATAGGCAACCCGCCTTTCCCGAGAGGGTTGCGCGCAAGCAGCCTAACGCACTAGAGTTAAACGCGGAAATCGGCAGGTTGGAGCCGGCAACCCGATGGGCTCGCATTTTTGCCGGTTTTAACACCCCACCCACACCCAAGCCCACACGCTCCTCCAGGTTAAAATTCCTCCCTGCATGTCTCAGTGAGGATTCTTCAAACTGATTGGTTGAGGAGATACGCTGTTGCTTTACCTGTTCACAGAGGTCCCAGATCCCCTGTAGAGGGCACTGTGCTGTTTCAGACACCCGATCACCATAAGTTGCTGCTCAAAAGCCCACCAAAATTCTGTGGACAGCTGTAAGGGCAATGAACATTGAGTGCCGTTCATTCGTCACTGACCGCAAAATCCAGGCCAACATGTTTAAAAATGTTTAATATTTTTCACTCGAATATCAGCCGTGGCTCAGTTGGTAGCACCCGTGCCTCTGAGTCAGATGTTTGTGGGTTCAGGTCCCACACCAGAGACTTGAGCACAAAAATTTAAGCTGTACAATGCAGTACTGAGGGAGTGCTGCACTGTCAGAGGTGCCGTCTTTCAGGTGAGACGTTAACCCGAGCCCCCGTCTGCTTTCTCATGTGGATGTAAAAGATCCCAAGGCACTATTTTGAAGACCACCCGGTGTTGTGGTCAATATTTATCCCTCAATCAACATCACTGAAACAGATTATCTGGTCATTATCACATTGCTGTTTGTGGGACTAACTCAAAGAAAGAAAGACTTGCATTTATATAGCGCCATTCACGACCACCGGACGTCCCAAAGTGCTTTACAGCCAATGAAGTACTTTTGAAGTGTAGTCACTGGTGTAATGTAGGAAACACGGCAGCAAATTTGGGCACAGCAAGCTCCCACAAACAGCAATGTGATAGAAACATAGAAACATAGAAAAATAGGAGCAGGAGTAGGTCATTCGGCCCTTCGAGCCTGCTCCGCCATTCAATATGATCATGGCTGATCCTCTATCTCAATACCATATTCCGCTCTCTCCCCATACCCCTTGATGCCTTTTGTGTCTAGAAATCTATCTCCTTCTTAAGTATATTCAGTGACTTGGCCTCTATAGCCTTCTGTGGTGGAGAATTCCACAGGTTCACCACCCTCTGAGTGAAGAAATTTCTCCTCATCTCAGCCCTAACTGTCCTACCCTGTATCCTCAGACTGTGACCCCTCGTTCTAGACACCCCAGCCAGGGGAAACATCCTCCCTGCATCCAGTCTGTCTAGCCCTGTCAGAATTTTATACGTTTCAATGAGATCCCCTCTCATTCTTCTAAACTCCAGTCAACCCAATCTCTCCTCATACGATAATGACCAGATAATCTGTTTCAGTGATGTTGATTGAGGGATAAATATTGGCCAGTACACCGGGGAAATCTCCCCTGCTCTTCTTCGAAATAATGCCATGGGATCTTTTACATCCATCTGAGAGAGCAGACGGGGCCTCCATTTAATGTCTCATCAAACCAGTATGACAATTTAAATCTAACATAATTTTGTAGTTTGGACATTTTATTAGTTTGCTTTGGCTTCCTAAAGCACTTGATATTTTCTGAATACTTTCCCAATATTGAAGAAACGTGAGATCTGACTGTGAGTTGGCAGAACCCAGACTCAATGGGGGGAATTTTAACCCCCAAGAACAGCAGGGGGGTTAAAATTTGTGATTTTTCGATTGGGAGCACAACCCGGCTCCAACACGCCCAATTCCAGGTTTAACGGAGGCACGTTTGGATGTCGGCGAGTAGGTTTCTTGCCAAAAACAGGAATTTAATTCATAATAAAAACAGAAAATGTTGGGAATACTCAGCAGGTCAGGCTGCATCTGTGGAGAGAGAAAGAGAGTTCACGTTTCAGGTCAATGACCTTTCATCAGAACTGAAAAAGGTTAGAGATGTAATCAGTTTTAAGCAAGGATAGAGGCAGGAAAAGGCGGGAGGGGAGGGAAGAACAAAAGGGAAGGTCTGTGATAGGGTGGAAGGCAGGAGTGATTACATGACAAAGGAATGATGTTGCAAGGCGAAAGGAGATGGTAATGGGTGAAGTAAAGAAACAAAAGATGGGTCTAGAGGAGGTGTAAATGGGAATGGCAGAATCATCGACAGCTGCCATCCGATAAAATTGGTGCAGATCTGAAATTGTTGAACTCAATGTTGAGTCAGGAAGGCTGTAAAGTGCTTAGTAGAAAGATAAAGTGCTGTTCCTCGAGCTTATGTTGAGCTTCATTGGAACAGTGTAAGACGTCGAGGACAGAGAGGTCAGAGTGGGAGTAGTTCGGAGAATTAAAATGATAGGTGACCGGAAGCTTGGGGTCACGCTTGCAGAGTGAATGGAGGTGTTCCACAAAGCGGTCACTCAATCTGCGTTTGGTCTCCCCAATGTAGAGGAGAATTCAGTATACTAAATTGAAAGAAATACAAGTAAATTGCTGTTTCACCTGGGCTGAGTGTTTGGGGCCCTGGACGGTGGGAAGGGAGGAGGTAAAAGGGCAGGTTTTGCATCTCCTGTGCTTGCACGGGAAGGTGCCATGGGAAGGGGATGATGGGTGGGTAACGTATTAGCGCAATTAACATCCTTAGGAGACGTTAATGAGGTATTTGCAAATTGTTTTTAGCTTTGCTCCAAACTTAACTTGTGCAGCACGGGTTTCTCAGGGCTCGGGAAACTGACCAGGGAAATGGAGAAGAGTTTGAGCAGCAGTTCAGGTGGGTATTTAAACTTGTAATTGTCTCATCTGAATAAAACCTCACTTATTGCAGCTGGTGTCTCATTTCCTTCTGGTAAGTGTCTGGCAGAGAGTGCTTGTGTGTTTACAGCTTTATTCAGCCTTGAGGCTTTCAAAGTGACCCAGACCAACTGCTTACATCGCTGCCCGGGATGCCAGGGATGCCCTAATATTGCAAAAGTTCATCTAGTGTAAATCCTCTGGTCTATTTCCACCACCAGGACCACACCCCCTCCCCTTTATACTAAACATTCTTTCAACCACTCATCCACCCATTGCATATCCGCCCAATGAGTCCCGTCATGTATTAACATTCATCATGAAACAAGTGAAAGGGCGAGTTGACACTTGGGACTCAATAATGGGCAAGATATGGAAGTGGTGCTCATCAATAAATTTTATGTGACATTATAGTAAAAGGAAACTTAACAACATAACATTTTGTCAAACACCCATGTGGATACACTTGTTGAATTACAATTTCTTGACCTTACACTGCCTACTGCTTCTACGTGGTGCATCCCGTGTGGCTTCAGCAGAGGTAGAAGCAGGCTGCTCAGATCCCTGCCCTGACTGCTGAGATGCTTTTGACCTATGACCTCTGGGTTTTGGAACAACGGAGGGCCCTGCCAAAGACTGCTCCACCTGCATCTGTGCAGGGGTAGACTCGGCCATCGGGAGACAAGGCAGAATGTTGGGTACTGGCTGGGGGTGCGGCGGGAGGCAACAGGTGAGAAGTGGGAGCGCATTGAGTGGAGTTTCCACTTCTATGCCCCCTTTCATCATCATCCCTACCTGGGCCTTCACCACATTACACCGACCACTCTGCTGCACACCAGTTTGGTGAAGATCAGTGATGCATTATAAGACCTATTTAAGGTGGCAGACAAGTTGGCATCCAAAGTCTGCCCGGCCATTGTCATGGCCTGGATGGACTCATTTCAGAGCCTTGCTTGAAGCTCCATGGAGGCGGCCACTCTCTCCATGGCGGACATTCTCGCAATTCCCTGCGTCACCGATCCACTTGTGATTGAGTTGGACTCCTCCATCCTCTCCGCTATTGTGGAGGGTTTGACCGCATCAGTCAGTATCTGGCTAAATTGCTGACGCATCTCCAGCACTCTCCTTCTCAACGATAGCCCCCGGGGTTCAGAATCTGTGTCCAGCTGAGTAGAGTTGGAGAGGATTTCGCCCACCGACCTGGACTCTCTACAGCTGTCCCTGCCACCTGTGACTGCTCGTGCTCACTTGTGAGGTCTGAATCACCAGGTGAAAACCCAACAAACTCTCTAAGTGGACCCACCAAAGTGTGAGTATCTGCATTAGTGCATTGCTGTTGGTTATGTGATGGTACACCCTCAGAAGGTATGAGATCCTTTGAGGAAACATCCTCATGGATGTCCTGCGACACTTGCTCTACATGTGAAGGCCCTGGAAGACAAAAGGAAGGGATATGATTTAGTCGTGGCAAAGTCATAACCTTGACAATCACCATACTCAGTCTTCTGATCGTTCAGTCATTGATAAAATGAAGTCAGCATATGTGTGTCAGAGATATTTTTAATTCTGTCACTAGCTAGCTGCAAGCTCCCTGTCTCTCCAACTCTGTCTGAGAGGGACGCAGATGAGCCATTTATCTCCAGGGCATCCTCCTATGTGAGCTGCACTATTTGTGGCAGCCCACCTCCAGTCCTGTCCCTCTCCTTTGAGTTTTGTGCTCTCTTCTCCTACAAGGGGTGAAAAACCAGACCTGTAAGTGAGTGAAGGTGAGGTATCCACCCAATGGAAGCAGTGCATTTGGTGAAGGTTGACTATGAGACACATGCATCACATTGCATAAGGATTGGGGTGAGTGGCAATGGTGGATGGATAAATGGGGAGGTGATGTGCATAGGAAGTGAAGGCTGAGTGCTGCTGAAAGTTGAGTAGGTGTGAGGAGCAATATGATGGAGAATGCTTAGCAAGACATAATGAAAAGATGCAGGCTTAAAGCACAGGATATAGTTTAATCAGTCATTAAACCACTTCCTACATTGCATCCAAGATCTGGGCACAAAGCTCCTGCTGCTCACCTTCTCAGCTACCGCCAACCACGCCATTGGTGAGAGCCGTAGGTTTCTTCCTCCCATTGCTGGGGAAAAGTATGTTCCTGCTGCTTCTAACTGCAGACAGCAGTAATTCCAGCGATGCATCATTGAATCTGGGTGCTGCCTTTCCTCTATGTCTAGCAGCCATCCTGTTTCATTTTCCATTTGTGCATTGACCCTTTAAATACAGCTGAGGTCGCGTCATGTGGGTGCGCATCACACCCGCTGCGCAGCTTGGAGGCGCAAAACACGGAAGTCAAAATGAATTGGTACAATTGAGTTGAGATCGCAGATTACGACCGACTCATTTGACTTCCAGGTTTCCCTCACACAATTCTACTCCACCTTCACCCCACTGCACGGAAGCGGCCTTTATATTAATATCAGGGCAAATGCTTAATTGAACATGAAATGCCTTTTTTTCTTCCTGTTCTTTTGGTTATTTTTTCCTCCTTTTTTAAGTCCCTCTGCTCCACACCCGTTCACGAATAGAGAGACCTGGCAGATTATTTGCTCATACACCTCTGCCGCAGCTTTTGTGTGAATTGTAAGAAGCATGCAAAAATTAGCCAAGTTGACTTGACAAATGCTTTCCACCCTTCTCACATGGGTGCTGCCTTACTCAGGACCTTCCATAGATGGCCTAGTATCATCCGCAAAACTTGTGAGTTGTTTCACTGATGTCTTCATCCAGATTGTTAATAAAGATGGTAAAGAGCAACAGTCCTAAAATTGATCCCTGTGGGACTCCACGAGTGACTGCCACCCCATGCAGAGCCTCAACTATTAAAAACTACTTTGTGTCTCCGGGAATGCAACAAATCTTTATCAAGGTCAAATTCTTTAAATAATACTAATATACAGGCTAGCTGCTTTTAGAAGAGGAGCGAATGTTGTTATGCAAATTAAAATGTAAAATAATTAAAGAGCAGATTCAGTTTCTGCTGGAAGTGCATGTTTGGCTGTGATGCCCACAGTAGCTGAATAGCCTGATGACCCTCAAGGCATAATTATAAATAATGGCCTCTTAATCAAGGTACTAGAGGGCAAGTAAGGTCCATGGAATCAATGCCTTAAGGAGGGAAGGAGATTAAATCGGCAAGAAAAAGATTTACCATTCTTATTGTGGTGCACAGATGACAAGTTTCTTTTCAACTTATTTGGTGAGCATTCAATCATTAAAGTCTTGGGGGGAAAAATTTGGTTGCTTAGCGCCTCCTGTTAGCGCCCTAAGAGGGCGCAACGCAACTAGTGACTGGGCGCGGCGATGTTTGCGCCGCTCGCGAAATTGACCAGAGTTTTTGCGGTGGCGCTAAACTCTACCGCACCGATCTCCTGCGCCCGCAGATCGTGATGTCAGTCGAGCGTGCAACGCCCCGGACCGGATATTGAGTGGTGCCCCCTTCCTTTCTGCCTGCCGCAATCAATGACAGGGAGAGTGGAACGTTTTGCAGTCGGTAAGGGGCTGGCGGAGCGCTATTTAAAGGCGCCCTCTTCCTGCCTTTTTTTGTGGGAGACATTTTTGCACCACTCATTCTGACAGAGAAAGAAAGATTCTGAGAGAGAGAGAGGGAGAATTCTGCAGAGTCAACGCTGTGTGAAGTAGTTTTGGCTACTGAGCAGCACTTTTCAGGTTCTTTTGGATTTGACCTTCATTACTTCGATTGTCAAGAGATTATGGGGGCTGCACTGATTCGGGGCGTCGTCCTGCACCTGCAGAATCGGAGGCATCAGAGACGCAGAGAGAGAGTGGCAATCATGGCCAGAGGGAGGAGGGCCAACAGGCCTGTGCACAGGAGACCTTACCCTCCAAGGGTATTCCGGGAACAATTCTCCTACATTAATTTGTCTGAGGAGCAGTGTTTGCGCAGGCTGCGCTTCAGCAAGCAGGTGGTCACTGAGCTCTGCCACCTGCTGCAGCCAGATCTGCAGCCTCTACTGAGGACCAGGACGTCTCTGTCGTTGGCAGTGAAGATCACAGTGGCTCTGAACTTTTATGCCACCGACTCCTTTCAAGCTGAGGACATCGCCAATATCTCCCAGTTCGTTGTCCACTGCTGTATCCGGGAGGTCACAAATGCCCTCTATAAAAGGAGACACCAGTACATCTCTTTCCCGATGACCCGGACCAAACAGCATGAACGCGCATTGGGCTTTGCAAGCATAGCGGGCTTCCTCATGGTGCAGGGCGCCATTGACTGCACGCATGTGGCATTGCGGGCACCGCATGAGAATGCAGAGGTTTTCCGAAACAGCAAGGGGTTCCACTCCTTAAATGTCCAGTTGGTCTGTGACCACAGACAGCTGATACTCGCTGTCAATGCCCGCTATCCTGGCAGCAGCCACGATGCTTTCATCCTGCGCCAGACTGGTGTGTCAGAGCTTTTCCAGGCAGCGCATCACCCAAGTGGTTGGCTCCTCGGGGACAAGGGTTATCCACTCTGCACCTGGCTGATGACACCGCTCCGTAACCCCAACACCCCTGCTGAGCTGTGGTACAATGAGAGCCACCTCACCACCAGGAACATCATTGAGCAGACAATTGGCATGCTCAAGCAACGGTTCCGCTGTCTGGACCACTCAGGAGGAGCCCTGCAGTACTCGCCTGAACAAGTCTCCCTCTTCATAGTTGGATGCTGCATGCTCCACAACCTGGCAATCCTCAGGACCCAGCCAATGCCACCAGGCCTTGGTGCACCACCGGAGGAGGAGGAGGAAGAGGAGGAAGAAGAGGAGGAGGATGATCAGCAGCAGCACCAAGGCGGGAGGGAGACCCACAATGTTGAAACTGCAAGGGCCGTCCGTCAAAGACTGATAAGAAGCCGCTTCTAGGCCCCTACTCAGGAAATGGCTTCTGGCATGGAGAACAACATGATGGAAAGCAACCCAGAATCCCTATAGCCGGCTAAGGCAGCAATGATTCCGAAGGCCAAACATGTTCATTTTGAAAACAACAACTTTTTTATTTTACAAACTCTGTGTGTGTCATTTATTCATGACAAACTAATAGAAACAAACACAACAAATCAATAATTAACATAACTGGCTCTCACAACCTGGAGATAATGGCCAAAACACTAAACAAAAGTTATCAGATGAACCTCGGCCTTTAATAAAAACATTCCCAACATTTCGTCAGACCTCCTACTTTTTGCCCTTCGAGGGTGATCTCCTTCCCTTGCCCACTTGCCCCCTTCCCACCCGACTGCTCCTCCGTAATGGGGCCCCAGTGGCTGCAGCAAGGCTGGTGGAAGACTGCTGAATGACAGATCCTGAGATTACAGATGCCCTTGAAGGACGCCCTCGACCAGCTCTGGGCCTGGAGGCCCTGGCTGCAGACTGCACCAACTCTGCATGGGCGGCAGCAGTCTGGGCTACAGGCAGTGGCAAGTGCAATGGGGAAGTGACAGTGGTGGCAGCAGGACTGCTGTCATCTTGAGAGAGGACAGCACCTCCCTGCTCGACCGACACACTGGCACTCCCACGGGGCAGCACCTCAGCATCCGGAGCAATCTGCTGGAGCACAGATTGCTGGCCTGCTGCGGCGCCGTGAGAGCCCCGGGGCAATGTGTCCGAACCAGCGATGATGGCAGCAGTCAGTGCTTGCGTGGCCTCAATCTGAGACTGCATGAGAGCAGTCTGAGATTGGATCACGGCAGCCAGTGACTGAATTGCAGCACTAAGGATTTGCGTGGCGTCCGCCTGTGCTGCAGCGTAGTGCTCCACACTCCTTACCAGTGCATCAATGCTTTCGGACACCCTTCCAACTGCACCCATGAGCTGAGTGTGCATGTCCACTGCCTGGGTGTTCATTTCAGCGATGAGCCGCTCCTCCTCTGCGTCCAGTGCAGCAGGACTCGCTGGCCTACTCTCCATTCGGGGAGAAGGCCCCCCAAGCTTCCCTACCCCCATCGCATTGCTGCAGCCCGCTGGGTCCAGGAGCTTCACCCTCATCAGACCCATCCCCCCTGCTCCCCGCCAGGGAAGACGTGGTCCCAGTGTGGGCATGGGCTTCCTCGGGAGAGAGTGGCGCTGAGGCTCTGGCTTCCTCTTCCTCCTTGCCTGTGGCTTCACTCCCACTGGCAGCTTGAGGGCCTGTCTCCTCAGCTGGTGAATCACCATCTGAAAGCAGGGAGGTACAAGAGTGGCTTTAGCGTGAGGACAGGGGGGCAGTAAGGGAGGAATGAGGGCAGCGATTTAGTAAGTTGGATTGAAAGTGTCAAAGGCTGGTGTTGTGAGGGACAAGTGGAAGGACAGAGGACAAAAAGGTGATGACCTTACCATTGCTGTCCCGAATGGGGTCGGCCTCTCCAGGGGTGACGGGACCGATCACCCGGCTTGCCACAATCCTGTGGACGCGTGCCTCAAGATTTCTGAGGGGTTGCAGCTGAGGCCGCCCTCCACCCGTCTGTTGCTGCTGTCTCCTCTTATGAGATAGCTTGGCCTGCAAGAAAAAGGACGGCGTCTGAGTAAATATGCAGCCATGGTCTTGCCTGATATGCCTCCTATATTTGAACAGCCCTTAATGTATGCAGCCATGGTCTTGCCTGATGTGCCTCCCATAGTTGAATAGCCCTTAATGTATGCAAGGTGTGGAATGTGCGTGTGTGTTTTATGAGATGGCCATAGATCTTGGATGAGTGTTGGGCATTGGGGTTTTAAGACCCTCTGGCCATAGAGTGAGGTTGAGATGGAGGGATGGAGAGGTATTGAAAAGTAGCCACTCACCCTGGCGACCCGAGTGAGGTCATTGAACTTTTTGCGACATTGAGTATGGGTCCTGGGCACCATGCTCCTGGAGGAGACGTGCTGAGCGACCACCCTCCACACTCTTCTGTAGTCGCGCGGCAAAGGCCTCCTGCCACTCTCAGGGTACAGTATAGCTCTTCGGCGCTCCACCATGCCAACCAGAGCCTCCAAGGCCTGGTCGCTGAAGCGCTGAGCTCATTCCCTGACTCTCTCCATAGTCCTTGGTTGTAAAATTTAGGCACAGGTCTGTCCACGACGAGATTCAAGCCTGCAATAAGCAGGGTGTGGCTGGAGAGCAAGATCGACTCTCCCCTTTAAGAACTGGCCGGCGCCAGTGTGTCTGTGTTCCATTGCTAACTGACATCACATGAGCTTCGCCAGCGCTCTGAGTTAGCGCCTTGCTCCTCGGCCTTTGCGCCTTAAGACAGGTGTGTAGCGCCTGATTTAGTGTTCCAATCACCTCCAGGGGCGATAAAAGCCAAGTTTGCAGTCGGAGCCGATAATTAGTGGCAGGTGCTAAACTTTGTGCCCGGCCGATAATTGAGCCCCAAACGGGGCGATACCGAATTTCTCCCCCTTGGACTTTAATTGCTTGCACACAGTCATAAAGCAACTCCTCTGCTGTAATGACTATTGTCTTGATTGATACTAGGTCTGTGATAAGATATCAGGGTCCAAGTTATTAAACCACTGTAATTGTGTGCTTTATTTTTGCATACATACAATGTGAAGAGTATGGCAGTATATCCAATTGGTATTCCAGCTTGACCTTTTTATAATTTAAATACAGCACTGGCGAATGTCATTGAAGAATTACTCTGTGAGTAACTTGCTTCAGCTACACTGTCCAGTTTCTAGGAGTCAAATAAGTTAAATAGATTTGTGTGTACCCAAACATTCGGCAGCACTCACAAGGTTAAACTTCAGATTCCCAAAATTCTTTTGTGCTTTGTCTCCAGCTGGTTTGTAATAACTCTAAAAATTATTGCAGTGCAAATAAGGCATTCAGTTGTTTCTGAACTGAACGCAGGTGGTTGAAATTTGAATACTAGCCATACCAGTACTGCTGGCATTGCAAAAGGCACTACTCTCTATGCCCCTTGTTTCTGCTAATTACTGGTATAAACCAGCAACACACCTGCAGATTGCACATAGCTACCAGAAAACAATCCAATACTTAAGCTTCTTCCCATGTTACTAGTTTTTTTTACTATTAAAAAGATAGGGAAGAAAAAATTCCTTTCAGTCTGTGGCATAGGATCATTGTGAATGACATTTGAATAGCAGTGATGATAATGGGGCATATTATATTATTTTGTGTCATTCTAGATTGTGCAAGTGGTTTTGCATTCTAAACTAGTATGAGAAAGACTCCTTAGCAGCTATTAGAGAATGACAACCCTAATTTTATCTAGCTGACTTAGAATTAAAAAAGAAACAAAGTATGGGCTAGAAATTTGTTATAGCCAAGGAATGGGCAGTGTTTAGACTAAAAATGGTTAAGTAGCGCCAGGTGAAAATCGTCTAGAATGCACGCAAAATTTGTGCTCACACCTCATTAAAATGATTGCAGTTATGATTCTCGCCTAAAAACCCAAGCTCATTGGTGTTACACTGAAAAGATGGACCAATATCGGGGGCAGTCTAAACTCAAGTAATGTTTGCCACCGGCTTTTTTCACTACTTAAAGGGGAGGTTCATTGATGCTGCAGCTCCTCATTCTCAGCATTGTTGGGTGTGCAGCTGTCTCAACAACCATAAGAAGAAGGACAAGGAGAAGGAGCACTTATTTACAAATGCTGATGGCAGATCGCTGCCCCAGGGAGAGAGCCCAAAGGTTTTCGGATGAAGCTTTGGAGGCATTGGTTTTAGCGGTGGAGAGAAGGTGGGCAGTCCTGTACCCGGCAACTGGCAGGAGGCCCTCACCACAAGTCTGCCAGACTATGTGAAGGGAGGTGACACACCACGTCACGGGCAGCACTGTGGTTCCCAGGACCCACACCCAGTGCAGGAAGAAGTTTGACGAAGTTTAATGACCTTACACGAGTGGTCAGGGTGAGTGAAGGCTTCAACAAATGCTACATACTACCATCTGTACCACAAGCTTCAAACACTGCTCAATGCACCACACCCCCAGCACTCACCTACCAACAATCTCTACCTCGCAACACTCACACCCACATCTCACACCTTGCACACAATGACAGCTATTCAACTGTGGCAGGCACAAGGGTTATTAGTTATTAGAATTCATGTGATAACTGTGTTTGGAATATTTTGTGGTCTCTCTCGTTTCACCTTTGTGCCCAGGAGGATGCTGTGATATGGCATGAGACAGGGGTGGTATGATGGGGATGTGGTGAGCAACGGGGATCTGGGGTTTAAGTCATGCAAATCAGAGTCTGATGAGCCGGTCACGGACAGCCCGTCCGGAAGGCCAATTGTCTCACTGCCTCCTCCCTCCCTCCTGTTCCTCCTCCTCCCTGTCCTCCTCCTCCTTGTCCTCTTCCTCCTCGTCCTCTTCCTCATCCTCATCCTCATCCTCCTCTGTCTCGTTCTCCTCCTGAGGTGGTCCCGCAATCCTTGCTGGCAAGAACTGCGCCCTCATGATGGCCAAGTTGTGGAGCATGCAGCAGACCACCACGAAATGGGACACCCACTCCACCGAGTACTGAAGGGCTCGTCTCCAGTGGCCAAGGCAGCGGAACTGTTGCTTCAATAAGCCGATGGTCTGCTCGATGATGTTCCTGGTGGCAACATGGGTCTCATTACATGAGTGCTGGACACGAGTGTTGGAGTTGCGGAGGGGAGTCATGAGCCAGGTGAAGAGCGGATAGCACTTGTCTCCGAGCAGCCACCCTCGAGCTTGATGTGGTAGCTGGAAAAGTGCTGGCACACCAGTCTGGCACAGGATGAAGGCATCATGGCTGCTGCCAGGATAGCGGGCATTGACACTGAGGATTCGCTATCTGTGGTTGCACACCAACTGCACATTAAGTGAGTGAGTGATTTTTAGCAAGTGTTGTACTTTGAAGCCTTTCAAAAATAATGAGGGAGTTTTGTACTTGCCAGAACACTCCCTGATACCAAAGAACCTTGAAATGACTAAGGCAAACTCTTCCAGTAGCAGGAACTAGCATACAGCCACTCAAACTGCAAAATCCCGACAGGTGCGAGAGATTGGTGATGATCCCTTTAACTAGCATCGCTGTAGCCAGCTTCCTGCTGCTGCACACCATCTGAAGCTGTTGTTGCTTTCTCCAGCCAGTAAGCACATTGGCTAAAATGAAGTTGGGAGATCGGGCATCCAGTGAGCGTTGTATGCTCACTGATGTCATGATCTCCATTATGGTGAGTTCCCTGGTGATCGAGGTTACAGGCAGCGCTACCGGCACTACCGATATGGCGTGCGGCACAGGAACCGGCATCAGCTGTCGTTACAGCTGTCAACGGCACTGGTGCTAATGTCACACGAATTTCTCCCCCAAAGACTTATATAGCACCTTTAATGACATCCCAAAGCGCTTTACAGCCAATGAAGTACTTTTGAAGTGTAGTCACTGTTGTAATGTAGGAAACGTGGCAGCCAATCTGCGCACAGCACAAACAGGAATGTGATAATGACCAGATAATCTGTTTCAGTGATATTGATTGAGGGATAAATATTGGCCAGAACACCAGGGATAATTCCCCTGCTCTTCTTCGAAATAGTTCCATGGGATCTCTTATGTCCACCTGAGAGAGCAGATGGGGCCTTGGTTTAACTTCTCATCCGAAAGACGGCACCTCCGACATTGCAGCACTCCCTCAGTATTGCACTGGAGTTTCAGCCTAGATTTTTGTGCTCAAGTCTCTGGACTGGCGAGGGTACTTCCAACTGAGACATCGCTGACACCATGTAATGTATCAGATATGTTTTCATTGAATATCAACAATTTTGAAGTATTGAGTTTCCACTAAGCAGTTGTGCTTTGAATAACCATTTAGTGGTGTGTGTGTGCCCTGTGTAAAGTTAATGAAAAACATTTTACTGAACTATCCTTTGAATGATAGTTCAGTAAAATAATTTTTCTTTATCAAGAGAATGTTTTTCCTTAGAGTTATGTATCACTTATATATTTATACATAATTTTTTATTTATACTTATATATTTATATATAGTTAAACAAATAGCTAGTGACAATAAAGACAAGACATTCTGATCAACAAAGTTTAAATATAAACGCTTAATGCATTCATACCACATTCCTGTGTAGACTATTCTTCTGCAGGCATTGACCTGTTTAAAATAAATGGGAAAATACACACATACACAATGTATGCATTTACCCAGAATAGGCTCGATGGGCTGAATGGCCTTCTCCTGTTCCTATGTACGCAGGGATGTAGCATGAGCATATTAAATGTTCATCTTGAACTCCAATTGGAATTTCTTCCCTTAAATATTCAAATATTTGATAGTAATATCCTACTGTCTAAATGTACACGTCTGACCATGAAAAGAAGACTAAACATTGAGATGTTTTCTACTGACTGAATAGTGAATAACATATTAGATATAATTTGAATGTTTACACTTAATACTAAAAAAAGCCACAATAGTAGCACATTTACTGAGATACAACTGATTAGTAAACAATAAAAACTTAAAAACTCAGAAGTGGTATACCATGGATCTGGGTCTGTCTCATTCCAAATGTATCTGTGTGTAGGTACCTTAAGTTATTCTGAATCATAACTAAAATGAGTAAACTGAAAAATTGCTGCTTTTTATCTTTGTCTTATTCAATTATGTTGGTTTACCCACATCGCCAAATAATAAAAATGAAAAGAGAGAGGAGAAGGGTCTGATAACCTGCGGAAAAGGCGGACAAAATTGAGAAGCAATGACACCCATGAATTTATGACAGCAGTGTCTCCCCATTACCTACCAATGCTAAGGGAGTCAATAGAGCCACTGTCTGTTGTGACCTCTAAACATCATCCTCAAACAGCAGTAAAGTTTCAACCAAGCCAAAGGTCTCTCAATCATTGTCAGTGGATAACAAGTATGAAAGTATGGTAAAGCTTTACGTAGGGCAATGCAGATACCTCCCATTCCTCTAACTTCATTCATTTTGTAGTCTAGGTGTCACAGGTGCTTGACATAACTAGAAGACTAGAGAACAAAGGGGGAATGGAGGCCGGCAGGGTGGCCTGATATTGTTATTTACCATTTATATAAACAATTTAGACTTGGGAATCGGAAGTACAATTACAAAATTTGCGGACGACACCAAATTGGGGGGTATAGTTAATAATGAGGAAGATTGTAACAAATAGTGAGGGAGATTGTGACAATATACAAGAGAAAAAACTTGCAGAATGGGTGGGTAAATGGTAAATGAATTTTAATACACATAAGTGTGAGGTGGTGCATTTTGGTAGGAAAAATAAGGAGACCACATACTCCTTTTTGGAAAATAAGAGTCTAAATGGGGTAGATCTAAATGGGGTACAAAGCTGAAGGGTGGCCTGATCGAGGTTTTTAAGATTATGAAAGAGTTTGATAGGCAAGACGTAGAGAAGATATTTCCACTTGTGGGGGAGACCAAAATTAAGGGCCACAAATATAAGATAGTCACTAATAAATCCAACAGGAATTCAGGAAAAACTTCTTTATCCAGAGAGTGGCTAGAATGTGGAATTCACTACCACAATGAGTAGTTGAGGCGAATAGCATAGATGCATTTAAGAGGAAGCTAGATAAATACATGAGGGAGAAATAAATAGAAGGTTATGCTGCTAGGGTTAGATGAAGAGAGGTGGGAGGAGGCTCATGTGGAGAATAAACACCGCCCTGGACCAGTTGGGCCAAAGGGCCTGTTTCTATGCTGTACATTCTATGTAATTCTAAATGATCTACAACAAATTGGAAAGGTATCATTTGATGGAGATGTGAGGGGTATTTTGATCTAATATAAGATAATTCAACAAATCACGTTAGCTGAATCTGTGCTTATACAACCACTATGAAACTCCCAGTAGTACCCAAATAAGTATAGGGATAAGGAAAAGCAAACCAATCCATTTGTAACTCTTAAAGCTCCTTATGTCCCTTCAGCAACCAATATGGACATTTCGTAGCTCCATACTTCGAAGTCGTTCTTGCTTGATGTCTTCTTATGTTCACTTTTCTAAATAGGTTTCTGACTTTCATCTGCCTCATCTTCCATCTTTTCTACTCCTCACAAGTCAGTGACTAAGCTCATTTTTTTACCTGTAGTTATTTGCAGAGCTTTATGCCAATAAATAGGGAGGACAAAAGACATTATAAAATATAATAAATTCTTTGTCCCAAATGGAGAAAAAAAATGTGGCCAATCAACTTATAAGCAGAGGCTGGGAAAATAATCAGCAGAATGTATCTGATATGGATGACAATTATTTGATAAAACGCTCATTGAAACACAAAGTTGACTCCAGCTGGACACTAGCTGCCACAGTAAATTTCAAGAATGCAAATACTGAGGCTGTCTGCAGGGTTGCTGTGTGGCTTAATACTCCCACAGTCACAAAACACGATTGTCTGGATCTGGCATCATTTACAAACATAGAGCTTGGCAGCAGTTCTGACTCCAACCACCAGCCAACCTCAGGCAGATCCTCTAACTTCCTAAAGTATTAGCACTTTGCGAGTGTAAATCTCGGATATGTGGAGGAGAGCAATAACAAGAAAGATCACTCACAACAGACACATTAGTAGAAGGAGTAGACCTATCTCTTGTGGGGGCGGGGAAGGGGGAGGTTGAGATTCTTCACACCTGTCTCCAGATAACTTCACAAGCTAAAGTCTATTGGGAAGGGTGGTCCTGGCCCTAAAAGCAGAAAGCTTACCAGTGCTCTGTCCTGTTAAGCTGCAGGGTTTCAGCTGGTTAAACGCCAGCACTATTCCTGTGCACACTTGCGAGTCTTTAAGCTTTGCTCTGCTAAACTACGCCTGAGCTCTCTGGACTTAGGTAATTGGGGAATAAAAACAGAAAATGCTGGAAATACTCAGCAGGTCAGGCAGCATCTGTGGAGAGAGAAACAGATTTAACGTTTCAAGTCGATGACCTTTCGTTAGTTCTGACGAAAGGTCATTGACCTGAAACGTTAACACTGGCTGGAATTTTCTAGGGGATCAGCGGGTGGGATCGGTGGCGGGTCAGGTAAGAAAGTGTTTTCTTTTGACAGCAGGTCGGGACCCCGCTGTCAACACGCCGCAACGCCCCTTTCTCAATGTCGGGTCTGTCAGCGCTGAGCAGACCCGACAGGCAGCGGCAGGCAACCCAATTAAACTCATTACCACCTAATTGACAGATCATTGACAGGTTTTTTTAACTTACCTTTTCACTTAAACTTCATGGCCATGGGGACCACACTGTTCGGGGACCATGGCTGTCAACCTGAGGCGGGAGTTCAGTGGCCATTGCTCCAGCTGATTACTTGACAGTTTCAAATGTACAGTAAAAGCTCCCACCTGGTAGATAATCACTTTCCTCAGACATAAGGGGCTGAATTTTGATACTGGGGCGGGTTGGGGTCGTGTCATCCGCATTTCGTGTTATCCATCCGCCTGCAATTGGATGTGGGAGATTGATGCAATTTTCACTTAATTGGGCAATTGAGTTCCAGCATGTGGGAACCCATGAACCAATTAGTGGTTTCAGTCTGAACGTCGGCTCTGATGATGTCATCATTGCAGGTCAAAGACTGCCTGGTCTCAGAGATTGCCTGGCCTTTGCTGTGAGAGGACCTGGATGCAAAATGAGCAGCATCTGAGAGAGAGAGGGAGAGAGAGAGAGAGAAGAGACAACCAAGTCCTCCCAGGCAGTCTCTGAAGACATTCAATGCAGCAGCATCAGAGGCGACCTTCAGACCTAATACTACTATGACCTTCATCACAATACTACTACTACCTTCATCACATCTCCGTTGTAATAGTGGACCTGCAGCTGATAGTCAGCTATCCACTTGTGCTCCCGCTAGGTTTCACTGGCGTGTTTCACATCAGGCGTACTTCACGTCGGAAAAGGGTTAAACTAGCTAAAACGTTTCAAAATGGCATTACAAAGCCAATTTAGGGCTTGTTAAGGGCTTTAATGGCCTCTCCCGCCTCTTGGAGGTGGGACGGAGTCGGGAACCCCGCGGCCGATTTTGTCAAAATTGCGTGGAGGCGGAATGGAGTCGGGATGGGGTCGGGACCCCCGAATCTGCAACTTTAACCCCCCACACACCTCCAAACCCGACTCCACGGGTCATTGAAAATCCAGCCCAAGCTGTTTCTCAGTCCATTTCCAGCGCAGATTCTGCAGGCTTTCCACTCTCCATCCACTCTTATCTCATTGGAAGAACTCACTCACTATAGAAACATAGAAACATAGAATCTAGGAGCAGGAGTAGGCCATTCGGCCCGTCGAGCCTGCTCCACCATTCAATATGATCATGGCTGATCATTCAAATCCAATACCCTGTCCCTGCTTTAATCCCCACAGTACACATATCCCACCCTACCCCCGTAACCCCACGTATTTAATTCCCCCTAACATATCCCATCCTATCCCCATAACCCCACATATTTAATCCCCCCCTAACACTAAGGGTCAATTTATCATAGCCAAATCAACCTAACCCGCACATTATTGACAGAATGCTTCTGTCATCTCTACTTCACCTGCCATATATTCCATCAACATGGGTGCTCTTTATGCTCTCTCACCTTGGTCCTCAGAATCCCACTACGATCAGCCCCAATACCAGCAGCACTAGGCACACCAGCAGCATCAACAACAACACCAACCGACTCCGTAATCAACTGATGCTGCACTGGACACAGGGCAACAGCACCCGACCACATTGTTGCCCGGGAGGCCAGGGATGGCCTCACCATGGCCAGATTTACTTCACTTGATGCTGTACACCCTGGCTGCCACATGATGCGCAAGGTTGGCACCACCCCACACCAACAACATAAAGCACCCTACAATGTCCAAGATATTCCTTTCACACTCACCACCATTACGGGCGGTACCGTTATGCCTCACCATTCACTGCAACTCACTAAACCACTTCCAAAGGTGCATACAAATCTGTCCAAGAACAGAAAGTTAAGGTTTCAATGTTTGACAGCACATTAACAGAAGCTTCACATGAACATTGGATAAAACACACAAGTGCCTACCCTTGTGTGTTGTTAGTTGATATGATTGCACTGGGATAAGGGTGAGTGTGAGGGGTGGCTAGTGAGATGGGGATGTGATAATGTAGATAGAGAGAGAGAGATGGGTGGTGGTGCAAGGTAAGTTGGTGTGAGTAAGGATGTGCAGGAGTAGGGTAGGGAAGGCAGAGTGATGGGGATGTGATGAGAGGCACAGCAGGATGAAGGTGAGTGTGGCTTTGTACTAAAGTTTTGTGATCTAATGAGATCATTGAAAGGTTTGCGCCACTGCAGCCAGGTCCTCCTGATGACATCCCTGCTTGTGACCTGCTGTGCAATGTACAACCAGGCTGCGTTGGTCTCCTGGGGAGATTTCTTCTGCCCATTGGAAGGGAAGAGAACCTCCCTGCGTGCTCTGACTCCCTCCATAAGCATATGGAGGGAGTCATGGGAGAACCTGAGGGCAGCCCTGCACCTCTGCATAGTAATTGTCAGTGTTTGCAGCACCTCAATGCTGTAGAACGCTGACAGCACAACTGTCAAAAGAAAGTTGGCCCTTTAAGGCAACCAGCTGATGACGCATCAAGTGACGCCATCAGACCCGCTTCCTTCAATTGGCCGGGAAATGTGCTGGGCGGGCTTAACAAGCCCAATCAGCATAAAATAATTTCACAGTGCGGGCTTTTTAAAAATTTTGTTTATGGGATGTGGGCGTCGCTGGCAAGGCCAGCAATTATTGCCCATCCCTAATTACCCTTGAGAAGGTGGTGGTGAGCCACCTTCTTGAACCGCTGCAGTCCGTGTGGTGAAGGTAATCCCACAGTGCTGTTGGATAGGGAGTTCCAGGATTTTGACCCAGCGACGATGAAGGATCGGCGATATACTTCTAAGTCAGCATGGTGTGCGACTTGGAGGGGAACTTGGAGGTGGTTGTGTTCCATGTGCCTGCTGCCCTTGTCCTTCGAGGTGGAAGAGGTCGCAGGTTTGAGAGGTGCTGCCGAAGAAGACTTGGTGAGTTGCTGCAGTGCATCTTGTAGATGGTACACACTACAGCCACGGTACGCCAGTGGTGGAGGGAGTGAATGTTTAAGGTGGTGGATGGGGTGCCAATCAAGTGGGCTGTTTTGTCCTGGATGGTGTCGAGCTTCTTGAGTGTTGTTGGAGCTGCACTCATCCAGGCAAGTGGAGAGTATTCCATCACACTCCTTACTTGTGCCTTGTAGATGGTGGAAAGGCTTGGGGAGTCAGGAGGTGAGACACTCGCTGCAGAATATCTAGCCTCTGATCTGCTCTTGTTGCCACAGTATTTATGTGGCTGGTCCAGTTAAGTTGCTGGTCAATGGTGACCCCCAGTTGATGGTGTAGGATTCGATGCCGTTGAATGTCAAGGGGTGGTGGTTAGACTCTCGCTTGTTGCAGATAGTCATTGCCTGGCACTTCTGTGGCGCAAATGTTACCTGCCACTTATCAGCCCAAGCCTGAACGTTGTCCAGGTCTTGTTGCATGCGGGCAAGGACTGCTTCATTATCTGAGGAGTTGTGAATGGCGCTGAACACTGTGCAGTCATCAGCGAACATTCCCATTTCTGACCTTATGTTGGAGGGAAGGTCATTGATGAAGCAGCTGAAGATGGTTGGGCCGAGGACACTGCCCTGAGGAACTCCTCCAGTGATGTCCTGAGGCTGTGATGTTTGACCATCATCCACCACAAACATTTTCCTTTGTGCTAGGTATGACTCCAGCCAGTGGAGAGTTTTCCCTCTGATTCCCATTGACTTCAGTTTTACTAGGGCTCCTTGATGCCAGACTCGGTCAAGTGCTGTATTGATGTCAAGGGCAGTCACTCACACCTCACCGCTGGAATTCAGCTCCTTTGTCCATGTTTGGACCAAGGCTGTAATGAGGTCGGGAGCTGAGTGGTCTTGGCGGAACCCAAACTGGGCATCAGTGAGTAGGTTATTGCTGAGTAAGTGCCACTTAATAGCACTGTCAATGACACCTTCCATCACTTTGCTGATGATTGAGAGTAGACTGATGGGGTGGTAATTGGCTGGATTGGGTTTGTGCTGCTTTTTGTTGACAGGACATACCTGGACAGTTTTCCTCTTTGTCGGATAGATGCCAGTGTTGTAGCTGTACTGGAACAGCTTGGCTAGAGGCGCAGCTAGTTCTGGAGCACAAGTCTTCAGCACGATAGCTGGGATGTTGTCGGGGCTCATAGCCTTTGCTGTATCCAGTGCACTCAGCCATTTCTTTATGTCATGTGGAGTGAATCGAATTGGCTTCTGTGGTGGTGGGAACCTCGGGAGTCGGCCAATATGGATCATCCACTCGACACTTCTGGCTGAAGATGGTTGCAAACGCTTCAGCTTTTTCTTTTGCTCTCATGTGCTGGGCTCCACCATTATTGAGGATGGGGATATTCATGGAGCCTCCTCCTCCCGTTAGTTGTTTAATGGTTCACCACCATTCACGACTGGATGTGGCAAGACTGCAGAGTTTTGATCTGATCCGTTGATTGTGGGATCACTTAGTTCTGTCTAAAGCATGCTGCTTCTGCTTTTTAGCATGCATGTAGTCCTGTGTTGCAGCTTCCTCAGGTTGGCACCTCATTTTTAGGTATGCCTGGTGCTGATCCTGGCATGCTCTTCTACACTCCTTATTGAACAAGGGTTGGTCCCGTGGCTTGATGGTGATAGTAGAGTGAGGGATATGCCAGGCCATGAGGTTACAGATTGTGGTGGAATACAATTCTGCTACTGCTGATGGCGCACAGTGCCTCATGGATGCCCAGTTTTGAACTGCTAGATCTGTTCTAATCCCATTTAGCATGGTGGTAGTGCCACACAACATGATGGAGGGTGTCCTCAGTGTGAAGACGATGGTCACTGCTACCAATACTGTCATGGACAGATGCATCTGTGACAGGTAGGTTGGTGAGGACGAGGTCAAGTAGGTTTTTCCCTTGTGTTGGCAGCTATGTCCTTCAGGACTCGGCCAGCTCGATCAGTAGTGGTGCTACCGAGCCACTCTTCGTGATTGACCATGAAGTCCCGCACCCAGAGTATATTCTGTGCTCTTGCTACTCTCAGTGCTTCTTCCAAGTGGTGTTCAACATGGAGGAGTACTGATTCATCAGCTGAGGGAGGGCGGTAGGTGGTAATCAGCAGGAGGTTTCCTTGCCCATGCTTGACCTGAAGCCATGAGATTTCATGGGGTCTGGAGTCAGTGTTGAGGACTCCCAGGGCCACATCTTCCCGACTGTGTACCACTGTGCCGCCACCCCTGGTGGGTCTGTCCTGCCTGTGGGACAGGGCATACCCAGGGATGCTGATGGAGGGGTTTGGGATATTGGCTGAAAGGTATGATTCTGTGAGTATGACTATGTCAGGCTGTTGCTTGACTAGTCTGTGGGGCAGCTTTCCCAATTTTGGCACAAGTCCTCAGATGTTGGTGTGGAGGACTTTGCAGGGTTGACTGGGCTGGGTGTGCTGTTGCCGTGTCCGTAGCCGGTGCCGAGGTCGAAGCCGGGTGGTCCATCCAGTTTCATTCTTATTATTGCTTTTCGTAGCAGTTTGTTGCAACTTAGTGGCTTGCTAGGCCATTTCAGAGGGCAGTTAAGAGTCAACCACATTGCTGTGGGTCTGGAGTCACATATAGGCCAAACCTGGTAAGGATGGCAGATTTCCTTCCCTAAAGGACATTAGTGAACCAGATGGGTTTTTATGACAATCTGATAGTTTCATGGTTACCATTACTGATACTAGCTTTTTATTCCAGATATATTTAATTAACTGAATTTAAATTCCCCAGCTGCCGTTGTGGGATTTGAACTCACGACTCTGGATCATTAGTCCAGGCCTCTGGATTACTAGCCCAGTGACATTACCACTACATACCCCGCCACCGACCCCGGCCACACCGGATCCGCCGAGGTAGGCGAAATCGCAGCCAAGAATATCCAGTTCAGATCACAAGGAGATCCTATTGTTATAAGGGTTATGTTATTATAAACGCAAGATGCTCAGACCACTTACAGGAGGGACCAGCACTGCTGTACCTGAGAAAATATCTAAGTTAAGACCCAAATATGTAATGCCATGTAATGAGAAATCAAAAAAAAAAATTGTTTCAAAAATTTGAAAACTCTTTCTACGTTACTCCATGGCTATGTCAATGTATTCCATTTTTAGGAAACAGGTGATAAATCTGCAGTATGCGTGAATGGACCTATCCCTCTCACCCAATCACTTCCTGATAGAATACCTCCCCATACCATATTGGCCCATCTAGTAGCCTCACTTAAAATTGATCAAACATGTTTTCAAAAATTGCAGCTCACAGGTAAATGGTTCGCTGAGGATTTTTTTTACTGTTTTGAAATGTTATTAATCCAGAAAGGAGCTATTGTGGCGGATCGCCACCTAAACGGGCGCAATCCACTTTTCCGTCCGTGGACAATAAATCGGGCACCTTGCCTTTAAGGCGCATGCTGCCTTTAAGGCAGGAAAAAATGAGTGGGCGGGGCCTCAGGTTTTTGCAGAGAAATGTGTTAGCAGCCATTTTGACCAGAAGAGATGTAATTAAAAGCTATGTGTTCCACATATTAACTCGGCCTCAATTCGTGTTTCGCGGCAGCCACAACACTATTCTGTTTACTCTAGAAAATGTTCTCGAAAAATACTCTTGCAATTAATTTTGTAGTTTCATCTTCAATAAACTCAATTTATTAAGGCTTTATAAATTGAAAGCACCTCTGAGTCAGAAGGTTGTGGGTTCAAGTCTCACTCCAAAGACTTGAGCACATAATCCAGGTTGACACTCCAGTGCAGTTCTCAGGGAATGCTGCACTGTCAGAGGTGCCGTCTTTCAGATGAGATGTTAAACCGAGGCCCCAACTTCCCTCTCAGGTGGCAGTAAAAGATCCCATGGCACTCTTCGAAGAAGAGCATGGGAGTTATCCCCGGTGTCTTGGCCAATATTTATCCCTCAACCAACATCACTAAAACAGATTATCTGGTCATTAACTCATTGCTGCTTGTGGGACTTTGCTGTGTGCAAATTGGCTGCCGTGTTTCCCGCATTACAACAGTGACAACACTTCAAAAAGTACGTCATTGGCTATAAAGTGCTTTGGAATGTCCTACGGTTGTGAAAGGCGCTATATAAATGCAAGTTCTTTCTTTCTTATGAAATGAACTTAAACAGTTAATTTCAGGAACTTTTGTTACCTCTTGTCTTATTTTTCAAGTTAAATTGTGATCGTTCCCTTTGATGTTTACTTAAACAGATCATTTTCAGTACTGCAGGCAGATCACTAATCTCTTCTGAAGACGTTTCCCACCTCCCCTGCCATATAGCTCAGCTGATCGGCAGCTCTTCTTTGCCTTGTTCAGTACCTGTTAGTTATATTTCATCTTGGTGCATTACTGTTGGCACCTTGCCATTAAAAACAGTTACATTTTTAATCTTTCTCATTGTTCTGCTCTCTGGTCTGAATCAATGTGAGTCTTAGAGAAAACTTGACTGTTGTCTGAAAGGCATGCTGATGAAATTGTGACTGTCATCTTGAAAAATCCCTTGATAATTATCATCCTTAAGTTTTACCAACTGCACAGTATTAAGGCTTTATAAATTTCAAACTTGATTATCTGGAATTAGGGTGAAAAAAAAGTGATAGGGAAAGTCACTTTTATTTACCGAACAAAAATATTGCACCCTGGTGTGGGTGTAATATCATATAACATGGTGATCCCGTCAGGCAGTAAAATCAAGGAATAAGACTGGTTAGATTAAGGTTCAAATAACAGACAGAGGCTGAAGTACAGGCACAAACAATGGTTATTTATTTATTTATGCGCAATGAAACCACCGCTCTTTCAATACCGTATTACACTCATGATATACACATCACTCAACACTTCTGGCATCGTGTTAACCTACCAAGCTAATTGTACATTTAAATAGATAAATCACTGAGCAAAGAGTAGTTTTAGTGTAGGGGAGGCTTGGCTTTTCCACTGGACATTCTTTTCCCCCTGTGACTTGCCTCAGCTGTTCCCACTTGCTTTATCTATTGGAGTTGCACAGAGACAAAGAGGAAAACTACTGTATGCAACTACTTTTATAACTTGAGAATGTGGAATCTGTTACTATGGTGACCTCTGCGGATTAAAGGTGCCTAACTGTCCGAGTTGCAGACGGTCAACATACTAATTTTCAATGGGGCATGAGACATTCCTTGGCTCCCTGGCGGTCAGCCAAATGTGATACAAGTGGACAAATATCGATGACGAAAGGTCATCGACTTGAAACGTTAACTCTGTTTCTCTCTTCACAGATGCTGCCTGACCTGCTGAGTATCTCCAGCATTTTCTGTTTTTATTTTAAATATAGATAGTAGTTCCTTTTTGATTTCCCTTAGGCTTGCCGCTTTTGCATGTCCATAAGGGAATGGGGACAGGGAATTAAATCATGGCTTGAGTTCTGAGTGTATCCAATGGAGAGCCAAACTTGCTGCCAGTGCATATTAGAAATTCAAGCACATGCTGTCCACTATTTCTCACCATTAATCTAAACGGTGAGAAAATCATGCATAGCGCCTGCTCATAAAATCCAATATGGTGCTGCTGATGTTTTCACTTTTGATGATGAAGCATTATTGAAAACCTAAGAACCTGGAGCTTCACATTACAGGACACAAAAAGAAATGAACAAAAAAACACACTCTTTTATTTTTAAACAACAAACTTTTTATACGTAGTTTACATTTTAGAAGTTTCCAGACAGTCTGCTCCAAAGCTAGATAGGTCACAGCCCTTCAGATCCAGTATATTTCCTTCCCACCCAGTTTTTCTTAAAATGAAGTGATATGACAAGCTCACACCGTGTGTTCGTAACTCATTGGCACTGCTCTACCATACTAATGTGATCGGGCACCCATTTTGTTTTACAGTTCATCTTAAAATAAATTTATCTGCTTCAATTAAATTCACAAATTCACATAAGGGATATTTATTCTGTGTACATTGTTAGTATTTTTATAGTCCATGAGATAATGTAAAGGATATTCATTGGACATTTGTGGAAGACTATTTTCATTTGACACATGAGGAAGACTGTGGAAGTCCCAAGTGGGTTAAAATGGTTAGATATCTGCTGAAACAATAGCAAAGATGACGTACAGCAATTGACTATCTCAGCTTTGTAAAACACTCCTGGGTATACTCATTCAAGGTTCATTTTGAATTTGAGTTGGACTCCACATGCCTTTTATTTCTGCTGTCTCTTCTTTTAGTTTTTTATTGTGCATATTTGTTTGCCACACTAGAAATGGCATAATTTCAAAGCAATCCCTGGCATGACCTACCGTTGCATAAAACACATGGGAAACTTGAACTATCAACATAAGCCTCTGATATAAATAAAATACAGAATGAACAACTCTGGAATTAAGCAGTAATAAACCTTGTGGTCTGCATATTTGGGGGTTTTGTCATAGAATCATAGAATGGTTACAGCACAGAAGGAGGCCATTCGGCCTATCGAGCCTGTGCTGGCTCTCTGCAAGAGTACTTCAGTTAGTCCCACTCCCCCGCTCTTTCCCCGTAACCGTGCAAATAATTTTCCTTCAGGTACTTATCAATTCCCTTTTGAAAGCCATGATTCAATCTGCCTCCACCACCCTTTCAGGCAGTGCATTCCAGATACTAACCACTTGCTGCGTAAAAATGTTTTTCCTCATATTACCTTTGGTTCTTCTGCCAATCACCTTAAATCTGTGTCCTCTGGTTCTCGAGCCTTCCACCAATGGGAACAGCTTCTCTCTATCTACTCTGTATAGACCACTCATGATTTTGAACACCTCTATCAGATCTCCTCTCAAACTTCTCTCTCTAAGGAGAACAACCCCAGCTTCTCCAGTCTATCCACATAACTGAAGTCCCTCATCCCTGCAACCATTCTCGTAAATCTTTTCTGTACCCTCTCTAAGGCCTTCACATCCTTCCTAAAGTTCGGTACCCAGAATTGGACACAATAATCCAGTTGAGGCCGAAGGTTCAACATAGCTTCCTTCCTTTTGTGCTCTATGCTTCTATTTATGAAGCCCAGGATCCCGTATGCTTTTTTAACTGCTTTCTCAACCTGCCCTGCCACCTTCAACGATTTGTGCACATATACCCCCAGGTCTCTCTGTTCATGCACCCACTTTAGAATTGTGCCCTTTAGTTTATATTGCTACTCCTCGTTCTTCATCCCAAAATGTATCACTTCACACTTTTATGCATTAAATTTCATCTGCCACGTGTCCACCCATTCCACCAGCCTGTCTATGTCCTCTTGAAGTCTATCACTATCCTCCTCACTGTTCACTATCCTTCCAAGTATTGTGTGATCTACAAATGTTTAAATTGTGCCCTGTACACCCAAGTCCAAGTCATTAATACATGTCAAGAAAAGCAGTGGTCCTAGTACTGACCCCTGGGGAACACCACTGTATACATTCCTCCAGTCTGAAAAACAACCGTTCACCACTACTCTCTGTTTGCTGTCACTTAGCCAATTTCATATCCATGCTGCCACTGTCCCTTTTATTCCATGGGCTTCAACTTTGCTGGCATGCCTATTATGTGGCACTTTATCAAACACCTTTTGGAAGTCCATGTACACCAAATCAACTGCATTGCCCTCATCAACCCTCTCTGTTACCTCATCAAAAAACTCAATCAAGTTAGTTAAACATGATTTGCCTTTAACAAATCCATGCTGGCTTTCCTTAATTAATCCACGCTTGTCCAAGTGACCAATTTTGTCCCGGATTATCGTTTCTAAAAGTTTCCCCACTATCGAGGTGAAGCTGACTGGTCTGTAGTTGCTGGGTTTATCCTTACACCCTTTTTTTGAATAAGGGTGTAACATTTGCAATTCTCCAGTCTTCTGCCACCACACCCGTATCTAAGGAGGATTGGAAGATTATGGCCAGTATCGCCACAATTTCCACCCTTTCCTCCCTCAGCATCCTAGGATGCATCCCATCTGGTCCTGGTGACTTATCTACTTTAAGTACAGCCAACCTTTCTAGTACCTCCTCTTTATCAATTTTTATCCCATCCAGTATCTCAACTACCTCCTCTTTCACTATGACTTTGACGGCATCTTTTTCCTTGGTAAAGACAGATGCAATGTACTCATTTAGTACCTCAGCCTGCCCTCTGCCTCCATGCGTAGGTCTCCATTTTTGTCCCTAATTGGCCCCATCCATCTTTTTACTACCTGTTTATTACTTATTTGCATATAGAAGACTTTTAGATTCCCTTTTATGTTAGCTGCCAGTCTATTCTCATACTCTCTCTTTGCCCCTCTTATTTCCTTTTTCACTTCCCCTCTGAACGTTCTATGTTTAGCCTGGTTCTCACTTGTATTCTCAACTTTACATCTGTCATACGCTCCCTTTTTCTGCTTCATCTGACTCTCTATATCTTTCATCACCTAGGGAGCTCTGGCTTTGGTTGCCCTACCTTTTCCCCTCGTGGGAATGTACCTCAACTGTACCCGAACAATCTCCTCTTTAAAGGCAGCCCATTGTTCGATTACAGTTTTGCCTGCCAATCTTTGTTCCCAATTTACCTGGGCCAGATCTGTTCTCAACCTATTGAAATTGGCCCTCCTCCAATTAAGTATTTTTATTCTAGATTGCTCCTTGTCCTTTTCCATAGCTAATCTAAACCTTATGATACTATGATCACTGTTCCCTAAATGTTTCCCTACTGACACTTGCGCCACTTAACCCACCTCATTCTTCAGAACCAGATCCAGCAATGCTTCCTTCCTCGTTGGGCTGGAAACGTAATGATCAAGAAAGTTCTCCTGAACACACTTCAGAAATTCTTCCCCCTCTCTGCCCTTTGCACTATTACTATCCCAGTCTATATTAGTATAATTGAAGTTCATTATCACTACTCTATGGTTCTTGCACCTCTCTGTAATTTCCCTGCAAATTTTCTCCTCTATATCCTTCCCACTAGTTGGTGGCCTATAGAATACACCTAGTAGTGTAATGGCACTTCTATTGTTTTTTAACTCTAACTAAATAGATTTTGTCCTTGACCCCTCCAGGACATCCTCTCTCTCCAGCACTGTAATATTCTCCTTAATCAATGCTGCCACCCCACCTCCTTTCTTTCCTTCCCTATCTTTCCTGAACACCTTGTACCCAGGAATATTTAGTACCCAATCCTGCCCTTTTTTGAGCTAGGTCTCCATAATTGCCATGACATCATATTCCCATGTGGCTATTTGCGCCTGCAGCTCAGCAACCTTATTTACCACGCTCTGCCATGCCTCCAATTAATAGACTATTAAGTAACTTAACAGAAATAAACTGAAGACTTAAAAAAAACAATCACCAGCTACTCGCCAATTTTTTATTCCTTTTCAGCTCCTTCCCCTGTGCTGATGTCACTTACCTCGCTCCCTGACGCCCCCGCTCTCTCCAGGCTCTCGGGCCTACCTTTATCTCTGGTCGCTCCTCTCGCTCTCTCCTCCTTCCCCCTCTGCTCTGAATTCCTACTCTCACCAAATTCCCACTTTAGCACTCTGTTTAGAAGCACTCCGTTTAGGATCACTCTGTGCAGACCATTCTCATGTCATCTCAGAGGTGTGCATTCTGTATTTTCTTTATACCAGGATAATTCAAGTTTCCGGGGTGGGGGCGGGGGATCATTTTAACTTTTACCGCTGGGTGAAAAATGGGTGATAGTGAATCGGCAACCTGTTTCACACCTCGACTTCAATGGGAAAGAAAATCGGTCAAGGTGTGTGGTAACACAATACAGCTTCCTGTGACTCGAACTTTATTGCATCACTTCCTGTGATTAGTCCAGGATAAATACTGGACTGATCAGTTGGATCCTGGAGAGGCATAGAGTAAGACCTCTTTTGTATGTAGCACCTTTTTAGTTGATTAAAGCTTACTTTAAGTTCACCACGCGTAAGGCTCATTCTTACGACAAGGTGTAAAACTGACTCACATGGTTTTCTCTCGCCGATAAAAGTTAAAATTACTCCCTCGTGTGTTTTATCCAACAGTAGGTACTAACATGATCATCCAAGCTGACCATAAACTCTTCAAAGCAGTGCCGGCTGCCATCAGGTAAGTACAAGATTCACTTTGGAACTTGTTTTTACTGGTTACGATAAAATGATAAAAAGAAAATGACCAACAACAATATACTAGAGGTGTTTTCTGTGTTTAATTTTAATATTATAAAGGTATCCATTTGTGCAGCATTTTTCATGTATCCATAGTATACATCTTAATCACCACCTTGCTGAATCAACAGGAACTTGATATGCTGTGACTGATGGTTTATCAGATCCATGACATGCAATAAAACAGCGCATTGCCAATCATTTGCATTGCTTTGGCTGCTTAGAATTGTGGCTGTTGTGCAAGTAAGGTAGGGAAAAGAATCAAAAAAAGGATCAAACCTCAAGTTCACATGAAACAATGTTAAAATTCACCATTCAAAAGGGGTCCTGATTTTCTAATAATGGCAAAAAAGGGGGTTGAGCTGGCCTATAGTGCAGGCTTGCCTGTGCTGTCCACTCAGGGGCAGGCTGTGCCACATTTTCAAATGAGAATCTTTCTCCTAAATGAGTAGGCTCCTGTGGTGGTAAGCAAAAAGCTGAGTGATTAGTCTAAATTTTCCAACTATGCGGTGACAGTGAAGAACCTCACCTGCTGCCAGCGTGTATCATAAAATCCCGCAGGAAAGCTACTCATTCTCCTCGGTTATGCACTGGCAGGAGGCGAGGTTCCTTGCTACCAGCATGTACTTGGAAAACTTCCCCCACAGTTCACAATGCCACAGTGGAAACATGTGGGCAGCACTACTAGTTTTGCACTGAAAGGCTGGAGACCCGGCTACAGAAGGTGCACCAAAAGAGTCTGGCCCTATTTAGGGCTGCAGGCGACACTCCAGTACAAGCTTACAGGTACGTTGCCGATTGAGATCATGGATTAATCTATCACAATGGCACAATGGGAACCTGTAGACAACAGTGCTACTGTTGGTACTGAAGAGTAAGAGATTCTGCTGCAGGAGGCGCACCAAGGGGGGTGGGGGATGGGGGGGGGGGGGCGCACTATTTGAAGTTGAAAGTCATCCTCCAGTAATAGCATATTGACAGTTGCATGGAGGTAGGTCACCGACTGAGTCAATACAGTCACCCGGGTCCTTTGTACCTGACTCCAAATGAGGAAAAACTTTGCTGCTTTCTGGAGGAAGGAAAGGTCATTGTGCTCCTCACTCTTGCTCACATTTCTGATAGGGCACATCAAGAATGATACAAATCTAACTGGGGAACTCCTACACCTTCAGAGAGGTATAATTGGAAACTTTGTGTACAACTATCACCGTTTTGCGCATACTCTCGTTCATTGTGCCTGAGTTGCATGGCAATTTTTTCTTGAAGTTGGTGCTGGCAGCTGAGGAAGAGCAAACAGATGCTGAGTGCCCAAGCTGAGCTGCTCCACTGTTGTTCGAAGGTTGGTTGGGAGCGGGTCAGCAGCCATGGATGTAGAGAATACCTATTTGTTCCTGAAAACCACCCACCCAGTTTTCCTTCTCCTACAAATGAGGTGGGAATTGTGGAGTGCAGCACAACAATGGCATCATGGATGCTTTCAGGGAACCCTTCCACCCAGTAAAAAATATGCCCGCAATGGCCCTTTTCCACAGGAAAAGTGTTGAGGGTGTTGTCCTTTACAAACACAATGGTTGTTACTTCTTTAATGCGGATGTGCACTGCAGACTGCCTGACGTGGCAAGTGTCTCCCATTGGTGGATTGCAAAGATGCAGCAGTATGAAAGCTTCATGCTGCAGTTATCTTTCCCTCTATTGGAAGAGACATCCCTATTCCTATTCCAGATGTTGTCTGCAGGTTATCCTGCAGCAAATGGTACAATTCTGGTGAAATGGAGGTGGCAAAGACAGGTCTGCTCTAACACGGCCAGGTAGGTGTTGAGAGGTCTATAAGTATGGGTCCGGAGATAGTGATGGGTGTAGACTAAACACCTTAAGTATTGTTGCAAATGCACTTTTTGACCCCTCATGAACCCCACTCTCTCATTTAAATCATGCAGCACGTTCGGCACCTCCAAAGGAATCTCCATCTTTATCATTGTACAATGTGATTCCAAAGCCAGCAATAATCAAGAATATCACAGAAACTGAAAAAAAAAGTGCAAAAATGGGGGACCAATCCAGCAAAATCAACTATTGCATGGAGCAAAAGTAAATGTAATTTGAATGTGTAGAATTCGCAAATTATCGCGATTTCAAAATAATGAGAAAGAGACATACAGTTTCGTAAAAACAGCTTTATTTCAGAAAAATGCTGTCATGTTTCAAAACGGACACAAGCAGCCTGTAAAATGGCCGCCGCGCCTCGTGGCAGAAGTTTCTAGACTTTTCAGTAGGCAGACAAGATGGCGTTTCAATAAACATTTCAGCAAGATCGGACAGTACTCAGCATAATGAAATAAGACAAGACGCGATCGTTTTGCATTTTGTACACCTAAGAGAATATAAGTGCTGGAATCGGTTTTCCATGCACAAACGAGGGCTATTGTACTGGGCAATTAAGGGCCCATCCAAAGACATTGATACGCAAATTCCCCACGGCTCTACGATGAGAGAGCCGTTCGCGGGTACTCACAGCAAGAATTCGGAGGGCCCCAAAACCCCTCCAGGGAGACTCCTAGCCAGTTCCACAATGGGAGAAACATTAACGGGTACTTAGACAGTTACAAGTATCACCGAAACTCATTAACGACAAGAACCACCCCATACAAGAAGTTTGAGCGCCAAAACATGACAAAAGATGAACATTAAGATTGGGCAGGAGATAAAGAATTACAGTACTATAACTGTAGTAAACGAACGTCCATCTTTCTCTTGATTCGACCCCTGACTCTCATGTGCGGCCCACCGAGCTCTTGGTCCGCTGATCTTCCGGGAGTCAACCTCGTGGCTTGCCGCGAAGATCTGTGAAGAGCTGGGCTGCGAAGGCCGGTAAGCGGGTACACCATCCCGAGGGTCGGTAGACGGTGTAGGGACCCGAAGGCCCAACGAGACGAAACGAGATGAGAAGAGAAGAAGAAGAATCCACGTGCCGCCGCAGGTCAGTAAACCCCGACCGCGCCCGAAAATATATAGACCAATTTTGAACTCTATAGGTTACTGCACGAACTGACGCAGGAAGACTTTTCTTCGAATTTTATCGAACTGGTGTCGATCCAGAAAGACTCTTCTTTGAATTCTACCGGCTAACTGGTGTCGGGCACAGGAAGACTCTTCTTTGAGTTTTATCAGAGTTCCGAGGTCAACACAGATCTTCATGACAGCAGACGGTCCAGCCTGCTAGCTGGAGCAAAGCGAGTAAACAAGTGGGGTACAGAGACCCCTGATCAACACGTGAATAGTCAGGTGCTGTGGCGAAACCATCCGAGCATCGTTTTAGAATTCTCCGAGTTATCACGAGTGGTGAGCATGGTTCTCGATCCTACAGATCTAGATTAGGACAGGTATTGATAGGGGAGGGTTTTTGTTTTAAGGATAATTATAATGTGTGCCCCTTTTTACGATGTGTTGTGTGCTCCTCGTTTCCCTAAACCTAGTTGCATAAATGTATGTAAGTTTGTACTGTCATTAATCTGTGCTCATGACATGTATTTCGTAATCTTGAATAATATGCAATAAAGATTTTCCATTTCGTACTATTCAACCGGGTCTACCTGAGTTTTTCTCTGCATTTACTGCTCTCGCACCTAAGTCCAGTGTCAGAACCGTAAGGGCGAGTGGGTCGAACCACTCACAGGTGTCTAGTGCTACCAGGCTGGCTGGAGACCAGAACAGGCAACAAGGCCTAACCCCGCACTAGCACCCAGGCTAAGCACAGAGCCACCCGAACCCCTTACAAATGTAGGCCCTGCTTTATATAGTTTAAATTATAATTGAGGCTTATGCCTGCCTCAAATTGCCCATCAGAAAACTGGGTGTGATGCAAATCAGGTACTTGAGGTCAGAGGCAAAATTTTCCAACCTGTGTCTGTTACCAGCCCGTGCCATGGGAAGAGCCTTGAAAAATCAAGACTAAAGTGTCAGCTTGACTCAGTTGGTAGCACTCACCATATGAGTCAGAAGGCTGTAGGTTCAAGTCCCATTCCAGGATTGAGCCTATAATCTAGGCAGACACTTCGATATAGTACTGAGGGAGTGCTGCATTTTCAGAGGGGCCATCTTTTGGATAAAGTATTCAACTTAGACTCACATCTGTCTGGTTGAGTCAATGTAAAAGATTCCATGGCACTATTTCAAAGAAGAGCTTCGAGTTCTGATACTGTCCTTATTCCTCTCTGAACCAAAACTACTAAAACAGACTAACTGGTCATTTATCTAATTTGTTGTTTGTGGAATCTTGTGCATAAATTGGCTGCTGTGTTAACTTACAAAAAAGTATTTAACTAATGTGAAGTGCTTTGGGACATCCTGAGGACATGATAGGATGCTTTCTTTAATATAAAATTCTTTCTAAGAATCACATCATTATTTTAAATTAGCATAATATTGTGCTGAATGTTTCATACCTTTGAGATGCCTGCTGGCCTACTTTGTGTGGTTTATATAACCAGGATGATAAATGAGTTGTTCTGATAAGTTCTGATGTGGGTTTGAAACACTGACATAAGAACATAGGAACAGGAATAGGCCATTCAGCCCCTCGAGCCTGTTCCGCCATTCAATTAAATCATGACTGATCTGTATCTTAACTCCATCTACTCGCCTTAGTTCTGGAACTCTTAATACCCTTGCCTAACAAAAATCTATCAATCTCAGTTTTGAAATTTTCCATTGGCCTAGCTGTTTGACATGTTGGAGAGTTAATAGTTAATAATCAAAGTGAACTGTACAACTATAACTGGTCATGGAGCAGCAGGCTTCCTGTGGATAACAGGAGAGATGGAACAGTGGGGTGTTTGAGTGAGGAGGGGTTGGGGGGATGATTTATGTTCCGCTCCAGATATCTTCTTATCATCTGCAAGGGATGCCTGTGCAAGGAGATATGTGACTCAAACATCATCCATGAGTGCAGAGGGATCAATTAACCAGAGTATAGAATGGATGTCTGTTACAATTTGGTAAATATACTGACCTTGGGAAGATCCATCGATAGCTAAATCATGAAGTCTTATCTGTGAAATGTACTTTTGAAGTAATAACTAGGATATATAAGGAGGGTTTTCCATGGCTAGTTAGATGGCTGGTGAGCAAGAGAAACCTGATGCTACTGTCATAAGAACATAAGAACATAAGAATTAGGAGCAGGAGTAGGCCATATGGTCCATCGAGCCTGCTCTGCCATTCAATAAGATCATGGTTGATCTTCAACCTCAACTCCACTTTCTCGCCCGATTCCCCTAGAGTCCAAAAATCTATCTATCTCAGCCTTGAGTATGATCAACGGTTCAGCATCCACAGCCCAAAGATTCACAACCCTCTGAGTGAAGAAATTCCTCCTCATCTCAGTCTTAATGGGTGACCCCTTATCCTGAGACTATGCCCCCTAGTTCTAGACTCTCCAGCCAGGGGAAATAACCTCTCAGCATCTACTCTGTCAATCCCCCTCAGATATGGAGACCAAAACTGTGCGTAGTACAATGGATATGGTCTCACCAAAGCCCTGTACAATTGTAGTAAGACTTCCTTACTCTTGTACTCCAACCCCCTTGCAATAAAGGCCAACATGCCATTTGCCTTCCTAATTGCTTGCTGTACCTGCATGCTAATTTTCTGTGTTTCCTGTACAACTACACCTAAATCTCTCTGAACACTAACATTTAATAGTTTCCCACATTTTAAAAAATATTCTGTTTTACTATTCTTCCTACCTAAGTGAATAACCTCACATTTACCCACATTATACTCCATCTTATTGCCCACTCACTTAACTTGTCTATATCCCTTTGCAGGCTCTTTGTGTCCTCCTCACAGCTTACTTTCCCAACTAGCTTTGTATCGTCAGCAACCTTGGATATATTGCATGCTGTCCCTTCAGCTAAGTCACTAATATAGATTGTAAATAGCTGAGGCCCAAGCACTGATCCTTGCGGCACTCCATTAGTTACAGCCTGCCAACCGTTTCTGTCCATTAACCAATCCTCTATCCATGCTAATATATTACCCCCAACCCCATGAGCCCTTATCTTGCATAGCAACCTTTTATGTGGCACCTTTTCGAAATTTCCCTTTATCTACCCTGCTAGTTACATCCTCAAAAAAACTCTAATAAATTTGTTAAACATGATTTCCCTTTCATAAAACCATGTTGACTGCCTAATCATATTGGCCCGTATTTTCCGATCGGAGGCTTCCTGCGTGTGGAGGCCTCCGATTTGGAAAAAATCTACGGACTTACCTGAGGGCTCCCGAGGTGCGTATACTTCCATTCCTGGGCCTCTCCAACTCGAAATGCGCAGGGCCCACGTATCCCAGAGGCGCATGCAGTTCGCAAGCATCCCTGGATCACGTGGGCCATGGGGAGCCAATAGGAGAAGGGAATCTCCCTTCATACACTTGACAGATAGACCTGTCCAATATATGAATGGAGATCACCTCAAAAACACTGTAAAACATTAAATACATTTTTTTTTTTAATTACATTTTTAAAATGAGTTGAAATTACAATAAATTAAATATTTTAAACAAAAATTAAATTTTTTGAATTTAATAGAGGAGGCGGGTTGGAGTTGGGTTGCCTGGTGGGCAGGTTCTGGTCCCGCTGCCGGTTTCAGCCACTCCTGAATTGAAATTTTAATTTAAGTGGCCTATTAAGTCCCGTCGTGCACGCTGCCCGGTGCAATGAGTGGGAGAGGGTCTGCTGCTCGCCTCTGATGATGTCAGTCCTTCAGTTGTTTTTAAGCGGCCCATGTAGCCTCAGCTTCTCATTTCGATTGTGCTGCTGTGGGAATCGGCCTAGGTGACCATAACTGCTGCCAAAGCAAAGGCTGCTCCACGCTTCGATGAGGACTCCCTCCAAGCTCTTGTGGAGGGAGTAAGAGGGCGTAGGGAGATTCTGTTCCCTCCCGATGGCCAGAGGAAGCCTCCTCAGCAGACAAAGGCAGCCTGGCTACACATTGCTGAGGAGGTAAGCGCTAGGTCCTTATGTTCACGCACCTGGGTGCAGTGCCGAAAACGGTTTAATGATCTTCTGCAATCATCAAAAGTGAGTATCATCAAAAGTGAGGCAGCTTCCTCTTGGCACCTCACTCCATCTTGGTCTCCCACTAAGCTTCAATGTTATGGATTTTTCACAGTCACTCCATCACTCTCGCTGAAACTCCACTTGTGTCCCTCCTTGCAGGAAAAGATAGCCCACAATAAGAGGGAGAGATCGAAGACAGGAGGAGGCCCACCATCTCTGGTGACATTGACAAGTGCTGATGAGGCTGTGCACGAGATCGTGGGAGGTGGCGAGGAGCTGGAAGTGGGGGATGGAGAGAAGGGCGCACTGGACGAAGCTGGTGACAGAATAGAAGAGCTGAACGACTCCTCAGAGGAACCTGCAGCCTCTGAGGGAGCAGCATCACCAGGACTCAGCGCACCCAGCACCAGTGCAGAAACGCACACCTCGGTGGGGCCTTCGCGACATAGAGTAGTGTTGTCACCTGGTGTATCACAGCTCACAAGTGAGCATCAGCAGATGGTGGAGACAGGGACAGCAGTGGAGAGTCCTCGTCGGAGGTCGCAGGACTCTCCTAGCTCTGCTCAGCTGCATGTAGACACTGTGCCTCTGGGGCCATCCAGAAAGAGAGCAGTGCTGGAACTCCAGGAACAAGTGCAGGAGTCTCTGACAGGGTTTGCATCCAGGGTAACTGCAAGTGTGGAGAGAATGGAGGAGTCCATCTCAAACATGAGCACTGCCTTTGTGGAGGCAATGGCGCAAGAACGTGCCACCATGGAGAGGGCGGCGACCTCCATGGAGGACATAAGCCGCCAGACTCAGGAGAACATGGTGACTCTTCTAAATAGATGGTCTACTATGGAGGATAGATGGGCATCTATTAAGGAGAGACACCAGAGGTACATGGACGTCCCCATTATGAGGATTGTCAGTACAGAGACGGGTCCTCATGGACCCACTGATGTGCAGCAAGGTGCTCTCCAGCCACTTGGTAGCACTGAAGTGTGGGTGACCCATGAGAGGGATATTGGTGGCAGACAACAAGGAAGTGTGGGCTCCTCTCCAAGTGCTCACATGACCATGCCACTGCGGAGCCCTCAGTCAGAGCCCCAGATTCCTCACCCAACTGAGATGGCCGTCTCAGCCCCTGCACAGCCGCAGGAAGAGCAGACTGTTGAGGAGCCCTCACAGGCTCCCAAACCCAGAGGACGCCCGCCAAAGGTGTCTAAGCAGGCACAGCATTCAAAGTGAGCAAGGTGCCTCTACATCTGCTGAAGCCACAGGGGAAACACCACGTAGAAGCACGCGTAAGAGGAAGCTAACACGCAAATAGTCACAAGGGTAGTCACTTGGGTGTTTTGTTCTGTTGTATATTTTCGATTGTCATCCTTTTGTGATGAGATTAAACAAAAGTGATGGCAAACAGTTGAAGATCTGGCCTATGTGTTCTGGGAAATGGAAGTTGCACATTGAGGGCTCAGGGCGACTTGCATTTGTAATGATGGTGCTGAGAGTGATAGGAAAGCATCATTTATTGGAGAGATGATGTATGGCGTGTTAAGAAAGTCGTCCACACATTCATTGCCATATGCCAGCCACCTGTGGTTGAAGCGTAAGCTTACGCGAATCTGGCATGATTGCGTGACGGCCAGCAATGTGGTCGAGTGCTGCTGCATTGGCCACATCCGGCCCCGCAAGGCGTGCCTCCTCCTCATCTTCGTCCTCCTCCTCTGGCCTCCTCCTTGTCCTCTTCCTGCTCCTCCTCCTCGTCTTCCCCCTCTTCTTCCGAAGATGCTCTGCGCTGAGCCACTTGTTCCTCAGGCAGCGCTAAGCCATGCTGCTGTGTGATGTTGTGCAGGGCACAGCAGACGACGATGATCCTGGACACCATGGCTGGTGCATAATGCAGGGCTCCTCCAGATCGGTTGAGGCATCGGAATCGCATTTTGAGCAAGCCGATGGTTTGCTCTATAATGCTTCTTGTGGAAATGTGGCTCACATTGTACCTATCCTCAGCTTCGTTTGATGGCCTCCTCATCAGTGTCATGAGCCAATTTTTCAGGGGATAGCCCTTGTCGCCAAGTAGTCATCCGGAAAGTTGGGTTGGCGGATTGATGAGCTGAGGCACAGTAGACTGCCGCAGGATGAAGTAGTCATGGCAACTGCCAGGGTACTTTGCGCAAGCATGCATAATGTTCTTCCTGGCTGGACGTTAAGGGAGTGGAATTGACAAAAACAGCTTGGGTGCCCTAATGGCCACATGTGTGCAGTCTATGACGCCCTGCACCTTTGGGAAGCCTGCCATATTTGCAAAGCCAACTTACACTTGCTTCATCCGTGGAGAAGTGGATGTAATTGTGCACCTTTGCAAAGAGGGCATCGGTAGCCTGCGTGATGCAGGCATGTGCGGCTGACTGGGAGATGCCGCTCATGTCTGCAGCTGATCCCTGGTATGAGCCCGAAGCAAAGAAGTTGTGTGCGGTGGTGACTTTGACAGCCACTGGTAAGGAGTGTCCACATGCTCCTCTGGGTTCCAGGTGTTGGTGCAGCATTGCGCAGATGTCACCGACTATGTCTTGTGGAACTCTCAGCCTCCTTTGGCACTGCTGCTCACTCATGTTGAGGAAGCTCATCTTCTGCCTGGGTGTATCTCCTGCTGTGAGGTGCAGGCCTGCGCTGATGCCCTCTGCCCTGTGCATCATCAGTTGGCTGAGGAGAAGGTTGGCGCTCCTACTGCAGGTGCTGCTGCTGTGCCTGGTTGTGCTGCTGCCGCGGCTGCTCTTCCTCCGAATCTGACGACCAGGATGAGAGGGTGTAAATGGTTCCCATACCGCTGGTATATATCTCAGTCGAGGAATGGAGGTTGTTTGCGCTCAGATAAAGAGGCCAGAGGGTATTCCAAGGGGCTCACACCGCACATGGATTTCAGTCTCAACACACAAGATTAGTAGAGCTGAAAAATGTCTCCAACCCTTAAAGCTCAATTCACCTGGCATGTTTTTCTGAAGGCGGGCAGCATACTGAAAAACCTGCAAAATCTGAACAGGCCGTTAAAATAGGATTATCCAGGCAGTTAACAAGCTGTTAACTGACTTAACTGCCTCTCCTGCCGTTTGGTGTCGGGTCAGTTCAGGAGCGGCTGACCCGACACTTGCCAAAGTCGCGTGGAGGCGGGATGGCGGCAGGTTCGCAGCCCATTGGCAATTTTTCCGATTTTCGCAACCAACCCACCTCCAAACCCGCCCTCTGAGGTCAATTAAATTCGCGGCCCATGAATCTAGTGAATTTTGGAAGATCACAACCAATGCATCCACTATCTCTGCAGCCACCTCTTTTAGAACCCTAGGATGTAGGCCATCAGGTCCAGGGGATTTGTCAGCTTTTAGTCCCATTAGTTTCCCATGTATTTTTGCTCTACTGATATTAATCACTCTTATTAGCCCCTTGGTTCCCCACTATTTTTGGTATGCTTTTTGTGTCCTCTATTCTGAATACGGATACTATGGGCTGGATTTTCATTGACCCGTGGAGGTGGGTTTGGAGGCGTGTGGGGGGTTAAAATTGCGAAAACTGGCGGGCGGGCACAAGCCCACCTCCATCCCGTCTCCACGCAATTTTCATTAAATCGTGTCTGCTGGTCCCGACTCCGTCCCGCCTCTAAGAGGCGGGATAGGCTGTTAAGGCCCTTAACAAGCACTAAATTGCCTCTATAATGCCATTTTGAAAGGCCTTTGTGATTTTAACCCTTTTTCTACATGAAGCATGCCTGTTATGAACCACGCATGTGAAACCTGGCAGGAGCACATTTGGAAGGCAGGCAGGCAGGCAGGCTGGCTGGCTGGCTGGCTGGATGGATGGATGGATGGATGGATATATCTGGGAGTGGTGGTGCAAAAATATCTGGGAGCAGACTTAGGGCTGCTGCTGCTCATTTTGCATCCAAGTCCTCTGACAGCAAAGGCCAGGCAGTCTTTGCAGACCTTCAATGCAGCAGCAATGATAACAACATCAAAGGCGACTTTCAGACTGAAAACACTAATTGGTTCATGGGTTCCCACATGCTGGAACTTAATTGCCCAATTAGGTGAAAATCGCATCAATCGCCCACATCCAATTGCAGTCGGGTGGATAACACGAAAAGTGGATGACACGACCCCAACCCACCCCAGTATCAAAATCCAGCCCAAAATATTTGTCTAAAGTCTCTGCCATTTCCTTGTTTCCCATTATAATTTCACCTGTCTCAGCCTCTAAGGGACCAATGCTCACTTTTGCTACTCTCTTCCTTTTTACATACTTGTAGAAGTTCTTACAATCTGTTTTTATATTTTACTGTATAGATTAGTCTATCCCCTTTTACACTAAGGAGGTGGACTCAACACTAGCCTCAATAGCTTCTTGGGGGAGAGAGTTCCAGATTTCCACTACCTTTTGTGTGAAGAAGTGTTTTCTGACATCACCCCTGAATGACCTAGCGCTAATTTCAAGGTTATGCCCCCTTATTCTGGACTCCCCCACCAGAGGAAATAGTTTCTCTCTATCTACCCTATCAACTCGTTTAATCATCTTAAACACCTCAATTACTTCATCCCTTAATTTTTATAATCAAGGGAATACAAGCCTAGTCTATGCAACCTGTCCTCATAATTTAACCCTTTCAGTTCTGGTATCATTCTGGCGAATATTTGCTGCACCCCCTCCAAGGCCAATATATCCTTCCTGAGGTGCAATGCCCAAAACTGAGCGCAGTACTCGAAATGGGGTCTAACCAGAGCTTTATATAACTCTAATACAACTTTCACCCCTTTGTATTCCAACTCCCTTGAGATAAAGACTAACATTCCATTAGCCTTTTAAATAATTTTCTGTACCTGCCCACTAGCTTTTAATGATTTCTCCACTTGAAGCCTTAAATCTCTCTGCTCCTCCACAGTTCTTAACTTCTCACTACTGAGAAAATACTCTGATTTATCTTTCTTAGGTCCAAAGTGGATACTCTCACATTTCCCCACATTGAACTCCATCTGCCACAATTTTGCCCACTCACTTAATCCATCAATGTCGCTTTGCATCTTTCTGCTCCCATCTACACTATTTACTGTGCCATCTAACTTGGTGTCATCAGTAAACTTGGATATACGGCTCTCTATAAATATAGTGAAAAGCTGAGGCCCCAGTACAGAGCCCTGAGGGTCACTACTCGTCATATCCCGCCAATTGGTGAACATTACCATTATCCCTACTCTCTTTCATCTTTGATCTTACCAGATTTTTCTAGAAGTTATAATCATTTCCAATTTGTACATTGTGCTAAATTGTATGACAAGGATATATTTTCTTATTAATAACAAATATCAGATAGTATTAAACATCTGATGAAAATGTATTTAAAATAATTAGAAAGCACAGAATAAAAGCTTTTCCACTATCTAGCCATAACATAGGCAACATCTAAAAGGTGCATTCCTAATGCTATATCCTCTGTGTTAATGTGCATTTGATACAGGACAATAGATGGCTGGTAGCAATACAATAAACTAACAGCTGAAACAAGGGCTTGTGATAACATCACAAACCACAAGAACAATATGTCAGATTGTTTGAGAGTCAATTTATTGTAAATTGTATTTACTGCTTTTTTAAATTTTTGTAGTATATGCTATTTAGTATTTTTAGCTGGTTTGAGATGGTTTGCTATGGGTCACTCTCCAGTACCAAGTGATTGAACAAAAGAAAGCATCAAATGAAAAAAAAGGTCATTTGGCTCATCAACATATTCCTTCCAACAAACTGTGTATAATTTGTAAATTCAGAAAGGTAAATTCAGGTGTGAAGTCTCACTCAACAGGGATACAAGTCAAACAATTAGACGCTGATGCCACTGCATATGTTTCACAGCATTCCTAATTTGCCAGTCATTAAAAATAATTACCAGAAAGTCAGAAGCATTGTGAATCGGGTGCGCCGAGCTCCATGCCCAATTATTCGATCTATGCTCCTGTCAAGTGAGGCTTCATGCCAGGAGCAGAGCTTTACAAAGCTTACCCTCTAGACTCTTCTCAATTCATTTAAAATCCTGAGTAAAACTTCTGGGAAGTTAAAAAACTGTGAATTTCTTTTTAAAAACTTCAGAATATCAGTCAAACACTAGAACCTACATAATTTTACCCTGACCGGTGAAATTCCAATAGTCCCAACAGGACTGTAACTGAAGCATTCCATAACATGCTTCATCGATCTATGTTTGTACTTACCTTTATAACCTTCAGTTCCTTTCATAACAAAATATTTGTAAGATGGAAAAAATCTTGCAGATGAAGTTCCCATTAGTTTTCTGTCAAAAAATGAAATGGTGAAAAATGGAGTTGCAACAGTCACCCTTCATCCAATGTTTTAATTAATTGACCTTCTTCACACGAGGATGATGAGCTCAAACAAAACTTTCAAATGATTGCATGTCAATGTTCTTCCATTCATGTAAAAAGGATGATGATGTCAGATCTTCCATATGTCTCTGGCTATAGCCTACACTGTGTACCAGTCTCATTATCATCAGTGCCAATCACCTTCAGTTGGTCAGAAGGGCTGCACAAAAGTAAGAAGATTGGTTGGCTGATCTAGTTGCAATCCTGGTATGGCACATTCAGACATTGTTGGAAAAAAGTTCTCTTTTCACTATGAACTTTGGTATGGAAATATTTCCTCAGACCTCAATCTATCTCTTTTACCTCTGGAGCTCTTCTTTGACCTTGCCCTTTACCTGCATTAGATGGTAATATTATTGAACTTTGACTTCTCTTTCTTGCTCAAGGGCTTCTTCCACTACCTTGGTCTTCATTCATTGTAGGGATTAATGGTTTACAATACCCATGCACTGTTACTTCTTACAAAAAGTGGTCCACATTCTTGTCCCACTGACTTGAGCCCAACAAACAAAATTTAAATATTTTCAAATACTTTGCAACCTAACCCTCTCATTCTCACCCGGTATAAAGATATAGAGCATTACAGACAGACATAAAGCAGGTTAGCTGACAAGCAAGCAAGCATGCAAACATTCAAACATTACATCAATGTGCACACTGCCTTGCAGTCATAAACAGAATCATACAGTCATGCACACTATTCCATATAGTCACTCACTCATTCACCTACTAATTTCTACCTACATTTCTGCAACTAATGGGTAAGCTTTGAAGTGTATACTGATTTCCAGCCAACTCTATCTTAGGAAAATATAGGAAAATGGGAATTGCCAGACGAAGCACCTTCTACCATCCTGGTAGTCGCACGATACAACAATATGGAGTTGTTGACTAATCATGGCAATCAATCTCTATCAATTGGTCTGCAACAGACCCAGACGTGAGGTGATGAAAAACCCCAGTGGTGCAGAGCTTTGGGATTCATAGATCCCAAATCACCATTTTATTCCCTAGCATAGTGCAATTATCATATGTTATGTCTCAAATTACACATATACTCTATCCCAAAATATTATTTTCTGAAATAAATCTCTATCACCACTATTGACTCAGAGGCTGCTGCTGTACAATCAGACTGCCTGTCTGGCATTAGGTCATGGACAAGCCAAAATTTTCTTCAGCTCAGTGTTGATAAAACCAACATTTGTTTTGGCTTTCCCTGCATTTATGTGCCTTTGCTTCTGACTCTGTCAACCTTCTTGTCTGCCAGCTAACTTAAGAACATAAGAAATTAAGATCATGGCTAATCTACTACCTCATCTCCACTTTCCTGCACTATCCCCGTATCCCTTGATTCCCTTAATGTCCAAAAATTTGTCAATCTCTGTCTTGAATATACTCAATGACTGAGCATCCACAGCCCTCTGGAGTAGAGAATGCCAAAGATTCACAACACTTTGAGTGAAGAAATTTCTCCTCATCTCAGTCCTAAATGGCCGACCCTTTATTTCGCGACTGTGACCCCGTGTTCTAAAATCCCCAGCCAGGGGAAACATCCTCCCTGCATCTACCCTGTCAAGCCTTAGAAGAATTTTGTATGTTTCAATGAGATCACCCTCATTCTTCTAAATTCTAGGGAATATAGGCCTAGTCTCCTCAATCTCTCCTCATAAAATAATCCCCCCATCCCAGGAATCAGTCTGATGAACCTTCAATGCACTACCTCTAAGGCAAGTATATCCTTCCTTAGGTAGGAGACAAAAACTGTACACAGTATTCCAGGTGTGGTCTCACCAGGGCCCTATATAATTGCAGTAAGACTTCTTTACAATTATACTCCAATCCTTTTGTAATAAAGGCTAACATAACATTTTCTTTCCTAATTGCTTGCTGTACCTGCATGTTAACTTTCAGTGATTCATGTACAAGGACATCCAGGTCCTTCTGAATACCAACATTTCCCAATCTCTCACCATTTAAAAAATATTCTACTTTTCAATTGTTCCTACCAAAGTGGATAACTTCACATTTCTCCACATTATATTCCATCTGCCATGTTCTTACCCACTCACTTAACCTGTCTCTATCTCTTTGCAGCCTCTTTGCATCCTCCTCACAACTTACATTCCCACCTAGCTTTGTATCATCATCAAACTTGGATACATTACACTTGGTCCCCTCATCTAAATCAATGATATAGATTTTTAATAGCTGAGGCCCAAGCACTGATCCTTGCAGTATCCCACTAGTTACAGCCTGCCAACCTGAAAATGACATGTTAATTCCTATTCTCTGTTTTCTGTCCATCAACCAATCCTCGATCCATACTAATATATTACCCCCAATCCCATGGGCCCTAATTTTGTGTAATAACCTGTTGTGTGGCATCTTATCGAATGCTTTCTGAAAATCCAAATACACTAGATCCACTGGTTCCCCCTTATCTACTCTATTAGTTACAACCTCAAAAAACTCGATTAGATTTGTCAAACACGATTTTCCTTTCATAAAACTGTGTTGACTCTGCCCAATCATATTATAATTTCTAAGTGCCCTGTTACCATGTCCCGAATAATAGATTCTAGCATTTTCCCTACTACTGATGTCAGGCTAACTGGTCTGTGGTTCAGTCCGTTCAGTTCTCCCCTCCACTCCCACTCTGATCTCTCCGTCCTCAGCCTCTTACATTGTTCCAATGAAGCTCAATGTAAGCTTGAGGAACAGCACCTCATCTTTCGATTAGGCACTTTACAGCCTTCTGGACTCAATATCGCGTTCAACAATTTCAGACTATAAATCGGCCCCTGTATTTCTTTATATATTTTTTCTCTTGTTTCCTCACATGGTAGCTGTTAATATTGCTGCCATCATCATTCACACCTCATCTAGAGCCATCTTTTGTTACTTAACTTGTCCTATTACCTCTCCTTTTGCCTTGCACCATCATCCCTTTTGTCTTTCAATCTCTCCTGCCTTCCATCCTATCACAGACCTTCCCTTTGTTCTTTCCTCCCCTCCTCCCTGCCCCTGCTTAAAAATCTATCTTCCCTAACCTTTTCCAGTTCTGACGAAGGGTTCGACCTGAAACATTAACTCTGTTTCTCTCTCCTCAATACTGCCTGACCTGCTGAGTGTTTCCAGCACTTTCTGTTGTTATTTCAGATTTCCAGCATCCGCAGTATTTTGCTATTGCGTTGTGGTCTGTAGTTCCCTGTTTTCTCTCTCCCTCCAACAGTGGGGATTATAATTACAACAGTGACTCCACTTCAAAAGTACTTCATTGGCTGTAAAGTGCTTTGAGACATCCGGTGGTCGTGAAAAGGCACTATATAAATGTAAGTCTTTCTTTTCTTATTTCCATTCTTGAATAGCGGGTTTACATTTGCTACCTTCCAATCCGTGGGGGCCGTTCTAGAATCTATGGAATTCTGGAAGAACAAAACCAATGCATCCACTCCCATGCTGCATCTGAAGATGTGCACATGGCATTCTGTTTGACTCCAAGATTAACTTTTTATTTCACATCTAATCGATTACCAAAACCCCATTCTTCCCCGTATATCTTTCCCACTGCTGCCAAAACTATAATTCATGTGTTTGTCACCCTGAAGATCAACTTGTGATATTCATTCCTTGCCAGCCTCCCAACATCCTGCACCAAGTTCTGCACTCCAGTCCTTACAAAGCTCCACTCACTCCCTGTACCCCAGCAAATTGATTTTATGATTGTAATCTTGGTTTTAAGTGCCTCACAGTCTAATTTCATCCTATCTCAGTGATTACACCAGCCATATCTCCAAACCCACACCTTCCACTCTTCTATTTCCAGATTATGCTTCACTTGTAAAGCACTTTGAGATGTTCTTTTACATTTAGAGCAAAATATAAATATATGTTATTATTGTTGTGCCTTGAATGTCATGCTCACTTTTGCAATCTTCTGACTTCTCATCCATTTCATTCGCAGACTCAGAAACACCAAATTGTGATTCTGAGTTTTGCAGCTTACCCATCACGTCTTGGGAAACTATTGCAATCTATTTTTGATTGAAAGCACAGGAAAGTGCAACTGAGAGAAAGAGTGAGAAATCATAGTAAACTTGGTTTGCTGAAAGGCCAGTTTTCAGCCACTTGAAAGGGAGTTATTCTAGTTTGAACTGATGTTGCCAGAGAAGCAACATACCAAACTGTAATCTGATTTTCAGGTCAAACAAATGAATCACCCTTATATTATTTGCTTTTGTCTAGGGAAAATGTTCTAATCTGCATTCTGATTTGAGGTTTGTCAGTTTTAAACTCCTATGTCTTGAAGTCTGCAATCACAGCTCAATGATCTTATATCCACATTGCCAATGCGTTTCAGAATTTCAAGGACTTGGATAATTTCTTTACCCACCTAGCCCCTGCCATCAAGTTCGCTCCATAAAATTTAAGTCCTGGAATCATTCTTAACACTCTTCTTCGAAAAGCATCATATGCAGACTTTATCAAATGCCTTCTGAAAATTCATATGAATTATATGCACTGGGCAGCCCCCATTGCCTCCTCAAAGAATTCCAATTGATTTGTGAGGCATGACCTACTGGTTCTAAATGCATGCTGACTACATCTGATGGTCTCGATATGCTCTTTAGATGAGTATTGATAACGTCCTGTAACACTTGTGAATAAGTGTGTTATGGCTTATTTGAATAGATCGCCTGTTTTTTTTAGTCTGGCAACATTTATATATTCTGCATAAAGGAAATTACTTTTAATCAGATTAAATTTTCTATGCTATAGATTTTTTATTTCAGTTCTTAATGGGTGATTTTAGTTATTCTGAATGAAAGTGTATAGACAAAGAAGTCATATTTTGATGGAAAAATCTTTCATGGAGTGAAAACAAGCCTGCCTCTTGATTCAGTCTGGTGAAGGCCCAAGGTATTTGTTACTGAGTAAGAATGTTGTGTCCAGAAGGAGGACAAACAAAGCAGGAAAGAAAAAAAGACAATGTGACCTGAGGGTTAGCATTAGCAACACAAATAGATTGTGAGGTACTGAGAAAAGACGAAGAGAAGAATTCGGGGGTTAAATTGGATAGTCTCCGAAAATGGGCGCAGGGATCACGGTGCATGATTAACCCGCTCCCGTTCAGTATAATACAGGCAGCACGCCAACTTCGTGCTGCCTGCTCATTATAATGATTTCTGCGTGCAGCCAGCACTAACCATGCTGTTCATTGGCTGCATGCATCAGCAGGGGACCCAATATCGTTAGTAACTTGCAATACTTAAAGCTAGCCTGCACGACTTAAAGCTAGCCTGCACTAATTAAAGGGAGGCGCATTGTGGCTGGAGCAGGTGCTGGGAGTCGTTCTGCAACTGAATCTGACCTGGGAAAGAGTGAAGAATGGCTGACCATGGGAGAGAGTGTGCACCAAGGTTTTCATATGCTGCACTGGAGGTTTTGGTGGAGGAGGTGGAAAGGAGGAGAGATATCCTGTATTCTCAGTGGAGCAGGAGGCCCTCCAGTCACCCGATAAGAAGGGAATGGGAACAGATAGCCACGAAGCTTGATGCTAGGAGTTAAGCTCCGAGGACCTGGATGCTGTGCTGCAAAAAGTTTAATGACCTCACACGAGTAGTCAAGGTCAGTGAATGCATCTTCAAATGTCATGTCCTACCAACTGCACCATTAGCCTCAGCCACTGCTAGTGAGTATAGGAATAGGAGGATAGAGCAGATGAATGCATGGCTAAAGAGTTGGTGCAGGAGGGAGGGCTTTAGTTTCCTGGATCACTGGGTCTGCTTCTGGGGAAGGTGGGACCTGTACAAGTCAGACGGGTTGCACCTGAACCGGAACGGGACCAACATCCTTGCGTTGAGGTTTGCTAGTACTGTTGGGGGGGTTTAAACTAACTTGGCAGGGGGATGGGATACGGAGTGGAGCTATAGTAGGGGGTGATGCACAGCCAAATATAGAGGAAAAAACAAGTCAGCCTGGAAGGCAGAGCAAATATGTAACGGCACAAGGGAGTATGGGAAGGCAGGATGGCATTTATTTTAATGCAAGGAGTCTTGCGAGTAAGGCAGATGAATTGAAGGTGTTGATGAACACATGGGAGTATGATATTGTTGCTATCACAGAGACATAGTTGAGGGAGGGGCAGGACTGGCAGCTCAATATTCCGGGGTATAGAATCTTCAGGCGAGATAGAGGGGGGTATAAAAGAGGAGGGGGTGTTGCAATATTAATCAAGGAGTCAATTACTGCTGTAAGGAGGGATGATATCTTAGCAGGTTCCTCTAATGAGGCCATATGGGTAGAACTTAAAAACAAAAACATAGAAACATAGAAGATAGGAGCAGGAGTAGACCATTCGGCCCCTCGAGCCTGCTCCGCCATTCGATGAGATCATGGCTGATCATTCAAACTCAGGACCCTGTCCCTGCCTTCTCCCCATATCCCTTGATACCTTTAGCCTTAAGAAATATATCTAACTCCTTCTTGAATATATTTACTGACTTGGCCTCAACTGCCTTCTGTGGTAGAGAATAACACAGGTTCACCACTCTCTGGGTGAAGAAATTCCTCCTCATCTATGTCCTAAATGGCTTACCCATTATCTTTAGACTGTGACCTCTTGTTCTGGACTCACCCGCCATCGGGAACATCCTTCCTGCATCCAGTCTGTCTAGCCCTGTTAGAATTTTATAAGTTTCAATGAGATCTCCTCTCATTCTTCTAAACTCCAGCGAGTATAAGCCCAATCGACCCAATCTCTCCTCGTACGTCATTCCTGCCATCCCAGGTATCAGTCTGGTGAATCTTCGCTGCACACCCTCCATGGCAAGAACATCCTTCCTCAGATAAGACGACCAAAACTGCACACAATACTCAAGGTGTGGTCTCACCAAGACATCCTTGCTCCTTGCTCCTGTACTCGAATCCTCTCGCTATGAAGGCCAACATACCATTTGTCTTCTTAACCGTCTGCTGTACCTGCATGCTTACCTTCAGCGACTGGTGCACAAGGACACCCAGGTCTCGTTGCACTTCCCCTTCTCCCAATCTATTGCCATTCAGATAATAATCTGCCTTTCTGTTTTTGCCACCAAAGTGGATAACCTCGCATTTATCCACATTAAACTGCATCTGCCATGCTTCTGCCCAATCACCCAACCTGTCCAAATCATACTGGAGTTTCTCGGCATCCTCCTCGCAGCACACACGCCCACCCAGCTTTGTGCCATCTGCAAACGTGGAGATATTACATCTAGTTCCCTCGTCTAGATCATTAATATATATTGTGAATAGCTGGGGTCCTAGGACCGATCCCTGCGGAACCCCACTAGTCACTGCCTGTCACTTGGAAAAAGACCCGTTTATTTCAACTCTTTGCTTCCTGTCTGCCAACCAGTTCTCTATCCAAGTCAGTACCTTGCCCCCAATCCCATGTGCCTTAACTTTACATGCTAATCTCTTATGCGGGACCTTATCGAAAGCCTTCTGAAAGTCCAAATACACCACATCCACTGCTTCTCCCTTATCTATTCTATCAGTTACATCCTCAAAAAATTCCAGTAGATTAGTCAAGCACGATTTACCTTTTGTAAATCCATGTTGACTTTGTCCAATCCTGTCACTGTTTTCCAAGTGCTCTGCTATTACATCTTTTATAATGGACTCTAGCATTTTCCAGACAACCGATGTCAGGCTGACCGGTCTATAATTCCCCATTTTATCTTTGCCACCTTTTTTGAACAGTGGGATAACATTAGCTACCCTCCAATCCATGGGAACTGTTCCAGAGTCTATAGAATTTTGGAAGATGACCAGCAATGCATCTACTATTTCTAGGGCCACTTCCTGAAGTACCCTAGGATGTAGATTATCAGGCCCTCGGGATTTATCGGCCTTTAATGCCGTCAATTTCCCTAACACCGTTTCCCTACAAATACTGATTTCATTCAGTTCCTCCCTCTCATTTGACCCTATGTTCCCCAACATCTCTGGGAGGTTATTTGTGTTCTCCTTTTTGAAGACAGAGCCAAAGTATGTATTTAATTGATCTGCCATTTCTTTGTTCCCCATTATAAATTCCCCTGATTCTGACTGCAAGGGACCTACGCTTGACTTCACCAATCTTTTTCTCTTCACATATTTATAAAAGCTTTTACAGTCAGTTTTTATGTTCCCTGCAAGCTTACGCTCGTACTCTATTTACCCCCTCTTAATTAAACCTTTGTCCTCCTTTGCTGAATCCTAAACTGCTCCCAATCCTCAGGTTTACTGCTTTTTCTGGCCAATTTATATGTCCTCTCCTTGGATCTTATGCTATCCCTGATTTCCCTTGTCAGCCATGGTTGAGTCACCTTTTTTTAAAATTTTTATGCCAGACAGGGATGAACAAATTCTGTAGTTCATCCATGTGATCTTTGAATGTTTGCCATTGCCTATCCACCGTCAACCCTTTGAGTAACATTCCCCAATCTATCCTACTCAACTCACACCTCATACCATCGTAGTTTCCTTTATTTAAATTCAGGACCCTAGTCTCTGAGTCAACTATTTCATTCTCCATCTTAATGAAGAATTATATCATATTATGATCGCTCCGCCCCAAGTGGCCCTGCACAACAAGATTGCTAATTAATCCTTTCTCGTTACATAATACCCAGTCTAAGATGGCCTGGTCTCTAGTTGGTTCCTCGACATATTGGTCCAGGAAACCATCCCGTATACACTCCAGGAATTCCTCCTCCACAGTATTGTTACTAATTTGGTTAGCCCAATCTATATGTAGATTAAAGTCACCCATGATAACTGCTGTGCCCTTATTGCACGCATCTCTAATTTCCTGTTTAATGCCATCCCCAAACTCTGCATTACTGTTTGGGGGTCTGTATACCACTCCCACTAACGTTTTCTGCCCCTTGGTATTTCTCAGTTCTACCCATATGGATTCCACATCATCAGAGCTAATATCCTTCCTTACAATTGTGTTAATCCCCTCTTTAACCAGCACTGCTACCCCACCTCCTTTTCCTTTTTGCCTGTCTTTCCTGAATATCGAATACCCCTGGATGTTGAATTCCCAGCCTTGGTCACCCTGGAGCCATGTCTCCGTAATCCCAATCATATCATATTGTTTACCTCTATTAGCGCAGCTATTTCATCCACCTTATTACGAATGCTCCTCGCATTAAGACATAAAGCCTTCATACTTGTTTTTTTAACACTCTTAGACCTTTTCGAATTATTATTTACTGTGGCCATGTTTGAATTAAACTCTTGATTTCTCTGACTGTCACCTTTGTTTTTCTCCTTCCTGTTTTTTGCTTGAAACCCCTATCACTATAGCTCTCCCACTCTTTTTCCTCCCATCCTGTGCAGCAGAACCACCCACGGTGCCATGAAGTTGGCTGCTGCTGTCTTCCCCTGATAAGCCGTCTCCCTCAACAACATCCAAAGCAGTATATCTTTTTGAGAGGGGGATGGCCACAGGGGACCCCTGCACTACCTGCCTGCACATCCTACTCTGCCTGGTGGTCACCCATTCCCTTCCAGCCTGTACAGCCTTTACCTGTGGTGTGACCAACTCCCTAAACGTGCTATCCACGATGTCCTCCGCATCGCAAATGCTCAGTATGCATCCATCCGCAGCTCCAGTGCCGCAACACGGTCTGTCAGTAGCTGCAGCTGGATACACTTCCCGCACACATAGTCAACAGGGACACAGGTAGTGTCCCTGATTTCCCACATAGCGCAGGAGGAGCATACCACGGGGCCGGGCTGTCCTGCCATGACTTACCGTTTAATTAATTAATTAATTAATTAATTCAAATTAAATTAAATGAATCCCACCAATTACACTGCAATTAAATGATATACTCAAGGGCCCTTGCTTAACAGTAGTCCCCGCTACACAACAGAGACCTTAGAAACCACAAAATTTACATTTAGAAAAATTAAGAAAGAAATACTCACCAACCAATCATTTACCTGCTTTTTGGTGATGTCACAATTCGATTACTTTTTGCTTCCCTCTCCCGGAACCTGGCTTGGTAAGCCTACCTGCCTCGGGCTCACCTTTTGTACCGCCGCCGCCTCACCGCTCCCTCGCAGGTCCGCTCGCCGCTGCTGCTCTGGGGCCTACCTGCCTCGGGCTCGCCTTTTATACCACCGCCGCCTCGCCGCTCCCTCGCAGGTCCGCTCGCCGGCGCTGCTGCTGAGAGTGTACTATAGGTCCCCAAACAGTCAGGGGGAGATAGAGCAACAGATATGTAGGCAAATCTCACAGAAGTGTAGAAATAATAGGGTAATAATAGTAGGGGATTTCAACTTCCCCAATATTAACTGGGATAATCAGAGTGTGAAAGGCTTAGAGGGTGCGGAATTCTAAAAATGCATCGAGGAGAGCTTTTTGAGACAGCATGTAGAAAGTCCTACAAGAGAGGGGGTGGTACTGGACCTAATTCTAGGGAATGTAGCCGGGCAAGTGGTAGAAGTGTCAGTAGAAGAGCATTTTGGTTACAGTGACCATAATTCAGTGAGATTTAAGGTAGTCATGGAAAAGGACAAAAATGGACCAGAAATAAAGGTTCTAAATTGGGGGAAGGCCGATTTTAATATGATAAGGAAGGATCTGGCCAAAGTGGACTGGGATCAGCTACTTGTAGGAAAATTCACATCAGAGCAGTGGGAGTCTTTCAGAAAGGAAATAGAGAGAGTACAACGCCAACATGTTCCCGCAAAGGTCAAGGGTGGGACCAACAAGCCCAGGGAACCCTAAATGTCAAGGGATATACAAGAATGGATTAGGAAAAAAAGGGAGGCTTTTGGCAGATACAAAGGACTAAAAACAGTGGAAGCCCTAGAGGAGTATAGAAAGTGCAGGGGGGTACTTAAAAAAGAAATTAGGAGAGTGAAGAGGGGGCATGAAAAAACACTGGCGGGCAAAATAAAGGAAAATCCCAAGGTGTTTTATAAGTATATTAAGGGCAAGAGGATAACCAGGGAAAGAGTAGGGCCCATTAGGGACCAAAGTGGCAATCTGTGTGTAGAGCCAGAAGATGTAGGTAAGGTTTTAAATGAATATTTTGCATCTGTGTTCACTATGGAGATGGACGATGTAGGCATAGAAATCAGGCAGGGGGATTGTGATATACTTGAACAAATTAGTACTGAGAGGGAGGAGGTACTAGCGGTTTTAGCGGGCTTAAAAGTGGATAAATCCCCAGGCCCAGATGAGATGTATCCCAGGCTGCTGTGTGAAGCAAAGGAGGAGATTGCAGGGGCTCTGACACAAATTTTCAGAATCTCTCTGGCCACAGGGGAGGTGCCAGAGGACTGGAGGACAGCTAACGTAGTACCATTATTCAAGAAGGATAGTAGGGATAAACCAGGGAATTACAGGCCAGTGAGCCTAACATCAGTGGTAGGGAAATTATTGGAAAAAATTCTGAGGGACAGAATTAGTCTCCACTTGGAGAGGCAAGGATTAATCAAGGATAGTCAGCATGGCTTTGTCAGGGGGAGATCATGTCTGACCAATTTGATTGAATTTTTCGAGGGGGTGACTAGGTGTGTGGATGAGGGTAGTGCAGTTGATGTAGTCTACATGGACTTCAGTAAGGCTTTTGACAAAGTTTAACTGGTCAAGAAGGTAAGAGCCCATGGGATCCAGGGCAATTTGGCACATTGGATCCAAAATTGGCTTAGTGGCAGGAGGCAGAGGGTGATGGTCGAAGATTGTTTTTGTGACTGGAAGCCTGTTTCCAGGGGTGTACCGCAGGGATCGGTGCTGGATCCTTTGCTGTTTGTAGTGTACATTAATGATTTAGATATGAATGTAGGAGGTATGATCAGTAAGTTCGCAGATGACACGAAAATTGGTGGAGTGGTAAATAGCGAGGAGGGAAGACTTAGGCTGCAGGACGATATAGATGGGTTGGTCAGATGGGCAGAACAGTGGCAAATGGAATTTAACCCTGAAAAGTGTGAGGTGATGCATTTTGGGAGGACTAACAAGGCAAGGGAATACACAATGAATGGTAGGACCCTAGGAAGGACAGAGGATCAGAGGGACCTTGGTGTGCATGTACATAGATCCCTGAAGGCAGCAGGACAGGTAGATAATGTGGTTAAAAAGGCATATTGGATACTTGCCTTCATTAGCCGAGGCATAGAATATAAGACCATGGACCAGTTGAACCAGGAACACTCCTCGCCACGATGGACGTATCGGCACTCTACACCAATATCCCCCACGATGACGGCACCGCTGCGACAGCCTCAGTACTCAACACCAACAACAGCCAATCTCCAGATGCCATCCTACAACTCATCCGCTTCATCCTTGACCACAATGTCTTCACCTTCGACAACCAGTTTTTTACCCAAACACACGGAACAGCCATGGGGACCAAATTCGCACCCCAATATGCCAACATCTTCATGCACAAGTTTGAACAAGACTTCTTCGCTGCACAGGACCTCCAACCAACGCTGTACACCGATACATCGACGACATCTTCTTCCTTTGGACACTCGGCGAAGGATCACTGAAAGGACGACACGATAACATCAACAGGTTCCATCCCACCATCAAACTCACCATGGACTACTCCTCAGAATCGGTTTCATTCTTGGACACACGAATCTCCATCAAAGACGGACACCTCAGCACTTCACTCTACCGCAAGCCCACGGACAACCTCACGATGCTCCACTTCTCCAGCTTCCACCCTAACCACGTTAAAGAAGCCATCCCCTATGGACAAGCCCTGCGAATACACAGGATCTGCTCAGACGAGGAGGAACGCGATGGACACCTACGGGCACTGAAAGACGCCCTCGTAAGAACGGGATATGACGCTCGACTCGTCGATCGACAGTTCCGACGGGCCACAGCGAAAAACCGCATAGACCTCCTCAGAAGGCGAACACGGGACACAACCAACAGAGTACCCTACGTCGTCCAGTACTTCCCCGGTACGGAGAAACTACGCCATGTTCTTCGCAGCCTTCAACATGTCATCGATGACGACGAACACCTTGCTAAGGCCATCCCCACGCCTCCACTACTCGCCTTCAAGCAGCCGCCTAACCTCAACGATGGTACTTTTGAGTTCATGTCACGCTACAGAACGTGACGCGATATCGTTGTCTGTCTTTCCAGTTTAAAAAAAAACACAAAAAAAACCATACAAAAAAAAACAAACAAGAAAAAAGTTAGGAGCTCAACTGCAGACGGCAGCATTTGACACGTTGGACCCCCTGTGACCCACCTCATTGTCTTGGCTGTGCTCTGATGTGTCTTTGATGTAGTGCCTTCCTGACGGATTGTATCTCTGCAGACAAGTCGCTCTCTGTGTATATATACTGTGTATTAGATTCCCTCACTGTACCTCTACCTGACGAAGGAGCAGCAGCTCCGAAAGCTCGTAATTTTAAATAAAACTGTTGGACTATAACCTGGTGTTGTGCAACTTCTCATAGAATATAAGAGCAGGGAGGTTATGATGGAGCTGTACAAAACGCTAGTTAGGCCACAGCTGGAATACTGTGTGCAGTTCTGGTCGCCACACTATAGGAAGGATGTGATTGCATTGGAGAGGGTGCAGAGGAGATTCACCAGGATGTTACCTGGGCTGCAGCGCTTCAGCTATGAAGAGAGACTGGACAGGCTGGGGTTGTTTTCCTTAGAGCAGAGAAGGCTGAGGGGGGACCTGATTGAGGTGTACAAAATTATGAGGGGCATAGATAGGGTAGATAGAAAGGAACTTTTCCCCTTAGTAGAGGGGTCAATAAACAGGGGGCATAGTTTCAAGGTAAGGGGCAGGAGGTTTAGAGGGGATTTGAGGAAAAACTTTTTCACCCAGAGGGTGGTTGGAATCTGGAACTCACTGCCTGAAAGGGTGGTAGAGGCAGGAACCCTCACAACATTCAAGAAGCATTTAGATGAGCACTTGAAACGCCATAGCATACAAGGCTATGGACCAAGTGCTGGAAAATGGGATTAGAATAGATTGGGCTTGATGCCCGGTGTGGACACGATGGGCTGAAGGGCCTCTTTCTGTGCTGTATAACTCTATGACTCTATGACACTGCTCAATTTACTACTGCCCCATCATTCGCTTACCGACAATCTCTATCAATCAGAACTCATACCTAGCATTCATGTGCTTCACCTCACCCTCACACGCTTAGTACTGTTGCAAGTCTCACACCCACATCTCACAGCTTACACACACTGCCAGCTATTTAATGATGAAAGCCACTTCACCCAAACATATTGCACGACAACTCAATGGCACACTTCCCTCTCTCCTGCAGGAGAAGGTGTTGCATAACCAGAGGCAGCAGGAACTAACTGGAGGGGGAGAGGCGCGCCTGCATGTTCTAACCCCCATGGAGGAGACAGAGCTGGCCATTATGAGAAGAGCCATTGCTGAGGCCGTGGCCAGTGGTGGGGCTGATTCCACTGAAGATGACGGTATACTCATACCTAATCCTCTTTCTCACATCCCACTTTGCCCTCATCCCACAATCTCTTCTGACTTATAAGCTGCAGATGGTGTAAGCATGCATTTCTTACTTTCTCCACTCTCCTTACCACAACCCAACCCTTGTCCATTTTCGTTTCAGATACCCAAGAACTGCAACCTGCCCAGGCAGTGGTGAAAGAGCAGGAAGATAGTGATGATGAAGACACACGTTCACTCGACTTCACACTCGCAGCCAGCAGCTCATTTACTGACATGGTGCGTATCTTACAGGGTAGCATAGAGGTGGGATTGGCATGTGGTGAGACACTGGGCACAAGTGCTCTGCAGCCAGGGCAGGGGGTAAGGGTAGTGCAGGTGCCAGATAGCCGGAGGGCGAGGTCATATACGGGTTCTGCTGCAGAGGACTCAGATGAGGATATCGAAGGGCCAGGCTACAGAAAAATGCTGATGGGTGTACACACCTAAATGCTTGGTGCATTGGGAAGCCTGCCAGAAAGCCTGTGTTCAATGTCAAGGAGCATGGAGGAGTCCAGCACCAACTTGGCACACGGCTTTGCGCACAGCTTGGAGCCCATCCTTTCCAGCATAGAACTGGCCGCTAACTCCATCAACACACTTGTGGAACCAACCATGATGCAGCATCTGATGGCCTATATCTCAGCTTCCATTGCAGCACAAGCAGCAGCCACCCAACGTCTGAGTGCTGCAGTGGAAGCTCAGACTGCTGCCATCATAGCTCTGGATACCACTATTCAAAGGGGCTTCCAGGTTGTCACAGCAGTCCAGCAATCTGTCCTCCAAAAGATTACGAGGACTGCTGAGGCACTGCCCCGGGGGAGTGGCAGTGGCTCCATGGAGCACAAACCTGTGGTTCTCTCTCAGGATGAAAGCATTTGTGCTCCCACCCCTGCCACTCCATCAGTGTCCTTGCTGTTGCCCGTCAGACAGCCAGCGAAGACTGCAGCCACCCATGCCAAGATGGTGCAGTCTGAAGCTGGGCCTTCGAGGCCCAGAGCTGCTCGAGGCCATCCTCCAAGGTCATCTGCAGTCTCTCTCACTGAAAGTCAGCAGCCTTCCACCACCCATGCTGCAGCCAATGGGGTAGAACTTCGTAGGAGCACTAGGACAGGCAAAGGCACACGGAACACAGGGACTAACGGAATGTACAAGGGTGATTTTTATGAAATATGGCATGATTTAATTTATAAATTTGATTGGAATGTGTATTTTGTGTTGGCTTTTATTTTTACACTGTAACCAAGAGAACGGCATGATGGTCAGTAACACAGGGAAGTTAAGGTGTGTGGGACTGTTGGTGAATTGGGAATTAGGGTTGAGGTTGCTGGTATCACACTTGAATTAGTTCTTCATGAACAGCCCAGCCAGAAAGGGGCTGTCTAGTTTGCAGCCTCCCTTCCTCTTCCTCCTCTTCCACCTCCTCCTCTTCCTCATCCTCCTCTTCCAACTTAGCTTCTCGCCTAATAGGTTGTGGCAAGGGCTGTTCCCTCATGATGGCAAGATTGTGCAGCATACAGCACACTACCACAAATCTTGAGATCTGCTCAGCCGAGTACTGCAGGGCTCCTCCAGAGCGGTCCAGGCAGTGGAATCGTCCTTCAGGATGCCAATGGTCTGCTCTATCAGATTTCTTGTGACAGCATGGCTCTCATTTTATGCATGCTGTGCACGTGTGCATGGGTTGCAAAACGGAGTCATAAGCCAGGTCATAGCGGATAGCCCTTGTCGCCCAGTAGCCACCCTTTGGTTTGTCATGGTGGCTGTAATACAGCTGGCACAGCAGACTGCCGCAGAATGAATGCATCATGACTGCTGCCAGGATACCGGGCATTGACCTGCCAGATGCACTTCCTATGGTCGCACACCAGCTGCATGTTGATGGAGTGGAATCCCTTTCGGTCCAGGTATATGGCAGAGTTGACATGAGGCACATGCAAAGCAATGTGTGTGCAGTCAATGGCACCCTGCACCATGGGGAAGCCTGCAATCCTTGTGCTCACTCCGCCTGCTTCTCTCTTGCAAGAGGGAATGAAATAAAGTTATTTCTCTTTGCATAGAGAGCCTCAGTGACCTCCCTTATGCAACAGTGTTCTGCAAACTGCGAGATGTTGCTAATATCTCCAGCAGCAGCCTGGAAGGAGCCAGACGCATAAAATTTCATAAACACGGTCACCTTCACAGCCACTGGCAATGCAATCCTTGCCCTGCACTGAAGTTGGCGTTGTGGCTGCAGCAGTTGACAAATTTCAGTGACGACCTCCTCAGTGAAGCGCAGACGTCTCAAACATTGGTGATCGCTGAAGTTCAGGTAGGAGAATTGCTCCCTGAACACCCTGGGCGGATATGGCCTCCTGCTGAGAACCCTTCTCCCCCTCCTCCTCCTCTCTCTTCTAGCAGCTTGTCCTGCTCTGTGTGGCCTCTGCTCATTCTCCCAGTCATGCTTGATTCCAAGAGGAATGCCTACTAGTGCACCCATGACTGGGAGCAATTGATTTGTGCAAAAGCCTTGAAGTCCGCAACAAGAACTTCAGCACCTGCCACACCACTCCCTGTAGACTTTTGAAACTTGAAACAACTATAGAAAGCACCAAAAATGTGTAGAATTGTAGCAACAGCCAGAACAAATAAACCAGCAACTAACCTGTAAGTAATTGATGATCCCTTTAAATAGTACTGGTGGGGGTCCTATACATCGTGTTCAGCTGTGCGAGGTTAAGAAAGAGTCTAGGCTGGAGCATTGTGCTCCAAACTGGCAGCGTGGCATCAAATCAGTGTTGCACGCTGATTGATGTCATGATCTGCCTGCTCTGCATATTTTCGGTGGACATTAAGTGCGACGGGCTAACCCCTTTAACAATCTGGCGTCCGGCGCACTTCATGTCAGAAGTGTGCGTGCTGCGGACGTCATTTTGGAATCTTAAGGGGCATCGTAGCACCCTAAAAACGGGCGCTACCAAGCCCAATTTTGCCCCCCACATGCATTATTTGAAGGATATACTTTACAATACCACATTATATAGGAGCAGACTAAGAAAGACCACGAAAAATTCAAAAATGGGTTTCGAATGCATGTACGTAAACACACAAAGTGTGGTGAATAAGGTTGGTGAGCTACAAGCACAATTAGCTGTGTGGCAATATGATATTGTGGCAATAACGAAAACGTGGCTTAAAAACGGTGATGACTGGGCACTTAATATTCAAGGGTGCAAGGTGTTCAGAAAAGATAGAGAAGGAAAAAATGGAGGTGGAGTGGCAGTGCTGATTAAGGAAGACATTGTAGTGTTGGAAAGGGAGGATGTTCTTGAGGGGACAAGGACAGAATCCATTTGGTTAGAGTTGAGGAGCAAAATGGGAATGATCATGCTATTGGGGGTATTCTATAGGCCTCCAAATAGTGAGAGGGAGGTAGAGGAGCAAATCTGCAGGGAAATCGCAGAGATATGCAAGAGCTATAGAGTGGTGATACTGGGGGACTTTAATTACCCAAATATCGATTGGGATAATGCTAGGGTAAAGGACAAGGAGGGGGAGGAATTTCTGAAATGTGTTCAGGAGAATTTCCTGGACCAATATGTTCTTGGCCTAACTAGGAAGAAGGCATTGCTGGATCTGGTACTGGGGAATGAGGTGGGCCAGGTCGACCAAGTGTCTGTGGGAGAACACTTGGATACGAGTGATCATCGTATTATAAGATTTAGATTAGCAATGGAGAGGAGCAAGGAACAATCTAGAGTGGAACTTCTAAACTGGAATAGGGCTAACTTCAATGGGATGCGAAAGGATCTAGCCAGGGTAAAATGGAACCAAAGACTGACAGGAAAAATTGTAACAGAAAAATGGGTGATCTTTAAGGAGGAGATGTTCCAAGTACAGGCTAGGTACATTCCAACAAGAGGGAAGGGTAAGGGAACCAAAGCAAGGGCTCCTTGGATGACGAGGGAAATAGAGATGATGATGAAACAAAATAAGAGGGTGTATGATGCATGTCAGGTGAATTCTTCAAGGGAGAACCAGACCAAATACAATAAGTTGAGAGGGGATGTGAAGATGAAAATAAGATTGGCAAAGAGAGAATATGAGAGTAGAATGGCGGTTAACTTAAAAGGGAACCCAAAAATCTTCTACCGGCATGAAAACAGTAAGCGGGTAGTAAGGGTCGGGGTGGGACCTATTAGAGACAAAGAAGGTGATATATGCTTAGAGGTGCAGGGCAAGGCTAGAATACTCAATGAGTACTTTGTATCAGTGTTTACTAAGGAGGTGGATGCTGACAAAATATCGGTAGAAGTTGAAAAGGTAGAAGCAATGGAAGGGGTGAAAATTGATAAAGAGGATGTACTAGAAAGGCTGGGTATGCTGAGAGTGGACAAGTCACCTGGTCCAGATGGCTTGCATCCCAGGTTGCTAAGGGAATTGGGGGAGGAGATAGCGGAAGGGCTTGCCATAATTTTCCAATCTTCCCTAGATGTGGGGGAGGTGCCTGAGGATTGGAAAGTGGCAAATGTGACACCATTGTTCAAGAAAGGGTGTAAGGACAATCCTAGTAACTACAGGCTGGTCAGTTTAACATCAGTGGTGGGTAAAGTTTTAGAAACAATAATCAAGGAAAAAATTAACGGGCATTTGGAGATGTTTAAGTTAATTAAGGAGAGCCAACACGGGTTTGTAAAAGGAAGATCGTGTTTGACTAATCTAATTGAATTTTTTGATAAAGTAACACAGAGGATTGATGAAGGGAATGCAATGGATGTTGTCTACATGGATTTTTGGAAGGCGTTTGACAAAGTACCACATAGAAGGCTGGTTAACAAAATTGAGGCTCATGAAATAGTTGGGTCAGTGGCAGCTTGGATAAGGAATTGGCTTAAGGACAGAAAACAACAAGTTGTGGTAAATGGCTGTTTTTCAGACTGGAGGATGGTAGACATTGGTGTTCCCCAAGGGTCAGTGCTGGGGCCACTGCTTTTTTTGATACATATAAATGACCTGGATATTGGAATACAGAGCAGAATTTCTAAATTTGTCGATGACACCAAACTTGGGGGTGTGGCAAACAATGATGATGATATCAATTGACTGCAACAGGACATAGAAAGGCTAGCAGAATGGACAGACATGTGGCAGATGGAATTTAATACAGAGAAGTGTGAGATGATGCATTTTGGCAGAAGGAACAGGGAGAGGCAATGTACACTTAATGGGACAGTTTGAAAGAGTGTGCAGGGACACAGGGACCTGGGAGTTAATGTGCATAGTTCCCTGAAGGTGGCAGGACATATTGAGAGAGTGGTTAACAAAGCATATGGGATCTTGGACTTCATAAATAGAGGTATTGAGTACAAAAGTAGAGAAGTTATGCTGAACCTTTATAAAGCGCTGGTTAGGCCACAACTGGAGTATTGCGTCCAGTTCTGGTCACCACACTTTAGGAAGGATCTGAAGGCCCTTGAGAGGGTGCAGAGGAGATTTACCAGAATGGTTCCGGGGATGGGGGATCTTAGCTACAAGGACAGGTTGGAGAAGCTGGATTTGTTTTCATTAGAGCAAAGGAGGTTCAGCGGTGATTTGATAGAGGTGTACAAGAATTTGACGGGTTTGGATAGGCTAGACGGGGAAAGGCTGTTCCCACTAGCTGATGGTACAAGGACTAGGGGACACAGATTTAAGTTTTGGGCAAGAGATACAGTTGCTATGTGAGGAAAAACTTTTTTATGCAGCGAGTGGTGAGGACCTGGAACTCGCTGCCAATGGAAGTGGTGGAAGTGGACACACTCAATGTTTTCAAGGGGAGACTGGATAGCCACTTGAGGGAAATAAACTTGCAGGGCTACGGGGATAGAGCGGGGGAATGGGACTGACTGGATTGCTCTGCAGAGAGCTGCATGGACTCAATGGGCCGAATGGCCTCCATGTGTGCCGTTATGACTCTATGGGGGAGAAATTCGGTATCGCCCCGTTTGGGGCGCAATTATCGACCGGGCGCAAAGTTTAGCGCCTGCCGCTAATTATCGCCTCCGACTGCAAACTTGGCTTCTATCGCCCCTGGAGATAATTGGAGCGCTAAATCAGGCGCTACACACCTCTCTTAAGCCGCTAACGACGAGAAGCGAGGCGCTACCTCAGAGCGCTGGCGAAGCTCATGTGATGTCAATAAGCAATGGAACACAGACACACTGGTGCCAGCCAGTTCTTAAAGGGGAGGGTCGAACTTGCTCTCCATCCACACCCTGCTCATTGCAGCCTTGAATCTCGGCCTGGAGAGACCTGTACATCAAATTTGTTGGAAAGATACAATGGAGAGGCCCAGGGAAAGAGGTGAGAGTGCAGCCCCCATAGTCTCTTCTAAATCAATGCAAGGAAGATCAAATCAAAAAGAATCTGCAAAGTGCTGCTCAGTACCCAAAACTCCTCAACACAGCTTTGAATATCTCCTGCAGTCTCTCTCTCTCACTCAGAATGCGTGGTGCAAAAGTTTCACCGACAAAAAATGGCAGGAAGCGATCGCCTTTAAATAGCGCTCCCCCAGTCCCTTCCCGACTGCAAAACGCTCCCCTCAACCTGTCGTTGCTAATGGCAGGCGGTAAGACAGGGGGCGCCACTCAATATCCGGTCTGGGGCGCTACCGGGATGTTGCACGCTCGACTGACGTCACGATCTGCGGGCGCAGGAGATCGTGGCGGTAGTGTTTAGCGCTGCTGCAAAATGTCTAGTCAATTTCGTGAGCTGTGCAAACATCGCCGCGCATGGGCGCTAGTTGCTCTGCGCCCCATTAGCGCCCTCTTAATGCGCTAACGGGAGGTGCAATCCAACCGAATTTTTCCCCTATGACTCAGGGGGAAAAATTCAGCTGCTTGCGCCTCCCGTTAGCGCCTTAAGAGGGCGCTAATGGGGCGTAAAGCAGCTAACGCCCGGGCACAGCGCCGCCCACGCCTCCCGAAAAATTTAGTGGGAGGTTAGCGGCGGCGGCAGCCGGTAGCGCCCTGTGGCGCTGCGCCGCCGGCGATGACGTCATCGCCGTGCGCAGCACCCCGCTCGCGCCCCGGCCGTGATCTTCAGTCGCGCCCCCTGATTTACCGCCAGACGCTATGTCCGACGGGTTCAGGGAGGCGTACGTGCGGCCGGGGCGGCGATATTTAAAGCGGAGGTGGCAGGCGGCCATTTTTGTTGCTGGCCGCCTGCCAGCACCTGCCCCCGGCCCCCGTGAAGCCCCCCCACCTTGAAGTGCCGGCTGCGCTCCAAGAGCCCGGCACTTCTCTTGAGTGCCGGGCTCTTTTGCCGGCACTCCCGATCCCTGGGGGCCCAGCTGGGCCCCGGTTCGCGCTGCGCAGGGTCCCTCCCCTTTAAGAAGGGGAGGAAGGCCTGCAATACCGCGGCGCGACGTGCCGCAGCGCATGGCGCTGCGGCACGTAGCGCCAGGATATTCACTCGCAGCGCCCCAAGAGGGATGCGGGCTGCTTCCAGTTGCGCCCCGCTTCCCTCTTGGGGCGCAACCACTGAAGTTCCGGCGCGGGGCCGCTAATTTTTTCGGGGCGCTAAAAGTCGCGCCCCGGCGAGGTTAGCGCCCCAAATGGGGCGCGACTCAATTTTTACCCCTATAAAACTGGACTGTAAGTCACTATCAAGATTCAAATAATTTGCCTAGAAATGTAATTATGCGGTGCCCATTTTCAGGTGCAAAATGGGCACCTAACCATGCAATATGGTGGGTGATCCATATTGGATCGGGCTGCTCCATAGGCTTCGATGGCATAACAATTAAAATTGCTGATTAGATATTTAAATAAGAGAGTTACGCTTGATGCAAAACCCAAAGACTAAAAAGCAGTGACTGCAATTTATATCATCAAGAAGAGACAGGCATGACCCAGAGAATTATAGGGCTGTTAGATTAACATCAAAAGTGGGAAAGAAAGAGGAAGCGACTTCTGAACATCTACTGAAAATGCTGATAATAAATAAAATCCAATTTGATGCTCATGAAAGGGAATTCATGCCTAACAAGCTTAGTGGAACTGTCTTAGGGTCAAACCAAGTCTGGGGACAAGAGGTCACAGCATATGGATTGTAATATTTTAAGTGTTTTATCAACCAATATAGCAAAAATCTTTGTATCTTCTGGCACAAATTTAAAAATGTTTTACCTCACACATCACAAGGTTCAAGAATATTAGTATTATGTTAGTAATGCTACTGAGATATCAGTAGTTTTAATACTATAATAAATATATACTGTTAAAAATTCTACATTAAAAATAAACTTGGTTGAAAACTTTTTGCCTTCAGAGTTCTCGGAGCAGAGCTTTGTGCACCAGCAGTGCATATTGGAAATTTAGTTGTGAGCCTGTACCTTCGATATTTCTGTGTTTTGCGCCAGTTTACATTATTATTACTGCTTTTCTATATTCCCTATTTTTTACCATTTAGATAAATTGAATTTCGCATCCAAAGCGCTGCATTTTCCTCACTAAAACCTTCTGAAAATCAGCAGCGTAGAAGTGGTAATGAAAGAAAAACACTGGCTCGTGCAGTGAATGCTGATTCGCTGTATACAGGAAACTTTCGTTTATCCGGCACCGACGGGACCGGCGTGGTGCCGGTTGATCGAAAGTGCCGGATTACAGAGAGCTATACTTACCAAGGTACGAGAGCCCCGTACACGGCCACAGGCTTAACAATTGGGACCCGGAGAGGGAAAGTAAACGAGACTCCGGCTTTTTCCTCCGTGGCCGTGACAGGTCCGAGTCGGAAGAACGTTGACCCCCCTTTCGAGGGGGCGAAAGGTCAGAATCGGGGTCTTGTCTGTACAATAAAACTTACCTGATTTTTGCCGGTTAAGCGAGAATTCCGGATATTTGGGTGCCGGATAAACGAAAGTTTCCTGTACCTTCAAAAGAGAGCTAGACCCGTTTCTCATTGGGAACGAGATAACATCATACAAGAGGAAGGAATCCTGTAATATAAGTCTGTGACAATGTGGTCTCCTGGACTAGTTTCAATTGCCTAAAGGAGTCAGCAAAAAAATTTCCAGATTTTTTTCTCCCTAATTGGCTTGAATTTTTATGTGTTTTTTTGCCTCTCCCAGAAGATTACATGGCTATGGGTGGGTAGGGAATGTTTGTATCATTATGCATAAGGCATCATGACTATATGGGACAGGCTAGATGGACTAGTTGGTCTTTTCCTGTCTGACATTTTCATATGTTCATGTGTAAGGGGTCCCGCCAAAACTCCAAAAAGAGCTTTTCGAAATGTTATAAGAAATAGGAGCAGGAGTAGGCCATTTGGCCCTTCGAGCCTGCTCCGCCATTCAATAAGATCATGGCTGATCTTCTAACTCATCTCCCCTTTCCTGCACTATCCCCATATCCCTTGATTCCCTGAATATTCAAAAATCTATCGATCTCTGTCTTAAATATACTCAACGACTGAGCCTCCACAGTCCCCTGGGGTAGAGAATTCCAAAGATTCACCATCCTCTGAGTGAAGAAATGTCTCCTCATCTCAGTCCTAAATGGCCGACCCCTTATTCTGAGACTGTGACACCTGGTTCTCGACTCCCCAGCCAGGGGAAACATCCTCCCTGCATCTACCCTGTCAAGCCCTGTAGGAATTTTGTATGTTTCAGTGAGATCACCTCTCATTCTTCTAAACTCGAGAGAATATAGGCCTAGTCTACTCAATCTCTCTCATAGGACAATCCCCCCATCCCAGGAACCAGTCTGGTGAACCTTCGTTGCACCCCCTCTATGACAAGTATATCCTTCCTTAGGTAAGGAGACCAACTGTACACAATACTCCAGGTGTGGTCTCAGCAGGGCCCTATATAATTGCAGTAAGATGTCTTTACTCTTATACTCAAATCCTCTTGTAATAAAGGTCAACATACCATTTGCTTTCCTAATTGCTTGCTGTACCTGCATGTTAACTTTCAGTGATTTGTGTACAAGGTCACCCAGGTCCCTCTGAACACCAACATTTCCCAATCTCTCACCATTTAAAAAATATTCTGCTTTTCTATTTTTCCTACCAAAGTGGATAACTTCACATTTCTCCACATTATATTCCATTTGCCATGTTCTTGCCATTCCCTTAGCCTGTCTATATACCCTGGAGGCCTCCTTGCATCCTCCTCACAACTTACATTCCCACCCAGTTTTGTATCATCAGCAAATTTGGATATATTATTGATGTAGATTGTGAATAGCTGAGGCCCAAGCACTGATCCTTGCAGTATCTCACTAGTTACAGCCTGCCAACCCGAAAATGACCCATTTATTCCTACTCTCTGTGTTCTGTCCGTTAACCGATCCTCAATCCATGCTAATATCCACCCCGAAGCTACCCCAGGAGATAACACTACTATATGATGTTTTGTTATGTTAAAGGCACTATATAAATGCAAGTTGTTGTTGTTATAAATATGGCATTGGAAAGGGCAGTATGGTGTCCCAGAGGTATTAGAGCAGAGTGTAACACAGACAGGCCTCAGTTTAATGTTTCATCTGAAAGCTGGTATCTCTGATGCCTTCCTTTTTATCCAAAACAGTTTATTCATTCTTTCCAAAATTGCTTCCCTCAGCACTGCCAAAAGAAGTGCAATTGTTTTATGCTGCATCTTAAAATGATTTGTTGAAGCTAATACTTACATCCTCTTCAATCTATTGAAGATCACACAGGAAATGTAGTTTATTATGGTTTCCAGAAAGTGATTAACTAAAGTATAAGATCAAGGGTTCAAGGAAGAGTTTGGATAGAATATTGGCGATAAATAGTGATTTTTATTTTGAATTGTGCAACAACTGAAGTCACAAGGCTATCCTTGACCCTTTGCAAACATAGATATTCCATTCTATGGCCGGGATTTTGCAGGGCTAGTGACGGCATACATATAGCATACACCGTCATAAGTCCTCAGAATGGCCCCACACGTTCCGGGTTTCCGCATGCACTGCACATGCGGATACCCAGAACTTACGATCTGTCAAGTTTTGCATTGACAGATCCTTCACATTCGTTGCAAAAACACTTTCGCTGGCGCAGAGTTGGGCTATTTGCCCAACTACCACCCAGCAAATGCTCACGAAACCTTTACGCCTGGTAAAAGCAGACATAAGGCTTTCTTTTATCAGCGTAAGGGTTAAAATAAATGTTAAAATAAAATGTCTTAAATGATTACAGCATACACATACATTTAAAATTAGTTTAGGTAAATTTTGGCCCGTTTTAAAATGTTTAAATTTATTTTTCAAAAATTAAATTTTTATTTTAAATGCTTAATTAAAGGGACTTTTAATTAATTGTGAACATGGGAGCATTTATTTTTATTTAAGTGATGTGAATTCTTATTTATTTGGGGATTTCTAATATCGTTTTGGGGATTCCGTACGTAAATGGAGTCCCCATAAGCATCCTAGGAATCCCTCTTTTTGATTGGTTGACAGGGCCCACGGATGCATCCCAGGGATGCTTGCGAACCACATGTGCCCCTGGGATCCCTGGGCCTTTACACAGACATATGCCTGCAGGCCCAGGACCCGAAGAGTCTAAAGATCCGGAGACACCAGGTACGTTCAGATTTTTTTTCCGGTTCGGAGGTGTATTCTTCTGGTACGTCTCCGACCGCAAATTCAGGGCCATTATTTCTTCTGAAGGTTTTTAGTGAAAATTATGAACAGCAATTTCTATTGAATTATGTAGAACAGCCTGGGTTTTTTTAGAAGCTGAACATCATTTAAATAAATTCACAGACTTAGAACCTGAGCATGTGTTATTCAACTTCAGCACAGGTAAGGTAATGCATTTAAATGTTAAATTAGTACTTATGAATCCACAACAATGAGGAGAAATGTGTAGAATATGGAACATGAGAAAGGCCAGGATGTGAGAGTTGATGGGGCCTAAATTGGGCCATGTAGCAACCCTTTTCCAGGCACTACGCGGCCAAATAAGACTCAAAAACAGGATCCGTGCACACTTCCGACGGGAAGTGCACAGGTGCCATCTTGGTGATGCGGTTTGCGTTCGCATACCAGAGCAGCAAGATGATGACATGAATCAGTGTAAAACGCTGATTTAAATCCATTGCTGCCATTTTCAAAATCCCCATTCCAGCCAATGCCTTAACACCGCACAGCTGAACACGATGTTAAACAGAATGAAAGACCCCCCATCAGTGCTATTTAAAGGGATCATGAAGTACCTATAGGTTAGTTGCTGGATTATTTCTTCTGGCTGCTGGTGCAATTGTACGTGTTTTTGGAGGTTTCCTATACTTGGCAAAGTTTGAATACTCTACAGTATGACTGGGCCTCCAGCACGTTCTTGTCATATAAAATATTTTGCTGAAAAAATTACTTCCAGACATTGGTGATCTAGTAGGGTTTACTCCTGGCATTGAACATGACTGGGAGAATGAAGAGAGGCCGCACAGAGCAGGACAAGCTGCTAGAAGAGAGAGGAGGAGGAGGGGGAGAAGGGCTCTTAGCAGAAGACTATATCTGCCGAGTGTCTTCAGGGAGCAATTCACTTACCTCAACTTCAGTGAGGTCAATACTTGAGACATCTTCACTTTCCTAAGGAAGTCGCGAGTGAAATCTGCCAACTGATGCAGCTACAACCGCAACCTAAGAGCAGGGCAAGGACAGCATTCTCTATGGCTGTGAAGGTGACCATGGCACTTAATTTTTATGCATCTGACACCTTCCAGGCTACAGCAACATCTCGCAGTTTGAAGTGCACTGCTGTATAAGGGAGGTTACTGAGGCTGTCTATACAAAGGGTAATAAATTCATCTCATTCCCTCTTGCCAGATATATGTAGGAGTGAGCATGAGGTTTTCTGTGGATTGCAGACTTCCCCATGGGACAGGGTGCCATTGACTGCATACACATTGCCTTGTGTGCTCCTTCTCTGAACTCGGCCATTTTCATGAACTGAAAGAGATGTGCAGCTGGTGTGCGACCACAAGCAACACATCATGCAGGTGAATGCCCGTTTTCCTGGCAGCAGTCACGATTCCTTCATTCTGCTCCTCCTGTATTTGAACCACCACAGCAAGTCAAAGGCTGGCTGCTGGGTGGCAAGGAATATCCCCTCATGACATGGCTCATGACTCCAATCTGGGACACATGCACACGTGCACAGCAGGCATACAATGAGAGCCATGCTGCCACAAGGAACATTATAGAGCACACTATCGGCGTCCTCAAGCAATGCTTCCGCTGCCTGGATCGCTCTGGAGGAGCCCTGCAGTACTCAGCTGAGGGGGTATCAGGATGTGTGGTAGTATGCTGCACAACCTGGCCATTATGAGGGAACAGATCTTGCCAACACGTATAAGGTGAGAAGCTGAGGAGCAGGAGCATGATGAAGGGAGGCTACAATGTAGAAAGCACCTATCTGCCCGGGCTCTATGTGATTAGATTATCCATGAGCGATACCAGTAATCTCAACCACAACTCCCCATTCACCAAGAGGCCCACATTCCTTACCTTTCCTCTATTACTGACTATCACATTGCCCGCTTTCTGACAACACAAAAATAAAAACCACCAGAAAATGCACATTCAAATCAAATTTTATAAATCCACTCGTTAAATAATGCATACAAAATGAAACTAATCAGCCTTGTGTTTTCCCTTAATGCCTGTCTTCTGTGAGTGCTCCTACGAGGTGCTTCCCCAGTGGCTGCAGCATGGGTGATGGAAGGCTGCTGACCTTCAATTGAGGAGACTGCAGATGGCCTTGGAGGACGACCTTGAGCAGCTCTCGTCTAGAGGGCCCGGCTTCAGACTGCCCAATCTCGGCCTGGGCTGCAGCAGTCTGGGCTGGCTGGCTGACAGGCAACCGCAAGGGCACTGGCGGAGTGGCAGGGGTGGGAGCAGGAATGCTGTCAGCCTGAGAGAGAACAGCAGGTTTGGAGCCGCTGCCACTCTCCTGAGGCGGTGCCTCAGCAATCCTACTGATCTGTTTGAGAACAGACTGATGGACTGCTGTGAAACCCTGGAAACCACTTTGAACAGTGGTATCCAGACCCATGATGGCAGCAGTCTGAGCTTGCAAGGCAGCAGTCTGAGCTTCCAATGCAGCACTCAGAAATTTGATGGAAGCTGTTTGGCCTGTGACATCAACCATCAGATGCTGCCTCATGGTGGGATTTACAGGTGTACTGATGGAGGTGACCACCCACTCCATGTTGGAAAGGATGGGCTCCAAGGTCTCTACAAAGTCCTGTGCAAGTTGGAGCTGGACTCCTTCATGCACCTTGACATTGCACAAAGGCTTTCTGGCAGGCTTTCCAGTGCACCATGCATTCAGTTGTGTACACCCATCAGTCTTCTACTGTACCCTAGCCCAGCAAAGTCCTCATCTGAGTCCTCTGCAGCAGAACTAGTGTACGACTTCGCCCTCCGGTGAGCTGACACCTGCACTATCTTTTCCCCCCACCCTAGCTCCTGCGCACTTGTGCCCGGTGTCTCACCACGTACAGATCCCTCCTCTATCCTAGTCTCTAAAATACGCGCAATGTCAGTCTCTGAGCTGGTGGCTGTGAGTGTGAAATTGAGTGACGGTGTCGCTTCATCTTCACTGTCTTCTTCATCTCCCTCCTCTGACTGGGAAGGGTTCAAGTTCTTGGGTATCTGAAATGAAAAAGGGTGAAGGGTTGGGTTGTGGTGAGGGGAGAGGAGAAAGTAAGATGTGCCTGCTTACACCATCTGCAGCTTGTGAGTCAGAAGAGATTGTGGGATGAGGGAGAAGTGGGAAGAGAGAAGGATGATTAGGTACACAGATACCCTCATCAGCAATCGCATCAGCCCCACCAGTGGCCACGGCCCTAGTGATGCCCCTTCTCATGTTGGCCAGCACTGTCTGCTCCATGGGGGTTAAAACATGCAGGCGCAATTGCCCTCCTCCAGTTCTTTCCTGCTGCTGTTGTTATGCGCCGCCTTCTCCTGCAAGAAAGAGTAAAGTGTGCCAGTGAGTGTTGTGCAATATGTTTGGATGATGTAGCTATCATTGCAATAATAGCTGCTAGTATGTGCGAGCTGTGAGTTGTGGGTGCGAAGCTTACAACAGTGCTAAGTGTGTGAGGGTGAGGTAAAGCATGAATTGAAAGGTTGAGTACTGATTGATAGAGATTGTTAGTAGGTGGGTGATGGGGGTGCAGTGAATTGAGCAGTGGATGAGGCTAATGATGCAGTTGGTAGGATATGCCATTTGAAGTTTGAACTCGCTCACCTTGACAATTCATGTCAGATCATTAAACTTCTTCCTGCACTGCATCCATGTTCTTGGAGCTACACTCCTGGCATTGACCTCCACCGCTACTTCCTCCCACTGCCTCCTGAGCAAATATCTTGAGGGCCTCCTGCTCCCCTGCAGATACAGGATGTCTCTCATTCTCTCCACGTCTTGTACCATGATATCCAGTGCATCATCAGAAAATGTTGATACATGCTCTCTCGCTTGTTCAGCCATTCCTCAAAGTATCACAGCACAATTCAGTTTTCAAACGATTCACAGCCCTTGTTGCAGCCACAATGCACCTCCCCTTTAAGAGGTGCAGACTGCCTTTAAGTAGCACTAACCACTCGCGATATTGGGCCCTCTGCTGATGTGTGCAGCCAATGAGCAGTGCAGGCAGTGCTGGCTACATGCAGCAATCATGTAAAGCAGCAGGCAGCATCAATTTAACGTGCTGCCTGCAATGCAATGAATGGGTGGGAGCAATGTTCACTCTGATTATTTTTCATGTGCGGTCCCTTTAACTGGCTGCACGGCCCATTCAAATTTTTGGCCATGTGCGGTTTCTTCCATTTAAAAGCTGGTGAGTGGCCTTTGCGGGTCCTCCATACCGCTGCGCGGCCGCGCAGCTTAGCGGGAACGTTGGCCATGGGTTAATCACACACTGTGATCCCCATGCCCATTTTCAGGGGTTATCCAATTTAACCCCCAATTAGTCATTCAAAGCAGCACCACAATGCAAAGATGCAATTGAAAGCCAAATGGAACATGTTGCTTTACAGGTAGATTCAAAAATATAAGTCCATTGGTGCAATATTGTCACTTTGATGCATTCATTGGTTTAGTTTGTCCAGCTTGGTTATACTTTAAAATGAAATATGGATTGAAGTTATGCTGTGCACTATTATTTAACAAACTATTTCATGTATTTGTTAATAATATTGCAAAGCATGATTTCAACCAATAAACATTAAAAAAGTAAAACGATCAACAAAATGTATCTAGGACTTAAGACTTCAAGCTCCAAGGAGCCCTTTCCTTGGTTTATATAGATAATATGGACAACCTGGGTTCAATGAGTGTTTGCTCTAGCAAATAATGCATCACTCACCTGCTTGATGTATCTGTGCATGGTGGATTGAATGATGTTGCTGATGTTCTAAGAGATAACTCGAACAGAGCCTGAGGCGTAGGAGTTCAGGGTTGTGGTGACCTTGACTCTCATTGGCAATACCGCCCCTGATGGAAAGGTTGTCTGTAGGTCAGATTCCAGCAGCTTGGACATCTTTGTTACTACCTCCCTGATGAAGCTCAGTCCATGAAAGCAGTTTTCCTCAGATATTTCAGGTAGGGTCTGAAGACATGGCTGCATGGGTAAGAGTGGGTGTAGGCAGTCCACCTCTGGTGCAAGATAACCTGCCTTGTATCTCTCCTTTTATCCACTTCTTACTTCTCAAAAAAAAACTCAAAGATGGAGAAACACCCAATAACAATTCTCATATTCAGAATTTAGATTGTAGGAATCAGAAATTACAGCCTTACGTATTTACTTTTTGAAAGATCAGAATTTCACTCGCCTTTATCGCCCATTTTATATGGGCAAGCTGAGTGCACAGTGCACGCTTAGTGCGAAGATTGGGACATTCTGCAAGACTTTATTTGAACCACATTAACCTGAAATTAAGCATTTGAATGAAGCTCTCACACATTTTATTTGAGGGCGTTTTAAGCCAACATTAAAGGTCGCCCAGAAAAGAGTGCCCTGCATGAGTCAAGCAGGGATCTAATGAAATGGATCTCAGCTTGATTTTCAGCCCCGGCACATCTGAATCATGCTGGGAGAAATGATCCCCACGAATCAGTATCACTGGTTTGGAGTCAGATTATGCAGTTTTGCTAAAAGATCTTTTCCGACTCCTATTTTGAAAATTTTATTCCCAATAAATCTATTTGAAATGTTGGTGGATTATCTTTTATCAAACTTATGCTCTCAATTGGAATTTGTCAATGATGACATGGAATTAAGCTTAATTTATAATCAAATATGCATTTTTCCCTTTTTCCTCATAGTGTTGTACAAACTTTAAAAACTTCAGTAAAATTTAGTTGAAAATTCATTCTATTTCAATATTAACTTACAATAAAATGGGTTTTGATGAGTATGTGCAGCACTTTATTATTGCCTGTGCTTGTTCTAATCTGTGTTATCATTAAAACAATATCATGTTTGCCTGTCTGATGATTCAGTTATGGTATATTTGACTACATAGCAAATACACACCCAGGAGCTGATTTATAAACATTTGATTGAACACAGATATAACTGTCTGACTATCAATAAATAACTACCAGTAAAAGGTACAATATTTGCTTTAAGTAAAATTAATCTGTTCACAGTCCATTAAGACTTGACTGTTAGATTCTCTTCAACATGCTTCACTGATTCTTAGAAAAACCTTTTACTCATATTTTCCGTGTGAAGTGAACTGTGCATTTCGTTTAGTCTTGTTTTTTAATGGGGGAATGAAATAATTTTCATATCATCATTAAATAATTAGTTGTGCTATCATTCCAGATGTTCATGATCAATTTATGATTTACTCTAAACAATTTTAGACTAAATAATTGATAAATTGAACACAACAATTAAACAAAATGACTAATGTTGGGATTGAATAGGGATTGAATTGGGTTCGGAGGAAGAATGTATAGGATGGTAAATTCAATACCTAGGAGAAACAAGAGTGGGAAGTTCACTGGGCAATGACCATAGTAGCATTGATAAATAGAGAATATCAAAAAGACTGAAAATGAAAGGGAGAGGTTGGAGACTAGAGGACCAATTTTCCTGGACAAGTGTTATCTAGGAGCAACTGGAAATGCACTATGCCAGGGGGCGCTGAGACAAGGTGTGATTTTGATTTTCCAGTAGACCCTCATTACCATACAGAGGAGCGAATTTGACTGTTGCTAGAGGAAGTCTATTGGGTGCAATGAAGAAAGTGAAAGGAAGTCCTGATGGTGCCTGGGGCAGCAGCAATGTTAAAGGAGCAGGCCAAATGGAAGCCTCGCGAGAGACCCAGAAGTCCTTCAGCTTTTAAAGGTTATGGGCAGGATTTTTATAGTGCCAGTTCCTGAAGAACTGTGGCAAGTTTATAATTTAACTTGTACCTGCCAGAAGCTGTGATTTGCAAATCAGTCTTCATGTTAATTTAAAGGTTCATCCTCTGTGAATGAGTGTGTTGCTTGGGGTGCTGCTGCCATCTTAGCTAAGATGGCAGCAGCACCCCAAGTAACAGTCCAGCACCTCTGCAGTCTTCCCTGGAGCGAATGGTAAAGTGGGTAGCACCGTGGTGCCAAGCAGTAGGTGGAAGAACAGAGAAAACAAGGAGTGGGTATGAAGGATTATATTGTAGCAGGGTCTCCGTTTGACTGTGCAGCCTCTATTCAGGCGGCATGGACCATGTGTAAGGTTAGGGGAAGAGGGGGATTAAAACTCTACAGTAGGGAACAGCTGCTAGTGGCTGAAGATAGGCTGACCAAGGCTTTCATCACTAAATCTAAAATTCTAACAACATTCTTAAACACGTACTGAAGCTTCAAAAAACACTTTTAATTCAAGAAGCCAAAAATAAAGCCCATTCTTGACAATACATTAAGGCAGGGAGCAGCGCTATAACAGCTCTGGAAGCAGTAGTGGCAGATTTAGGAAGAGTGAGGAAGTCTTGCTGCAATTATATAGGACTTTGGTGAGGCCACACCTGGAGTACTGTGTACAGTTTTGGTCTCCTTACCTAAGAAAGGATATACTTGCCTTAGAGGGGGTGCAATGAAGGTTCACTAGATTGATTCCTGGGTTGAGAGGGTTGTCCTCTGAGGAGCGATTATATTCTCTGGAGTTTAGAAGAATGAGAGGTGATCTCATTGAAACGTATAAAATTCATATAGGATAGATGCTGAGAGGTTGGAGAATCTAGAACTAGGGGGTCACAGTATCAGGATAATGGGTCGGCCATTTAGGACCTGAGATGAGGAGAAATTTCTTCACTCAGAGTGTTGTGAATCTTTGGAATTCTCTACCCCATAGGGCTGTGGATGGTCAGTTGATGAGTATATTCAAGACTGAGAGCGATAGATTTTTGGGCAGTAATTGAATCAAGGGATATGGGGATAGAGCGGGAAAGTGGAGTTGATGTGGAAGTTCAGCCATGATCTTATTGAATAGCGGAGCAGGCTCAAGGGGACGTACGGCCTACTCCTGCTCCTATTTCTTATGTTCTTATGTCTACAGTGAATCAGCACTCACCGCACAAGCTGGCAACATGTTCTATAGAACTTCTATTCTCTGGGAAAAGAAGAACTGTCTAACATCTAACTTAGTTCTACCCTTGTATAATTTATAAGCATGAGCCTTGTTTTTATGGGGTCAGTTTGCCCCTGATTTGTAGGGGTAATATTAAAGGAAATCTATATGCAGAGCCATCTGGGATTGATTTGCATGTAATTTACATTACTACACCCTTCAGGTGCAGTCACCTGAAAACCTAAACAGGAAATTCAAGGGTAATGCTAGTCAGATGCTGAATGGGGACAAAAGAATAGCATTCAATTTTCTTGTGAAAAGCACTCATTTTTGAGTAATATTTGGGTACGAAACCTAGAATAATTGGCCCTTAGTGGTGAGAGATAAATCACTTTCCAGACAGCAAGTTTTTCTCGTATGCTATCCAGGAGTAAAAGAGAAGTGATAGAAGAGCCTCCCTAAATATGGGAGCAATATTCAATTCTTGGATGGACTTGAATTAAGAGTTGTTGAGGGGAAAAGAAGTGCTTTGCATGAAAGAGAAAGGAAAATAAGCTTCCTGCAGAGAAGCTTTCGCAATATTGGATGAGAAATTCCATTTGAAGTCAGAGGAGATAGCAAGACCAAGAATGTTAATAGATGTAGAAGGAATAAGAGTGGAGCAGTTGATTGGACTTTTCACAATGGCCCATATTTTCCGATCGGAGGCTTCCTGCGTGCAAAGGCCTCCGATCTGGAAAGAATCTATGCCCTTACCTGAGGGCTCCAGAGGTCCGGTCATTTCCGCTCCTGGGCCTCTCCACGATGAAATGCGCAGGGCCCAGGTATCACAGAGGCGCATGCGGTTCACAACCATCCCTGGGATCACGTGGGCCATGGGGAACCAATGGGAGAAGGGAATCTCCCTTCATACTTTTGACAGGTAGACCTGTCAAAAATATGAATGGAGATCATTCCAAAAACACATCAAAACATTAAATACATTTTTTTTTTAAATCACATTTTTAAAATTAGTTAAAATTACATTAAATTAAGGGCTGGATTTTCAATGACCCGTGGAGTCAGGTTTGGAGGCGTGTGGGGGGTTAAAATAGCGAAAAGTGGCGGGCGGACCTGATCCCGACTCCATTCCGCCTCCACGCAATTTTGACAAAATCGGTCGCGGGGTTCCCGACTCCGTCCCGCCTCAAAGAGGCGGGAGAGGCCATTAAAGCCCTTAACAAGCCCTAAATTGGCTCTGTAATGCCATTTTGAAACGTTTTAGCTAGTTTAACCCTTTTCCGACGTGAAGCACACCTGATGTGAAACACGCCAGTGAAACCTGGCGGGAGCACAAGTGGATAGCTGACTATCAGCTGCAGGTCCACTATTACAACGGAGATGTGATGAAGGTAGTAGTAGTATTAGGTCTGAAAGTCGCCTCTGATGCTGCTGCATTGAATGTCTTCAGACTGCCTGGGAGTACTTGGTTGCAAAAAAAATTCTCTCTCTCTCTCTGTCTCTCTCTCTCTCTGTCTCTCTCTCTCTCTGTCTCTCTCTCACTCTCTGAGATGCTGCTAATTTTGCATCCAGGTCCTCTCACAGCAAAGGCCAGGCAGTGTCTGAGACCAGGCAGTGTCTGAAAGCCTTCAATGCAGCAGCAATGATGATATCATCAGAGGCGACTTTCAGACTGAAACCACTAATTGGTTCATGGGTTCCCACATGCTGGAACTCAATTGACCAATTAAGTGAAAATTGCATCAATCTCCCACATCCAATTGCAGACGGGTGGATAACACAAAATGCGGATGACACGACCCCAACCCGCCCCAGTATCAAAATCCAGCCCTAAATATTTTAAACAAAAATTTAATTTTTTGAAAAAAAAATTAATGTTTTTTAAGGGGCTAAAAATAAACTTATCTTTTTTAAAAGTATTTTTAAATTATGAGTGAAAAATTTTTTTTTTTTCTTTTTTAAACTCTTATGCTGGTAAAAGCAGGCCTTATGCCTGCTTTTACCAGGCGTAAGATTTTTAAGGGATTTCAGCGGGCGGAGGTTCTGCAGAAAGCGGAACTCTCCAGGGCAGGCGGTGGATCTGTCAAGAGGATTCTTGACAGATCGGAAATGCCGGTTTTCAGCGCATGCGCTTCGCATGCCTGAAACTGGCACTTGCGAGGTCCCTACAGGTGCGTACACACCTTGTACACACCCATAGGCATCGGAAAATACGGGCCAATATGTCTGTAATAAAAGATCAGTTTTGGTTAAGTGCCAAGAGAAAACAATAGGAAAATACCAATAGGCTATCTGTCAAAAATACTGTACCATATCGGTGTAGTATAAGTTCAATTTGTGTATTTTGTACTTGCACACAGATGTTTGTGAACCGACATTAGTTCATTTTAATCCTGCTTTTGAAAACTGGCTGAATATCAAGCCTTTGTGTTATTTAAAGATCTTGCATAGCATACAAAAGGGTAAAGTTTACGAATGTGTGCTCCCAGTGCGGAGCTTTGCATACCAGCAACTTAAATGAGTAAAATCCATCCTATAATACATGGTAAAACACTGCAACTTGATAGAACTTCATTAATTATCTAGTAACCATAGTTAAATAATCCAACTAAATAAATAGCCAAGAACCAGGCAAGGCTTATAATAATCAAAAAAACTCAAATGAACATTCTGTATAATTAGTTTATTGCTACCATATTATTAAGACCAATAATCAGAGCTTGTAAGCTGTTACATGGTTAAAGCCAGTTTCATTGTTTTAGTTATTTGGAATCCATCCACACATGTCACTTTTTATGCCTTCTGGTCTGTGGAAAGAAGAAGCAATTAATTGAAAAAGAGCCTGTTGGCTAAAGAAAAACAACTGAATGGCCAATTCAAGAAGACAATTTTAACTGTGGCCACCCAATATAAATGGGGCGGTGGCAGCTTGAAAATGGCTTTGGATCACTTACTGCCCCTTTTAAGCTGGTGCTCTGGCTTCTGCCGTCATAGTAGGGTCCTTTAGATGGGGGGCTGGAGTGTGAAGGAATAAGCCATATAACCTATTCAGAAAAATACTGGGCTGGATTTTGAAGCTGGGGTTGGGTTGGTGTCGGGAATCACACATTCTGGCTTGTGAACCCTGCCTCCATCGAGATGTGGCCAACCCACTGTATTTTCCCTTGATTGACCTTGTTGAGCCCGCCCAGTGGGCTCAGCAGGCCAATTAAGGGCCACCTGGCAACAGGTGACATCACAGACTGACATTTCATCTGTCAAGAGCTTTTGACAGATGAAATATCAGTGTTTGACAGCTCTGTGAAGCTGTCAAACACTGACAATATGATTTCTAACTTCAGTCCTTCCTCTCAGGCTGAGTTAGAAATCATTCCAGCACAGAAAACAGAAGGCTGCAGTTTTTGACAGAACCACGGCTTTCCTGCTTTCTGTGCCGGTGAGATTTCTGACTCCCGAGAACTGAAGGGCTGACACCTGCAGAAGGAAGTTAAGGTAAGTAAAACTTTTTCCAACACTTAGCACTTACCTTACACACTTACCTCTGCACACATGCACCCATCACTCACCTGCCCACCGGACATATCGACCCCTCCAACCCCTGCAGACCCACGGCCCGCCCCGATAACTTGGCATGGTTGCCACCTGTCGGGAAGCCCACACTTTTCTTTTTAAAATAGGGATTATGCAAAAAACTGCCTGTTAACTACCTGTTAACAGGCAGTTAATTGTCACTAATCCCTTCCCGCCTCAGGGAGTCGGGTCTCAGAACAGGTCGGGTACCCGCCGCCAGAGAAACTGGCATGGAGGCGGGTTGGAGGCGGGATGGGGTCGGGACCCCTGAATCTGCAACTTTAACCCACCCCCCCCCCCACCTCCAAACCCGACTCCACGGGTCATTGAAAATCCAGCCCACTATCTTTTGAAAGAATTCTGGCCTTATTAAAACATGACAAACTGGGTCTAGAAATCTAGAAACCTAACTATGAAAAAAGCTGTGAAAGCATTCTGGCTACAGAGATAAGATAGTTGTTGACACTGAATCAATAACCTTGTTGAAACAGAAGGTTAAAGGCTCCGGTAGTCTGAACCTTTCAGAATCAAACAATGGTTCACCCTGTACAAGGTGTTCTAATTTACACTTCGTAAAGAAGCACATAAAAGTAAGAAACATCTGCCTTCGTAAAAATGACATCAAGTAAAACACACCTGCTGTTACACCGTTTTTTATGGTAAACTTAGAACACCTAGAGTGGAGACATGATTCTGTAATGCTACCAGCTGATCTGGCAGTAAGAATTGCAGGGGTCAGCAGAAAAATGACTAGAGATAATTAACTTACATCAGCAGAAAACCTTAAAGGAAATACCAGTGGAAAAGGGTATAAATATTGAACTCTCAAATGGGATAGTAGACTCGCTTTAAGGGGGCAAAGCGATTCTCAGCTTCAGAGGCAGCTCTGTAAGTCTCCAACTCTTTGTACCTCGGGGATCAAAGGTATTTGATTTTGGTGGATATCCTGTAGAAAACTAAGAACTGTAAAACTGTAGCGAAGTTAAGATTTGTGAGTAAGGTTCTCTGATAATAGAATTGTAAGCTTTCTCTTTTTGGAACTGTTAATGTTGCGATTGACTCACCAACTGTAAATTACATGTCGGTTCTTTAATAAATCTATATATATTTAGAATTGTCTCACATAAGACTTCTGTATCAAACTCGCGAACTCAATCTCTGTACACTCTTTGGTGAGGAGTTGCAGAATTCTGGGGGAGTTTTCCGGACCCTCATAATATCCGGAACGTTACAGTCTCGCTAAACTTATTAAAAGTGCTATCTGGAGGACGGTAACATTTTCAGGTTGTTCCTTTCCTTTAGGGAGAGATAGTCCAGACCTTTAGACCCAATTAAGCGTCTTTAGGATTCAGCTACCTCAAACTTTAGTTGAAAGTGAACGTCTGAGGAATACGTCTGATCCGGGGTAGCCTTAAAGGGGCTAGGACTAGTAATTATCCCTTCAGGAGTGCCCACCTGTTTCAAGGTGGGAGACCCCAGCTACAATTTTGAGATACCAATGGGAGTAGCGTGCTGATTGAGTGGCCTAACCAGCTGTCCGTAAAGGGACTGCAGAAGGCTGCACAAAAAAAACACGCAAAACTTTTATGTTTGTGGGGCCAAGAGGAGCTTGGCCCTTCCCAGGGTCGATTCCTGCCCCCTTACCAACCAGCGAGCTGCATCAGAGCGCCAGTTTGGCGTGCACAGCTTGCTGGATCGATGCAAGTGAGGCCTGGGGCTCAAAATGTTCAGGCCTCGCGGCAGCAAAGGCAAGTGATTGATGGGTGCAGTCCACCTGCCAACTACCCATTTGGTGCTGGAAGTTAGCATTGGCTCCATTGTGCTGAAAAAGGGTTAATTGACAATTACATTGATGCAATTGGTTGTGTTTGCACATGTGCATGTTCATGTGGATGAGCAATGTGCTTACTGCTCCATCCCTAAGTACGAATGCATAGATGGGTACACGAGATCCAAATTTTGAATCCCTCTTTATCTATAGTTATGGGTAAGCCATACACTACATTAAGTGGTAAGTGAAAGCAGACCTAGTTAATTTTCATCTTCAGTTCTGGGCAAACTGCAAGCAGATAAAACATGGGTGTTTTCAGGTCTTGTCCATAGGCTGTTGAATTTCAGCTCATATTATGTAGTCTGAAATATGAGCTGAAATCTGAATGTTTAATAAAAAAATAGTAAAAGCTTCATGTGATCATCCTTCCAATCTGTACCATCATTACTGGGTGCAAAGGATGCATGTAAACCATTATCAAAATTAAATGTTTAATGACACAAACCTTAATTTTCCAGTGGGCTGTAATGTTGCCATATTAATTTCCAATGGTTTTTACCTGGTAGTTCAAGGCAATGGCTTCTTACATATCTGGATAAAGAAAGAACTGACACTTACACAGCATCTTTTATATCCTCAGGATGTCCCAAATTGCAAGCTTCAGCCTACTCTCTCAGCAGAGGCAGGGTCATGGCATGGAAAGAACAGGAGGGAACAAATGGGTGTAAAATAATTATTAATTTTTTTTATTAAATGGACTCTCATTGGTCGTGGAAAAAGCCAATGTGGCACATTTAACAATTTACTGCCAATGGCATGCCCCCACTGCCCACCCAGTGGAAAAGGGAGGACCGTAATGTTAGTCACTTATGGTATAGACTAAGAGCCACACTGGAATATGTCAACTGTGGCTGATCAGTTGAAATATTTTGTTTGACAAAATTGTTTAATCTCACAGGTTTTCTCTGAAATTGCTGAAAAAAAAATATGAATCAAAATCAAAGAGGTTAACTTCAGTTGTACTAAACGTGTACATGCTCAATCAAAGTAACTTAACATGCTCACATTCTCACCTTATGGGGGGAAAAAATCAGCACTTCTAAAGGTTACCCACTGGGAACCACACAGAACAGACTAGACTGCTATTATAACACAGTAGGAGACACTCATTCACCGACTGGAAATGTTTACTTGCTTAAACTATGATTGCCTCATTCTTTCATTAATCTAAACTGGATTGCTGTTTTGTGGCATATACTGATGGTGCATCATTAGTCTTATTCTTGAATGGTTGCCTGTTCAAACAATGCAGAATTTCAAAGACATTTGTTTCCGCTTTGTATCATCGCAGTCTAATATAACAACACAAGTGCTGTGAAAATACTGTGACATCTGTGCAAAATATGTCAGAAAAAAAAAATCAGCAAAGCATCTCCTGGGTCTGTTATAGCCTTGTGATAAACTCTCAACTCTTCATGTGGCAAATTATGCCTTTTTGTAACTGGTTCTGTCAGTGCAGGGGGTACTGCACTATTGGGAGAGGAGAACTTATGCCCTAGAGGAACCATGTCTCTTGCTACTGGTCTATATAGCATGTCACTTGTCGCCTGATCTATATTGGTGTTGAAGCCTTTGAAGACGGCCATGGCTTGTTCATTTCCTTTCCTGCCTGGAAAAGAGATGAAAGAAAAATTACATTTAAACTCCCAAGGGGGGTTTCATTTAAATGGGGGCTGGTTGGTGTTAATCATCACTCTCTTCAGATTTTCTGCAATTACTTTTGGAACAGTGTTAAAATCAACTAAAGCCAGACATTCACACCACACCAAGTATTTTAAATGAACATTGTGGTTACAGCTGAAGCATTGTCATTAAATCTTCCAGCAACTGAAGAGTTTATTCTTCTTTTACAAAACTATCTGGCACAAACTTACTGCTGTGGGCTAAAAGGCTGCATTTATATTCATGGTCAGTGCTAAGTATGGTTTCAAGCATAAACTGCCTGACTGGTGATGAACTTAAAGATTTAAATAAACACCCTTCACAGACCAGTAGGAAACAACCTGGCTTTGACAAAGTTACTCATGTGAGACTAATAAAGAAGGGTAGGGCTCCAGGAATAGATGACCAATTGTCTAGATGGATTTAGAATTGACTTAACAAAAGATAGGGGCAGAGAAATTCGGTAACCCCCGAAAACGGGAGCGGGGATCGCAATGCAATCTCAGTCTGCAGTTCGGAGGACTGCAGGCAGCAGGTAAAATTGGTGCTGCCTGCTACTTTACATGATTGTAGCATTCAGCTGAGCACTGAATGTGCTGCTGAGTGGCTGAACACTCAGCAGGAGGCCCAAGCTTGTGCAAGGCTAGCTCCAATTAAAGCTAGCCTGCACTAGTTATAGGCAGTCTGCACCTCTTAAAGGGGAGGTGCCTTCTGCCTGCAACAGATGCTGGAACAGCTTGTGGAGGCAAGTGTTATAAACAAGAAGACTGAGTAATAGCTCAAGAGTCCAGAGAAAGGGCACCAAGGTTCTCAGTTGCAGCACTGGAGGCCTTGGTCCAGGAGGTCAAATCCAGGAGAGATGTCCTCTTTCCACAGGGGGCCAGGAGGCCCTCCAGGCAACAGACAAGACTACAGTGGGACCAGATAGCCAATATCATCAATGCTAGCAGTAAAGCCACGAGGACCTGGACACAGTGCAGGAAGAAGTTTAATGACCTCACACGAGTGGTGAAGGTCAGTGACTTTATCTCCAAATTCCATATCCCACCATCTATACTACTAGCCTCACACAACGGTCAATACACCACACCCCCATCACTCACCTACCAACAATCTCAAGCAAACATGACTCACACCTCACATAGCTTCACCTCACCAACATATACTTAACACTGCTGGAAGCCTTATACCCTCATCACACAGCTTGAACACACTGTCAACTATTCAACCATGACAAAAAACATCACCCAAACACATTACACCACACTCACTGACACACTTCCCTTTCTCTTGCAGGAGAAGGTGGTACATAACCAGCGCCAGCAGATCTTAACTGGCGGGGGAGAGGCTCGACCTGGACGATGTTCAAGCTTGGGCTGATAAGTGACAGGTAACATTCGCGCCACAGATGTGCCAGGTAATGACTATCTCCAACAAGCGAGAGTCTAACCACCGCCCCTTGATATTCAATGGCATTACCATTGCTGACTCCCCCACCATCAACATCCTAGGGGGTCACCATTGACCAGAAACTTAACTGGACCAGCCACATAAATACTGTGGCAACAAGAGCAGGTCAGAGGCTAGGTATTCTGCAGCGAGTGTCTCACCTCCTGACTCCCCAAAGCCTTTCTTCCATCTACAAGGCACAAGTAAGGAGTGTGATGGAATACTCTCCACTTGCCTGGATGAGTGCAACTCCAACAACACTCAAGAAGCTCGACACCATCCAGGACAAAGCAGCCCACTTGATTGGCACCCCATCTACCACCTTAAACATTCACTCCCTCCACCACCAGCGTACCGTGGCTGCAGTGTGTACCATCTGCAAGATGCAATGCAGCAATTCACCAAGGCTTCTTCGGCAGCACCTCCCAAACCCGCGACCTCTTCCACGTAGAAGGACAAGGACAGCAGACACATGGGAACACCACCACCTCCAAGATCCCCTCCAAGTCACACACCATCCTGACTTCGAAGTATATCGCCGATCCTTCATCGTCGCTGGGTCAAAATCCTGGAACTCCCTCCCTCACAGAACTGTGGGAGTACCTTCACCACACGAACTGCAGTGGTTCAAAAAGGTGGCTCACCACCACCTTCTCAAGGGCAATTAGGGATGGGCAATAAATGCTGGCCTTGCCAGCGACGTCCACATCCACATAAACAAATTAAAAAAAATCACCTCACCCCCTTGGAGGAGATGGTGCTGGCCATTTTTGGGAGGGGCATGGCTGAGCCTGTGGTCAGTGGTGGGGCTGAAAGACTACAAGATGCCGGTATCCTCATATGCTATCCTTCTCACATACCACTTCCCCCTCATCCCACAATCTCTTTTGATTTACAATCTGCACATGGTGTAAGCATGCAGCTATTGCTTTCCACCCCTCCTTCACCACAGCCCTACCCTTGTGCTTTTCTCCTTTCAGACACCCAAGAAATCCAGCCTGCCCAGCCAATGGTTGAACAATAAGACAGAGAGGAGAGTGAAAATGAAGAAGAAACATCACTCAATTTCACACCAGCAGCCACCAGCTCAGCTATTAATACTCAGCATACTTTAGAGGATAGGTGAGACGCAGGATCTGCATGTGCTGAGACACCGGGCATGAGTGGCCTGCAGCCAGGGCAGGTGGAAAGGGTAGCTCAGGTGCCAGCTCCCTGGAGGGTGAAATTGCACATGAGTTCTGCTGCACAGGACTCAGATGAAGACTTCAAAGGGGTGGCCTTCAGAACAGCGCTGCTGAAATGCTTGGTGTATTGGCAGGCCTCCCAGAAAGCCTGAATGCAATGTCAAGGAGCATGGAGGAGTCCAGCTCCAACCTTGCAGAGGGCTTTGGGCAGAGCTTGGAGCCCATCCTTTCCAGTGTGGAAGGACTGGGCAGATCCATTAATGCACTTGTGGACCCAACCATCACGTTGCGTGTGACGGCCGAAGACTCAGCTTCCATTGTAGTACAAGCAGAAGACACCCAACGTCTGAGTGCTGCAATGGAAGCTCAGACTGAAGTCATGTAAGCTCAGACTGCTGCCATCATAGCTGGGTTTACCAGTGTGGAAAGGGGCTTGCAGAGTGTCACAGCAGTCCAGCACTCCAGCAGTCTGTACCCCAGCAGATTACTAGGATTGCTGAGGCGTGCCTCGGGGGAGTGGCAATGGATCCGTGGAGGCCAAGCCTGCTGTCCTCTCTCAGGATGACAGCATTCGTCCTCCCACCACTGTCACACTGCTATTGCCTGTCAGCCAGCTAGCCCAGACTGCTGCCGCCCAGCCCGAGGTTGTGCAATCCGAAGCCGGACCTACTAGACCCAGAACTGCTCGAGGTCATCCTGCAAGGCCATCTGCAGTGTACTCCACGGAAAGTCAGCAGCCTTCCACCTGTAAGGGGTGACCTGTGGCTCTGTGCTTAGCCTGGGTGCTAGTGCGGGGTTAGGCCTTGTTGCCTGTTCTGGTCTCCAGCCAGCCTGATAACACTAGACACCTGTGAGTGGTTCGACCCACTCGCCCTTACGGTTCTGACACTGGACTTAGGTGCGAGAGCAATAATGCAGAGAAAACTCAGGTAGACCCGGTTGAATAGTGCGAAATGGAAAATCTTTATTGCATATTATTCAAGATTACGAGATACATGTCATAAGCACAGATTAATGACAGTACAATCTTACGCACAGTTATGAAACTAATTTTAGGGAAACGAGGAGCGCACGACACATCGTAAAAGGGGACACATATTACAATTATCCTTAAAACTTAAACCCTCCCCTATCAATACCTGTCCTAATCTAGATTTGTAGGATCGAGAAGACTCATGCTCACCACTTGTGATAACTCGGAGAATTCTGAAACTCTGCTCGGATGTTTTTACCGCAGCACCTGACTATCCACGTGTTGATCAGAGGTCTCTGTACCCCACTTGTTTACTCGTTTCTGCTCCGGCTAGCAGGCTGGACCGTCTGCTGTCATGAAGATCTGTGTTGCCCTCGGAGTTCTGATACTACTCAAAAAAGAGTCTTCCTGTGCGCTACACCGGTTCGATAGAACTCGAAGAAGGGTCTTCCTAGGCCAGTTGTGGAGTAGCCGATAAAATTCGAAGAAGTGTTTATTCGACTTACAGGCGCGGTCGGGGCTTACTGACCGTGGCGATACGTATTGTCGTCTTCTTCTCTTCACATCTCATCTCATCTCATCTCATCTCCTCTCGGGCCTTCGGTTCCAACACCGTTTACCGACTCCTCGGGATGGTGCGCCCGCCTCCAGGCCTCACAGCCCAGTTCTCCACAGATCTTCGCGGCAAGCCACGAGGTTGATCCTAGCGGATCAGAGTCCAGAGCCGTCAGGCAAGAGAATAAAAGTTCAGCAGCCTTCCAGCGAGTCAAAGCAGCAAGAGAAAGATGGACGGTTGTACCTTACAGTTATAGTGCTGTAATTCCTCTTTTCCCGCCCAATCTTAATGTCTATCTTTTGTCAGGGTTTTGGCACTCAAACTTCTTGTATGGGGTGATCTCAGTCTTTAATGGGTTTCGGTGACACTTGTAACTGTCTGAGTACCCGTTAATATTTCTCCCATTGTGGAACCGGCTAGTAGTCTCCCTGGAGGGGTTTTGGGGCTTCCAAATGCTTGCTGTAAGTACCCGCAAACGGCTCTCTCATCGTAGAGCCGTGGGGATTTTGCATATTAATGTCTTTGGATGGGTCCTTGATCGCTCAGTACAATAGCCCTTGTTTGCACCTGGGAGACCGATTCCAGTATTTATGTTTAAAATGCAAACCCATCATGTCTTGTCAATTATCTCAAATGTGCTGAGTCCTGTTCGATCTTGCACAAATGTTTATTGGAACGCCATCTTGTCTGCCCACTGAAAGTCTAGAACTTTCTGCCACGAGGCGTGGCGGCCATTTTACAGGCTGTTTGTGTCCGTTTTGAAACCTGACAGCATTCTGCTGAAATAAAGCTGTTTATACGAAACTTTATGTCTCCTTCTTATTTTATTAAATCGCGATAATTTTGCGAATTCTACACACCAGCCACACTGCAGCAACTGGGGCAGCACTTCGTAGGAGCACTTGGATAGGCAAAGGCACCGCAAGACAGTCACTAAGTGAATGCACATTAGTTGATTTTTTGATGCAATATTGGATGGATAGATGGATAAAGTTTGATTGAAATGTTTGCTTTGTGGCGGCTTTTATTTCAGCATCGTGGCCAAGAGGACACTGTGATGGTCAGTAACAGAGGGAAGGTAAGGTGTGGGACTAATGTTGAATGGGGAATTGGGGTTGCGTTCATTCATACTGCAGGCGGATGATTCGATCCCAGATATCCCGGCCAGGAAGGGGCTCTCTGGGTTGCTTCCTTCCTTCCGCTTCCTCCTCCTCCTTTTCCACTTCCTCCTCTTCCGACAGGTGGTCAAGGGATAGCCTTTGTCGCCCAGTAACCACCCTTTGGTTTTTCTTGGTCACTCAAAGACTGAGGGAACAGCGGACTGGTTCAGAATAAAAGCATCATGACTGCTGCCAGGATTCTGGGCATTCACCATCATGATATGCTGAGCATGGTCGCACACCAACTGCACATTCAGCGAGTGGTAACCTTTGCGGTTGCAGTACATCTCAGCATTTATATACGGTGCCCGAAAAGTCACGTGCATGCAGTCGATGGTGTCCTGCACCATGGGGAAGTCTGCTATCCTGGCAAACCCATGTGCACGCTCCGTCTGCTTCAGTGAGAAGACAATGAAGTCCCCTCTCCGGGCATAAAGAGCAACTGTTACCTCTCTTATGCAGCAGTGGATGGCGAACTGTGAGATGTTACAGATGTTGCCTGCTCCAGCCTGGAAGGATCCTAACACAAAGAAATTCAGGGCCACGGTCACCTTCACAGCCACTGGTAGTGCTGTCCTTGCCCTGGAGTGAGGCTGCAGGCCTGTTTGCAAGAAGTGGCTGAGTTCTGTGAGCACCTCCTTTATAAAGCGCAAACGCCTCACACACTGCTCCTGGCTCAGGTTGAGGTAAGAGAATTGCTCTTGGAAGACCCTAGGTGGGTAAGGCCTCCTGCTGAGAGCCCTTCTCTCCCTCCTCCTCCTCACTCTGCGAACAACTTGTCCTCTTATTTGCTGCCTCTGCTCAATCTCCCTGTCATGCTGCAGGCCAAGGGAGATGACAACTAGAGCACCCATGACTGGAGCAAATGGTCTGACCAGAACCCTTGAAGTCAGAAGCAAGGCCTTCTCCACTTGCAGCACCACTCCCTGTCACCTCACCAACTTTAAACAACTCTGGAAAGCTCCAAACAATTCCACAAACATACACAGAGCCAGTAGAAATCAAAATGCAAGTTACCTGAAAGTTGGTGATAATCCCTTTAAATAGCACTGGTGGGGGGTCCTTCCTGCTGCTGAATGCATGATAAACTGTATGAGATTAAGAGAAGGCGTTAACTCCAGCGATGATGACGAAAATGGCAGTGCTGGCGTCAAATCAGCGTCAAATCTTCCATGAACTAGTGTAATCAGGCAGCGTAATAGAACGCAATTGGGTTTTTTTTCCCTTGCATTAAAAAATATTCCTTGATATATTTAAGAGTGGTAACCTGGTGCAGTTTTATTAATAGAGCTGAAAATGGGGTTATCACAAAAATAAGCATTTTAGTAAGAGTGTCTAGTCCTCCACCTGTGAGTAATCTGATTTTAAAACACTGAAAGTGACTTTAAAAACTATACAGAACCATCTACTAGTTTCATTGGTGTACACTAGTCAGTTTCTTAGTAATTTAAATATTTTTTAAATATTTGAAAACTTTTAAAATGTGCCTACTAGTGCCTTTGTGCCTAAAAGAAACAGCTTAATTTTAAGAGCATTCTCGAACAGTCACAAACAGGCACAATCAGCGGAAACTCGGCATCCTCATTATTTTGATCTGGGTGCGTGGCCAGTTTTGTGGACGATTTGGTTTCCAGCGCGATGTTTTTTAAACCAGCGTTAAAGATTGCGGAAACTCGATTTATGCTCGACGTAACTTGCACTTAAAATTCCTCGATCTTTTACGCTGGTTTGGCTGATTTCCAGCAAAGTGGAAACTCTAGGCCCAGGTGTTTGGCTGTGGCAGCCCTCCCCCACCTGAGTGCAGTGCACCATTGAATGGAGATAGACAGCAGCTTCAGAATGTCGTTTTTGTTGTCGTCGAGGAGCTTACCCGTAAGAGAACATTGCAACTGCTAGTTTCTTCCAATCATTATGGTTCAGGACTCTTACTTGTGCCTCATTTGCAGTAAGGCACATGCTACTAAGAAGTACTTTAATGTAGTCATCATATCTGCTTCATGGCCTCCTCCATGTTGGTGTTGAATGCTCTGGCAGGGTCAGTTTGAGGTGGCGCATGAGGTTTCCAAACCAGAGGAGTTAGTAACGATCAACCAACCAAGATATCGGTGTTTCATTAGTCAGGTTGCGTACAGTCTCGCAAGTGTAATGTGCCTGCAGCAGTCAGGAAAAAAGTCCCAATTGGGGGAAATCACGCTAAGTCAGTGAATTGTGTCACTGATTCCATTGTCTTGGATGGATTTTAATATTTTATGATGGGAGCTGCCATGACATTGCGTCCTAATAATTGCATTTTCATCTTGTTTCAATTGACATGAAGACCAAGGGTAGATGCCTCTTGGTCAAAAATTCATAGGGCTTCAGTGAGGATGTGCACATTTTCAGCCAAGACTGCTATGTCGTCGGCAATGTCCAGATCTGGATACATATAGTCATTGCCTAGTCTAGTTGCACATCCACTTTTTTCTGTTATTGACTTCATGATGTAGTGAACACCTGGCAAGAATAAGGTTTGGGCAAGAACACAGCCCTGACGTATTCCGGTATTAATCTCGATAGTCACAGAAAGCTTTCTGCCAATATGGACCCGGCTGATTGTGTGGGCATAAAGTGCTCTGATTAATGATATAATTTTGGTAGGGATACCCAGAGATTGTAATAGGAGCCATACACACTCTCTATTCAGTGAGTGATAAGCTTTCTTTTTCTAATCGGTGTAGGCAACATATAATGGCTCATTGTATTCACGTTCTTTGGCTGCCACCTGCCGTAGTATAAATATCTGTTCAATGGTGGACCTATTCTCTGTGAAGCCAGCCTGTTGTTTGCAGCGTATGTCTCCCAGAGTGTTCTCGATGCAATCACCCAAGCAAGTACTTGTGGTTTGACAGTGATTTGATGGAAGTTTGAGAACATGGAGAATCAAAAGTACAAGACACTTCTCATTGAGGAAAAATACAAAGTCATCAAATCTATGGAGGAACACCCTGAAGAAATGAAGGAAGCTGCAGCATAGAAAATTAAACACTCTCTCCACCTACCTGAAAATCAAGGAAAGAATCACCATTCATTACCAGCAGACGTTTTGCAGCAAAAGGAAAAGAATGGGCACCTGAGCTTGTTGCAATATCAAATCAGCTTTGCTGAGCTGATTCAAGCAGACCAGAGCAGTCATTTCTCCTGGGCTATCTGGTGTTGTCTTGCTGCAAATGGGGAATGAATTTGCCGAAGAATTTGGCCCTGATCCTGTTTCTGGTTTGTGGATTAGCTGCTTCAAATACTGCCATGCATTCAAGTCCAAGTCCACACCTGGGGAGGCAGGAGATGTTCCCTTAGAAAGTGTCGACAACTGGATGCCTGATAACATTTCTGAAATATTAGATTGTTTTAAGCCTGGAGACATCTTTAATGTTGATGGAACTGGCCTTTTTTGCAAGCTGCGTTCAAGCAGAACGTTAGCTTTCAGCAATGTAAATGCTCAGGTGGGAAAAAAGCCAAGCAACAAATTACCGTCATGGTTTATGCTAACACGACGGGGGAAAAGAAAGCTTCTGGTGACTGGGATTTCTAAAAGCTATCATGTACTTGGTGGTTATCACTCTGCCTATAACCTACAGAAAAAATTAAAAGGCGTGGATGGCTGGTGCTCTTTTAGAGGAGCTTCTGTACCATTTTAATCACGGCATCACAAGGCAGAAAAGTTGACTTGATAGTTGACTTCTGTGAAGTTTAAATGACTGCATCTAAATGCTGATCTAATATTTTCACTTCCAACCATGTCATTGTGATCTAATTAATGGACGCTGGTATATTTATGCTGTAAAACAACACTGCGAGAAATGTTTGGGGTGAAAAGTAATTGCCAGGCATGATGCTGGCATGTCATTTTCATCTGCTGCCAGCAATTCACATGATCCATTCATCATGGGAGGAGTTGAAAGCACAATCCATTGCCAACTACTCTTTGGCACTCTAAATTCATCCTGACAGTATAGAAAACAGCTGCATCTGACACAATCGAGGATCCCACGCAGGCAGCAATGGTTCATTCTGAAGCAAAGAATTTCTTTGAGCTCATGCGTTCATTGTTGTTCCTGCCAGTAGACATGAGTTTTGAATCCATTATCAGCATGAAGAAGGAAGTCCCGGCATCCAGATTGCTGATCAACATGGAGATTGTCGATGCTGAAGAAAGAAAGAAAGAAAGCACTTGCATTTGTATGCATCTTTCATGACCTCAGGACGTCCCAAGCCAATAAAGTACTTTTGTAATGTAGGAAACATTAAGAGGAGGTTTCTGCTGTTGCTAATGGGTGTGAGAATGAGGAGGGCATGCAAGCGAGTGGATCCAGCGAGCTGACAGAGGTGGAGGAACTCACCCCACCACAGCTGTGGTGTGCAATGATGTGCAATTGCTGAAGAAATAGCTGCCAAAGTTGCCAGATGTCCCAATGGAACTTTACTCTGTGCTAAATAGAATAACTAAAGACACTCTATAATTTCACATCGGTTTCACTTACAGTAAACAGAAATAGTATTATAGAATATGTAAATATTACTGGCATTTTGGATTATGCACAGAGTATTACCCTTGTGCCTGGCAGAAGTTTCCAAGCTGACTACTGTGCCCTTACAATTTGTACTGGATTCAGATTTAGATGTGGGAAACTCAATTTTTAGGCATTTTAATAAAAATATAAATTCCTGCTTATCTATCCATTAAGAGAGACAACGGGGGTAAAATTCATCCCGCCTGTAGTGCAAAACAGGTGATAGTGAATCGGCAGCCCTTTTTACACTGCTCCTAATTTTCATTTCCATGAAGTCACGAAAATTGGGTGTTGTGTAAAATGGACTGTCTATTCTCTAGGAGACTATTTTGCTCTACAGGCAGTGATCAATGTCTTCCCCATTGCGCCAGGACGAATCTGTTAAAGGAAAACTCTTTACTGGCCCATCTGAAGCTGCTCAGTTCAGCTCAGCTACAACACTGATCTATATTCATTCATAATTTATGTGTAGAATGGCCATACTGAACAGAGTGTTCCTACCTAGATATATTTTCAGTACTTAGCACAAGAGAGCAAAAAAGATATAAGGCATTCTTAAAGGTAGAAAAAAATGACAGGTTATCACCAGATTTCATAAGAAAAATGAGATTAGCAGAAAGATAACAATGGAAATATGCACCATTTGTTTTTTTTGTTCTTTTTAAAATGTATTCTTGTGATGACCCCTGGATTTTGATGGATGTGAGCTTATTATTTAAATACTTCATGCAGATAAAAATAATCCCAAAGAATTTAAGGGTCACTAAAGTCTTGCTAACTTGATTACATCACATAAAAAGTCTACCCCCTTAAGTTCAGGCATGTAGGTTGTTCTAACAAAGAGGGATGATATTTGAATTGAGCTGCTATACATTTGATGCAGCATTAGACATATCATCTGTATGATAGCCGTTATTGGAACTATGAAGGACCTAAAATAGAATAAGACCATACAGTGAATCATAGTAAATGTCATAAGTAAATAAAAAACACCCTGAAGTGATTTCAAGGTCATCTCATTCTGGAGTTCTGGTGATGGTTTTGTGTTTGCTGTTCATGGTGTCGTCTAAATCCCTTAAAGGTATTTAAGGTAAAGATATTGTTGATCTTTGCTCTCTTCTTTTTCCTTAGAAGATGTAAACCAGGGTCTACTCACCTTTTGCAAAGGGCCACATTTTACCTTTCTCTCTTTCTCCACTGACAGGTGGATGCCCAGAGATACATGGAGCAGTGGAACTCCTTGCGGGTCACAGGTGAGGAGGGAGATGGGCTGCAAATAGCTCCAAAACTGCTGAAATAAATTGTCAATCTAGAACGTGCAAGATGAGCCATAAGCTTGCTTCTTTTTCTTTCTTGCCAACTTAAAAAGAAGACAGTCCAAATTATACTCTATTTCAAACTATGAATGTTTTATACCTTCAAATTAGGACAGCTAAAGGATATATTTCTACCTGCTAATTAGATAAATATTTGTTCCTTTAACCCTGCAGATATCCTGTGTAATTCCACAGAATAAAAGTCATACATTATTTCTTTATTTTGAACTTTATTGGTTTCTTTAAGACTGGATCAGTGGAGCATCCGTAGTACAAACGTTAGTGTTTCATAATTAACACTGCACCAGTAGGTTATCACGTTTGGACAGCTTTATTGCTTGATTCCCTAAGTAGGTGACCAGTGCAAGACACAAACTTGCAAAATGCTTTCCACACTCTTAAGAAACAAAATATTGGCCCGGAATTTGCGGTCAGCACAAAGCAATTGCGATCATTGCTGACCTCGAAGAAAGCTGCCCCCAAAGATCTAGCAATCTCTGTGGCGTCAATTTCAGCTCTCCCGACCTTAGTTTGAATCTGGTGCCAAATCAAGCGAATCACCAAAGTCCAGCAACAGTAATGTCATCAAGCTGGGTAAACAGCCAATCACATTTAAGAATTCTCACAGACAGCAAACCATGAAGTAAAATGCACAGATTATAATTTACTTTTAATAAATTTTACAGAGAGTGAAATAAAGATTGGGACATACACATAGGATTAAGGTAGAAGCTGAAATATCATAAACAATTTTTTTAAAGTATTAAAACTTATAATTCTTAATCATATTAATGGAAAATGTGACATTCCACAAATATAAAATTAGTTTTTCAGGGCCAGAACATTTGTTCAGCAGTCAGTACAGCGTTAAAAACCCAGTTACACCTTTTTCAACAAGGTTTAGCATTTTATTGGGTTTTTAACAGCAGTATTCCATTGTAAAAGGGGACGTTTTCCTCAGTTTAAGTCATTTGAATTGATTGCTGGCTCTGAGGAGTTCCACAGCGCAACCTATGGCGGAGCAGGGAATCACTGACCACAACTTCAGGATTTCCGTGTTTATCTGCACATGCGCAAAATCCTGAAGTTGCTGTCAGTTTCAGAGGGGTAATGATGGCGAAAGCTGACAGTTTCGCCGTCATTACCACCGCAAAATCCGAGCCATTAAATTCCAGACTAAGTAGTCTAAATTGAAAAAAAGTAAAGTTTGTAAATCTTCTGAATTAAAAATAACTCAAACATTACAACTTTTCAAAAACAAGAAGCACTTTCATCTTACCTTCTTCTGATCTGTATGTAGCTTAAATGATATTATTGATAAAAATTAGCAAGCAAGTTTTTTTAAAGTGCATGTTATATGGTATCAAGAGTTTATAGACTATATAAATGCAGTGCTAGCACATTAGACTCCGCACCACAGAACCAAATTCAAATTGTGCTCTAAATTGATATTCTTCTTTTGGGATTTCTCCAAAGAGAAATTGGCTGCCTTGAGGAGGTCATCTGGTTTTTGACAGGGAAAACAAAAATTGGAAGGGAAATCCTTCCAAATGAATCTCCTGGAAGGTCATTCATGGAGCAGCACTATGTGCCTTGAGGGTTATATCTACAAACTGAATTATCCATCCTCACTTTTTACTGAGAAGCAAATGTAGAGGCTAATAGAGAGGGATGAAAATCACACACTAATTTTTATTGCTATTCATGTGTTACTTTCAATATTCTTTGATAATGACTGAAAATAAATTTAACATCCACATACTAGAAAATAACATTCCTAATCGCTGTCCTACAGGGCATTCTGGTTAGTGAAGGGAAGAAAATTCTATGGGAAAATATCGCCACTGAGAAGTTCTCTTACGCTTTGAATATTTTGAAAAGTTTTGGGATGGATGCAACAGGGGGGAATCTTAACTCCCAGACGATCTGCCGGTGGTGCATGCGGGCTGTCACACTGGTGCCTGGGGACAGCTCACTGGGCTCTGGCCAGTGAATATCGAGTGGTCTTGCGCCGATCAGCTGGCACTCAGGTAGGTTGTCAGTGGGCGGGGTTGGTGGGTGGGGGAGTCGGGGTCAGGAGGCTTTTGTGAATGCAGAAGGGGGGAGCCCAGGGCAGCAGTTGTTCAAACTTTCTTTCTGAAGGCCCAGAGGAGCACTCCCGCTGCTCCTGGCCTCACAAACATAATTTTAACACTTATTAATATGGCCTCCGCTTCTTGCCTGACAGCTTTTACGGACGGGAGCGTCGACAGTTGACACTCCACCCAATAGGCCATTAAAATAGCTTTGGAGTCCTATGTAATTCGTAGGACTCAATTTACATGTACTAATGAGGCTCCCACCTGAGTCATGCGGGTGCCTCAACTGCCTAAGAAAACAGTGATGTTAATTTGGCCATGAGGCAGTAAAAGACCTGTAAGTGTACTACCACTTGAATTTTAACTCCCGTTCCGGCTGGTTTCTGCCTATCTTATTTATATTTAACTGTAGCATTTGGAGAAGAAAGATGATGTTGATATTAGCTCAATGTTTGGTAAACATGCATTTTTTGCAGTTCATTGGCCACAGGCAAAATGCATTATTGTTCCAGTGGTAAATCGCTGATTAAACAATTATTAATGGAAGTCCTGCATTAGAAATGCCAACCATTCCTTTGTAGAATTCTTTTATGTGGTAAATATATATGTTACATTTATGTTTCATCAGAAATTTTTATACCAGTAACACTTTTTCCTGCCTCTTTTATTCCTTGTGTACACACAAGTACACACAGTACAATTGCACCAAGAAAAAAAGTAGAGAAAATGGCACTGCTTTGTACTTTTCTTTATGTACATTCACTCACATGAATCCACATCATTTTCCATCAAAGTTAAACAGTAATACTAAGCAAAGCCATCGTTTTCCTTTTTTATGGAAAAAAAGACCGAATTTTCACATGATCCCCAAAACATCAGTAAAAATCCCAGATATCCCAGAAATCCCAGATATCTCCAAACTTGAAAATTTTGCTTACAATACCCTTGTCTATGTTACTTTCATCATATATTAAACATAGCAATGGTACCAAGAGCAAAGCTGGAGCATCTCATTATAGTCCATTTATGATGTTTCAAGCCCGAGATATGTAGCTTATTGGTCTGCAACAAAATGCACATCGAGATTCTCAGAGAAAATATGTAATCTTACATAGTCTCAAAGAATCTTATGTGCGTTTTTCGATGTTTCCACAACCATTCAAAAAATTCTTACCAGGTTATCCTCATAGAGTTGAAGTAGAGCTTAACACCTCACCTCGGTAATCTGCCACATATGAACTGCTATGAACTATTGCAGTCTAATATCATTGATCATGGGCCATTTGTTTCAACTACTGCCAATACAAAACCAGTCAGATGTGTTAAAGGTCAAGTGCTTTATTTTCAATTAAGTTGTTTAATCGAACATTTCATTGATTGACTCAACATATCACCGCAAAGGTGTTTAATTGCTTTGAGTGTACAAATCATTGTTATTGAGTAAATAGCCTTAACTGCCACGTACAAAAAGAATCTTATTATTAGTTATTTTGTCCCTTGGTTTCCCGGCCTCCATAAACCCTCCTGCAGTTGTGATTGCAAGTGACAAACCTACTCCCAGGCATGTGCAAATACCTCTCTGATCTGTTTGATAAGAGGCATGCAGAGTAACTCAGGACAGCTCTTCTTCTGATTCTGTCTTTCTCCTATGGGCAGCTGCTTGGCTTATATTTGCTGTTTTGCAGCAGTGCAGCTGTAATCAAAAACTCAGTGCACAAAGTATGACACCCATTTGCCCCTCCAGTAGAGCTACACTTTGGAACTCCAACCACATTGTCACTTGTGCTTGTTTGTTTTACTATCCTGTAAACTTCTGTTTACAGCAATAGTGTGTAGAATAGATCCACGGGAGTAACATCAGCCGTGGGGATACCCTTCTGTACGTTTGCTCTACAACATGGAACCTCGACAGTCAATAAGCAATTCCATCATAGATGCATCACATCCAAGCCAGGTCCTATCTTCAATTGATGTCCACATTTGCTCAGTTTCCAGTGGGAGGATACTGATCAGGAGCAGGAATTCGGACTGATTTTTCCCCTTCAATAGCCCAGAAGTGCTAAATCCAATTGTAGTGTTCCTATTGAGACATGGGTATTGCTGGCAAGGCCTGTATCTGGAGAACACCAATTCCTCAGGAACAGGACAGGGGAAAATCTATCCTCATATCTTCAAAGTAAAGCAGAAATTGTTTTGTATTTTACTTTTTCAGGAGTAAATAGTTTATTTTTGCTGCTCATTGAAATGGGAAATACAGCAACTTTCATTTCAAGCACCCAGTGTTAGCATTAATTATTCCCAGGTCAGGAGTAGATAGATATAGATTAAAACTCCTTCTTCTCTGTTCCAACAATGGGGGTAATTTTGACTTTGGACGATAGTGTAAAATGGGTGATATCGGATCAGCCACATGAAGTCAATGGAAATGAATATCGGGAGCAATGTATAACGAACGGCTGAATGAATATCGCAATTTTGGACCCTAAATATTTATTTTCCAGCAACCAATTAAAAAACACTTGTGTCAGTGTCTGTGGACAGACCTATCAGAAACATCTTTCCAAATTTTTTTCACTGGTGACGTGCAAAATTTTTATTTCGACTGGCATTAAATTGACAGCAAGACCAATTATTTTGAAAAAATTTGGAATAAGTTTATTAAACACACAAACTCATGCAAGTTTATTAAACACACACATACATGCACATCAAAACAATAGCCTATTGATATTTATGGATTCTACTCGATTACAACACTTAAGGTAATGGGTTAGATTTACACAGACTGGTACTTCCCTGAGTCAAGCAATGCACGCGGCCTTTTTCCTTGCTTCTTGGTCTGGTCTGTAGAGTTCCTTGCTTCTTGGTCTGGTCTGTAGAGGGAGGGCTTCTTGTTCTTCCGTGTGATCGTCCAGAGAGAGAGAGAGCCTTTGGTTTCCTTGTTTTATATCTTTCAAAGTCCATTGTCTCTACTTTAAATTGCTAAGACCCCATGATTGAGTCTTAGATTCATGGCAGTTTTTGATAGGCTTTCCTTTGAACATGTTGCTGTCTGCAGTGGCTGGTGCCATTTCTTGCTTAAGTTAATTGTTTGTTGACACCTTTTAATGGCTCTTGAGTTTCGACGGTGAGTTTCGATGGTGTCTCTGCGGGGGGTTGTCCTGTTATGCAGGTTTCCTTTGTTAAGTTTCGCGCTGTTGCCTTACCCGGGGGAGATCCATACACATCAAATTTATCTTTAGTACATACATCTTATATTAATAGTCTCGAGTCCATCACACATACAAAACATATATTTTTATTCTTACAGATTCCCCGCCTTGAGGGGGAAATATCCTTATTGACCCCTCATTTGGTTTATCGCCTCAGGGCTCGCATATGATGGTTGAGTTTCCTAAGGAGTTTTCTCAGGTAGCAGATCATGATGATCCCCACCACTACAATTATGGCTTGTGCCAGTATCATAAGCATTGAGAGGGTTCTGAGGCAGGGGTGTTGTCCTACATTATACATTGTTTCCCACCATGGGCTGGCTCCTAGCTTTGGTATAGCTCTACTGTTTATGGCATTGTTCTGTGTCATCTGTATCCGTATCATGGTCCTGTGGGAAACAAGATCAGTGTAGTATTTACTCTTTGGCAGTTTTTTAACTGATTAATATGATAACATTTCTTGCACTTAACGCCCTTTTTCCCCGGTAACCGAATCAAATAAACCGCGGGGTTCAATCGGTCCCCACCACCTGGGCTCAAAGGCATGCTTCTTATTCCCATAATTTGGAATCATTACGGTGTCCCCCACCTGATACTCAAAGGGACGTACTTTCTTGTCAAAGTACCTTTTAATTTGTCTTTTTGACTTCCCCAATTTCGTGGCCACAAATCGATTCATTTGATCAGTGTGATCTACCACTTGTACCAGCCATTGTCAAGGGGCTCATCCCCGTTAGTGTTAGCTGGCATTCTCATGAGTCTCCCGTCATGGCCTGATAGGAGGAGACTCCTGTTGTTTTATGAGGTGTGGACCTCATTGCCATTAAGCACATTGGCAGCATATTAGCCCATTGAGTGGGGTGGTCCGCACACAATTTTTTTAACATTAACTTGAGAGTCCTGTTCCCCCTTTCGACCCCTCTGGACGACTGGGGGTGGTGAGCAATATGTAGTTTGTGTTTTATCCCCAACATTTGCTGCAGGTGGGTAAAAATCTTACCGGTAAAGTGCGAACCTTGATCACTGTCCACTTGTACTCCCCTCGTACAAAACACATGATTTAATAGTGTTTTGGCTGCCGTGAATGCGGCGTTTGAACGGCAGGGGAATGCTTCGATCCATTTAGTGAATTGATCCACCACCACTAGGGCATGCCAAAAATTGCCTTGCACCTGTGGAAGTGGCCCAATGAAGTCTATCTGGAGGTGAGTCCATGGCCCTTGAGGTGGGGGCGCACTTTGAAGCAAGGCTCGGTTAGTGCATGCGGGAGGATTGTGCTGCGGGCACGGTAGGCATCGTGCCACATATAGGTTGGTTGTTTCCCTCATGGAAGGCCACCAAGCTGTGGATGCTACCTTATAGAAGGTTACCAGGGCCAAATAGTGCCCTGCCGTGGGGTGGGAGTGAAAGAGGGAGAGCAGTTCCTGACCCACCTTTGGTGGAACACACACCACTGGGCAGGCGTATGGCTTTCTTTTGAACATCAGCAACTGCTCCGCTGAGTCAGGGGCAGTGGTCAGTATGGTATTGGGGGCCCAGGCTGTCGGTTGAGGAAGAGGTCTGCCTTCCTCGTGCCAGGCGCTTACAATGGCATATGGCCAGTATTGCTGCTGCAGGGATTTTAAATCTAGGTGATCAGTTGGGGAGCCCTTGCTAACACCATTGCAGGGCTCAACAACAATATCCTCTATCTCCCCAACAATCACAGCGTCCTTGGCTGCTCTGTCTGCTCTGGAAGTTCCCTCACTATGTGGACCCCCATTTCTATGGGCTGCTACCTTTCCTATGAAGCAGGGCTGGGATCACTGTTTAAGGTATGACCAGAGCAGGCATAACCAGGGCCCATGGACCAGGGCCTTACCGTCTATTGTACGGTAGTCATTTTTGTGGTATAGGAGCAAGGAGAGCAAGGTGTTTATAGCATTGGCACTATCGGACCAAATATTCACGGGTCTATCTGAGGTTTCTTTCACGGCGGTTAGAAATGTGGCGATTTCTGCATATTGTGAGGACTGTCGGTTGCATCATCGCTGGATGGTTCTCTCTGGCAATACTACAGCATACCCGGTGTGGGGGGAATCCCTCGATGTGATATGAGGACCCATCGATGTAGACATCTGGGGCTCCCTGTATGGGCTCTTTCTGCACAGGATGGGTCTCAAAGTTAATCAGGGGTAGCGGACATTCATGCGGTTCCCCCTCATAGACCAGAAATTGTGGCAGCAATGTGGTGGGTTTGGAAATGATACCAATGTCTCTTTCCATAAATTCCAATGTCCATTTGCTGAGGCGCTGCGAGGAAACTAGCGAACCTCCAGGTTTCATTAGTAGGTTTAGAGGCGTGTGAGCGCTGTGAAGGATGGTCGCTTGTAGCCCAGTGATAAAGGTAAAATGATGTACCGCCCAGAAGACGGCCAGCAGGTGGCGCTTGCACGTGGTGTACGTCTTTTCCGCCCCCTGCAGGATTCGAGACACATATGCAATGGGCTGTTCGTCGATCAGCTCGCATTTGGCACAGAACTGTGGCGAGGCTTTGTTCTGTGGCCCTGACCTCCAAATGGAAGGGCTACATGGGATCCGGAGGAATCAGACATGCGGCCTGTATCACTGCAGTTTTTAATTTGGCCACGGACTAGGAGTGAGCATCAGTCCATGCCGGGCGTATGTCATCACCCTGCAGTTTTATCAAATCATACAGGGGCTTTGCGCACTCTGCAAAGCCTGGGATAAAGTTCCTTTGGTACCTCACCAAACCCAAGAATGATCTGTGAAAGGCTGTTTTGGAAGTGGGTAATGGTAGTCGCTGTATTATCTCCACCTTGTGGGAGTCGGGGGACGAACACGCTGGAGAAAGGTGACCTGTTCTTTTACCAACTGAGCCTTCCGGGGATTCACCTTTAGTCCCGCCTGAGCGTACAATGTCAACAGTTCATGCAAAAGGGACCGATGCTCCTCCATGCTATCGGTTGCCAGCAGTAGATCGTCTACATACTGTAGCAAGCAGGTGGGGCGGGAAAAGTCTTTTAAAACTGCAGCCATTCTTTTGTGGAAGATTGTGGGGGCATTGTGGAACCCCTGAGGCAGGCATGTCCAGGTGTAGCTCTGGTCCTCAAATGTGAACGTGAATTTGTACTGGTCTTCTCTTTTAACAGGGATACTCCAGAATCCATTGGCAATGTCGAGGGTCGAGAAGTACTTGGAACCAGCAGGAATTTGAGATAATATGGTGGGAGCTTCTCTTACTACCGGTGAGCAGACTGGCGTTACAGAATTTAACTTTCTGTAATCAATAGTCAGTCGCCAGCTGCTATCAGGCTTTTTAACTGACCATGTGGGTGAATTGGTTGTGAAAGTGCCTGTCCTAACAACACCCTGCTCGACAAGGGATTTTATGGTGTCTCGGATGTAAGGGTGACTCTCCCTTGGGATGGGGTACTCTTTGGTGAATGAGTGGGGGGGTCCCTCAATAAACTCTTCGCCTGCCATTTTTCCACAATCGTGCTTGCACGTGGCAAACACCGCTAGGTGTTCCTGAATTAGTTTTGCCACAGCTTCATTTTCGCTCCCTGGTGGGTCATACTCGGATGGCTTTTTAATAGCAAAAACAGAGTGAGCATCTGAAATTTCTATCACTTTTGCATTATTTCTCAATCCCATCCAAACACAGTCCCGATTGTAATCTATTACCGCGCCATACTGATCCAACACATCAGTCCCTAAAATTCCCCTTCTGTCGGGGGTGGTCATCAGCATCGGCGCTGGGACCTTACAGGTGAGGCCTCCCAACTGAAGTTTAGAGGTCTTCCCTGTATACGCAGTGGTTGTATCACCATTAAACCCTTTAAGGGCCGTACAACCCTTCCCACCGCTGCATGGCGTTCAGGGTATGGGGTGTGATGATGGTAACGGCTGAGCCAGTGTCTATAAGCATAATCTGCTGCTGGCCTCCTTTAAAGACAACAAGGACTACTGGTCTCCCGCTACCATCACGTCGGAACCCCACTTCCGACCAATCTTTAGGGGCCAAACTCTGTCATAGGGTGGATCCTTGGAGGGGTCCCTCCAATAGGTGTGCATTGACGATAGGATTTTATATTCCCAATGGGTGTGCATTGGCGATTGCGTGCACCGGTAAATGATTTTGCATCCCCTCGTGATCATTTGGGCTTTCATGAGGGTTATCAACTGGTCCAATCGTTGATCTGTCCCAGACGGCTTGGATTCGTCCTTTTTTAGAAGCGTAACTAACTGAGCCAAATGTTGTTCCATCCCAGAGGGTTTGGGTTCATCCCTCGGGAGGTATCTATGCGTTGCATCATGGTCCCGTGCCTGTCTGAGTCTCCTGCAGTGTTTTGCTCGGTGACCTTCCTTCTTACAATTAAAGCACTGTCCCCTAAAGGGTCGTACCTTGATCCCTCCACCGCTGACACTGGTTTCTTTGGGGTGGGTGGTGACTTCACCTTCAACTGGTCTTTTACCATCTCCCAGGCTCTTTGAATGTTAGCCTCTATATCTGTCCACTGATCGGCGGGCCTCACGGCTATGCCCAGGGTAGTTTTAACTAAAGAGTGGAGTTGGGTCAGGAACATCATTTTGAATTGTTTCCCGATTCTTTCTGCTGCAGCATTTGCGAGTGCCTGGTTCTGGGGACGTTCATAGATATCATACAGGCGATTACTGAAGGCTCTAGGGGCCTCATCTGGGCGCTGTTTGGTCTGACTAAGCACAGCCACTAAGGTTAAGTTTTGGATCCCTAAATGGTTTAGGATCTCGGTCACGGCTGCATCGGTCGCTGTGCCACGCTGGAGGATCGCGTCTGGCAGATTATTCTTTAAAGAAGTGGAACAGGCCAAGAGGAGGACTCGTGTTAAGTCTCCCTCTTCTAACTCGGGGTGATCCCTCCTGAAATCTGACCACCTCCTATTAACTACCAGTGGATCGTCCCAATCATTAATGGGCCCCAACTCGTGGCTCCACACCGTGGCATCAGCACCAGATATGGGCCGTGAGTCGGTATGGTTACTAGTGATGTGACCATGCACATTACACCATAAAGAGGTGGTCACTACTGCTACGGTTGGCCCTTGTGTCTCCAAGGTATCCCATCCTTCACCGCCCTCCTGGGGATTATGCTGACTGCCTTCCTCTTACCAATCTGTCTCCCCCTTGTCCCCTTCTGTTGTCTCTGTTATGGCTCCCCGTGTTACTGCGGATACTAGAGCCTGTTGCTGCTCTAATTTACTTTTTAGCCACGCTATTTCTAGGTGGCACCGGGAGTGGTCTGCCTCCCTATATGGCTTCTTAATTGCTTCCCTTAATGCCCCCCTAACGTCTTCTACTTCCTGCTGGAGCCCCAGGTTTCCCAATTTATATTTCTTGAGTTCTAACCTCATTTTATTTGCTGCTGCGACTGCTGCTCCTGCATTTAAATTTGAGAGGCTTTGTTGCTGTAGCAACGAAGCTGCCTGCTCGGCTCCTCTTTCCAATTGTCTGATACTGTGGCCTAATCGATCGATTTCTTGTCTCAAATGCTAGATTTCTCCCTCCTTTAACTGCCTAACAAGCTGGATGCCATCTTCTTTCTGTTCTTTCATACTTTGAATCTCTTTTTCTTTTAGTTGAATCTCTTTGGCTTTTAGTTCTTTTAAATCTTGTATCTCTCCCTTTAAATCTCGAGTCTCTTTTGCATCCTGCCTCATTAATTCCTTATCTCTCCGAGCACAGTAATGTGCCCCGAATGCCAAGAGACCGTTTGCCTGTTTGGGCCTTAGTTTTCCCTCATCTACCCTCTCCTGGATAAATGCCACGAGCTCCCCAAAGGACGCATGTTGGCCCTTACAGATACATCGTGCCCGTAACTCTTGTAAGTCCCTTATGGACACCTTTTCATATATTTTTTCCTAGTAGGCTACAGCTACGTCTTTTGCTGGCTTTTTGTATGCCCCCGATCCCTTCATCCTGTGTCTTTTGAATTTACTTTTAAACTTCGCATCACAGGTTAGAATCGCAACTCCCGAAATTTCCAATTGTTTAAATGAATGATCTAAAGCTGTCTCGCCAGATCCCGGACGAGCCCCCAATTTTGTAAGCTTTTTATTTCGACTGGCATTATATTGACAGCAAGACCAATTCTTTTGAAACAATTTGGAATAAGTTTATTAAACACACAAACACATACAAGTTTATTAAACACACACACATGCACATCAAAACAATAGCCTACTGGTATTTATGGACTCTACTCGATTACAACACGGTTAGCTTTACACAGACTGGTACCTCCCTGAGTCAAGCAATGCACGCGGCCTTTTTCCTTGCTTCTTGGTCTGGTCTGTAGAGGGAGGGCTTCTTGTTCTTCCATGTGGTCGTCCAGAGAGAGAGAGAGCCTTTGGGTTCCTTGTTTTATATCTTTTTAAGTCCATTGTCTCTACTCTAAATTGCTAAGACCCCTTATTGGGTCTTAGATTCATGGCAGTTTTTGATTGGCTTTCCTTTGAACATGTGTCTGCCTGCAGTGGCTGGTGCCATTTCTTGCTTAAGTTAATTGTTTGTTGACACCTTTTAATGGCTCTTGAGTTTCGATGGTGAGTTTCGATGGTGTCTCTGTGGGGGGTTGTCCTGTTATGCAGGTTTCCTTTGTTAAGTTTCGCGCCATTGCCTTACCCAGGGGAGATCCATACACATCAAATTTATCTTTAGTACATACATCTTATATTAATAGTCTCGAGTCCATCACACATACAAAACATATATTTTTATTCTTACAGACGGGGTCCTCTTCCATAGCCTAGCACCCATTCTGTCAATAGCATACCCCTGATTGCTGTGAGCAATCCTTTAAGTGCCGTGCTGGTAAATCCTACAAATACAGCAGGATAGATTTTCCTGCTCATTGTGCCTGGGAAAGCTCAGTTCTGAGCTGTGCAGAAGAGAAAATGGGGCGGAGACCTTTTGCTTTAATCCTCCTCCCCCATAAAACTGCTCTGTGATTTCTTAGTAGGTGCAGGCCAGGTGTAAGTATGTCAGTGAATTGAGAGGGGGCATTGCAGGCCTTCCTGCCTTGCTTTCCTCTGAATGCATCCATGGGGTGCTCAAATGGAGGCGTGCTTCAAAAGGCTAGTGGTGAGGTTTGTGATTTATGGAGTCAGAAATGCAGTATCACTAAATTATTTCACCCCCAGCTTGATCTTTTGGCTTTTGGCCCAATGGCTGTTGCTCTCCAGCAGCAGCAGCAGCCAGAATGCCCTGATACCAGTAGCTAGGAGTGCAGCTGTAGGCTCTGAGGCCTGGACCTACTCTCCAAGAACCCCTGTTCTCATCACAAGGCCCTGCAAGGCCTGTGCCAGGAGGGCACTCAAGTCTTGCAAATAATACGGGCCAGGAAATGTGAGTGGACTCCTCCCTCTGCACGCGTGGAGAACTTGTCTGGCGTGGTGCCCTTGTCTAGTGCCTGGCACGGTGGCCATGAGAAAAATTAGCCCCAAGAGGTCCTTTGTAGTGAACTATGAAGAGTTAGAACAGTATTGCAGTTTAGTACGGCTTTCTGGATTTTTAAAATAATCGGTTGGTTTCAAGAGATACCGTTATTTTGCTGTTCTGAAATTACATATTGTTGCAGTCACACCTTCATGAAAAATGTTTGGCCGCCTTTTTTTATTGGGAGAAGAGCCAGCAGAGTCACTTTCATCGTAAATCTAATGGTATGTGCCAATCTGATTTTTATTATCCGGTCATTACGTACAGCAACTTTATAACTGCACTTGTGAAAGTTTCTTCTGTTCAGTCTTTCTAGCAAAGTTAGAATTCAAATATAGAATTTAGGAGGAATTTCTTTATACAGCGATTGGTGAGAATGTGAAACTTGTTGCCAGATGGAGTGGTTGAAGCAGATACTATTTATGCATTTAAGTGGAGGTTTAATGCATACATGAGGGAGAAAGGAATAGGGGATATGAGGGCAGGCTGGGAAGAGGTAATTAGAGTGAGAAGAGTATGAACGTCGGCATAGACCAATTGGGCCAAATGGCCTGTTTCTGTTCTGTAGATTCTATGTAGAAATTCATTCTGATCTTCACATGATTCTAATTTTGCTAGAACTGCCAAGCAGCATCTTCCTGAACATATACATGATGTAGCTACACAGAGCAACTAGTGGAAATCTTATCCCCACAGTGTTTATAAATAAATGAGGAAAGGTTTGCCAAATGTTTTCATGAGGATGGTGCTCCTTTATTTTAGAGCATCTGGGGCTATATTTTTGTCTTCACTACCTGGGTGGTAATCTGGTGGAGTGGATCTCCCACCCTTTACAGAACCTACCTGATTTTCATTCAATTTACCCCAATTTGAGGAAGCAATGGGCCAGAAATTCGGGTCGGAGGCTTCCCGCGGGTGCAAGCCCCCAACCTGCACTTACCTAGCTCGCCTGCCGTTGTGCTCTGGGCCCGCGTGGAATTCCGATCCTGGGCCTCCTCCAGCTGCCGGTGTGCAGTGCTTGCGTATCCCAGGGGCGCAGTTAGTTCGAAGCGTCCCCTGGGATCACATGGGCCATGGAGAGCAAATCGGAGCAGGGAATCTCCATTCATAGATTTGACAGGAAGACCTGTCAAATCTATGAATAGAGATCGGCCCCAAAACCTAACTAAAACTTCAAATAATTTTTTTTTTAAATCACATTTTTAAAATAACTATAAATTACATAAAATAACTATTTTAAACAATAATTTAAATTTTTGAAAAAATTAATTACAGTTTTTAACAGGGCTAAAAATAAACTTACCTTTCTTTAAAGTATTTAAAAATAATAAACCTGTGGAAAAAATGTTTTAATTTTAGTTAATTCACCACTTGCCTTGTTAAAAGCAGGCCTTGTGCCTGCTTTTTCCCCGCGCAGCTGCCAGGGACTTACCCTCACTCCAAAACCTGTAAAAAAAAAACGGAAGTTCGCTGCGTGCGCACTGCCTCTCCAGCGCACGCGGTTGACCCTCGAACCCCTTCTTTCACGAGACCGGAAGTTCCGGTTTCCCGTGCATGCGCAGTGCATGCGCGAAACCGGCACTTCCGGTGGCCCTACGGGTGAGTACACAGCGCGTACTCACCCGTGGGGACCCGAATTTCTGCCCCATATCTTAACATTAGTGCTCATATAGGAGTACAGCAATACTGTACAGCTCTGGACTTTCACCCCTTGTTGTCTTTCCTCCTCACCAAGTTTCTATATTGGCCTGGATTTTCCGGGGCCCATGACCGCGGACACTGTCGTAAGTGCCCCGCAAGTTCCGGGTTTCCACATGTGATGCGCATGCGCGAAAACCTGGAACTTGCAATCTGTCAAATTTCAGCTTAACAGATCGTACGAATGCGCAGGAAATGGACATTCGCTGGCACAGGGTTGGGCTATTTGCCCAACTACTGCCCAGCGTATGCCCACAAGACACTTACGCCTGGTAAAAGCAGGTGCATGGCCTTCTTTTACCAGTGTAAGGGTAAATACATTTTTTTAAATGATTTAAACATTCAAAAATTTTTAAAATTAGTTTTGGTTATTTTTGGCCCCTTTAAAAATGTTTACATTTATTTTTCAAAAAATAAATTTTTGTTTTAAATATTTAATTAAACTGTATTTTAATTAAGTTTGAACATGTGATGATTTATTTTTATTTCAGTGTTGTGAAAGTATGATTTTTAGGGGATTCCTATTATGCTTATGGGGATTCCGTACGTAAATGGAATCCCCATAAGCATAATAGGAATCCCCCTTTGTGATTGGTTGGCCTGGCCCACATGATCCCAGGGAGGCTTGTGAACCGCATGCGCCGCTGGGAATTGTGGGCCTTTACGCAGGCGTACGCCTGCAGTCCCAGGAGCGTGAGTCTTCGAAGATACGGAGACACCAGGTAGGTGCGGAGTTTTCTTGCGGTTCGGAGGCATTCGCCCGCGGGAAGCCTCCGACCGCAATTTCCAGCCCCTATCCTGCTTCCTAAGATTTGGTGAACAAAAACTACAATTCCCATGATGCTGTACCTCCTTTGAGACTACTACATCTGCCCAAGCAGAATTTTCAACTTTCTCAGAATAAATGCAGCACCACAGTTTATACTGGCCAGTGGATAATTTTGTGGTAGATTAATTTCACAAGGAAAATATCCATTCAAAAGACAGGAAAATGCATATTTTGTTATCAAATTGTATTTTTTTTTCCAGTAGATCATGCTCCTTGACTTCTTCCAGACCCCTAGAGGGGGGTTATACTAACTTTCCCATGGAAATGATGACACGTGTGATGGTATAGTTGCCTTGATTTTGACCCTCCCAGCCTCAAAACCTGTACATGCTCCTGATTATTTATAGCACATTCAAATATTTGAAACCACACAGGCTTCCTCTTCAGATGATAAAGTTGTTCTTTATTAAAGGACAGAGTACTCTTTCAAATTCCAAATGGGTTTTTTCAGTATCTGCAATGAACTGGAAATTCTACTCTACAAATTCCAAATTCTATTTATTAATCCCTTAGTTAAAATAAAACAATGAAGCATTCTTAGTTCTCAATAGGCCATAATATTAACTGAAAACTGGGGGAGAAATAAATAACATAACAGTTTTCTCCATGTAATTTGCTCATCTGTACCATAAGTTATTTGCATTTTGGTTCTGACAAATTACATTCTGCATTGGATTCAGGTCTGCAGTGTGCCTGTATAATTAGGGAGGGCGGGAAATTCGGTTACGCCCTCTTTGGCGGAAGTACCGCTCCGGCCGCTAAATTCGGCTTACCGCCCCGGAGAGGAAGTGGAGCGCTATCACAGGCGCTCCACTTCCTCTCAGGGCAGTGTTGGGGGCGCAAAGCGCTCGAACGCCGGAGCACTATGCGACCGCTCCACATAGCGCTAACGCGTTTCACCGTCCCTCCCCTTCTGTTAAAGGGGAGGGATGCTGCGAGCTCTGCAGGGCCTCCGATGACCCACACTAGGCCACCAGGGCGACGTGGTGCTGTGGCCGCAGCCCGGCACCGAGATGCGGAGCCGGGCTGCGCGATGGCGGCCACGTCAAGGGCCACCATGAAGGGCCGACCTGGAGGTCAGCTAAAAGAAGATAATGGCAGTGCGGGTCGCACCTCCCCTTTAAATACCACCTCGCGAGCAGAGGTCGGCCTGGTTCGTGACCCGCGAGGCTGGCGCTGAAATTGCCCGCGGCAGCCGCACGGGGCGCAGCTGAATTTCTGCAGCGGGGCGGTAAGGGGCTGCGGCGGGGCGCTAAGTGGTCGTGTCGCTCAGCAATGATGTCATCGCCGGTGGCGCAGCGGCCCGGGGGCCCCGGAGGCGCTAACGACAGGTGCAAAGGAGCCGAATTTTGCCCCCGAAATGTTTAAACTGTTCAAAGAAAGGACATCTAGATTCTGTGCCCACTTTCTCCCTGGCGATCGTGGCTATTAACTGTACAGTTTAAACCTGGGTTCCTTTATGAAGAACAGAAACTTAAAAATTAACCGAGATTGCTTTATTACCTAGTTTCTGTGGAATGGTATGAATGACTTGCACTTAAATAATGCCTTATCATCTGTCAAAAACATCCTAAAGTGCTTTATACAATGAATTACTTTTTAGAGTGCAGTGACTATTATGTGGCAGAAATTAGATGGGAGGTGGGTGTGGAGACTGAGACTGACACCCTGCCGGAGAGAGTGAGATAACAGCACTATCACAAGCTTGCTGTCTGCAGTGAATGTACTCAAAAGAGATGCGGCAGAATTTTTTTGCACACAGCAAGTTCTCACAGACAACTATGACCAATCAATTAGTCTGTTTTCTTGATGATGTTTGGTGAGGTCGGAATGGTGACAGGACAACTCTAGGTTATTCTTCAAAATAGTGCCATGGGATTCTATGATATTTTTCTGCATCATTGGAATAGGGAGAATGCCTTTGCTTAAAATCTCACCTTAAGGACAGCTTCCCCAACAATACAGCACTCCCTCAGTACTGCACTGGAATGCCAATCTAGAATATAGGGGTAACTTTATAAAATTGTGCTTCCAATGTGAAACCTCACCCTCCAGGAGCAGATAGCTGGAGTTCAGGCACATGGTCATATGCGCTCCCTGCTAAAGCTGAGAGTTACCCTTTATATTACTGGTCTGCATAAATGCAGTAAATTCTGGAGTAGAGATATGTGCCTGATAATTTGATCTCAGTTAGGATGAAGCAGGAGTGCTGCCAGCTGATACCAGGCTTCAGATTCCCATTCATATCCTGCCCTGAAGTCCCAGCCATGCCTAAGTTCCACCCTTTGCGTGGGCCACACACAGAGTCTGGTACAATATGTGCCACTATCTCCGCATTCCTCTCCATGAACTCTCCAATCTGGCTTAACCCAGACATCTCTTCATCCACCAGGATTTGGATTCTGGATTGATAAAAACCTTAAATGCTTAGCACCGGGTACAAGAGCTGGGGCAAAGTAGCCTCTTGAATCACTCATTTAGTTCCACCTTAATGGCAGCAATGTCTATAGCTACTCTCAGGTGTGACATTTCATATCTGACCATTGGGTCTAGGCATAATTATGATGATTCCTGATGGCAGTAGTAGTACCAGTTTACCAGGCCATGATTGAGCTATTTCCATGAGACTTGACTTTATATTTAATTCAATGTTCTTTTCTGTCTTTTTTTCCACAACTCTACACTATTACTGCTGCTTACCTGGAAAATATCAATTACAAATGAAAACAAATGACTACAAAGTTTGAGGTGAAGTTTTAACCCTTAATTAAAAAGAATAGTGAAAATATCTTGGGGGGAATTTTTCAGGGGGTCAGCGGGCGCGTTCAGTGGCGGGTCGGGTGGGAAAAACAATTGACAGTGGAACGGGACCCCAATGTCAACCCGCCGCCATGCGCCTTTCCCAAATGTTGGGTCTGTCAGCGCTGAACAGACCCAACACGCAGCGGCGGGGGAGGCAATTCAGGTCATTATGACAATGTTAACAGCCCATTAAGAAGTATTTTGAGCTCACCTTTACATTTTACGAGGTCGCCCACGGGGTCCACACTGCTCGGGGATCACGTCAGGTAAGCAGGTCGGGAGTTGAATGGCCATGGAATCATCTCATTACAGCTGCAAATGTGCTATAAAAGCTCCCATCTCACAGCTGTTCACTTTCCAAGCTCAGAAACTGTTGCTTACTGCATTTGGAAGACAGATTGAGCTTTGTGCAGGTTGCAAGTGTTTGGAGCAAACTCTCTATCCAGTGTCACCTCATTGGAACAACCTCTCTCACCATTGACAGATCGCTTCTGTCATCTCAAGTTCACCTGCCATCCATTACATCAGCTTCGGTGCCCTTGAAACTATCTCACCTTGGTCCTCAGAATCCCACCACGATCAGCCCCAACACGAGCAGCACCAACAACAACACCAACCTTCTCCGCAATCAACAGATGCTGCACAGGACAGAGGCATCAGCACCCGACCACATTGCTTCCCGGGACGCCAGGGATGGCCTCACCATGGCCAGAATTACTTCTTGACGCTGTACACACTGGCTGCCACATAATGTGCCAGGTTGGCACCACCCTGCACCAACACCATAAAACATCCCTACAATGACCAAGCCATTCGTTTCACACTCATGACCATTGCAGAGGTACCGTTATGTCTCATCATTCACTGCAACTCACTAAGCCACTTCCAAAGATGCACACAAATCTGTCCAAGAACGCAAAATGTTAAAAATAAAGATTTCAATGTTTGACAGCACATTACCAGAAACTTCACATGAACATTGGCTAAAACACACAAGCGCCTACCCTTGTGTGTTTTTAGTTGGTATGATTGCACTAGGATGAGGGTGAGTGTGAGGGGTGGAGAGTGAGATGGGTAAGTAATAATGTAGATAGAGAGGGATGGATGGAGGTGCAAGGTATGTTGGTTTGAGTAAGGATGTGCAGGTGTAGGGTAGGGAAGGCAGAGTGATGGGGTGGTGCTGAGTGGCACAGCAGGATGAGGTTTTGCAGTAATGTTTCGTGGTCTACTGAGATCATTGAAAGGTTTGCTCCACTGCAGCCTGGTCCTCCTGACGACACCCCTGCTTGTGTCCTCCTGTGCAATGTGCAACCAGGCTGCATTGATATCCTGGGGAGGTCTCTTCCACCCATTGGAAGGGAAGAGAACCTCCCTGTGTGCTGTGACTCCCTGCATAAGTATATGGAGGGAGTCATGGGAGAGCCTGGATGCAGCCGTGCCCCTCTGTGCAGTGCTTGTTAGTGTTTGCAGCACCTCAATGCTGTAGAACACTGACAGCACAACTGGCAAAGTAAATTTGCGCATTGTCCCTTTAAGGAAACCGGCTGATGATGCGTCATCAAATGATATCATCAGACCCTTTTCCTTCAATTAGCCGGCAAACGCGCTGGGCGGGCTTAACAATCCCAATCAGGGGAAAACCATTTTGGACAGTGGTCCAATTTAATTGTAGAAAATGTTTGCTCATCCAGAACTGTATGTCAGACAAGCAGTCTGACAATTTAGAGACCATGGAGGGGTCAAGAGAAGAGGTAGTGAGGTAGAGCTGAGTGTAATCAGCGTACATGTGGAAACTGACGCTGTGCTTTCGGATGATGTCGCCGAGGGGCAACATGCAGATGAGAAACAGGAGAGGGTCAAGGATAGATCCTTGGGGGACACCAGAGGTAATGATGCGGGAGCAGGAAGAGTAGCTGTTGCAGGTGATTCTCTGGCTACGATTAGATAGATAAGAATGGAACCAGGCGAGTGCAGTCCCACCCAGCTGGACGACGGTGGAGAGGCGTTGGAGAAGGATGGAGTGGTCAATCGTGTCAAAGGCTGCAGACAAGTCAAGAAGGACAAGGAGGGATAGTTTACCTTTGTCACAGTCACAAAGGACATTAATTGTGACTTTGATGAGAGCCGATTCGGTACTGTGACAGGGGCGGAAACCTGATTGGAGGGATTCAAACATGGAGTTGCGGAAAAAATGGGCATGGATTTGGGAGGCGACAACAGGTTCAAAGACTTTGGAGAGGAAAGGGAGGTTGGAGATGGGGCGGTAATTTGCAAGGACGGAGGGATCAAGGGTTGGTTTTTTGAGGAGAGGGGTGATGACAGCAGATTTGAGGGAGAGGGGGACAGTACCTGAGGAGAGAGAACCGTTAACAATGTCAGCTAACATAGAAACATAGAAAATAGGTACAGGAGTAGACCATTCGGTCCTTCGAGCCTGCACCGCCATTCAATGCGTTCATGGCTGAACATGCTACCTCAGTACCCCATTCCTGCTTTCTCGCCATACCCCTTGATCCCCTTAGTTGTGAGTGTTATATCTAACTCCCTTTTGAATATATTTAGCGAACTGGCCTCAACAACCTTCTGTGGAAGAGAATTCCATAGATTCACCACTCTCTGGGTGAAGAAGTTCCTCCTCAGCTCAGTCCTAAATGGCTTCCCCTTAATCCTTAGACTGTGACCCCTGGTTCTAGTTTTCCCTACCATTGGGAACATTCTGCCCGCATCTAATTTGTCTAAACCAGTCAGGATTTTAAATGTCTCTATAAGATCCCCCCTCATTCTTCTGAACTCCAGAGGATACAAGTTCAGTTGACCCAATCTTTCTTGATATGTCAGTCCGGCCATCCCAGGAATCAATCTAGTGAACCTTCGCTGCACTCCCTCAATAGCAAGAATGTCCTTCCTTAAGTTAGGAGACCAAAACTGCGCACAATACTCCAGGTGTGGCCTCACCAAGGCCCTGTACAACTGTAGCATCACCTCCCTACTCCTGTACTCAAATCCCCTTGCTATGAAGGCCATCATTCCGTTTGCTTTCTTGACTGCCTGCTGCACTTGCATTCCCACCTTCAGTGACTGATGTACCATGACGCCCAGGTCTCGTTGCACGTCCCCTTTCCCTAATCTGCCACCATTCAGGTAATAGTCCGCCTCTCTATTTTTACCACCAAAGTGGATAACCTCACATTTATCCACATTGTACTTCATCTGCCATACATTTGCCCATTCACCCAACCTGTCCAAGTCACTCTGTAGCCTCCTAGCATCCTCCTCATTGTTCACACTGCCTCCCAATTTAGTGTCATCCGCAAATTTGGAGATATTACATTTAATCCCTTCGTCCAAATCATTAATATATAATGTAAACAGCTGGGGTCCCAGCACCGAACCCTGCGGTACCCCGCTGGTCACTGCCTGCCATTCTGAAAAGTACCCATTTACTCCTACTCTTTGTTTCCTGTGTGCCAACCAGTTCTCAATCCACGTCAACACATTACCCCCAATCCCATGTGCTTTAACTTTGCTCACCAATCTCTTGTGTGGGACCTTGTCGAAGGCCTTCTGAAAGTCCAAATACACCACATCTACTGGTTCCCCCCTGTCCACCCTAACATGGGAGCCAGAAAAGTATGTTGGGTGGTCAGCAGTTTGGTGGGAATAGGGTCGAGGGAGCAGGAGGTTGGCCTCATGGACAAGATAAGTGCAGAGAGGTCATGATGGGAGATCGGAGAGAAACTGGAGAAAGATGTGAGTTCAGGGCTAGAGGAAATTTGGCTCAGTGGGTTAGGGGAAGGAAGGGAAGTGGCAAAGGCAGCTGAACGGATGGTCTCAATCTTAGAGACAAAGAAGTCCATAAGCTCCTCACACTTGTTATTGGAGGTGAGGATGGAGGAGACAGGGGAGAAGGGTTTAAGAAGATGGTTAGCAGTAGAGAATAAGAGCCGGGGTTTATCTTTGCATTCCAGAATGATTCTGGAATAGTGAGCAATTTTGGCAGACTCGGCCATGGAGATCCAAGGCAGCATGTCGGGCTCTGATTGAGGGGGAGGCAACGGAGGAGAAGTGGGAGCACTCTGAGCAGAGCCCCCACTTCCATGTCCCCTCTCACCATCATCCCTCTCATGGGCCTCCTGCACTTGCCTGCTAGCAAGGAGCTGGAGAGCACCTTGCTGCACATCAGTGGGGCAATGAACACCCAAGTCTACATAGGTATCCCTCCCAAAGATGAGGTCAATGAGCGTCTGCAAGCTGTTGTTCACAGCAAGCATGGATTCCTTTGGCTGGCGCATTTGCTGCTCCATGCAGGTGGTCGTCCTTTCCATGGAACAGCACATCATCACCATCACCTGCGACATGGTGCTGCACATGTTGGAGATGGACTACCCCATTCTCCCTACAATCATGCACATTGCGGCTGGAAAAGCTGCCAGAGCCTCGGGCATTTGTTGCTGCTCCTCCAAGATCAACCTCTTTGTCGATGGCCCCCGAGGTTCAGCATCTGCCTGCAGTTCAGCAGAGCTTGGAGCATCCTGAGGCCTCCGGTGAGGAGTCTCCACTGCTGTCCCTGTCGCCACCATCTGCTCTTGCTCACTGTGATGTGTAAGACACCAGGTGACAACACTACTCTATGTCTCGCAGGACCCCCCGACGTGCGCGTATCTGTGCTGGTGCTGGGTGTGCATGGGTCTGGTGACGGTGCACCCTCAGAGACTGGAGCTTCCTCTGAAGTGTCGTCTTCTTTTTCCGGCTGGACAGTGGCGGGGTGGGGGTACATGATGGACCTGCGGGAAAGTAAAGTGATGAATTAGAAGTCTTATGATAAGAATGTTTAATGTTACCATTATGCGCATCATGATATTTCACTGGCTGCTGACATCAAGTCATCATATGAGTGACTGTTGTATGCCAAGTGGCTGTATGAGATTTAATTCTGTCACCAGGTTGATGGGAGGTCCCCCTCTCCCCATCTCCCACCGCCAGCAGCTCTGCCACTCCACTTATTTGCAGTGCCTCCTCCTCTGCTGGAGTGAGGTTGGTGTAAAATGGAGGGCCACCTCCGGTTTGTTGCCTCTCCCTGCTGTTCTGGGCTCTCTTCTGCAAGGAGGGAAAGAGAACTTTGAGTGAGAGTGAAGGAATGAGTGTAAGGAATGGATGGGCTACGTCTGTAGAGGGTGACTATGAGGGAGTGGCGTGACATTGCCAAATGGTCTCCATCTGTGGAGTTACTTTCTATGATTGCATTAGGATGAGGGTGAGTGTCAGTGGTGGTTAGTCAGATGGGGATGTGAGTAGGTGCATAGACAGTGAGGGATGGGTGCACCTGGAAGGTAGGTTGGTGTGAGGAGTGACGTGCAGGAGTTGGCTTGGGAAGGCAGAGTGATGAGGTTGGGGTGACACGCACATCAGGATGTAGTTGAATGTGGCATTGCACTCACCTTTCCTGACCTCATGAGGTCATTAAATCTCTTCCTACACTGGATCCAGGAGCAGCTCACAACACCCCTGCTGCTCACTTCATGGATGATCTCCAGCCATGCCCTCTTTGTTTCACTAGCTGGCCTTTTCCTGCCGTCACCAGGGAAGAGGACGTCCATCCGTGATCTCATTCTCTGGAGCAGGATTTCCAGGAGGAATCAGAAAACCTGGGTGCAGCCTTCTGGCGCTGAGACTGCATCCTTGGATACAAATGCTTGCACCCTCACAGTCAAAGTATTGGATGTAACAGCGACAGACACCTCTCACAACCACCTCAGACCCTCCTACAACAACCTTCAACTCTGATGTGTGCAAGGTTCCTTTAAATAGACGAGCTGAAGGTGAGTCATCTGTGACGTCATCAGACCTGCTCCAATTAATTGGCCGGGAAGCCCGCATAACTGTCAATTGATCTAGTCAAGTTAAACACGCAGTGGAGAGCGCGCTGATGGAAAGTTCGTGATGGCATCCCGCTAGGCGGCCTCCCCTCACACCCGAACCCACTCACAGGTAAAAATTCAGCCCAGTGCCTCTGTCAAAAGCTGTCTTATTCTATAGAAAGTAATATGAATTAAATGAGTAGATATTTTGTGCCGTGTATTTTAGATTGCAGCACAGTGTTATGACATTATGCACAGCTTATTGTAAAGTACTTTGCTTACAGAAGGTTTGAAAGAATGTTTGAGAACTAAGTGGACTCTAATTGTCAGTTGTATATGGGAATAAAAACATTTTCAGCTTCCTCTTCCTTGGTTCTCCTTTTTTGATCCTGCTGTGCCAGTTCTTACTACCTTTGTGTTGCAAATGCAAGAGATTATTGGATCAAATTCAGGTAAAGTATTACACAAAACTCATTTGACACCTGTAATTTCCTTCAATGTCTGCCTGCATATATGGCAGCCTTTATAAATGGCAGGTGACTTTTTTCTATGGACATCCTCAGTTCTTAGCTTGATGCTTTAGTCATACAGCTTCTTCCAGATACGTGACCTTATGTTCATGGCCAGGATAAAAAAGCTAGAATAAAAATAAAAAGCCAGAATAAAAAGCTAATGTCAGTAATGGTGACAAAAAAACCCATCTGGTTCACTAATGTCCTTTAGGGAAGGAAATCTGCCTTCCTCACCTGGTCTGGCCTATATGTGACTTCAGACCCACAGCAATGTGGTTGACTCTTAACTGCCCCCTGAAATGGCCTAGCAAGCCACTCAGTTGTACCAACCCGCTACAAAGAAGTATACCCACTGTGGGAGTACCTTCACCTCACAGATGCAGCGGTTCAAGAAGGCAGCTCTCCACCACCTTCTCAAGGACAATTAGGGATAGGCAATAAATGCTGGCCTTCCCAGTGATGCCCACGTCCCATGAACAAATAAAAAAAAGGACAATGACATCTACCCCTGCTTGGCCTCTAGTTATTATTGAGTGTTTGCTCCATACTCTATAGAGCAGTATTCTTGCGCTTGAAAATGGCCTGTAAATGATGATTTATAATATCTGTGCCATTTCTCCACTTCCCTAGAAATTACAAACTTCAGTTCTGTATAAAACTGCAATGTTTTTTTACAAGGGCAAACTTGGCTCCTCCAAAAGAGTGTGGGATCCTTTTGGGATTCTCAAAGCAAAAGTGGGGATGGGTGCCTATAATTTCCCGATTTCCCATCTGTTCAGTCCACTCCTGGCTATTTACACTGAAGATGTGGCTGTTTAATAGTTAAGCAGCATTTTGCAGCTATTTTCAGAATGTAGACTCAGTTGCACATTAATTTTATATACCCGATAGCACTTGAGATCCCAGAAAGTGTACATTCTAGCATGCTTTGGTGAGACCACACCTGGAGTACTGTGCACAGTTTTGGTCTCTTTATCTGAGGAAGGATATACTTGTCTCAGAGGCGGTGCAATGATAGTTCACTAGATTGATTCCTGGGATGAGAGGGTTGTCCTATGAGGAGCAATTGAGTAGATTGGGGCTATACTCTCTGGAGTTTAGAAGAATGAGGGGTAGCCTCATTGAAACATGTATAATTCTGAGGGGGATTGACAGGGTAGATGCTGAGAGGTTGTTTCCCCTGGCTGGAGAGTCTAGAACTAGGAAGCATAGTCTCAGAATAAGGGGTCGGCCATTTAAGACTGAGATGAGGAGAGATTTCTTCACTCAAGGGGTTGTGGATCTTTGGAATTCTCTACCCCAAAGGGCTGAGGATTCTGAGTCATTGAGTTTACTCAAGGTTGAGATAGATAGATTTTTGGACTCTAGGGGAATCAAGGGATATGGAGATCAGGCGGGAAAGTGGAGTTGAGGTCGAAGATCAGACATGATCTTATTGAATGGTGGAACAGGCTCGAGGGGCCGAATGGCCTACTCCTGCTTCTATTTCTTATGTTCTTATGTGGGCTAAAAAATATATTTTAAATATTGAAGTTTCATTTAAGTCAATGCATTGAAAAAATATTCCTAACAGCTCTTGCAGAATTTCCATCCCCCGCCCTCCAAATTTTCACCACGTAAAAAATTGTACTCCTGACTGGATTTCGTTTTTGTTAAAGTTTGAAAATTCCTCGGAAATTTACAAAAAACAATTGGATATGAAGGGTCCTACAATTTACCAAGGTCAATTTTTCTCTCATCTGTTATAACAAACTGAGCCCATGGTAATCAGTTTTATGTTAGAGAGTCAAAGGTCAGAACCTGAAACACAACAGAGAACAGAAAATAACCCCAGGGATATAAAACTTTCAGGGCTGAAGCATCAGATGTGAGCCTTATGATTCCAACATCTAATCTGTGACTGACTCCAATCTGTGAAATCAAGATGAACCCCTTCTTTCCTTCATTCTGGGACAACCCCAAAAGTGACTATATGAAACCTGAAGTTTGATGAAAAAGAAGAAAACCATTCATTACTAAAACCAGTAATCAATCCTCTCCCCTTCCGGCAAAAAAACAGAAAGACTCTTAAATACTAAAATGGCGTTAAATAATTTCCCCTCCTCTTCGCGAACTTGACTTCTTTTTCCAAATACCCTTCAGTACTTCACACAACTGTCTATTCTTCACTAGTTAGTTCAGACAGAGGGGCCTCAATTTTCACAGGGGGCATGAAGGGTGTGGGGGAGCCCGATAGTGGGCGATGAACCCGGCAAGGCCGAGAACTTGGAGACTGTGCCGATCTTAATGGCAGGGCCTCATTCAAATAAATCTATACAGAGTCCCACCCGACAACCAGTCAAATTGTCTACCTGGCGGGGGGGAGGGAGTGTGCATCTAGCAGCAGGAGTCCGCAGCCAAGGACCGGTGTGAATGGTCCCCACCAGTCATTGTGGGGTGGAAAGAGGTGGTGTGGCGGGGGGGGGGGGGGGGGGGGGGGGGGGTGTGGGGGGGGAGGCAAAGCTTCCTTGTGAGGCCCGGAGGAGCATTCTTGGCCCAGAAGGAAACCTAAAATAAAACATTAAAACTTACCTTCTGGCCCTCTGCTGGCCCAGGATCCGGCTCCCAGCAGGTTTTGCCTGGCGGGGAGCCAACACTGTTTTCCCGCTCAGGCCTCAGGTTGAAATTGCAGATCGGATCTTGATGAAATCATCGGACCCAATCTGCAAATTTAAAACAGGACCCCACTTCCTTCCTGCGGCTGTCGTACACGCCAGCTCAAAAGATCAGGTTAATATTGGGACACGACGGGCTGGCAGCAGGATCGAAGGGATAAGTGACTGGCTTCATTTTAACTCCCTCCGCCTGGTTTCCAACAGGTGGGGGCAGTTAAAATCGGGTCCTGGATGTCAGCAGGCAATTTGATCATGCAGGAAATCTCAGCTGAGCCAAATTCTATCTTCACCTGATAACCCCACGTGCACTTCCAGCGGGGGTGATAGAATAGCAAATAGATACAGGAACCCCCTCCCTGATTCAAGGGGTCTGATGCCTGTTAAAAGGCCTGGACCATCACTTTGGCTGCAATCAGTTGACTCATCACAGACCATGGATCACAAATGTTCACAGCCTTAATCATCTGAGCCTTTGGGAGAATTCCTGAAAATGTAAATGTAAATTCAGATCGTATTTTCACTTTGACTTATCTTAGAACAAAACTTCAGTCAATTGGACGAGTAGCTCTTTGAATACAATATGATATGTTATGCTCAGAAAACAGAATTATAAAAGGCACTGCTATATCATAATAATGACCAAGGGACTAGACTTGTAGCCTGTAGGTGATTTATTATAATGTACTTATTTTGAATTCACTGATGCACCCCTGAATTTGACCTAATTCTAAACACTGTTGTCATGGATACATCTGTCTCCATAAAAATGGTGGTTCATATATGAAGGCAGTTAAATTTCCCTTTCTGCATCCATGTTAGCTTGCCCCAATGTTCCACTGTCAGTTTTCCTAATATCATGGTAGGCAGTGGCTGTAAATGAAGGCACAGCAGTAAAATAAGAGGTAATTTTGTAAGCTGATTTAACTTTATTTTTAAGGTTCATAACAGGCAGCACATGCGGTAGGGTGAGAGGTGGGGGAAGAGATTGATGGTGGTTTTATCTCAGAGTCTATTTGATCTGTTTACTGGTGGTATCGTTGTTGGATTTGTATTCAAGCCATTTTTAAAAATAACTTTAACTTTGGTTCTTCCATAGCATAGGTAATTTCAACTTAAGCTAAGAAGATAGGCAGGCAAGCATAAATATCTCCATGGCCTCTTCTGGTGCTGCTGTTAGGACAGCCAGTAGGTATTGCTGAAGTATGACTTGAAATGGAACCACTGCTAGTCTGCTCCCCTTCCCACCAGCTGGATCCCTCCACTCTACACTTTGCCAACCAACCCAGTCAGCATTGGTAACCTTCAAGTAAGCCAGAATTTTGCTTACCTCGGCGGGTCCGGTGCGGGCGGTGTCCATGGGGGATCGCGACCCTGCTGCTGGCTCCATCTCGCTGCTGAAAATGACTTTCCCTTAATAGGGCCTATTAAGCCCGCCCAGCGCGTTACCCGGCCCAATTAAATGGAGCGGGTCTGGTGACATCCTTCATGATGTGTTTTCAGCCAGGATCTTTAAAGGGGACCTCCTCCTCCTCCCACTCCAAGTTCTCCTCCAGCCGCGAGGAGTTGTCTTTAACCCTGGCACCGGGCAGGCAACACAACCTTCGGAACTCTTGGTCACGGCTGCAGAGAACAGTATCTATCCCCCTGACTATACTGTTCCCTACCAAAACTACATTCCCTTTCGCTTCCCCCGCTTGAATGGCCTCCTGCACCATGGTACCATGGTTAGCTTGCTCATCCATCTTGCAGTCTTTTCCCTCATCCACACAGACAGCAAGAACCTCATACCTGTTGGACATGGGCAAAGGCTGAGGCTCCTCCAGCACTGCACCTGGGGTCCCATTACCTGCCTGAGTTGCAGTCACGCCCTCCTGTCCCTGACCACTAACCAGACCTGTACCACTACCTAACCTAAGGGGTGTGACTGCCTCCTGGATCAAAGTGTCTAGGTATCTCTCCCCATCCCTGATGCCCCGCAATGTCTGCACCTCAGACTCCAGCTCGTATACTCTGAGCTGAAGTTCCTCAAGAAGCAGGCACTTATTGCAAACGTGGCTGTCCGGGGTCACAATGCTCTCCACAAGCTCCCACATGCTGCAGTTGCAGCTCACCACCTGCACTGCCATCCCTATATGACCTTGTTTTATTTAATTCAAATTAATTAAATTTGTAATTAGGTAATTTAGTTTACAGTGTAGCGTCTTGACTACTTACTTGATCTAGATTAAGTTATGGGTACTGAAATTAAATATCTACCTGTAACACAAAGCACTACAAGTAGTGCAGGCAAAAAGCAACAACTCCTTTCCCCTCTTCTCCGAATTCCCACTCTTTCCAAATTCTCAAATAAAACACTCTGTTTAAGTACACTCCGTTTTAATCCCGCTCTGTGCAGACCGCTCCTTGCACCTCCACCCATCCCTCTCAATCTACATTATCACATCCCCATTTCACGAGCCACCCCTCACACTCACCCTCATCCTAATGCAATTATACCAACTAACAGCACACAAGGGTAGCCACTTGGGTGTTTTATGTAAAGTTTCTGTTAATGTGATGTCAAACATAAAAATCTTTATTTTCAACACTTTCCAGTCTTGGACAGATTTGTGTGCACCTTTGGAAGTGGCTTAGTGAGTTGCAGTGAATGGTGAGACATAACGGTACCCACCGCAATGGTGGTGAGTCTGAAAGAAATGGCTTGGTCATTGTAGGGATGCTTTATGGTGTTGGTGTGGGGTGGTGCCAACCTGGCGCATCATGTGGCAGCCATATGGGTGTACAGCGTGAAGTTAAGTAAATCTGGCCATTATGAGGCCATCCCTGGCCTCCCTGTCGGCAATGTGCTTAGGTGCTGATGCCCTCTGTCTTGTGCAGCATCAGGTGATTGTGGAGAAGGTTGGTGTTGTTGTTGGTGCTACTGGTGTTGGGGCTCATCGTGGTCCAATTCTGAGGACCAAGGTGAGACAGTAAAAATGCCACCCATGTTGATGGAATAGATGACAGGTGAAGTACAGATGACAGATGCATCCTGTCAATGGTGAGAGAGTTCTTCCAATGAGGTGACACTGGATGGAGACTTTGCTGGAAACACTTGCAGCCTGCAGAATCTGTGCTGGAAATGGACTGAGCAACAGCTTCTGCCTGAGGAAAGTGATCATCTGTCAGGTGGGAGCTTTTATTGTACATTTGATGCTGTCAAGTAATCAGCTGGAGCAATGGCCATGGAACTCCCGCCTCAGGTTGATAGCCGTGCTTCCCGAGCAGCGTGGTTGCCGTGGCCATGCAGTTAAATTTAAATTTAAAAAGTAAGTTAAAAAAGCCTGAAACTAGCTGTAAATCATCTCAATTGAGTCGCCTGCCACTGCCGGTCGGGTCGGCTTCGCGATGACAGACGCGCCTGGAGGAAAGGCGCGCGGGGGGCGGGATGACAGCGGGTTCCCGACTGGATGTCAAAAATAACAACTTTCCCACCTGACCCGCCACCGATCGCGCCTGCTGCCACCCCGGAAAATTCCGGCCAGTATCTCTAACAATAAAAGACAGGTTACTGCTTCGGGTATAGACCCTTGAAGGCTGCATCTGAAATGTTAACCGGGTGGTGAAACTTGACTTGGGCGGAGGTTCAAAACAGGTGGAACCGCTTTTGCCACACATTATATGACATGCCTGAAGTCAATGGAACGGACTATCGGGCAGGGCGTATAGCAGGTGACCAATGTGATACCGCCTGCTTTTTGTCCCCACCCATGGCCATTTCACTCCCCATCTGTCTTTACTCTTTACTGATGCTGACAGACATGCTGTGTATTTCCAGCATTTTTGTTTACCTTTCAGATTTTGAACATTTATGGGGTTTTATCTTTTTATTGACAACTATCAAATCTGATGAAATATTTACATTTGAAATGCTAACATGCCTTTTCTCTTTATAAATGTTGATGGACTGGCAGTGTAATTCTTGAGAACTTGGAGGAAAGCTCCTTGATTGCTGTTGCCATCCTAGATCGTGGTTCCAAATCTGAATAGCATTTTGATAGATAAATGTAGGCCAATAAGGCCTCTGAAAGCTGAAAGCATACAGTGCTCAATACAGCATAATGTTTGCCCTGTATGCCAAATAAATCAATCATTGTTTTGATCGCTTGATCTGAATTGAAATTTATGACAAAGTTTGCTTACATGTACCTTAGGGTTGCCAACTCTGGTTAGACATTTTCCTGGAGATTTGATCACGTGAATTACAAGCATATTACACTCGATCTCATGACATCTGATCACATGACACTTGATCAACAACAATTTGCATTTATATAGTGCCTTCAACATAGAAACATAGAAGAATCATAGAAAAATAGGAGGAGGAGTAGGCCATTCGGCCCTTCGAGCCTGCTCTGCCATTCAATATGATCATGGCTGACCCTCTATCTCAATACCATATTCCTGCTCTCTCCCCATACCCCTTGATGCCTTTTGTGTCTAGAAATCTATCTATCTCTTTCTTAAATATATTCAGTGACTTGGCCTCCACAGCCTTCTGTGGTAGAAAATTCCACAGGTTCACCACCCTCTGAGTGAAGAAATTTCTCCTCCTCTCAGTCCTAAATGTCCTACCGTATCCTGAGACTGTGACCCCTCGTTCTGGACCCCCCAGCCAGGGGATACATCCTCCCTGCATCCAGTCTGTCTAGCCCTGTCAGAATTTTATACGTTAAATATGAGATCCCCTCTCATTCTTCTAAACTCTAGTGAATACAGGCCTAGTCGACCCAATCTCTCCTCATACGACAGTCCTACCATCCCAGGAATCAGTCTGGTGAATCTTCGCTGCACTCCCCCTATGGCAAGTATAACGTTTCTTAGGTAATGAGACCAAAACTGCACACAGTACTCTAGATGTGGTCTCACCAAGGCCCTGTACAACTGTAGTAAGACATCCTTGCTCCTGTACTCAAATCCTCTTGCAATGAAGGCCAACATACCATTTGCCTTCCTAACTGCTTGCTGCACCTGCATGTTTGCTTTCAGTGACTGGTGTACAAGGACACCCAGGTCCCTCTGTACATCAACATTTCCCAATCTATCACCATTTAAGTAATACTCTGCCTTTCTGTTTTTCCTACTGAAGTGGATAACTTCACATTTATCCACGTTATACTGCATCTGCCATGTATTTGCCCACTCACTCAACTTGTCTAAATCGCCTTGAAGCCTCTTTACATCCTCCTCACAACTCACAATCCCACCTAGTTTCGTGTCATCAGCAAACTTGGAAATATTATATTTGGTTCCCTCATCCAAATAATTGATATATATTGTGAATAGCTGGTGCCCAAGCACTGATCCCTGCGGTACCCCACTAGTCACCGCCTGCCACACCGAAAAAGACCCATTTATTCCTACTCTCTGTTTCCTGTCTGTTAACCAATTTTCAATCCATGCCAATATATTACGCCCAATCCCATGTGCTTTAATTTTGCACACTAACCTCTTATGTGGGACCTTATCAAAGGCCTTCTGAAAATCCAAATACACCACATCCACTGATTCTCCCATATCTATTTTACCAGTTACATCCTCAAAAAACTCCTGTAGGTTTGTCAAACACAATTTCCCTTTCATAAATCCATGTTGACTTTGTCTAATCCCGTTGATATTTTCTAAGTGTCCTGTAACTCAGTAAAACATACCAAGGTGCTTCACAGGAGCATAGTCAGACAAAAAATTGACACATAGCCAAAAAAGGAGGCATTGGGACAGATGGTCAAAAGCTTGGTCAAAAAAGATAGGTTTTAACGAGTGTCTTAAAGGAGGTGGAGAGGTTTATGGAGGGTGTTCCAGAGCTTAGGGCCGAGACAGCTGAAGGCATGGCTGAAAATTGTGGGGCGAAGGAAGTTGGGGGATGCACAAGAGGCCAGAATTGGAGGAACGCAGAGTTCCTGGCGGGTTGTAGGGCTTGAGGAGATTACAGAGATAGGGAGGCCATGGATGGATTTGAACACAAGGATGAGAATTTTAAGTTTGAGGCATTGGTGGACCGGGAGCAAATGCAGGTCAGTGAGCACAGGGGTGACAGGTTAATGGGATTTGGTGTGAGTTAGGATATGGCCAGCAGAGTTTTGGATGAGCTGAAGTTTATGGAGGGTGGAAGATGGGAGGCCGGCAAGGAGAGCATTGGAATAGTAGATTCTGGAGGTAACAAAGGCAGGATGAGGGCTTCATTAGCAGATGAGCTAAGACGGGGCAGAGACACGCGGTAATATGGAAGTGGAATTAGATGGTCTTAGTGACAGAGACGATATGGGGTCAGAGTGCAGCTCAGGGTCAAATAGGACAGCGAGGTTGCAAAGAGTCTGGTTCAGCAGAGACTGTAGCCAGGGAGGGAGATGGAACTGAGGGGAATGGAGTTTCTGGTGGGGGCCAAAGGCAATGGCTTTGGTCATCCCAATATTTTATTGGATCACGTGATATTTAAAAAAAAACATCTGCACCACTGGAATATCCAAATTTTGTTCACTTTGTCTAACAAAATACTCACAGTGGGGAAGAGTAGAATTGGAATGAACAGTTTCCACCACAGACCAGTCATAGGCTGGCTAGAAAGGAGATGAGGAGAGTTTCTCTATTGGAATTTGCAGGCACAGGGAATTCCTTGTGGTTGGAGCCGCCAGAGGCTTTTTAGACACATTCCCTTACTCCTGAACCATTCTGTGTATTACCGAATCTGAAATGAGATATCGGTGTCACCAGATGCTTTTTTTGCCTTTTGCTTCACTTTCTTTATTTAAGCCTCTTTTTTTGTTCTGATCACTGTGCAGCAGGAGACATTAGTTTGCATTAGTACACCGACAAAGAAAGATGAACCCATTTTATATCCATTAATTATTTTTAATAATTCTTCTTCTTAGGCAGTCCCTCGTAACCGAGGATGACTTGCTTCCACACTAAAAATGAGTTCTCAGGTGACTGATAAGTCCAATGCGGGACCTACAGTCTCTGTCACAGGTGGGGCAGACGGTGGTTGAAAGGGCGGGTGGGTGGGGTGCTTGGGTTGACGTGCGATCCTTCCGCTGTTTGCGCTTGGCTTCCGCTTGCTCCCGGCGAAGAGACTTGAGGTGTTCGGCGCCTTCCCGGATGATTCTCCTCCACTTTGTGCGGTCTTGGGCCAGGGATTCCCAGGTGTCGGTGGGGATGTTACACTTTTTCAAGGAGGCTTTGAGGGTGTCCTTGAAGCGTTTCCTCTGCCCACCTGGGCTCTCTTGCCGTGTCGGAGCTCCGAGTAGAGCGCTTGTTTTGGGAGTCTCATATCAGGCATGCGGACGATGTGGCCCGTCCATCGGAACTGATCAAGCGTGGTCAAAGCTTCGATGCTGGGGATGTTGGCCTGAGCGAGAACACTGATATTGGTGCGCCTATCCTGCCAATGGATTTGCAGGATCTTGCGGAGGCAGCGTTGATGGTACCTCTCCAGTGCTTTGAGGTGCCTGCTGTACATGGTCCATGTCTCTGAAGCATACAGGAGGGCGGGTATCACTACTGCTCTGTAGACCATGAGCTTGGTGCTGGGTTTGAGGTCCTGGTCTTCAAACACTCTCTTCCTCAGGCGACCAAAGGCTGCACTGGCACACTGAAGGCTGTGTTGGACTTCGTCATCGATGTCTGCCCTTGTTGACAGTAGGCTCCCGAGGTATGGAAATTGGTCCACGTTGTCCAAGGCCTCATCATGGATTTTGATAATCAGGGAGCAGTACTGTGTGGCGAGGGCAGGTTGGTAGAGGACCTTTGTCTCACGGATGTTTAGTGTAAGGCCCATGCTCTCGTACGCTTCGGTGAAGGTGTTGACGATGGTTTAACAATATGCACATGGTCTTCACTGTTTAAAAAAACTCAATATTACTCCCCAAGTGAAATATAATGGAGTGAAATAGTGAATGGCAGAGAACAGGTAGTTATTTATTTACCCTCTGGCTAAATGCAGTGCATGGCAATGTTTTTCCTTACCTTCAGACACTTCTGTAAGTTATACTTCGGTAAGAGTCAACAGTTTTCTTTTTAATCTGTCTTTCCTTCTGCAGCGTCCCATGGCCATGGCTGCTAAATAGATAACTTTTTAACAGCGCGATCTCTAAATTCTATCATTCTACGATCAGTGAAATGTTGGGACTGAGGTTTATGATCAAAAAGAATGAGACTTATTGCAAACCCATTTAAACATATGGGCCTCAAAATTTGGGGGCAAGGGGCACAAGGCACAATCCCTGCATCTGGGTGGTGAGGCCTGAGCACCCCTGTTATTGGGCTTCAGGCCTCATTTCAATGGAGCTGGCGAGCTGAGCAGAGCTGTCGGTGATATATGACTGAAGATCGGACCAGTGATCCTCAGGTAAGTGGGGAAGAGTGGGCAATCGTGCCTCGAGCTGGGGGCTGAGGGAGGGGGCAATCGGTGGTTGGTGGGGTGGGGGGCGGGGGGGAATTGGTGACCAAAGGGATGGGCAATCGTTGGCTGGGGCAGCAATCGTTTTCCGGTCAGGAGGTAGCTTTGGCCGGAGGAGGGAGGGGAGGATGAATAGTGGCTGGGTCGGGCGAATTGGTAGCAAGGTCGAGGTGATTGATACCCGGGTTGGGGGATCAGTAACTGGGTTGGGGGGGGGGGGGTGGTTGTGGGGGGGAGCGGTCTGCGTTCTTCTGATATGGGGTCTCCGGCCTTCCTGCGGTTAGTGCCACGTTGTATTCTGTGAGTTCAGTACGTGGCGAGTGAAGCGCTGGGGCATTCAAAAAGCAAAAAGTCTCGAATTACCCTAATTTGAATAAATCATTCTGCACTTAAAATGTTCCCGATGTGCGCTTCTGCCGCCAGCGTATCTGCCTAATCCAATATGGCGGGCACCACATTTCCGGCCGAAAATGTGCGTGTGCTTCCTGCCCGCCATATTGGGTGCATAGTAGGCTATTTAATGCTGGGCACTGTACGAATAAAATAGGTCACATTTTTTCAGCCAAAATAATACTAATCAAAGTGAAAAATAGTTGGCTAAGGAAGGTATGAAGAATCCTATGGGCCAAAGGAAAAGGACACATACTGAGAAAGAATGGTTACTGTCAGTTGTGTTGCCAACGTGCTGTGTTCCTTCCACTGTTCAATCATAATTTATACTAACGATTTAGACTTTGGAATCAAAGAAGCAATTTCAAAATTTGCGGATGGCACTAAATTGGGTCAATACTGAGGAGATCTGCAACAAATTACAAGAATACATGAATAAACTTGCAGAATGGGCATATAATTGGCAAATGAATTTCAACACAGATAAGTGGGAGGTATTACACTTTGGTAAGAACAATAAGGGGGCCACATATTACTTGGAAAATAAGAATCTAAATGGGGTAGAGGAGCAAAGGGATCTGGGAGTACAAATACACAGATCACTAAAAGTAGTGACGCAAGTTAAGAAGGCCATAAAAAGCAAACCAAGCACTAGGGTTTATTTTTAGAGGGATACAATTGAAAAATGGAGAAGTTATGCTAAACATGTAGCAAGCCTTGGATAGACCAGACTTGAAGCACTGTGTACAGTACTGCTCACCATATTATAAAAAGGATATAGAGGCACTGGAGAGGGTGCAAAAAAGATTTACAAGGATGATACCAGAAATGCGTGGTTATACCTATCAGGAAAGGATAAACAGGCTGGGTCTCTTTTCTCTTGAGGGGTGACCTAATAGAGGTCTTTAAAATTATGAAAGGTTTTGATAGAGTGGATAAAGAGAGACTGTTTCCACTTGTGGAGAAGAGCAAAACTAGAGGCCATCAATATAAGATAGTCACCAAGAAATCAAATGGGAAATTTAGAAGAAACTTCTTTACCCAGAGAGTGGTGAGAATGTGGAACTCGCTACCACAGGGAGTGGTTGAGGTGAATAGTATAGATGCATTTAAGGGAAGGCCAGATAAGCATATGGAGGAGAAGGGTATAGAGGGTCATGCTGATAGATTTAAATGAGAAAGAATGCCAAAGCCAGGGAAATACCAGGAGTGACATTGCATGAAATGTTATTTTAATAGCTGGTGCAGTGGTTAGATTTAATTTTTCTCCCGGGTCTCAAGCAGCAGTACCAGTTGATCAAACATCAATTCTGGGAGACTTCTGGGCAATCCGGGAGGGTTGGCAACCCACATTTACTTCCTTCCATAAACCATAGCAAGTGTGAGCTGTGTGCCAGGCAGCGTTCTGTACAGCTGGACGCAACAGCATGGGAGACTTTTGCTGGCGTCTGGACACAAATCTGATCCCAATCACTTTTTCAAAAGTCAAACTAACAGCCTCGCAGTACAGGGTGTGCATTAATGCTCTGCACTAAGAGCCCAGTAAACAAATTCACACCATTTAGCACATGGTGATCAAAACAGCTTTAAATTCAAAACAAACAGGATCAGCAGCTGTCACTTAAAGCAGGTAACAATGGCAAGGAAGTACAAGACTGTACACCACTTAAAAGAGCTTGCAATCTTTGATTTTGATGCTTTGATAATTTATTGCATTGTGATAATGAGCTTATCACTGCTCTTAATCAATCTGCTGTAACTGGAAACTCATTTTACAAGCTCTGCCTATCTCTTTTCATCCATGATTTCCATTTACCGCTGCTTGAGTACACTTCCCTTATGCTAATCCGTATAGCCAAGTGAAACTTTATCTTCACTATATATTTATACTACCTTTGTTTGTTGTCAAACTATCAATAACTTCAATGACAATTTAGCACTCATGTTATCAAGTCAAGTAGACAAGGCCAAGAAATCTCTTGTAATGTTACCTTACACCTAATGACAGTCCCATTATCCTATTGGTGGATAGCCTTGGTTCACTAAGAAATGTTTAACATGCATGTGTGTGTATAAAGGATAATGGACACCTGGCAGTAATTACTGGGGCAGTAATCTGATCAAGGAGTTCAAATGATGTCATACACTGTGAAAGGGAAGCTCAAGTGTTTTACAACTAACACCTGAATCCTGAGATGAGATGAGAGGAGAGGGCTGGGAACCTGGGACCCACCCCCTGCCAGTATTTACATGCAGTGGCTGGGAAATGATAGCCAGCAGTAGTCCTGGCGGAGACGGGGGAGGGAGATTGAGGTTGGGTGGCTTAGGTAGGCCTCACTGTCTCAGTTTGCCTCATTCTCTGCCGCTATCCTCCCCTATTTCAGGTGGGATCACAGGAGAGAATCCAGCTTTTTATCTCAAAGAAGGAGCAGTAAACAGTATTGTAGAATGTAAACCTTCACATAAGACAACAGACAGGTGTGGCAGAGAAAGCTTATTAGAGGAAAATAGAAAAGGTTTGAAAAAATGGATTTTAGCAGCTTATTTTTCATATGTAAACTTTTCAGGTACAAACACTAAACAAACACACTCATAACTGTGACTCACAGAAACCAACAGCTCAATTTAAATCTTTTCTTCCTTAATTCTGTATGTAACCAATTGTGAAAGAAAGTAACGTCTCTGTCACATTTCAGATTTTCAAACTATGTTGCCACATAGGGACCTTGGTGAAATATGTGACTATTGAGCTAAACCTAGCTCTCAAGGAGTTAAGTTCACAAGACAGCGGGGCTGACAAGTATAAATTAGGTTTCAGATGGGTTGACTGAACCAGGTGCTGTAGACAATGAAAGACAGTGTGACATTCCAATGATCATTCACACTCATTGCTACCATGTCAACTCTTCATTTAAACTCAGCAGGGGTCATTGCCACGTTAAGCTGGTGGCCTCTGTTCTTTAGATAGGGGAAGGGAATAGTAAGTTTGACTAAAAGCTGACACTGGAGTCAAACCTATTTGTGAGCTGTGAGCACAGAGCTGGGTGAGAGTTCAGTGAATCTGCTAAATGGAGTGGCTTTCTGAACAAGGTGACGATGAGAATTCGATGCGAGGGGGAGGAGGTGCTAAGTAATTTAAACCAAGGGGTAACAGTAAATAATTAAATATATAAATAATCAGAGTAATTAATTAGATCTAAGGGGATAAAATTAAAATTAACTAAGTAGAGGATGCCAACATTAAATTGCGTTGAATTGCATTAAATAAAAATCTGGTATACATAAATAATAAAAGCAGTAAGGAGATACTAAACTAAAAACATATATATAGCATAAGTCAATAGACTTTTAAGCAAAATGATGGGTCAGCTGAGACCCGTTGCCGACAATTCCTGTGCCATGTGGGAACTCGAAAATGCTTCGTGTGTCCTAGATAATCACGTGTGCAGGAAGTGCCTCCAGTTGCTTGAACTCAAGCTCAGGGTTTCTGAGGGTGAGCAGCGGCTGGATTCACTGCAGGGCATACGGAAGGCTGAGAATTTCCTGGAGCGCACGTTCCAGGAGGTGGTCACCCTGCAGCTACAGAAAGTTCAGGAGGATAGTAAGTAGGTGCCCATCTGGCAGGGTAGGAAGAGGTAGGCAGTGTAGGAATCCTCTGGGAGTGTGGCACTCTCAAACTCAGTGCTGAAAACGGGTGAGAGTGACAACACCGCGGGGGAGTGCAGTCTAGAGCACATCCATGGGGGGCAAATGACTGCACAGGGGCACAGCAAAGTGTAGAAATGCAGTGGACATAGGGGATTCGATAGTTAGGGGGACAGACAGGCATTTCTGCGATCGCCAACGGGAGTCTCGCATGTTGTGTTGCCTCCCTGGTGGCAAGGTAAAGGACATCACTGAATGAGTCCAGAACATTTTGCAGGGGGAAGTGGAACAGCCAGAAGTCAAGGTCCATGTTGGAACCAATGACGTAGGTAGGAAAAGGGTTGAGCTCCTACAGACAGAGTTTCAGGAACTAGGGAGGAAGTTAAAGAGCAGGACCTCAAATGTCTGGATTACTCCCAGTGCTACGTGCTAGTGAATATAAGAGCAGTAAGGTTAAACAGATTAATGCATGGCTGGAGAAATGGTGCAGAAGGGAGGGCTTCAGATTCCTGAGGCATTGGGATCAGTTCTGGAACATAAAGGACCTGTTCAAGGTGGATGGGTTACAACTCAACATAAGAACATAAGAAATAGGAGTAGGAGTAGACCATTTGACGCTTCGAGCCTGCTCCGCCATTCAATAAGATCATGGCTGATCTTCTACTTCATCTCCACTTTTCTGCACTATTCCCATATCCCTTGATTTGCTTAATATTCAAAAATCTATCGATCTCTGTCTTGAATATACCCAATGACTGAGCCTCCACAGCCCTCTGGGGTAGAGAATTCCAAAGATTCACCACCCTCTGAGTGAAGAAATTTCTCCTCATCTCAGTCCTAAATGGCCTACCCCTTATTCTGAGACTGTGACCCCTGGTTCTAGACTCCCCAGCCAGGGGAAACATCCTCCCTGCATCTACCCTGTCAAGCCCTGTAAGAATGTTGTATGTTTCAATGAGATCACCTCTCATTCTTCTAAACTCTAGAGAATATAGGCCTAGTCTACTCAATCTCTCCTCATAGAACAATGCCCCCATCCCAGGAACCAGTCTGGTGAACCTTCATTGCACTCCCTCTATGGCAAGTATATCCTTCCTTCGGTAAAGAGACCAAAACTGTACACAATACTCCAGGTGTGGTCTCACCAGGGCCCTATATAGAGAGCTGGGACCAATGTCTTCGCGGGAAGGTTAACTTGTGCTGTGGGGGAGGGTTGATACTAATTTGGCAGAGGGAGGGGCGCCAGGATGAAGCATTAGAGAGGAAATACAAGGTGCACAGAGGACTGGGAGAACAAACAGCTTTAGAATAAAGAGTTCAGAAATAGGAGGGATCAGACAGCGGGGAAAAGTGAGGCAGACTAAGATGGGTTTAGAGTCCATGGCTTTATCCACCACTTAAAGGGGAGGTTATTTGATGCAGAGTCATTGTCATTTCTGCAGAGTCGGAAGCAGGAAGTGTCAGTTAGAATATTGGATTCAATGTCAAATCAGGTACAGAAAGTGAAATAAAGAGAGGGAAAGAAAGATTGGTTTAAGAGAGAGAGATTAAAAGACAACAAAAAATGAAAAAAAATGTTTTTTAATTATTTTTAAATCCCCACACTAACTAAAATTGGTAGGAATGAGACTACACTTGTTAAAGCTAATTTTCAGTGCCAGCGTGGCTGTTTGTTGCGAATTAAAACTTACCACACCTTCAACCAGGTACTTACATTTGAATGGAAAAGTCCTAACTTTCTCTGGCGTGTTTAGTTTGTATATATCAGGTAAGTACAGCAACTTCACGCTGTTCAATGTATTTGAATGGCAAGTCTCTCAGCAAGATTCCATTATCGTGCAGCTTCCGCAGGAGCAGGGCATCTCAGACAGCAACTTCCTGGAAGATCTTTACTCTTTAATAACGGTGAGCGCTGATAGCCTCACCATTATTTCTACCGCAAAATTCGGTTCATTAATCCAGGACAAAATTAATTGGCACTTGGAAAAATTTAGGTTAATAAATAAAAGCCAGCAAGGATTTGTTAAAGGCAAATCGTGTTTGACTAACTTGATTGGCTTCTTTGATGAATTAACGGAAAGGGTGGATGAGAGCAGTGTGGTTCATGTTGTGTATATGGACTTTCAAAAGTCGTTTGATAAAGTACCTCATAATAGACCTGTGAGCAAAATTAAAGCTCGTGGAATTAAAGGTGCATTGGCTGGGGATGAAATAGTTCAGTTACATGGAGAGACTAGAGAAACTGGGATTGTTCTCCTTAGAGCAGAGAAGGTTAACCAGGGGGCATAGATTTAAAGTAATTGGTCGGAAGTTTAGAGGGGATTTGAGGAGAAATTTTTTCACCCAGAGGGTGGTGTGGGTCTGGAATTTACTGCCTGAGAGGATGGTAGAGGCAGAGACCTCATCACATTTAAAAAGTACTTGGATATGCACTTGAAGTGCCGTAACCTACAAAGCTACGGACCAAGTGCTGGAAAGTGGGATTAGGGTGGATAGCTCTTTGTCGGCCGGCACGGACAAGATGGGCCGAATGGCCTCCTTCTGTGCTGTAAATTGCTATGATTCTATGTTAAGGGGTGGTTAGAGGTGTTCAAAATCTTGAAGGGTTTTGATAGAGTAAATAAGGAGTAATCGTCTCTAATGGCAGAAAGGTCAGTAACCAGAGGACATAGATTTAAGCTAATTGGCAAAAGAACCAGAGGCGACATGAGGAAAAAAAATTATGTAGTGAGTTGTTCTATTTTTTTCATTCGTTCATGGGATGTGGGCATCACTGGCAAGGCCAGCATCTATTTCCCATCTCTAGTTGCCCTTGAGAAGGTTGTGGTGAGCTGCCTGCTTGAACCGCTGCAGTCCGTGTGGTGAAGGTACTCCCACAGTGCTGTTAGGGAGGGAGTTCCATGATTTTGACCCAGCGATGATGAAGGATCGGCAATATACTTCCAAGTCAGGATGGTGTGTGACTTGAAGGGGAACTTGGAGGTGGTGGTGTTCCCAAGCGCCTGCTGTCCTTGTCCTTCTAGGTGGTACAGGTCGTGGGTTTGGGAGGTGCTGCCAAAGAAGCCTTGGCGATTCCCTGCAGTGCATCTTATAGATGGTACACACTGCAGCCACGTTACGCCAGTGGTGGAGGGAGTGAATGTTTAAGGTGGTGGATGGGGTGCCAATCAAGTGGGCTGCTTTGTCCTGGATGGTGTCGAGCTTCTTGAGTGTTGTTGGAGCTGCACTCATCCAGGCAAGTGGAGAGTATTCCATCACACTCCTGACTTGTGCCTTGTAGATGGTGGAAAGGCTTTGGAGAGTCAGAACTTGCCGCAGAATACCCAGCCTCTGACCTGCTCTTGTTGCCACAGTATTTATGTGGCTGGTCCAGTTAAGTTTCTGGTCAATGGTGACCCCCAGGATATTGATGGTGGGGGATTTGGCGATGGTTATGCTGTTGAATGTTGAGGGGCGGTGGTTAGACGCTTGTTTGTTGCAGATAGTTATTGCCTGGCACTTGTGTGGCACGAATGTTACCTGCCACTTATCAGCCCAAGCCTGAATGCCGTCCAGGTCTTGCTGCATTTGAGCATGGACTGCTTCATTATCTGAGGAGTTGCAAATGGCACTGAACACTGTGCAGTCATCAGCGAACATCCCCATTTCTGACTTTATGATGGAGGGAAGGTCATTGATGAAGCAGCTGAAGAAGGTTGGGCCTAGGACACTGCCCTGAGGAACTCCCGCAGCGATGTCCTGGGGCTGTGATGATTGACATCCAACAACCGCAACCATCTTCCTTTGTGCTAGGTATGACTCAAGCCAGTGGAGAGTTTTCCCTCCAATTCCCATTGACTTCATTTTTACTAGGGCTCCTTGATGCCACACTCGGTCAAATGCTGCCTTGATGTCAAGGGCAGTCACTCTCACCTCACCTCTGGAATTCAGCTCTTTTGTCCATGTTTGGACCAAGGCTGTAATGAAGTCTGGAGCTGAATGGTCCTGGCAGAACCCAAACTGGGCATCAGTGAGCAAGTTATTGGTGAGTAAGTGCTGCTTGATAGCATTGTCGATGACACCTTCCATCACTTTGCTGATGATTGAGAGTAGACTGAAGGGATGGTAAATGGCCGGATTGGATTTGTTCTGCTTTTTGTGGACAGGACATACCTGGGCAGTTTTCCACATTGTCGGATAGATGCCAGTGTTGTAGCTGTACTGGAACAGCTTGGCTAGAGGCATGGCTAGTTCTGGAGCACAAGTCTTCAGCACGACAGCCGTGATGTTGTCGGGGCCCATAGCCTTTGCTGTATCCAGTGCGCTCACCCGTTTCTTGATATCACGTGGAGTGAATCAAATTGGCTGAAGACTGGCTTCTGTGATGGTGGGGACCTTAGGAGGAGGCTGATATGGATCATCCACTCGGCACTGCTGGCTGAAGATGGTTGCAAACGCTTCAGCCTTGTCTTTTGCACTCACCTGCTGGGCTCCACCATCATTGAGGATGGGGATATTCATGGAGCCTCCTCCCCCCGTTAGTTGTTTAATGGTCCACCACCATTCACGACTGGATGTGGCAGGACTGCAGAGCTTTGATCTGATCCGTTGATTGTAGAATCGCTTAGCTCTGTCTATAGCATGCTGCTTCTGCTTTTTAGCATGCATGTAGTCCTGTGTTGCAGCTTCCCAGGTTGGCAACGCATTTTTAGGTACGCCTGGTGCTGCTCCTGGCATGCTCTTCTACACTCCTTATTGAACCAGGGTTGGTCCCCTGGCTTGATGGTAATGGTAGAGTGAGTGATATGCCAGGCCATGAGGTTACAGATTGTGGTGGAATACAATTCTGCTGCTGCTGATGGCCTACAGCGCCTCATGGATGCCCAGTTTTGAGCTGCTAGATCTGTGCTGAATCTATCCCATTTAGCACGGTGGTAGTGCCACACAATACGATGGAGGGTGTCCTCAGTGTGAAGATGGGACTTCGTCTCCACAATGACCGTGCAGTGGTCACTGCTACCAATGCTCTCATGGACAGATGCATCTGCGACAGGTAGATTGGTGAGGACGTGGTCAAGTAGGTTTTTCCCCTCGTGCTGGTTATCTCACCACCTGTCGCAGGCCCAGACTGGCAGCTGTGTCCTTCAGGACTCGGCCAGCTTGGTCAGCAGTGGTGCTACCGAGCCACTCTTAGTGATGAACACTGAAGTACCCCACCCAGAGTACATTGTGTGCCCTTGCTACCCTCAGTGCTTCTTCCAAGTGGTGTTCAACATGGAGGAGTATTGATTCATCAGCTGAGGGAGGGCGGTAGGTGGTAATCAGCAGGGGGTTTGCTTGCCCAGGCTTGACCTGAAACCATGAGACTTCATGCAGTCTGGAGTCAATGTTGTGGACTCCCAGGGCCACTCCTTCCCGACTGTATACCACTGTACTGTCACCTGTTGTTGATCTGGAATGCACTGCCTGAAAGGGTGGTGGAAGCAGATTCAACAATAACATTCAAAAGGGAAATGGATAAATACTTGAAAAGGAAATAGTTGCAAGGCTATGGGGAAAGAGCAGTGGAGTGAGACTAATTCAATAGCTCTTTCAAAGAGCCGGCACAGGCATGATGGGCCAAATGGGTTCTTTTTGTGCTGTATCATTCTACGATTTTATGCTTTCTAAAATACAGAGAGAGCTGAAAAAGCTGAAACTAATCAGGCAACAAAGGTTTATGAGAAGGATGGAATACCAGAGATAATAATTAGAAAATTAGATTTAATCAAGGAATACAGCACATTAAAGAGGGATAGCATCGCATATTCATTGCTTTTATATTATTACACAAAGGCAAGTTGTATTTATGAAAATAGTGAAACAGATTGGAACTGTTCTCAGCTGAAGGGATACAAATCAACTTATTGATTCATATCAAGTTTTGTGTCATTGAGGGCTGAATTTTTACCTTTGAGTCTCGATGGCAGCGGGGGTGCTGGGGATTGTGTCGGGAACCCAGATGTGGAGAGGCGCGTTTTGCAGTGGCTTTTTAATGAAACCACTGCAATTGAATCAGACTTCCAGGTTTCCCGAACAATTAACTGGAGTGGGTCCGATGACCTCATGGATGGCTCGACTTCAGCTGAGCTATTTAAAGGAGCAATGCACAGATGCCAGTTGAAGGCTGGTGGAGGTGGAAGAGAGGTTGTTGAAGTGGAGTTGGTTCTGTTAGAAAAAGTTGATAAAGCTCTAACCTGAAATATGCAGGCTCAAAGACAGAAAGCAGCCCCGAAATTTAGTGATGCCTCCTTGGAAATATTATTCCATGGAGTCAGGGCTGGCAGGGACATCCTGTTCCCTGCTGATAGGAGGAAGAGGCCAGCGGCACTGACAAAAATATGCATGGCTGGAGATAGCAGAACTGAGCAGCAGGAGTGTTGTTCAAAGGACATGTATCCAGTGTCGAAAACGCTTTAACAACCTCATGAGGTCAGGAAAGGTGAGTACAATGCCACATTGCCCTACATCCTGATGTACGTGTCACCCCAACCCCATCACTCTACCTTCCCAAGTCTACTCCTGCACATCACTCCTCACACCAACCTACCTTGCAGGTGCACCCATCCCTCTCTATGCACCTACTCACATCCCCATCTGACCATCCACCACTGACACTCACCCTCATCTTAATGTAATGTTACACCTCTCCCTCATAGTCACTCTCAACAGATGTTGCCCATCCATCCCTTCCACGCATTCCATGACTCACTCAAAGGTCTCTTGTTTCCCTCCTTGCAGGAGAAGAGAGCGCAGAACACCTGGGAGCGGCAGCGAACACCAGTCATGACACCGCTCACTTCATCAGAGGAGGAGGCGCTGGAGCTGAGCCGCGTTGCGGAGCTGCTGGTGGTGGGAGTTGGAGAGAGGGGGATCTCCCAGCTACCTGGTGACAGAATTAAAGATCATACAGCACAGGGCATACAACAATCACTCATGTTGACTTGATGTCAGCAGCCAGTGAAATATGATCATGTGCATAATGGCAACTTAAACCATTCTTATCATAACAGTTTTAATTCATGTCTTTACTCTCCCACAGGCCCATCAAGTGCTCTCCCCACTGTCCAACCAGAGGAGGAAGACGACTCCTCCGAGGAGGTCATGGAGTCTGAGGGTGCACCGGCACATGACCCATGCACACCAAACACCAACGCAGATACACACACGTCGGTGGGTATGGTAAGTGAAAGAAAGAAAGAATTGCATTTATATCGCGCCTTTGATGACCACCGGACATCCCAAAGCACTTTACAGTCAATGAAGTACTTTTTGAAGTGTAGTTACTGTTGTAATGTAGGAAACGTGGCAGCCAATTTGCACGCAGCAAGCTCCCACAAACAGCTCTGTGATAATGACCAGTTAATCTGTTTTAGATGTTGATTGAGGGATAAATATTGGCTAGGACACCAAGGATAACTCCCCTGCTCTTCTTTGAAATAGTGCCATAGGATCTTTTACGTCCACCTGAGAGAGCAGACAGGGCCTCTGTTTTAATGTCTCATCTAAAAGACGATACCTCCGACAGTGCAGAACTCCCACAGATCTACACTGGAGTGTCAGCCTAGATTTTTGTGCTCAGGTCTCTGGGGTGGGACTTGAACCCACAACCTTCAGACTTTGAGGCGAAAGTGCTACCAACTAAGCCACAGCTGACACTGTGAGAAAGTAATGTTGTCACCTGGTGTCTCACATATCACATGTGAGCAAGAGCTGATGGTGGAGACAGGGACAGCAGTGGAGAGTCCTCGTTGGAGGATGCAGGACGCTCCAAGCAGTGCTCAGCTGGATGAAGGCGCTGAATCTCGGCGGCTGTCGACAAAGTGGATGATTCTTGAGGAGCAACAGAATCTGCGGGAGGTTCTGCCAGCTTTTCCAGCGCGATGTGTTCTATTGTAGGGAGAATGGAGAAGTCCATCTTCAGCATGACTGGCATGATGTCGCAGGCCATGGCTATGATGTGTACATCATGGAAAGGGTGGCCACCTGCATGGAGCATCAAATGCAGCATTCAAACGAGTGCATGCTTGCTGTGAACAACAGCTTTCAGACTCTGAATGCAGCCATATCTAGGATGGATAGAAACCTAGGCCGGAATTTTCATCTTTGAGTTGGGTCGGGTGCATGCGGGCCGCATAGTGGGTTTGGAACGCGATGTTCTGAGCAGCGCATTGGTCAGAGTGACTTTAACTTAATGGCCCCAATTGAAAGACTCATGCGCGTTTCCCAGCCCTATTAAATGGAGCGGGTCTGATGACGTCATCGATGACTCGTTTCCAGCACCGATATTTAAAGCAGCCTTGCACGCAACTCATTTGAAGGTTGCTGGAGGAGGGTGGAACCTGATAAAGAAACGCCACAGTACTCTTATAAAGTTGCAAGGATGGATAGCCAAAGGCAGAGGGCTGCACCACGATTTTCAGACTCATCGCTGCATACTCTGGTGGAGGCTGTCAGAGCACGCAGGGAAGTCCTCTTCCCTTCTGACAGGCAAAGGAGACCTTCACAAGAAACAAAGAGAGCCTGGCTGGATATAGCTGAGGAGGTCAGCAGCAGGAATGTGGTGAGGAGGATCTGGATACAGTGCAGGAAATGCTTCAATGATCTCATGAGGTCAGGAAAGGTGAGTGCAATGCCACACCCACCCTGATCCTGATGTGCCTGTCACCACATCCCCATCACTCTGCCTTCCCAAGCCTACTCCTGCATATCAGTCCTCACACCAACATACCTTGCACACCCACCCATCCCTCTCTCTCTATGTACATACTCACATCCCCATCTGACTAACCACCCCCACACTCGCCCTCATCCTAATGCAATCATAGCAAGTAACACCACAGAAGGAGGCCATTTGGCAATGTCACTCCACTCCCTCATAGTCACGCTCTACAGATGTAACCCATCCATTCCTTGCACTCATTCCATCACTCTAACTCAAACTTCTCTTCTTTCCCTCCTTGCAGGAGAAGAGAGCCCACAACAATAGGCAGAGGCAAAGATCTGGAGGAGGCCCTCCAGTCTTCACTCATTTGACTCCAGCAGAGGAGGAGGCCCTGGAGATCTCAGGAGTTGCAGAGCTGCTGGCAGTGGGAGACTGAGAGAGGGGGACCTCCCAGCAACCTGGTGACAGAATTACATCTCATACAACCACATGGCATACAACAGTCTGACAATATGGTGATTGATGTCAGCAGCCAGTGAAATGTTATCATGTGCATGGCAACGTTACCCATTCTTATTATAACACTTCTAATTCATCTCTTTACTCTCCCACAGGTCCATCAACTGTCACCCCCCAACTGTTCAGCCGGAGGAGGAAGCCGACTCCTCAGGGGAAGCTCCAGTCTCTGAGGGTGCAACGTCAGCAGACCCAAGCGCAGCCAGCACCAGCACAGATACGCACACCTCAATGGGTCCTTTGCGCCATAGAGTAGAGTTGTCACCTGGTATCTCACAATTCACAAGTGAGCAAGAGCAGGTGGTGTTGACAGCGACAGCAGTGGAGACTCCTTGCTGGAGGGCGCAGGATGCTCCAAGCTCTGCTGAGCTGCATGCAGACGCTGAACCTCGGGGGCCATCGAGAAAGAGGGTGATCTTGGAGGGGTAGCAACAATTGCAGGAGGCTCTGGCATATTTTGCAGCCGCAATGTCTGCAAATATTCAGAGAATGGAGGAGACCATCTCCAACATGAGCACCACCATGTCGCAGGCGGTGGCGATGATGTGCTCTTCCATGGAAAGGATGGCCACCTGCATGGAGCATCAAATGCGCCACTCACATGAGCACATGCTAGCTGTGGACAACAGATGGCAGGCGCTCATAGACCTCCTCTCAACAAGGGATGTAAACATTGACTTGGGCGTTCATCACCCCACTGCTGTGTAGCAAGGTGCTCGCCAGCTCCTTGCTAGCAGGGAAGTGCGAGTGGACCATGAGAGGGATGATGGTGACAGGGGACATGGAAGTGGGGGCTTTTCTCAAAGCGCTCCTACTTCTGCCCCATTGCCTCCCCCTCAGTCAGAGCCCCACATGCTTCCTCGGATCCCGATGGCCAAGCCTGTCCCTGCACAGTTGCAGGAGGAGCAGACTTTGGCGGGGCCATCACAGGCTCCAAAACCCAGAGGACGTCCGCCAAAAGTGTCTGACCAGTCGCAGCAGGTTAAATGAGCAGCCTGCCTCTATGCCTGCTGAAGCCACAGGGGTTGCACCTCATAGAAGCACTCAGAAAAGAAAAATGAAACATAAGTAGATGTGCAAGAGTATGCACATGGGTGTATCAAAAAATGTTATTGGTAAGTTTCAGTTATTTTGACGACACATATACATGTTTTTCCTTGCACCACTTTCGGGTCTTCTCCATTTTTGTCTCAAACCTTGGAAGTGGCGTTGTCACTTGGAGTGAATGGTGAGACATTACTTAATGTTGAGCATTGGGGCTCTGGGTGAGAGGAATGGAATGGTCATTGTAGGGATGCTCTATGGTCTTGTTGGGGGATGGGGAAGTTAGTACAGCATGTGGCAGGCATATGGCTGCATTGGAGCAAGTTCATTAAATCTGGCCATGATAAGGCCATCCCGGGCAGCAATTTGCGCCATTGCTGGTGCCATCTCCACCTCAGGTTCCTCCTCCTCCTCCTCCTCATCTTCCACCTGCTCCTCTGAAGAGCTGTGCGCCTTGCTCCTCCTGCAGCTCCAATCCTTGTTGCTGCGCTTTGTTGTGCAGAGCGCAGCATACGACGATAATTCTGGAGACCCTGGCTGGTGCGTACTGAAGGGCTCCTCCAGATCTGTCAAGGCATCTGAAGCGCAGCTTCATCATGCCTATGCTTGCTCTAGGACACATCTGGTGGACATATGGCTCTCATTATAATGCACCTCGGCCTCAGTATTTGGTGTCCTCAAAGGTGTCATGAGCCATGTCTTCAGTGGATAGCCCTTGTCTCCAAGCAGCCAGCCAGAAAGTCTGTTTAGAGGAGCGAAGAGCTGAGGGAGGGTGAACTGGCGAGCATGAAAGAGTCATGACATCTGCCAGGGAATCTGGCGCTCACAGGCATGATGATCTTTTTATGGTTGCAGATGAGCTGCACATTGAGGGAGTGGAAGCCCTTGTGGTTCACAAACACTCCTGGGTGATGATGGGGTGCCTTCATGGTCACATGTGTGCAGTCGATGACGACCTGCACCTGTGGGAAGTCAGCCAGAGCCGCAAAGCTGAGCACCTGCTCAGTAACACTGGCCTCATCAGTGGCAAAGTTGATATAAGTGGCTGACTTGTGAAACATGGCATTGGTCACCTGGGTGATGCGTTTGTGGGCGGCCGACTGCGAGATCATGCAAGTGTCTGCTGCAGATCCCTGGAAGGACCCTAGGCGAAGAAGTTGAGGGCAGTGGTGACTTTGACAGCCACTGGTAAAGAGTGTCCACCAGGACCTCTGGGCAGCAGGTCTAGTTCCAGCAAGTTGCAAATGTCTGCGATGACCTGGCGCAATAGCCTAAGCCTCCTGAAGCACTGCTGCTCAGTTATGTTGAGGAAGCTCATCCTCTGCCTGTATACCCTGTGTTGGGGGTATCGCCTCCGGCACGCTGCAGCCCCGTGGTGCCCCCTCTCTCCTGTGGAGCATCAGGTTGTTGAGGAGAAGGCTGCTGTTGCGGTTGCTGCTGTTGCTGCTGGTGTGGCTGGTGTTGTTGGTAGTGGGGCTCATCTTGGTCCGAGTCTGAGGACCAAGTTGAGACAGTATAAGTGGCACCCATGCTGATGTAGTAGATGGCGGGTAAAGTGGAGATCAGAGGCCCAATCCCTCAATGTTGTGCTAGTAAGTAGCAATGTGGTGAGAGTGGCTTCCGAGGTTTAAAAAATGACCTGCAAACTGCTGACAACTAAATCTGTGGACAAAATGGAGTGAGCAAGAACCTTTCCATGAGGCAAGTAATGAGGTGTAATCTTGCAGTATTTATGTGCTTTTCCCAGCTGTCAATGGATGAACTCATCAATGGCCACTGAGCTTCTGCCTCCCCTTCACAGGCGAGGTACCCGACCTCCGTGAATCCTGTGCTCCTGGAGTTAAATCAAAAGCTGGCATTAAAATCACTCTTAAGGGTCTCTCATCAAGGACTTAATGATTTCAATGAGGTCTCCTGCCTCTGCCGATTGGGTCCATGCCGCGCCTTCAAAGCCGCCTTGGTTAAATGCGCGAGGTGGTAGGATGATGGTGGGATGACGGCGGGTTCCCGACGCACTCACTATTTCCGGCATTTTTACTGCCGACCCACCCTCAAACCCGCATGCTCAGCAACGGGGAAATTCCGGCCCTAGACTTGGCCTTTCATCGTCCCACTGACGTGTAGCAATGTGCTCTCCAGCTCCTTGCTGGAAGGGAAGTGCGGGTGGGCCATGAAAGGGATGATGGTGAGAGGGGACATGGAAGTGGGGAATCTCCCCCATTTCCCCTCCCCAGCCCCAGTCAGAGCCCCACATACTGCCTTGTCCCGATGGCCGAGTCTGCCCCTGCACAGGTGCGGGAGGAGCAGTCTTTACTGGGGTCCTCACAGGCTCCAAAACCCAGAGGACATCCGCCAAAAGTATCTAAGCAGTCAGAGCAGGGAGGTGAGCAGCCTGCCTCTACCTCTGCTGAAGCCACAGGGGTTGCACGCTGTTTGAGTTCAGGAAGAGGAAGATGAAACAATTGTAGATGCACAAGGGTATGTTATAAAATGTTAGATCGTTAAGTTTCTGTTTACTTTTTGAGCCAAATAAAATTATTTATTTGCACCACTTCCCCATCTTGTCCATTTTTGCCTGCTACCTGGCAAGTGACCTTGTCAGTTGAAGTGAATGGTAAGACATTACTTAACCTCGAGCAATGGGTGTGTGTGACAGGAATGGTTTGGTCATTTTAGGATTGCTTTGTGGTGGTTGGGGGTGGGAAGTTGGTTCAGCATCTGGGTGCAACCTAACTCTATCGTGCCATTATGAGGCCATCCTGGGCCTCCCGGGCAGCAATGTTTGTCGCTGCTGGTTCCATATTCACTTCAGGTTCCTCCTCCTCCTCCTCGTGTTCCCCCAGCTCCTCCTCTACCTCCGAAGAGGCTGTGCACTCTGCCCTCTGCTCCTCCTGCAGCTCCAATCCTCGCTGCTGTGCTGTGTTGTGCAGAGCGCAGCCGATCACAATCATTCTGGAGACCCTGGCTGGTACGTATTGAAGGGATTCTCCAGATCTGTCCAGGCATCTTAAGTGTATCCTCAGCATCCCGATTGCTTGCTCTATTACACATCTCATTGTCATTTGGCTTTGATTGTAGCACTCTTCAGCTTCATTGCTTGGCCTCCTCAAGGGTGCCACCAGCCACACCTTCATTAGTTACCCCTTGTCTCCAAGCAGCCAGCCGGTATGTCTGGTGGGAGGTGCGAAGAGCTGAGGGAGTGTGGACTGGCGCAGGATGAATGTATCCTGACAGCTCCCTGGGAATCTGGCACACATGCATGATATTGGCCCAAAAATTAGTGCACTGCGTACTCTCGCGTATTCTGTCTCCAATTGCCGGTTTTCTGCATGCACTGCACATGCGCTGAAAACCGGCACTTGGTGAGTGGAAAAGGGGGCAGGTCCTAGGTGAACCGCGTGCGCGCTACAGGCTGCGCGCATGCAGTGCACTTAGTGGTTTCAACGCGCAGGTAAGTACGGAAGATTCTACACATAAAAAAAGGAGGAGTAAGACCCACTTTTAACAAGGTAAGTAGTGAATTAAGTATTATTTTGAAATTTTTTTAACAGGTATATCTTTTTTAGAGACTTTAAAGACAGGTAAGTTTATTTTTATAACTTTTTAAAAGATTTTAAATTTTTTCAAAAATTTAATTTTTTATTTAAAATGGTTAATTTATTTAACTATACTTATTTTATTAATGTGATGGTTTTTAAAAAAATTTAATTGAGGTTTAGCGGTTCTTTTGGGGGGCTATAGTATTCATAGCTTTCACAGCACTTATGTGAAAGTTATGAATGGAAGATGGTGTGCTGCCATTGGCTCTAACTGAGTCACGTGATCCCACAGCTCACACGAATTAACAACGCCTGTGGGATACGCAAGCCCAGCACAGCAGCTGTCCAGAACATCAAGTTCGTGCGAGCTGGAACTGAAAAAGCCAACGCGCAGTGCGAGATCGCGGGGAGGCCTTACCCTTGCACGAAGGCTTCCTCACGAATTTTTGGGCCAATATTTTTCTGGTTGCAGATGAGCTGCACATTGATGGAGTAGAAACCCTTACGGTTAATGAACACTCCTGGGTGATCTGGGGGTGTCTTAATGGCCACATGTGTGCAGTCGATGACGCCCTGCACCTGTGGGAAGCCAGCCAGAGCCGCAAAGCCGAGCGCCTGCTCAGTAACACTGGCTTCATCAGTGGCAAAATTGACATAATTGGCTGACTTGTCAAACATGGCATCAGTCACCTGGGTGATGCATCTGTGGGCGGTCGACTGCGAGATCCTGTAAATGTCTGCTGCAGATCCCTGGAAGGAGCCTGAGGCGAAGAAGTTGAGGGCGGTGGTGACTTTGACAGCCGGTAAGGTAAGGCGTGTCCACCAGGTCCACTTGGCAGCAGGTCTTGCTCCAGCAGGCTACAAATGTCTGCAATGACCTGACACGATAGCGTGAGCCTCCTGAAGCACTGCTGTTCAGTCATGTCCAGGAAGCTGATCCTCTGCCTGTATACCCTGTGTTGGGGATATCGCCTCCTGCGAGGTGCACCCCTGTGCTCATCCCCTCTCTCCTGTGGAGCAGCAGGTCGGTGAGGAGAAGGCTGCTGTTGTGGTTGCTCCTGCTGGTGTTGCTGGTGCTGGGGCTCATCTTAGTTCTCATCTGAGGTCCAAGGTGAAACAGCATAAGCGGCACCCATGCTGATCTGATATGTGATGAACATAAAGTGGAGATCAGAGGCACATCCTCCAATGTAGTGAGAGTGCTTTCCAAAGTTGTAGAAATTATCTTCAAACTCCTGAAAGCAAACTCTCAGCACAAGTGATGTCAGCAAGAGCCTTTCCCTTAGGCAAGGAAGCAGGTGCGAGGTGGGAGTATTTATGTGATTTTTTTTTAAACCGTCATTTGTTCAGCACCCACAATTGCCATTGTGCTTTCATCTTACTTTCATTGGCGAGGTTCAGCAAGCCTGGGAATCCTGTGGACAGCCAGTAAAAGCTGCAACATCAGGTCAAAAAGGCTGTTAATAGCCTCTTTGTGATCTCTAAACTGCTTTAATTAGGTCACCCGCCTTTCCTGAGCGGATCTCTTGTGTGCTGACTAACGTGCCTGAGTTAAAGGCGGAAGCCAATGGGTTGAAACTGGATTCCCGAAGCACTGTAAATTTCAGCGCTTTTAACTGCCCGCCCACTTGCAAACCCGCACACTCTTCAAAGTAATAATTCAGCCCCAAATGTTTCCTCGGTTCGCCTTTGAAGAGATTGAAGTAATACAGAAGAATAGACAGTCCAGTCACAAGGGGATGCTTTATTATGTCTCCGGGTTATGCTATCATACAAGTATTAACAGAGTCAACTCCCATAAAAGTAAGATGTTCAGACTGCTCAAGGGACTGACTGAAGGCACTGAACCCAGGAAGGTATTACATAGATATTACATAGAATTTACAGCACAGAAACAGGCCTGTGGCCCAACTGGTCTATGCCAGTGTTCATGCTCCACACGAGTCTCCTCTCACCCTATTTCCTCTAACTCTATCGGCATATCCTTCTATTCCATTCTCCCTCATGTAGTTATCTAGCTTCACCTTAAATACATCTATGCTATTCACCTCAACTACTCCTTGTGGTAGTGAGTTCCACATTCTTATCACTCTCTGGGTAACGATGTTTTTCCTGGGTAAAGAACTTGCTCCTGAATTCCCTATTGGATTTATTAGTGACTATCTTATATTTATGACCTCTCGTTTTGGACTCCCCACAAGTGGAAACATTTTCTTTATGTCTACCCTATCAAGCTCTTTCATAATCTGAAAGACCTCTATCAGGTCACCCCTCAGCCTTTTCTGATAAGTATATCCTCTCAGTTCTGGTATCATCCTTGGGAATCTTTTCTGCATCTTCTCCAGTGCCTCTATATCCTTTTTGTAATATGGAGACCAAATTGCATCATTCTAACCAAGGTTTTATATAAGTTTAGCATAACTTCCCTGCTTTTCAATTCTTTTCCTCTAGAAATGAACTGCAGTGCTTTGTTTGCATTTTTTATGGCCTTGTTAACCTGCGGTGCTACTTTTAATGATTTGTGAATCTGTACCCCTGGATCCCTTTGCTCCTCTATACCATTTAGCTGTGACCTCCTTATTCTTCCCATTAAAATACACCACCTCACACTTATTTATATTGAAATTCAGTTGCACTTACACATCTCTTCTGCAAGTTTATTAACATCTTATATCTTGTCACATTCTTCCTCAACATTAACTATACCGTCCAATTTGGTATCAACCACAAATTTTGAAATTGTACTTCCAATTCCTAAGTCCAAATCGTTTATGTAAATGGTGAACAACAGTGGTCCAGCGCTGATCCTTGTGGAACACCACTTCCCACCTTCTGCCTGTCTGAGTACCTTTAGTCCCTACTCTCTGTTTTTTGCTTTTTAGCCAGTTTACTATCCATTCTGCTATTTGTCCCCTGACTCCACATGCTGTAATCTTAGTCATGATTCTACCTTATCGAAGGCTTTTTGAAAATCCAAGAATATTACACCTACATTAACCTAATCTCCCTTGTTGTTATTTCTTCAAAGAATTCAATAAGGTTGGTCAAGCATGGCCTTCCCTTTTTAAATCAGTGCTGACTATTCTTTATTGTATTTTTGAGTTCTAGATGTTTTTCTATTACATCTTTGAGTAAAGATTCCATGGCAGACCCAAATTTCTAACTGTCTTACAAAAGCAAAATACTGCGGATGCTGGAAATCTGAAATAAAAACAGAAAATACTGGAAACACTCAGCAGGTCATGCAGCATCTGTGGAGAGAGAAATAGAGTTAACGTTTCAGGTCGATGACCCTTCGTCAGAACAGTCTTAATGGTTCTGACAGCCTCCAATCCCATCCTCCAAACAACCTAGTTGTTTCTGACAAGCTCCAGTCCTGTCCTGGCTTTCAACTGATCTGATAGGTTGATACTGAAATCTCCACCTCCAGTGAAACAAAAAACTCTCGTGAACATGATAATTCATGGGTTGAGACTCAGACTGTCAGCTGGAAGAACTAATAGTTTGTCAATTTGAAATACATTCACTTTGGTATTGAGTCATATCTGCAAACTACACCTTGTCCACGTGATAGAGTTCAGGGAATTATCAATTGTATCCGTATGGACATTTAGACACAGTGATCAAAAGGGCTTTTACCCTGTTAAGGGTTTAATTTGCTACGTTGTTAGAACTATAGTACTTTCCAATTGTTATATTAAAACGCATCAATAAATAAAAAATAAATACAAAACAAGTGATTGCTAGGCAATACCATCATTGAGTGGTTCAGATGACACCATAAGGAGTCATAGTTTTCTAATTTGGCATTAATTTGAGCAGGTTAATTTTTGCATGCTCCCTAAACCTGCCCCGGAGAGTAAATCGTTCTATCTTTTTAAGGCATACACTCGGCACTAACACATTTTTTTACCTTTTACCTGTTTGTTAAGCAGCAATTCATGAGGAACATGCAAATTTACTCCGAATTTATCTAATGCCTACATCATGTTAATTTCTCCTAGTTAAAGCTGGTGTTAAAGCAATAACAGAAGCTAGCAGCCTTCCTGTGGTGAGCAGAGCAGCAGCTATTGCTGACAGAACACATCTTTTGAAGAACTCTGCAGCGTGGATGTTGCATTAAGTCTGGCAATGCTGGATACTTTGGAGGAGCAGCACTAGGTGACCAGGACCTTGAAGGTTCGAGGCCACAGGAGGTGGACTCACAGAATTCAATACTACCCAGTGCAGTGTGAGTATCACTGACATGTCACCTACCAGGTCCTCAGCAAGGAAAAATGTGTGAAGAGGATACGCTTCAATGAGGATATGAGAGGGTAATTTTCAACTTCAGCGGGGGCAGAAAACAGGCAGTTGATGATTGGCCATCCGTTATACACCCCGCCCCATTTTCCTTTCCATTGACTTCAATGGAAATAAAAATCGGAAGATATGTGAAACGGGCTACCAATTCGCTATCACCTGTTTTACACTGTCGCACATATTCAAAATCTAACCCACTGCGTTTAATACTTGCCTTCCGAAAGCAGCTGACAACAGTCTTCATGGTACCAGCCCAAGAGTTCACTATATGTCGGGACCATGTTCTCAGGCCCCATGCTGATTTTGATCCTGTGATCTGTATCAGATTCTAGATAATTGCATTAATTTAGTTGATATGGATCTTTATCCCTTCTGAGCTCTCACTTAATGCTGGATAATTGTTAAAAGTTCCTACCATTTACAGACATTTAGCAAAAAAAAAACAACCTTGTGACAAAGGCTAGCTGTGCAAAATGTTTTCTAAAAGCTCAGTTCATAGCATATTATTAACTTATTGAAAGTGGCTATCACTCTATAGCTGTGAGTGAGTAATAGTACCAGAAACAGCATTGCTTTCTTTGGTATTTTATATATAGAAATTGCACCATACAGACAATCATTTTTTTAAAAACATTTTTATAAAATTTTGGGTTATGATTCATTACTGGTTATTTGGTACTTGTGCAATTATATATTGAAGATTTTACATCGTTTTGTACTTTTTGGTAGTGCTACTTATTGAAAGTTGACAGGTGTGGGAATGTTCCTAGGTGGTTAGAGGGCTTAAGTAAGGCAGAGAAGATGAGTCATAGTGCACTGGGTGTAAATGAGGATTGGGTAGAATATTATGTCTGGTGTGTCCTTTGACCCTAGGTTGGTAAGTTATTTTGGGGGAAAGGGGGCTCAAATGGGCCTATGGCTATGTTGCAAGTTTCTGATCATCCTTAGATATTCCCTCAGCTGTTTGAAGCTGCTACAACAGGTTGACATCTGTGCAATAAGCCACTCCTTGGCCAGCTGTTTATATGGCCAGCAAAGTAAATGGTACCTTGGTGATACCAGCATTAAATGACATGTCATGGTTTGTCGCAGGAATAGACTTATCAGAGAATGAAGACGACTAAAGTGTGATATCCAGAAAAGGGCTGGCCCCAGAAAAGGGCTTACAATACTGAGACCACAGGATCTGTGAATGTCAGAGGAACAGTGTCTGAAAGGAGTTGGTCTGATGAAGGAGATGATGACTTGCCTTTGTCATTTGATTGGATCTGATTTGGAAAGATCATTGGCAACTTCTATGGCTGTAAAATTGACTGCAAATCAATATTTAGCTACAGGCACCAGGAGCTGATATTACTGGTGCAGTCCTTAATTCAGAAACTTCCTGATGCACTGTTCTAGAAGGCTGCCCCACTCATCCATTTTCCCAGGAATTCCAAAAAAATCTATCAGACTGCAAAAGTTTTATGCAGTTGCTGGATATACTATCCCCCTTATACATATGGTATGTCTATTTATTTTGTAAGAAATAATGTACAAATGGATGTAACAAAACTGCAAGAATAGGTTTTGTTTTCAAACTACCTAATATATATATATTTGTGATTTACTCTATCAGATCCTTGTATATATTAGCATGGAGTAACTGATTCACCTGTTGTACTATCACAACTAGAGGAACCAATCATATCCAAAGGTGTCTGTGCAACCTTCCGGTTCTGGAAATGAAGGTGATAGCAGCAGTGCTCCCCAGAGTATATTCCAATGTCTGAGCCTGGGGGGCAGTGGAGGGCTGAGCCAACTTGAAGAAAATATCAATTTATTGAGAAGTATCACCAAGGTTTCTGAGGATGATCTACTTGCATGACGGACTCCATCACAATTGTTATCTTGTATAGCACAGTTTGCATCAGATTGGTGAAGTTTGAAGAGAAGATGGTAACCATAAGAGAGTCCAATAAGATCCTCATGAACAAATCAGTAACATCTATTGACAACAGATTACTTTGATCATTTAACACATGGGCCAAAATTTTCCCAGTGCCGAGCGTGTGGGTTTGGGGGCGGGTCAGCAGCATAAATCGTCGAAATTGCCAGCGCATCGGGAACCCGCTGTCATCCCGCCGACTTCCGCATTTAACTTGAGTGCGTTTGGAGGCGCGCCACGGACCCGATCGGGAGAGGCAGGCGACCTCATTCAAGTAATTAAATGCTTGTAGAGAGACCCTGAAGAGGCTTTTTAACAGCAGGTTTTGGCTTTAACTTCAGGAGCACAGGTATCACACACCTCGGGAACCTCGCCTGTGAAGGGAAGGCGGAAGCTCAGTGGCCATTGTGCGAGTGCATTAACTGAGAGCTGGGAAAAAACACATAAATGCTCCCATATTACACCTGCTTTCTTGATTAATGGAAAGGCTCCTGCTGACTCCATTTTGTGCAGAGATTTAGGTGTCAGCAGTTTGCAGGTCATTTCTGCAACCTCGGAAGCCACTCTCACCACATTGCTAGTCACTATTACACCATTGAGGGATTGAGCCTCTGATCTCCACTTTACCCGCCATCTACCAGATCAGCATGGGTGCCGCTTATGCTGTCTCACCTTGGACATCAGAATTGGACCAAGATGATCCCCAACACCAACAACACCAGTCACACCACCAGCAGCAGCAGCCACAACACCAGCAGCCTTCTCCTCAACGACCTGGTGCTCCACAAGAGAGAGGGGATCAGCACAGGGCTGCACTGTGCCGGAGGCGATACCCGCAACACAGGGTATACAGGCAGAGGATAAGCTTCCTCAACATGACTGAGCAGCAGTGCTTCAGAAGGCTCAGGCTATCGCGCCAGGTCGTCACAGACATTTGTAGCTTGCTGGAACAAGACCTGCTGCCCAGAGGTCCTGGTGGCCATGCGTTACCAGTGGCTGTCAATGTCACCACTACCCTCAACTTTTTCACCTCAGGCTCCTTCCAGGGATCTGCAGCAGACATTTACAGGATCTCGCAGTCGGCCGCCCACAGATGCATCACCCAGGTGACCGATGCCATGTTTGACAAGTCAGCCAATTATATCATTTTTGCCACTGAAGAAGCCAGTGTTACTGAGCGGGCGCTCGTCTTTGTGGCTCTGGCTGGCTTCCCACAGGTGTAAGGCGCCATCGACTGCGCACACGTGACCATGAAGGCACCCCATCATCACGCAGGAGTGTTTGTGAACCACAAGGGCTTCCACTCCCTCAATGAGCAGCTCATCTGCAACCACAAAAAGATCATCATGCATGTTTGTGCCAGAGTCCTTGGCAGCTGTCATGACTCTTTCGTACTCGCCAGTCCACCCTCCCTCAGCTCTTCGCACCTCCAAACATACTTATCGGCTGGCTGATTGGAGGCAAGGGCTATCCACTGAAGACATGGCTCATGACACCCTTGAGGAGGCCAAGTACTGAGGCCCAGGAGCGCTATAATAAAAGCCACATGTCCACCAGATGTGTGATAGAGCAGGCAATAGGTCTGCTGAAGATGCACTTCAGATGCCTTGACAGATCTTCCTACATGCGCATCAAGAACAGGAAGCTTGAGAAACTCGGCATCACCACCAGCAGCAACCAAGCCTCCCCCGGTACCACGGTTGCAACCACAGGGAAGTCCATCGTCAACCTGTCGGACCACACCCTTCAACCAGACGAAATCGAAGTTCTTGCCCTAGGGCTCAAGTTCTGCCCCACCACCAAAATGGACCCCATCAGTCTCGCGGCAGACACAGAGGAATTCATCAGGAGAATGAGGATCCGGGAATACTACCACAAATCCCAAGATGTCAGCAACAAACCCAATGAGACAATCAATGATCCGGAACAGCAGACAGAGGGAACCGCAGTGCAGCAGCCGAAGAAGAAAGAGTCAAATTGGACCCCTCCGGAGGGTCGCTGCCCTAAGCTTGACATGTATGCTCAAGCTGTCAGGAAATGCATCAATGCCAGATTCATCAGCCGCACTCACAAGACAGTCCAGAATGTCACCCGAGCACAACGCAACGCCATCCACGCTATCAAGACCAACCGCAACATTGTCATCAAACCAGCGGACAAAGGAGGAGCCATCGTCATACAGAACAGAATGGACTATTGCAAAGAAGCATACCGACAACTGGACAACCAGGAACACTACAGACAGTTACCCGCAGATCTGACCAAAGAACACACCCGCCAACTCAATAGACTGATCAAGACCTTTGATCCAGACCTTCAAAACATCCTACGCGCTCTCATCCCACGTACTCCCCGCGTAGGAGACTTTTACTGCCTCCCAAAGATACACAAAGCCAACACACCCGGATGTCCTATCGTATCAGGCAACGGAACCCTGTGTGAGAACCTCTCTGGGTACGTCGAGGGCATCCTGAAACCCATCGTACAGGGAAACCCCAGCTTCTGTCGCGAAACTACAGACTTCTTGCAGAAACTCAGCACCCATGGACCAGTTGAACCAGGAACACTCCTCGCCACGATGTACATATCGGCACTCTACACCAATATCCCCCACGATGACGGCATCTCTGCGACAGCCTCAGTACTCAACACCAACAACAGCCAATCTCCAGACGCCATCCTACAACTCATCCGCTTCATCCTTGACCACAATGTCTTCACCTTCGACAACCAGTTTTTTACCCAAACACACGGAACAGCCATGGGGACCAAATTCGCAGCCCAATATGCCAACATCTTCATGCACAAGTTCGAGCAAGACTTCTTCACTGCACAGGACCTCCAGCCAACGCTGTACACCAGATACATCGATGACATCTTCTTCCTTTGGACCTACGGCGAAGGATCACTGAAAGGACTACACGATAGCATCAACAGGTTCCATCCCACCATCAAATTCACCATGGACTACTCCTCAGAATCGGTTTCATTCTTGGACACACGAATCTCCATCAAAGACGGATGCCTCAGCACTTCACTCTACCGCAAGCCCACGGACAACCTCACGATGCTCCACTTCTCCAGCTTCCACCCTAACCACGTTAAAGAAGCCATCCCCTATGGACAAGCCCTGCGAATACACAGGATCTTCTCAGACGAGGAGGAACGCGATGGACACCTACGGACACTGAAAGACGCCCTCATAAGAACGGGATATGACGCTCGACTCGACGATCGACAGTTCCGACGGGCCACAGCGAAAAACCGCATAGACCTCCTCAGAAGGCAAACACGGGACACAACCAACAGAGTACCTTACGTCGTCCAGTACTTCCCCGGAGCGGAGAAACTACGCCATGTTCTTCGCAGCCTTCAACATGTCATCAATGACGACGAACACCTTGCTAAGGCCATCCCCACGCCTCCACTACTCACCTTCAAGCAGCTGCCTAACTTCAAAAGTACCATCGTTCGCAGGAAATTACCCAGCTGTCAGGAGAACAGCGACCACGACACCACATAACCCTGCCACGGCAGCCTCTGCAAGACATGCCAGATCATCAACACAGATACCATCATCACACATGAGGACACTACCCATCAGGTACATGGTACATACTCATGTGACTCGGCCAACGTTGTCTACCTGATACGTTGCAGGAAAGGATGCCCCGGAGCATGGTACATCGGCGAGAACATGCAGACACTGAGACAACGTATGAACGGACACCGCACAACAATCGCCAGGCAGGATTGTTACCTCCCAGTCGGGGAACACTTCAGCAGTCAAAGACATTCAGCCTCGGATTCGCGGGTTAGCGTTCTCCAAGGCGGCCTTCGAGACACACGACAATGCAAAATCATCGAGCAGAAACTGATAGCCAAGTTCCGCACCCATGAGGACAGCCTCAGTAGGGATATCCGGTTCATGTCACGCTACAGAACGTGACTCGACATTGTTGTCTGTCTTTCCATTTTAAAAAAAACCCAAAAAAAACAAAAAAAAAGGTAAAAGTTCAACTGCAGATGGCAGGATTTGACACGTTGGACCCCCTGTGACCCATCTCATTGTCTTGGCTGTGCTCTGGGGTGTCGTTGATGTAATGCCTCCCTGAAAGATTGTATCTCTGCAGACAAATTGCTTTCTGTGTTTATATACTGTGTAATACTGTAGATTCCCTCATTGTACCTTGACCTGACGAAGGGGCAACAGCTCCGAAAGCTTGTAATTTTAAATAAATCTGTTGGACTATAACCTGGTGTTGTGCGACTTCTCATTTTTGTCCACCCCAGTCCAACACCGGCATCTCCGCATCTTGACAGATCTGGAAGAGCCCTTCAGTATGCACCAGCCCGGGTCTCCAGAATCATTGTCGTCTGCTGCGCTCTGCACAACATAATGCAGCAGCGAGGATTTGAGCTGCAGGAGGAGCAAGGTGCAGAGCCCACAGCCTTTTGGAGGAGGAGGAGGAGGAGGAGGAGGAGGTGGGAGATGATGATGATGAGGAGGAGGAACCTGAGGTGGCGATGGCACCAGCAGCATCGCACATTGCTGCCTGGGATGGCCTCAATGGCCAGATTTACTCAACTAGCTCCAATGCTCCTATATGGCTGTCACATGCTTCCCCTGCCCCCCAACAACTCCATAAAGCATCCCTACAATGACCAAACCATTCCTCACCTAAACCCCCATTGCTCAAGGTTAGTAATGTTTCACCATTCACTCGAAGTGACAAAGCCACTTCCCAGATAGCAGGCAAAAATGGACAAGACTGGAAAGTTGTGCAAAGAAATAAATTTATCTGTGTCATAAATATAACTTAAACTTATGACCAACATTTGTTTATACACCGATATGCATCTAGGATTGTGTCTTTTTTTGTTTCCGCATGCTTCTACGAGGTGCAACCCCTGTGGCTTCAGCAGAGGTAGAGGCAGGCTGCTCACTTCCCTGCTGCGACTGCTTAGACACTTTTGGCGGACATCCTCTGGGTTATGGAGCCTGTGAGGGCCCCGTCAAAGACTGTTCTTCCTGTGACTGTGCAAGGGCAGACTCGGCCATCGCGATCCCAGGAGGCAGCATGTGGGGCTCTGACTAAGGGGGAGAAGTGGGAGAACTTTGAGAAGAGCCCCCACTTCCATGTCCCCTCTCAACATCATCCCTCTCATGGGCCACCCGCACTTCCCTGCTAGCCAGGAGCTGGAGAGCACCCTGCTGCACAGCAGTTGGGTGATTAACGCCCAAGTCTACGTTTATATCCCTCCTCGAATTGAGGTCTATGAGCGTCTGCCATTTGTTGTTCACAGCAAGTATGTTCTCGTGTAACTGCCGCATTTGCTGCTCCGTGCAGGTGGCCATCCTTTCCATGGAACAGCACATCATCGCCATCGCCTGCGAGATGTGGTGCTCATGTTGGAGATGGTCTCCTCCATTCTCTCTACATTTCACACATGACGGCTGCAAAAGCTGCCAGAGCCTCATGCAATTGTTGCTGCCCCTCCAAGATTACCCTTTCTTGATGGCCCCCGAGGTTCAGCATTTGCATGCAGTTTAGCAGAGCTTGGAGTGTCCTGCGGCCTCCGGCGAGGAGTCTCCACAGCTGTCCCTGTCAACACCATCTGCTCTTGTTCACTTGTGATGTATGAGACACCAGATGACAACACTACTCTTATCATGCACAGAAGCACTGAGGCGTGCGTATCTGCGCTGGTACTGGCTGCGCTTGGGTCTGCTGACGTAGCACCCTCAGAGGCTGGAGCTTCTCTGAGGAGTCATCTTCCTCCTGTGGCTGGACAGTGGAGGGGACACTTGATGGACCTGTGGGAGAGTAAAGAGATGAATTAGAAGTGTTATAATAAGAATGTGTTACGTTACCGTTGTGCACACGATGACATTTCACTGGCTGCTGACATCAGTCACCATATGAGTGACTGCTGTATGCCATGTGGCTGTATGAGATGTAATTCTGTCACCAGGTTGCTGGGAGGTCCCCCTCTCTCCATCTCCCATCGCCAGCAGATCTGCAACTCCAGAGATCTCCAGGGCCGCCTCCTCTGCTGGAGTCAATTGACTGAAGACTGGAGGACCACCTCTGCCTCTCCCATTGTTGTGGGCTCTCTTCTCCTGCAAGGAGGGAAAGAAGAGAACTTAGAGTGAGAGTGATAGAATGAGTGTAAGGATTGGATGGGTTACATATGTAGAGGGTGACTATGAGGGAGTGGTGTGACATTGCCAAATGGCCTCCTTCTGTGGTGTTACATGCTATGATTGTAGCAGGATGAGGGTGAGTGTCAGGGATGGTTAGACAGATGGGGGTGTGAGTATGTACATAGACAGTGAGGGATGGGAGGACGTGCAAGGTAGGTTGGTGTGAGGAGTGATGTGCAGGAGTAGGCTTGGTAAGGCAGAGTGTTTGGGTTGTGGTGACAGGCACATCAGGATGTCGGTGAGTGTGGCATTGCACTCACCTTTCCTGACCTCATGAGATCATTGAATCTTTTCTGGCACTGGATCCACGTCCGCCTCACCACATGCCTGCTGCTGACCTCTTCAGCGATCTCCAGCCATCCCCTTTTTGTATCTTTGGGTGGTCGTTTTTGTCGATCGTCAGGGAAGAGGACCTCCCTGCGTGCTCTTACTGCCTGCACCAGAACTTCCAGGGAGGCATTGTTGAGTCTTGGTGCTGCCCTCTGCCTTGTCTCCATGAATGACAGTTTTATCGCGTTATTTGCGTTATTGAGACCTCTGGAACCCACCTTATGCACTCCTACATCAACCTTCAAATGAGATGTGGGCAAGGCTACTTGAAATATCCGCGCTGAAAACGAGTCATCGGTGACGTCATCAGACCAGTTCCATTTAATTGGGCTGGGAAATGCACATGACTGTTTTAATCAGGGCCATTAAAGTAAACGCGCACTGCAGGACGCGTTGTTCACATCTTCGGGTTCCCGACCCTCTACGCAGCCTGCACACACGCAACCCGACTCCAACGTAAAGATTCCGGTCAAATGTTCATTTGTTGTGCTCTAATGCTTTTTGAAACTAGTTGCCAAAAGTTCTGTTAGAGAGCATATGTGTAGCTGAAATAGAACAATCCCTCATGGATTCAGCTAGTTTTCTTCCAAATGATGTTTAGAATGATCGACTCACAAGTGCCCTCAAAATTTTCAATTCAGAGCAATTTTCCACCTTCATTTCTGCAGATGTGAGGTCCTTCAATTACTAGGCCTTCCTCTTACTATTTTTCTGGCTTGGTGATTGAATGCAATTTTGAAGTTGTATGCTGGGGCATTGTCTCTGCTGATAAAGGTTTGGGATTCCCTGTTTCCTGCTATCCAGAAGATCTGCAAAGCATAGCGTATGTGTGTTTTTCACTAGGGATGCCATTTTAATCAGTACTGCTGTTAGCATCACTACTTAGTTACTTATAGGATCCTTTTCAGCCTGTTTAGATGTTTAACATTGATAATGGCTAGTCGTTGACAACTGGGTGGCTTAAATGTCTGCCATCAAGATGGTGAAATCCAAGACGACCAAACTGTTATATGGTCAATTTGACATAAACTGAGTTAACACCATAAAACTGTCTAAAATTCCATTAAAGCTGACAGCCTAGAAATAGCCACTTTTGAGTCATCTTATGGCTATATTCTGTTATTTTTTCCTACCTGGAAATAAGTTTTCAGGAATGAATCCAGCTCCACAAATGCCCACATTTACTTCAGGAGACTGTGCAACCTCTTTGCCATCCCATCCAAAATTCCTAAAGGGCTATGCATAATGTGGTTTTGGAGAATAAACAGAATTATATGCTAAGAAATCTTTACAGAAAGTAAAATACAAGTTATTTCCATGATGATATTATCAAATCAAGAAGTTTCACAGTGTTTGAAAGCACTGAATTCATTGACAAATTGACAGATTTCAACATCATTGATATCAAGAATTTTGTTGAAGTAATAGCACCATATAATTTTAAGCCTGTGCATTAGTCTATGTCGTAGAGTTGATGAAAAATATAAAGTCTAAATAGATCAACACTTTTAGGAAATGTTGACACTGGAAAATAGACGATGACCATGAACTTTCCAATTTAAAAAATACATTTACATCAGTTTTAGTGATGTCAGTTCCATGAGCTGGAAGAATATAAATGGTTTTCTTCAATAAGGTGATCTGGATTTATATTTTAACAAAAAAGTATTGGAACAGAAATTTCACAGGTCCTGCTGACCTCTATACCTGAATTCCTGATATGCATTCCCAGTGTTCGAACCTCCACGTTTGCGGCTCAAATTCATAAAATCTACCCTCATTTTTGATTTGGTACAAGATGAAATGAAGCAAGCTCCAGACCAAATCTGCAGATCTTGGTACAGCTACTTGTGACTGAGGACAAGCGCCTCAGCATGTTGCAGAGCTTTGACATCTGCAGCAAGATCATCTGCAACCAAGTTGTAACATAGGGAAGACATTGCCAGTGGTTGACAAGGTCTCGACTGCCCTCAATTGTTATGCCTGTGACCCATTTCTGACTGGTGTTGCACTGTTAGCTAATGTGCTGCTTACACATGTGTCAAACTGGTGACTGAAATGCTGGTCAGCGTAACTAGCACTTTAATCTCTTTTCCCGCTGAGTAGCATGATGAGGCTGCCCAGTGTTACCACAGTGGTGCATTTCCCAAAGTACAAAGATTCACTGATGGCTGTCATATGCCCAACTTGTTTTACAGTGGTTTGACACATTAAGCCTGTGGAAAATGTGAGTGTGACAAGTTTTTAATTGTAAGTCACAGCTTGAATGTGTGCCCTGCTCAAGTAAGGCTATGCACAAGATACAATTAAAGAGCTGTAAGATCACATGAGGGCTTGGCATAGGCCAGCAGTAAATGTGCAATAGGTTGACGGGCAAGTTTTGTGGCATACATTCTACTGTTGGGTAGGCTTACCATGCCAGTTTTCTGAAAACATTGGCCCATAATTTCTGATAGGAGGTTTCCTGCGTGTGGATGCCTCCTATCAGAAAAAAATCGACGAAAATCCCGAGGTCCAGACACTTCCGCTCTGGGCCTCTCCAAAGTCGAAATGCGCAGGGCCTACGTATCCCAGGGGCTCATGCAGTTTGCAAGTGTCCCTGTGATCACGTGGGCCAGGCCAGCCAATAGCAGAAGGGGACCTCCCTTCATACTTTTGACATAGACCTGTCAAATATATGAATGGAGATCACCCCCAAAAGACACTAAAACATTAAATACATTTTTAAAAAACCATCACGTTTTTAAAATGAGTTAAAATTACATTAAATTAAATATTTTAAACAAAAATTTAATTTTTTGAAAAAATAATTCAAGTTTTTAATGGGGCTAAAAATAAACTTACCTTTTTTTAAAAGTATTTTTAAATTATGAGTGAAAAAAGATATTTTTTTTTACTTTTTTCAACTCTTATGCTGGTAAAAGCAGGCCTTACGCCAAAAAAGTGCAAAAAAATGTAATATTGACAATTTAAAGCAAAGCAAGTGATCCCTTGTTCCTTTAAGAACTGGAGTGCGCCTTTACCTACTCAATATATAGGTAATTGTAGCAGTTGCAGAGGTTGAACAGAAACATTTGTCACTGTGTTTCAGCTTACTGTCTCTTTTGTTTCATGTCTACTTTTAAGCTAACATTAATGAAGAGAGGAATATATGCCCCTTTGTGTTGGAGTTTTAACATGCTGCATCACGGTGTTTCCCTTTATTTTACAAATTTTAATAATGAACTGACTATATTTTTGAAAATAATAAACTTGCTTAAAGTAAACTTAAAGTAAAGTGAAACAAGACAATAAATTGGGTGACTGGAAGGTAGGTATTCATTAGTAGCTACATTTTGCTCTAAGATGTCAGACTGTAACTACATATTCTAAGATTTCCATTTTTCACATATGGGCATCAACAATCCTTCAGTATCTTACTCAATGGACCACTTTTCACATTGGAGCCTGGACAGTGATCATTGTCCGGATATTTAACATGGAGACTGTGAGGGAGGAAGAGTTGCACATCACAGCAAAACAAGAAATTATCCTCCCTGATGTGTTCTCTCATATTTTCCACTGGGGTCACAGGTTAAGAACCAGAAGTAGTTTTCCCCCGACCTCTGAAACACCATAGGGCATCCACCATTGTGAGAATTAAGAACAGCTAGCTGGCCCAGGTCAAGGACCAAACCTGGGACCATCCTGCTCAGTGTGGCTCAGTGCCAGAATATGCAGTGCACCTACATACTGAGCCACCAGTAGGGGCTGATTGTCATTTCTATTTCATTTATTGTTAATTTCCTTCTTTAATTTCTCGCTCTTCGATTTTCTCAATTGAAGTTTTTGTTTGTTTAACTTATTTTAGAAGCCAGCAATCAGTCCTAGAATGAGGGAAAGTGAAAAGATAAATACAAAAATTAACAAAATCTTGGGAAAATAATTTTGCTGCTGTTTGTTCTATTGTTTGAATTTGTTGTTGATTTTCATGCTTCTGAAAACACAAACTGACCTGGGTAAAACACACTGCAGTGGGTAACACAGCCCACATCAAACAGGAGCTGTACATCACTTATATAGAAGTAGAGTATTTTTACTAGCAATCTACACCATTTATACTGATGCATCTATTGGAGATGATGCGGAGATGCCGGTGTTGGACTGGGGTGGACAAAACTGAGACAATGAGGTGTAGTCGCAGGGGTTCTAACGTGTCTAAAAGTAAAAATTTTAAAGCTTTTCGTTTTACATACAGACGGCAGCTTTTGACACGTTAGAACCCCTGCGACTACACCTCATTGTCTCAGTTGTATCTTGCTATGTCTTTGATGTGGTACCTTCCTGGCTGACTTAATTAACTTTATCACACCTTGGCAGATAGTCAGGATGATTTAATTTAGTGGTCTGCAATTGTAAGGTACACATGCTTTGTTCTCTATCTATATATTTTTCATCCAAACTCACAATTTATTAGTCCCTGTGTATACAACTTCCTGTTTAAAGGCATACATGTAGTTCATTGAATGTAACAACTGATAATTTGACACTTTACTATTAAAATATATGGTAGCATACAGGCTTTAAAATAAGGCTGAGTACTTAAATACTGTGTACATGTCTGGGTGTGTAATAGATTTCCTTGCCAGTGTAGTCCCATCCAGTTCCCTGTTAATTTATATTAGTAGTATTGCAGTCTTTATAAAGTACAGATAACGTTGAACATTCGCTGATAGTGTTATTACTACAGACCAAGAGGATAACTCTATTGCCGTTTCTTCCTCCTTTGGTTTACTTTTTCTCCAATCTCTCTTTCACCCCGCCCCCCCCGGCTCTCTCTCTGCTAGTGCATCTGTCTGTTGCTCAAGAACAAGTAGCTACCTGACAACGAACCCACACCACAGCATTCATCCACGCTCCGAGTTTACAGGCGGTAACAACTTATCATTTACATAGCAAGAAAATAAAGCATAACAAAACTAATTGTAACAAAGGACAATAGATAAACATGGTATGGTATTTGTGTGTGAATGTAAGTACGAATAACAACTGTGAGGCGTGTTAAATATATTCACATTCTGATATTCAGTAAAGACAAATGTATTCTTTCTGTGTTCTTTAAACCATATCCAGCAAGCAAACACATCATTTGTTATCAAGCAGTCACCTTGCCCAGCTTGTCAGGTAGAGATGAACTGAAAGTTAACAGGAAATCAGGCTCCTATACTTGCTTTCAACAACCGTAAGAGTTTTGTCCGTAATTGCTGGGCAGTTGGTGGGCAAATATCCCAACTCTGCGCCACCAATTGAGAGTTTCTCAGTGGTTCGGATGATCTGTCAAGGCATACCATGCAAGATCACAAGTTTGGGATTCAGCGCATGTGCAAGCGCATGCGGAAATCCCAAAATTGCGGTATATTTCAAAGGCGGTATGACAGCGTACTTCAGAGTACGCCGTCATACCCATTGCAAAATCTGGGCCATGATCTAGATCTGTATTAAGCACTGCATCTCATTTCATTAAGCCACTCTGTTGTGCTTTTTGTAAACACAACAAATATTTGCTGTTAAGATCATATTGGAAATTGAGATGAATAAATCTTGATGATATTCACTGATATTTGCAAGATTATATATGAATTGGTCACTAACCATACAACAAAAGCAACTTTTTTTTAAGATTATACAATATCTGATGTGTTAAACTGACTGTACAACAATGCACACAGTGTCCATAATAAAACAGGGGAGCTGGAGGCAATAATATGTTGCAAGGAACCAGATATAATAGGGATTACTGAGACATGGCTACAGAAAAATCAGGACTGGGAATTAAACATTGCAGGGCATAACATATTTACAAAAGTTAGAGAGGGAAAGAGGAGAGATGGAGTAGGTATACTTATTAGGGATAACATAATGGTAGTAGAAAAAAGTGACGCAGCTATCAGCAAGACAAAAATAGAATCCATGTGGATAGAGATAAAAGATAATAAAGGATCAATCACACTAACAGGGGTAGTCTACAGAGGTGGAGGAAGAAATATGCAAACAAATTATGGAAATGAGTAAAAAATATAGAATAATAATTATGGGGGATTTCAACTACCCTGATATTAATTGGCCAGAAGAGATAGGTAAAGGGGAAAAGGGAATGGAGTTCCTACAATGTGTACAGGACACCTTTTTAAACTACTATATAAGAAGCCCAACAAGGAAGGATTCACTATTGGATCTAGTAATGGGGAATGAACTAGAGCAGATAAAAGAAGTAAACGAAGCCTACGAGAGCATGGGCCTTACACTAAACATCCGTAAGACAAAGGTCCCCTACCAACCTGCCCCCGCCACACAGTACTGCCCCCCGATTATCAAAATCCACGACAAGGCCTTGGACAACATGGACCACTTTCCATACCTCGGGAGCAGACGTCGACGACGAAGTCCAACACCGCCTTCAGTGTGCCAGTGCAGCCTTCGGTCGCCTGAGGAAGAGAGTGTTTGAAGACCAGGACCTCAAACCCAGCGCCAAGCTCATGGTCTACAGAGCAGCAGTGATACCCGCCCTGCTGTATGCCTCAGAGACATGGACCATGTACAGCAGGCACCTCAAAGCACTGGAGAGGTACCACCAACGCTGCCTCCGCAAGATCCTGCAAATCCATTGGCAGGATAGGTGCACCAACGTCAGTGTTCTTGCTCAGGCCAACATCCCCAGCATCGAAGCTGTGACCACGCTCGATCAGCTCCGATGGACGGGTCACATTGTCTGCATGCCCGATACGAGAGTCCCAAAACAAGCGCTCTACTCGGAGCTCCGGCACGGCAAGAGAGCCCCAGGTGGGCAGAGGAAACGCTTCAAGGACACCCTCAAAGCCTCCTTGAAAAAGTGTAACATCCCCACCTACACCTGGGAATCCCTGGCCCAAGATCGCACAAAGTGGAGGAGAAGCATTCGGGAAGGCGCCGAACACCTCGAGTCTCTTCGCCGGGAGCAAGCGGAAGCCAAGCGCAAGCAGCGCAAGGAGCGCATGTCAACCCAAGAACCCCACCCACCCGCCCCTTCAACCACCGTCTGCCCCACCTGTGACAGAGACTGTAGGTCCCGCATTGGACTCATCAGTCACCTGAGAACTTATTTTTAATGTGGAAGCAAGTCATCCTCGGTTCCGAGGGACTGCCTAAGAAGAAAAGAGAATACGCTTTAAGATAATAATTGAGAAGGACATAAGTATGACAAAGACCAGGGTAATAGATTGGAGAAAAGCCAATTTTGAGGGGCTGAGAATAGATCTTGGGAAAATAAAATGGACAACAATATTGGCAAAAAATTATGTAGAACAGCAGTGGGAAACATTTAAAATGGTGTTCAACAGAGTCCAACAAAAATATATTCCGCTAAAAAAACAAGAACAAGCTAAACACTAATGAGACCGTGGATGAATAAAGACATAAGGGAAAAATTGAGGGTAAGGAAAGAGGCATACACTAAGTACATAGACAGCAGGGAAGAGCATGACAAGGGAGAATATGAAGAGATTAGGAGAGAAGTCAAAAACAATTAGGAAGGCAAAAAGGAACTATGAAATTAAATTATCAAGGAACATAAAACAAAATAGTAAAATATTTGACAGGCCCATGAATAAAAAAAGGAAAGTTGGGATGGGAATCGGACCACTAAGGGATGGACAGGATAATATCACAGGCAGCGAAAGAGAGATGGCAGAAATATTAAATAATTACTTTGCTTCAGTATTTACCAGGGAGACAGAACAGGTGGACATGACATCAGATGATGAGATTAGAAATGAGATAACTGCATTTAAAATAAAAAGAGGAGAAATATTAAATAAACTAATCTAACTTAAAGAGGATAAAACCCCTGGTCATAGAAACATAGAAACATAGAAAATAGGTACAGGAGTAGACCATTCGGTCCTTCGAGCCTGCACCGCCATTCAATGCATTCATGGCTGAACATGCTACCTCAGTACCCCATTCCTGCTTTCTCACCATACCCCTTGATCCCCCTAGTTGTGAGTATTATATCTAACTCCCTTTTGAATATATTTAGCGAACTGGCCTCAACAACCTTCTGTGGTAGAGAATTCCACAGATTCACCACTCTCTGGGTGAAGAAGTTCCTCCTCATCTCAGTCTTAAATGGCTTCCCCTTTATCCTTAGACTGTGACCCCTGGTTTTAGTTTTCCCTAACATTGGAAACATTCTGCCCGCATCTAATTTGTCTTAACCAGTCAGGATTTTAAACGTCTCTATAAGATCCCCCCTCATTCTTCTGAACTCCAGAGGATACAAGTTCAGTTGATCCAATCTTTCTTGATATGTCAGTCTGGCCATCCCAGGAATCAATCTAGTGAACCTTCGTTGCACTCCCTCAATAGCAAGAATGTCCTTCCTCAAGTTAGGAGACCAAAACTGCACACAATACTCCAGGTGTGGCCTCACCAAGACCCTGTACAACTGTAGCATCACCTCCCTACTCCTGTACTCAAATCCCCTTGCTATGAAGGCCATCATGCCATTTGCTTTCTTGACTGCCTGCTGCACTTGCCTTCCCACCTTCAGTGACTGATGTACCATGACGCCCAGGTCTCGTTGCACCTCCCCTTTCCCTAATCTGCCACCATTCAGGTAATAGTCTGCCTCCCTATTTTTACCACCAAAGTGGATAACCTCACATTTATCCACATTGTACTTCATCTGCCATACATTTGCCCATTCACCCAACCTGTCCAAGTCACTCTGTAGCCTCCTAGCATCCTCCTCATTGTTCACACTGCCTCCCAATTTAGTGTCATCCGCAAATTTGGAGATATTACAATTAATCCCTTCGTCCAAATCATTAATATATAATGTAAACAGCTGGGGCCCCAGCCTGCGGTACCACGCTGGTCACTGCCTGCCATTCTGAAAAGTACCTATTTACTCCTACTCTTTGTTTCCTGTGTGCCAACCAGTTCTCAATCCACGTCAACACATTACCCCCAATCCCATGTGCTTTAACTTTGCACACCAATCTCTTGTGTGGGACCTTGTCGAAGGCCTTCTGAAAGTCCAAATACACCACATCTACTGGTTCCCCCCCGTCCACCCTATTGGAAACATCCTCAAAAAATTCCAGAAGATTTGTCAAGCATGATTTCCCTTTCACAAATCCATGCTGACTTGGACCTATCATGTCGCCACTTTCCAAATGGTCTGTTATGACATCTTTAATAATTGATTCCATCATTTTACCCACCACCGATGTCAGGCTGACCAGTCTATAATTCCCTGCTTTCTCCCTCCCTCCTTTTTTAAAAAGAGGGGTTACATTAGCCACCCTCCACTCCTTCGGAACTGATCCAGAGTCTAAGGAATGTTGGAAAATGATCGTCAATGCATCCACTATTTCCAAGGCCACCTCCTTAAGTACTCTGGGATGCAGACCATCAGGCCCTGGGGATTTATCAGCCTTCAGTCCCATCAATTTCCCCAACACCTTTTCCCGACTGATAAGGATTTCCCTCAGCTCCTCCCTCTTACCAGATCCTTTGATCTCTTTTATTTCCGGAAGGTTGTTTGTGTCCTCCACAGTAAACACCGAACCAAAGTACTTGTTCAATTGATCTGCCATTTCTTTGTTCCCCATTATGACTTCCCCTGTTTCTGACTGCAGGGGACCTACGTTTGTTTTTACTAACCTCTTTCTTTTTACATATTTATAGAAGCTTTTGCAGTCCGTTTTAATGTTCTCCGCAAGCTTACTTTCATATTTTATTTTCCCTTTCCTAATCAATTCCTTCGTCCTCCTCTGCTGAGTTTTAAAGTTCTCCCAGTCCCCGGGTTTGCTGCTACTTCTGGCCAATTTGTATGCCACTTCCTTGCTTTTAATACTATCCCTGATTTCCCTTGTTAGCCATGGTTGAGCCACCTTCCCTTTTTTATTTTTACGCCAGACAGGGATGTACAATTGCTGTAGTTCATCCATGCGATCTCTAAGTGTCTGCCATTGCCCTTCCACTGATAACCCCTTAAATATCGCTTGCCAATCTAACCTCGCCAATTCACGCCTCATACCCTCAAAGTTGCCCTTATTTAAGTTCTGGACCATGGTCTCTGAATTAACTGTTTCCTTCTCCATCCTAATGTAGAACAACACCATACTATGGTCACTCTTCCCCAAGGGGCCTCGTACCACAAGATTGCTGATTAGTCCTTCCTCATTACACAACACCCAGTCCAGGATGGCCTCCCCTCTAGTTGGTTCCTCAACATATTGGTTTAGGAAACCATCCCTTAAACACTCCAGGAAATCCTCCTCCACCGTATTGCTTCCAGTTTGAGTAGCCCAATCTATATGCATATTAAAGTCACCCATGGTCCGGACGGATTACATCATGCATTTTAAAAGAATCCAGGGAAGAGATAGCAGAGACATTACGACATATAGGGGGGAATTTTCCCAGCCCTGGGGAGGCGGGACTGCCGGGAAAATGGCAGAAACTGGGAGCGGGTACCGAACCCACTCCCAACCCGCCTCCATGCCATCTTCCCGGGAGGCGGGTCCCCGAGTCACGTAGGGATCCCTCTCCTCGAGGCGGGAAGGGGATTAGAGCCAATTAACTGCCTGTTAACAGGTAGTTAACAGGCAGTTTTGAGGCTTTTCCCCATTTTACGCCTGCAATTGCGGGCTTCACGATGGCTGTGAACCTCGCCAGGGTCAGCGAGACGAGCAGTGGGTCTGTGGGGGTGAGAGGGGTCGAAATGTCAGCTGTAGAGGTGAGTGATGGGTGCAAGTGTGGAGAGGTAAGTATGAGAGGTGAGTGTAAAGTGTTGGAAAAAGTTTCCTTACCTTTGCTTCTTTCTGCAGGCTTCAATTTTGAGGATCCGGAGGTGCCTCATCTCAACGGCACAGATGACAGAATGGCTGCTACATTCTCAGATGCAGCAGCCATCTGCTTTCTGCTGCGGAGAGAGGTCTTAGTGAGCCTGTGTGCAAGGGCGCACCTTAGAACACAGATTGTCAGTGTTTGACAGCTTCTCAAAGCTGTCAAACGCTGACAATTCATCTGACAAAAAAATTTTGACAGATGAAGCATCATACACTGACATCATCTGTCACCGGTTTTCCCTTAAATGGCCGGTAAGCCCGCAGGGTGGGCTTAATAAGGCCAATCAAGGGAAAATAGCGTGGGTTGGTCAGACGTCGCTGGGGGCGAGACTGAAACCCGGAAACCAGAAGTCCCGCCTCCAGCATGTCTCCATTGAGAAAATCCAGCCCATAGTGTCAACTGTGGCTCAGCTGGTAGCATCCTCACCTCTGAGTCAGAAGGTTGTGGGCTCAAGTCCCACTCCAGAGACTTGGCACAAAAATCTAGGCTGACACTCCAGTGCAGTACTGAGGGAGTGCTGCACTGATGGAGGTGCCGTCTTTCAGATGAGACATTAAACCGAGGTGCCGTCTGCTCTCTCAGGTGGACGTAAAAGATCCAACAGCACTATTTTTCGAAGAAGAGCAAGGGAGTTATCCCCGGTGTCCTGGCTAATATTTATCCCTCAATCAACATCACTAAAAACAGATATTCTGGTCATTATCACATTGCTGTTTGTGGGAGCTTGCTGTGCGCAAATTGGCTGCCGCGTTTCCTACATTACAACAGGAACTACACTTCAAAAAAAAGTACTTCATTGGTTGTAAAGCGCTTTGGGACGTCCGGTGGTCGTGAAAGGGGCTATATAAATACAAGTCTTTGTTTTCTTTCTTTCATATTTAATAATTCAGTAGAAAAAGGTGTATTGTCAGAGGACTGGCGGATAGCTAATGCAATACTTATATTTAAGAAGGGAGTTAGAATATGTACAGGGAACTATAGACCAGTCAGCATAACATCGCTGGTAAGAAAAATAATGGAATCCCTACTAAAGGTGAAAATAGAAGAACATCTAGAAACCAAAAATATAATAATGAATAGTCAGCATGCATTTCAAAAGGTAAAGTCTTGCTTGACCAACCTCATTGAATTTTTTGAAGAGGTAATAGAGAGTGTAGACAAGTAAATGTAATTTATCTAGATTTTCAAAAGGCCTTCGATATGGTACCATATAATAGACTAATGAATAAGGTCAGAGAAGGTGGAGTCAGGGGACAAGTAGCAGAATGGATAACTAGCTGGCTTCAAAGACAGAAAGCAGAGAGTGGGGTAAAGGGTAGCTATTCAGAGTGGCAGAAGGTGGGTAGTGGTGTTTCACAAGGATCAGTGCTGGGATCACTGTTGTTCACAATTTTTATTAACAATTTAGACTTTGGAATCAAAAACACAGGGCTGGATATTGATACTGGGGCGGGTTGGGGTTGTGTCATCCGCATTTCGTGTTAACCACCCGCCTGCAATTGGACGTGGGAGATTGATGCAATTTTCACTTAATTAGGCAATTGAGTTCCAGCATGTGGGAACCCATGAACCAATTAGTGGTTTCAGTCTGAAAGTCGCCTCTGATGATGTCATCATTGCAGGTCAGAGACTGCCTGGTCTCAGAGATTGCCTGGCCTTTGCTGTGAGAGGACTTGGATGCAAAATGAGCAGCATATCAGAGAGAGAGAGAGAGAGAGAGAGAGAGATTTTTTGCAACCAAGTCCTCCCAGGCAGTCTCTGAAGACATTCAATGCAGCAGCATCAGAGGCGACTTTCAGACCTAATACTACTACTACCTTCATCACATCTCCGTTGTAATAGTGGACCTGCAGCTGATAGTCAGCTATCCACTTGTGCTCCCGCCAGGTTTCACTGGAGTGTTTCACATCAGGCGTACTTCACGTCGGAAAAGGGTTAAACTAGCTAAAACGTTTCAAAATGGCATTACAGAGCCAATTTAGGGCTTGTTAAGGGCTTTAATGGCCTCTCCCGCCTCTTGGAGGCGGGACGGAGTCGGGAACCCCGCGACCAATTTTGTCAAAATTGCGTGGAGGCGGAATGGAGTCGGGATGGGGTCGGGACCCCCGAATCTGCAACTTTAACCCCCCACACACCTCCAAACCCGACTCCACGGGTCATTGAAAATCCAGCCCACAATTTCTAAATTTGTGGATGACACCAAATTGGGCGGGGGATAGTCAATACTGAGGAGGACTGCAACAAATTACAAGAAGCCATTAATAGACTTGCAGAATGGGCATATAATTGGCAAATGAATTTCAACACAGATAAATGTATGGTGTTACATTTTGATAAGAAAATAGGGTGGCCACTTATTCCTTGGAAAATACAAATCTAAGTGAGGTAGAAGAGCAAAGGGATCTCGGAGTACAAATACAGAAATCACTGAAAGTAGCGACACAGGGTAACAAGGCCATAAAAAAGCAAACCAAGCACTAGGGTTTATTTCTAGAGGGATTGAATTGAAAAGTAGAGAAGTTATGCTAAACTTGTATTGAACTATGGTTAGACCACACTTAGAGTACTGCGTACAATTCTGGTCACCATTTTATAAAAAGGATATAGAGGCACTGGAGAGGGTGCAAAAAAGATTTACAAGGATGATACCAGAAATGTGAGGGTATACCTATCAAGAAAGGATGAACAGGCTGAGTCTCTTTTCTCTTGAAAAGAGAAGGCTGAGGGGTGACCTAATAGAGGTCTTTAAGATTATGAAAGGTTTTGATAGAGTAGATACAGAGAGTGTGTTTCCATTTGTGGAGAAGAGCAAAACTAGAGGCCATCAATATAAGATGGTCACCAAGAAATCAAATAGGGAATTCAGAAAAAACTTCTTTACCCAGAGAGTGGTGAGAATGTGGAACTTGCTACCATAGGGAGTGGTTGAAACGAATAGTATAGATACATTTAAGGGGAGGCTAGACAAGCATATGAGGGAGGAAGGAATAGAGGGTTATGCTGATAGATTTAGATGAGGAAAGACGGGAGGAGGCTCGAGTGGAGCATAAACACTGGCATGGATTGGTTGGGTTGAATGGCATGTTTCTGTGCTGTATATCCTATGTAATCCTATGTATTTGCAATTTATTAAACTACTAATAAAATATAGGTAAAACAAATGTTTTGATATTACCTGTTTTCAAGCAATTTTATAAAATGTTAAGAATTAAAGGAATATTTAAACTTCCACCCTTCGTGTTTCGGATCCACCCAGGATAAAAACCCATTTCCTCCAAATCAAAGGTGTTGCTATGGGTACCCGCATGGGTCCTAGCCATGCCTGCCTTTTCGTGGGATATGTGGAACACTCTTTGTTCCAGTCCTACTCGGGTCCCCTCCCTCACCTCTTTTTCCAGTACATTGATGACTGTATCGGTGCCGTCTCCTGCTCTCGCCCTGAACTAGAACATTTCATTCACTTTGCTTCCAATTTCCACCCTTCCCTCACCTTCACATGGTCCATCTCCGACTCTTCCCTTCCCTTCCTCGACTTCTCCGTCTCCATCTCTGGGGATAGGTTATTGACAAACATTCACTACAAGCCCACTGACTCCCACAGCTACCTGGACTACACTTCCTCCCACCCCGCCTCCTGTAAGGACTCTATTCCATTCTCCCAGTTTCTCCGTCCGCGTCGCATCTGCTCTGACGATGCCACCTTCCATACCAGTGCTTCCGACATGTCTTCCTTTTTCCTCAACCGAGGATTCCCCTCTACCGTGGTTGACACGGCCCTTGACCGTGTCTGTTCTATCTCCTGCACTTCTGCCCTCACCCCTGCCCCTCCCTCCCGGAACCACGATAGAGTTCCCCTTGTCCTCACCTTTCACCCCACCAGCCTCCACATTCAACGGATCATCCTCCGCCATTTCCGCCACCTCCAGCATGATCCCACCACCAAACGCATCTTCCCCTCACCTCCCCTTTCAGCATTCTGCAGGGACCGCTCCCTCCGCGACACCCTAGTCCACTCCTCTACCACCCCTAGCACCCCTTCCCCTTCGCCCGGCACCTTCCCGTGCAAGCGCAGGAGATGCAACACATGCCCTTATACCTTCCCACTGTCCAGGGCCCCAAACACCCCTGCCAGGTGAAACAGCGATTTACTTGTACTTCCTGCAATTTAGTATACTGTATTCGCTGCTCACTAGTTCTGTTCTCACCCGCCAAGGGAAAGATTCCTTCTGCATCTAGTCTGTCTAGACCTGTCAGAATTTTATACACTTCTATGAGGTCCCCTCTCAATCTTCTAAACTCCAGTGTGTACATCCCTAAACTACATAGTCTCTCCTCATAGGTCAATCCCGCCATTCCTGGTATCAGCCTGGTGAATCGCCGCTGCACCCCCTCCATGGCAAGAACATCTTTCCTCAGATGAGGCGACCAAAACTGTACACAGTACTCGAGGTGTGGTCTCACCAGTGCCCTGTACAGCTGCAGCAAGGTATCCCTGTTCCTGTATTCCAACCCTTTTGCTATGAAGGCCAGCATACCGTTTGCCTTCTTGACCGCCTGTTGCACCTGCATGCTCGCCTTCAGTGACTGGTGTACAAGAACACCCAGGTCTCTCTGTACTTCCCCCTCTCCCAATTTATTGCCATTTAAATAATAATTTGCCCTCCCGTTCCTGCACCCAAGGTGGATAACTTCGCACTTGTCCACATTATAGTGCATCTGCCATTTATCCGCCCAATCACCCAGTCTGTCCAAATCGCTCTGGAGCTTCCTGGTCTCCTCCTCTGAGCCCACCCCCCATCCTAGTTTAGTGTCGTCTGCAAATTTGGAAATGCTGCATCCGACTCCCTGATCCAGGTCATTAATGTAAATTGTGAACAGCTGGGGACCCAGGACAGATCCCTGTGGTACCCCACTTGTTACTGCCTGCCATTCAGAAAATGAGCCGTTTATTCCAACTCTCTGTTTTCTATCTGACAGCCAGTTCTCTATCCACGTCAATACTTTCCCCTTTATCCCATGAGCTTCAATTTTCCCTGCTAATCTTTTATGTGGGACCTTATCGAAGGCCTTTTGGAAGTCCAGGTACACCACATCTACTGGCTCTCCCCCATCTATTTTACCAGTTACTCCCTCAAAAAATTCCAATAGATTAGTCAAGCACGATTTACCCTTTGTAAATCCATGTTGACTCTGTCCTATCCTGTCCCCATTTGCTAAGTGCTCCGCTATTTCATCCTTAATGATGGACTCCAGCATTTTGCCCACAACTGATGTAAGGCTTACAGGTCTGTAATTACCTGCTTTTTCCCTACCCCCCTTTTTGAATAGTGAATTTTTCCCGATATCCCAGGGAGGTTTTTTGTGTCTTCCTTCGTAAAGACTCACGATGTGGTCTCCTCTACATTGGGGAGACCAAACGCAGATTGGGTGACCGCTTTGCGGAACACCTCCATTCAGTCCGTAAGGGGGACCCCGAGCTCCCGGTGGCCTGTCACTTTAATTCACCACTCCACTCCCACTCTGACCTCACCATCCTCGGCCTCTTGCATTGTTCCATGGAAGCTCAGCGTAAGCTCGAGGAACAGCACCTCATCTTTCATTTAGGCATGCTACAGCCCTCTGGACTCAATATCGAGTTCAACAATTTCAGATCATAACCTTGGCCCCTATCAGAAATATATATTTTTTTTATTTTATTTTTTCATCCATCCTTTTGTTTCGCCTTTTTTTTTCCCTCCCAGAAGCTGGCAGCTGTCCTTCATTCTGCCAGCCCATTTCACACTTTATCTAGCCTCAACCTGTCACATTAACACCTCCTCTTGCCTTGATTATCTCTTTATGTCTCTTAATCTCTCCTGCTTTCTATCCCACCACTGACCTTGCCATTTGTTCTTTCATCCCCTCCCCCTTTTCCCAGCATTATACTTGCTTTAAATCTATTTCATTTCCTGCTTTTTTCCAGTTCTGACGAAAGGTCTTCGACCTGAAACGTTAACTCTGTTTCTCTCTCCACGGATGCTGCCTGGCCTGCTGAGTTTTTCTAGCATTTTCTGTTGTTATTTAGAATTAAAGGAATATCCCTCAATGGCATTCTGCTAGTTATAAATGCACACAAAAATTAAAACACTATTTGAGCAAATTCCTTCTTGTGACTGAGTTTTGCCTCCACTATAAGTATATAAATTAGATTTAATTTAAAATAATTCAATTCAATTCTGCACATCTTTACTAATCGCCCTTTATAGTACTTACCTGCTTCATTCTAGATCTATTATTATTGGAAAAGTTAGTTAAGCTAAAGAGGACAAAGTGCTGGGATCTGATGTAGTGGTCTGTAAGAGCTTTTGCAGCTCGAGGCACTGGTGGTTGATGCGCCTCATGCTCTACCTGTTCTTTGTGCTGCTCTTCCTCCTCCTGCTTCTGCTGGACTTCTTGCTGTCCAGGTGGTGGTAAGGGCTGGTTCCCTCATTATCGCATAGTTATGCAGCATGCAACACGTGACCACAAATCTGGATACCCGTTCAGGGCTGTACTGCAAAACTCCTCCTGAGCGGTCCAGGCAGTGGAAACATTGCTTAAGCGTGCCAACTGTCTGCTCCATGATGTTTCTGGTGGTAGCATAACTTGTTGTAGGCTATCTCTCCAGCTGTGCCTGGGTTCCTGACAGGAGTCATGAGCCATGTCTGAAGTGGATACCCCGGGGGTGATTTTGCCAATGGGGAGCTTTTGGAGGTGGGATTTCTGGCCAACCCACGCTATTTTCTCTTGATTGACCTTGTTAAGCCCACCCAGTGGGCTTAGCAGGCCAATTAAGGGAAAGCTGGTTGCAGAGAATGTCAACGTATGACGTTTCATCTGGGAAAATTTTTGACAGATGAATTGTCATCGTTTGACAGCTCTGTGAAGCTGTCAAACAGTGAAATTCTCTGTAGTATGATGAGTTCTTGAATTCAAGACCTCATCAAACCTCTTTCTTTTGCAGAAATTAGATGGTTGTTGCATTGGAGAATGCTACGGCCATCTGTCATCTCTGCCGCGGAGCCTCTGGTGGGGTTCGGAGCCTTCGGGAAGCCCGCACTTCAGGGCTCAAAATGGGGATAATCCTCTTATCTGCCTGTTAACTATCTGTTAACAGGCAGTTAAGTGGCACTAATCCCCTTCCCGCCTCCAAGGAGATGGGACCCGGCATGGGACTGCTACCCGCCTCCTGGCATGATGGCACGGGTTGGGCACCCGCCCCCAAATTCTGCCATTTTCCTGCCAGTCCCGCCTCCCCAGGGCTAGCAAGATCGTGCCCCCCTTGTCGACCAGTAGCCAGATGGTGATCTGACGGCCTGTTTGGAATAAAGTTAGCACAGAGAACTGGCGCAGGATGAATGAATCACGACTGCTGCCAGGAAACCCGGCACAGACCTGCATCCTGCATGATATGCTGCCCCTGGTCGCAAACAAGCTGAATGTTGAGGGAGTGGATCCCTTTCTATTCAGAAAGATACCAGGATGGTGATGGGGAGCACACAAGGCAATGTGGGTGCAGTCTATGACACCTTGGACCATGGGGAAGCCTGCAGTCCGGGCAAAGCCTAGTGCTCTCCCGTGCTTATTTGCTCTATCCATTGGGAAAGTAATGTAGCTGTTCCTCCTGGTGTACAGAGCCTCGTCACCTCCCTGATACAATGGTGATAAGCAAACTGGGGGATGTCGCTGAGGTGATCTGCTGCAGCCTGGAATGACTCTGTGGCATAGAAGTTAAAGGCTATGGTGACTTTGACAGCTGGAGGCAGTGCTGTCCATGCCCTGGTGCGAGGCTCAAGTTGTGGCTGCAGTAGGTGACATAACTCCATGACAGCCTCCTTGGTGAAGCGAAGGCACCTGACACATTGCTCCCGTTAAGTTGAGGTAGTAGTAGTGCTCCCTGAAGACCCACTGTAGGTATTGCTTCCTGCACAGTGCACTCCTCATCCCTCTTTTCTCTGCTGCCCCTGCTCTCTCCTGTCTTATTGGCTGCCACCCCACATCTTCAAGCCTCAAAGGTGGTGTTCTATCAGACCATCCATGACAGCATTAAAACTGCTTTGAAGGCAGATAAATGCAGTCCAGCACCAGCAAAAACTTGTTAACAGATGTCACAAATCAGTTGTAGCAGCCAGAAAATAGGCAAAAAAAAATGGCCGGTAGTTAACCAGCAGCCTTAAAGGACGAACCAGCAACTAACCTTTATGGAGTGGACGAGCCCTTTAAATCGTGCTGCTGAAAGATCCTTCCTGCTGTTAGTGCTGAACAAGTTTATTATGTAGTGAATCAGGTGCTGGGGCCAACCAATTTCACAAAATGTTCCTACAAGTATAGGACCCTTATTTAAATATAATAATGAGCATTTTTAATACCTCAGGTGCATGCCCTCGATGCCTAAGAAGGAGGCCGATCCAATATGATGGGTTGGCACACTTCTGCCCCGGAATTAGCCACCCGCCATATTGAATCCTTAGGTGCACTTTTTACACCTGTAAAAGCAGCGCTGCGCAATCAGATTTCTAAACCACAGTCCTCTCCAGTGGTCTGCCACCTATCTGCCCACACTCCTAACCTAGCTCTGTTTTCTTACAATCTTATGACTTCTTCATAGTTTACCATGCCCTTAATTTGGTATAATCATCAAACTTTAATATCGTTCTTGTGTTTATGCCCAAAATATTTATATAAATAGAAAACAAAGAAATCCCAGCATAGACTCCTGGGCACAGCCCTCTCCACAAGATGCCACTCTGAAGAACAGCAAATTACCCCTCGTCTTTCATTTAAAGTACCTTCTCCTGTATGTGTCCCAAAATGGTGGGTTTTAATGTCAAAGAAACTGTTTTCTAGTCATCCCCTGTTGAAGGACTTCTTAACATTCAAGTGTCTCATTTTAACCCAGCAATTTCATGATATATGTGCTCTAGTGATGTATGGCAAGTGATTTCCATTGAGTGCATCCACCTGCTAGCACTGACTTTAGTACCATTTGTGTTTACAAAACTTGTCAGGATCTATTATTTTATTTTTCAATGTGTTCCTCTTGAAGTTTGCAGTAGGACTCAACAGAGCCAAGTTCAAAAGTAAAATAAGCAATCCTTAAACCGCTTTTATCAACAATAGAAGTGCAGGTGCTGGCTGGCTGACATGTTCAGCAGTGGTGGTAGTGCTCAGGGTACACTTTTGCCCTATGCCACCAAAGCCTGTTAAACAGGGCTGAGTACTTTACATGCAAGTTGTTTTTTCTTACTGAGAAACCTCAATGAAAGGCCAAGTCCCATAGTGTAGGATACTACCAAGATTGAAAAGAGGTTAGGAGGACAAAGGTAAATCAACAAGTAGAGATAAGGGAGAAGAAATTGGTCCCAACATGCCTGCATTTTGAGTGAAAAATTTGGGTTGATGGGACCAATTTCCGGGTGTGATCCAGCCTGCCTGATCTCCCCAGTCTGCCAAATTGGAAACACCTGACTTCCAGGTGTCCAGGACCCCTTGAATAGACTAATCAGGGTCCTAATGCCCGTTTTAGATCCCCTCTCACAATTTCAGCATAAACGGGGCAGTTTTTTCAGTTCTACAGCGGCCTAAACAACGGTCCTTAAAGGGACTGCTGGAGTCGCCGACAATAAGTTAAGTTAACTTTTTTTTTTACTTATGTTAAAGTGGAGCACAAAGAGCAGGAGTGTTCTTCCGGAGTCCACAATAGTATTTTGAGGTCTTTGGAACAAATGAATTAAAGTAGCAGATACTGCTATAAACGCTGATTTCAACATAAGTAAGGGAAGAAGAATACTCGGAGAGCCTGGGAGCAACGAGAGAGTAAGGTTCAGAAAAACAATGCTCCTAATGTTGATAACAGAGAAAAACAACAAAAGGTCTCAATAGAGAGAGAAAGCTGTTGGCGATTAAAGTGGAGAGAAGACAGCCTATTAAATGAAGAGTTTTAAAGCCCAATAACAGCAATTATAGCAGAATTTGTGAAAACAATTATGTAAGTCTAAGCAGAGTTTAATTAACAATGTGAAAAAGTTATTTTTTAAATCAATTATTTCCAGTCAGTGCTTATATAATCTCATTTTTGGAAACGACATGCATTTTTCAGTGTTGTTGAATGTCTTTCATCTTAGTGCCACATTAAACATTTTAAGAACTGCTGAATATACTGTAATCTAAACATTAACTCCCTTCAATCCTTTTTTAAAAATTACTTCTCAGAATGCAAGTCTCTTAGGGACACAAAAAAGTGAAAAGAAAAGGTTTTTTTTTTGCAGACAGACCACTCAGCAATAGAAGCTCGATAGAATGGAAATTATTCAGGAAAATAATAGGCATTCCTGCCTTGGTTTACCTGTGCATAGAGCTATGTTACAGCTTCACAGATGAACCAAATTGACCCTCTGCAGAGGTCTTTGTGATAGATCTTATAATGGAGTTCAGTTAATGTTTATGATACCAAGATTACACAAATCACCACAGCTGTGTGAGTTCTGAAGCACTGGCTAATGAAAAATGGACCCACACTGGTGTGTAGCATAGTGAAACTCTGAGACAGTTTCTGTAATTACTGCTGGCATGTGACGGGGGGGCACCTGCTGTGTCCTGACTGGTCTACTCAATCAGCCATTTATCCTTAAACTACTGCAACATGAAAAGAAGAGACATTCTTTTAATGGTTTAAAAAAAACTTGTCTGTTATCCAGTTTAGACTGTTTGCTGAATGGAATAATTCCTAGACGAATAACACATTATAAAAAAAGCAAGTGGTTAACTTGTTCATGTCTGATAGCTGTCATTAATTACCAGAAAAAATAAATACGATTTAAGCAATCAAGAAAAAGTAGCTTGGACCATTTTTCTGAATGTGCAGCAAGGCAGGCAAGGACCAGTTGGGCAGAATAGCCAGTTTCTGTGTTGTATATTCTTTGTAATTCTATGTAAAAGGCTCCATGCATTCGGGAAATCAGCCCATAATGCAAACATTTTTCAACATAATATTCTGCTATCTGTATAAAATAATGAAAGCAATATATAGAAGAGAATATAAAGGCCTTATTACTTTTACTATTATCAAAAATATTTGCAGTGGTGAGGACATTATTTGCTGTGATGGGAATACAGGAGGATTTGTCTGGATTAATGAGCTAAAATAATGGCTCGGATTCTGCGGTCTGTATGGTGGCGAACCCTTTGAAACCCACCGCAAGTTTAGGATTTCCGCATGCGCTTGCCCATGCGCGAAATCCGGAACTTGTGGTCTGTCGAGTACGCGTTGACAGGCCATCCGCGCGGGCTACAAAAAAGCAATTGCTGGTGCAGAGTTGGGCTATTTGCCACTGACTGGCCAGCAATTGCGCAAGAAATGTTACGGTTGATGCAAACAGGTTAGGGGTCTGTTTGCATCAGCATAAGGGGATTTTTTCAGACATGATAGAAACATTTTCAGATCATAAATTATGCACATACACTGAATCAAATGAGTTTCTGCAAATATTGGCCCAGATTAGTTTTAATGATGTCTTACATTATTTTCAAAAAATTTAATTTTTAGTGAGGTTGGTGGAATTAAGCTACTTACGAATTACATTCAAATTCTGTAAATTGTAATTAAATCAGATTTTGGGATTCCATTACATCTCATGACGGGATTCCCTTCGGAAATGATTAAAATGGAATTCTGCTTTGTGATTGGAGGACCAGGCCCAAGTGATCCCAGGTATGCTTCCTCACCGCCTGCATCCTTGGGATCCGTGGGCCATTAGGCTGCCCTCCACCTCGCATCCTTAGACCGGAAGTTTTCGCAGTCACACCGCCAGCAGGTAGGTACGTAATTCTTTCCTGGGTCAGAGGATTACTCTGGAGGTACGCCTCCATCTGCAATTTTTGGCCCATGTTGAATAGCTTTCCTCATTTGTATTTAACTTGCAATCATTTTTCATGAAGTTAAAAAGTATCATATTTTTTCTCTTTATAATCACAAGCAAAGCCTCTTTTGTTGAGGAGCCTATGATATCTGAAAATAAAGCTATTCAGATTATTTTGCTTGAGCCTATACTAATTATATTAATATATTAAAGGAAGCTAATTGTTACTGTGGTTAGTATTTTTGACAGGTAAGTGTATCCTATGTATTGCTATTTCATAGAAGGCAACACAATACCCGGATAAAGTTCTGCTCCAAGTCATAAAATAAAACATTAATGAGCTGCAGTGTTAGGTCTAGGTTTAGTGTGCACTCTCTACCTTTCGAATTCTGCTCTCACTGCTCAGTGTCTGGTTTTATCTCTGTGAAGCACTCCAGTACATTTTATTATGTTAGAGCCACTATATAAATGCAAGTTGTTGCTGTTGTAGTGAAGGTGTTGGAAATATCTCGTGGCAGAACATCAATATGGTGTTGACCTTTATTTTCTTATCTCGGGCCCATATTTAGACTTTTTTCTATGATATCTAATTAGAGTGTCAAATATTCATTGAACTTAGGGTTGCTATCAGGCCACTTTTTCACCAGACCAACCAAGTTTTTGAAATTGTCACCAGCTGTGTTATGATCACCTTTAACGCTGTTGTTAATGTGCAAATCGGCCAGCAACTTGTAACGAGGAAGAGATACCCCGTGATTTGTGAATCACCACAAGTTGATGGCCAATTTTTGCCGCTTCATCATTAGCTTAGCAAAAACGGCATCTCACGCTTAAATTCCCCATGATTTTCATGAAGTTGCGACATTTGCACATTAATTGCCCATTAAATTCACCACAGAAAGTTAAGTCTAGTAATTAACAGCATAAGTAGTCTATTAACGATGTGATAATTGTTAACGACTGCCAATCAACCTCTCTTGCCCAGATAGTGAAAAATTATAAGTGTGGAGTCTCATTCCTTAGGGTTGTGAATTGTTTTAGGAGTTTTTAAAAATGCCAAATTTATTTTTTTCTTAAGTTTCCTTCCTGTCTCTTTTCTCTCTCTCTCTCTCTTAATCCAATCTTTCTTTCTCTCTCTTTATTTCTCTTTCTGTACCTGATTTGTCTCGAATTCACTCATTCTAATTCACCATCCTTCTCAGTCTTTCCTCGGTTCATCTCTCAATCCTTCAATCTCATTGGTTAACGAGATACACTCTTTGTCCCGTCATTCACCAAGGTCCCAGATGCCCTGTTGTCCTTGCCGCTAGCAGGTCACATTTCCAGCAAATTTGTGGCCAAAAAATTTTAAGACATAAACATGCACGAACAAGAATAACTAATGAGTCATGCCAAGAGATGCCAGCAAAATCTGTCCCATTATGATAATCAGTAATGGCATTTTCACGTAGTTTTCTGAATTGATTTTATTTTACTTCTCTTTCGTTCAGGCTAGGCTATGTATCATCTTCATTGTCAGCCAGTGGCTTAGTTGATCACACCCTCGCCTCTGAGTCAGGAGGTTGTGGTTCAAGACCCACTGCAGAGACTTGAGCACAAAAATCTAGGCTGAAACTCCAGTGCAGTACTGAGAGAGTGCTGCACTGTCAGAGGTGCCGTCTTTTGGATGAGACGTTAAACCGAGGCCCTGTCTGCTCTCTCAGGTGGATGTAAAAGATTGAATGGCACTATTTCGTAGAAGAGCAGGGGAGTTATCCCCGATGTCCTGGCCATGAACCCAATATGGGAGGAAACATGACCTGGACCATGCATCATCACTCCACAATTTATTGTGTTTGAGCAGCATAGGACAGCAGAACAGCACATTTTCCAGTGCCTTCTTTAACAAATATCATAACAATCAAAGCACCACAAGATAAAATAGACAATTTGGAAATAGCTTTGGAGAGCCATTAAAGGATATTTAAAAAAAAGATGTGTTATTATTATTTACCATCAGTGCTAAAACCACCAAACATAGAATCATAGGCTGGAATCGTTAACTTGGAGTCGGGAACGCGATGTTGTGAGCAGCGCATTGTTCAGTGCGACTTTTACTTAACGGCCACAATTAAACCAGTCAGGCACGTTTCCCGGCCCAATTAAATGGAACGGGTCTGATGATGTCATCGATGACCCGTTTCCAGCGCCGATATTTAAAGCAGCCTTGCACACATCTCATTTGAAGGTTGATGAAGGAGTCTGCAAGGTCATTTCCAGAGGTCTGACTACTGTTATAAAACTGATAAAAGTGTCGCTCATGGATACACAAAAGCACCAAAGATTTAGTGATGCATCCCTCGATGTTCTGGTGCAGGCAGTGAGAGCACACAGGTAGGTCCTCGTCCCTGCTGATAGGCGCAAAAGACCACCCAAAGACACCAAAAGGGCATGGTTGGAGATCGCAGAGGAGGTTCGCAGCAGGAATGTTGTCAGGAGGACATGGATCCAGTGCAGGAAAAGATTCAATGATCTCATGAGGTCAAGAAAGGTGAGTGCAATGCCATACTCACCTACATCCTGATGTGCCTGTCACAACATCCCCATCACTCTGCCTTCCCAAGCCTACTCCTGCACATCATTCCTCACACCAACCTACCTTGCACGTCCACCCATCCCTCTCTGTCTGTGTACATACTCACATCCCCATTGACTAACCACCCCTAACACTCACCCTCATCCTAATGCAATCATAGCAAGTAACACCACAGAAGGAGGCCATTTGGCAATGTCACGTCCACTTCCTCATAGTCACCCTCTACAGATGTAGCCCATCCATTCCTTACACTCATTCCATCACTCTCACTCAAAGTTCTCTTCTTTCCCTCCTTGCAGGAGAAGAGAGCCCACAACAACAGGGAGAGGCAGAGAACTGGAGGTGGCCTTCCAGTCTTCACTCAATTGACTGCAGCAGAGGAGGAGGCCCTGGAGATATCTCGAGTTGCAGAGCTGCTGGTGGTGGGAGATGGAGAGAGGGGGACATCCCAGCAACCTGGTGACAGAATTACATCTCATACGGCCACATGGCATACAGCAGTCACTCATATGGTGACTGATGTCAGCAGCCAGTGAATTTTCATCATGTACATAATGGTAATGTTACCCATTCTTAATATAACACTTCTAAAGGATGACCACCTGCATGGAGCAGCAAATGCGTCAGTCACACGAACACATGATTGCTGTGGACAATAGATAGCAGACGTTCATAGACCTCATCTCTAGGAGGGATATAAAAGGTGCTCGCCAGCTCTTTGCTAGCAGGGAAGTGCGGGTGGCCCATGAGAGGGATGATGGTGAGAGGGGACATGGAAGTGAGGGCTCTTCTCAAAGCGCTCCCACTTCTCCCCCGTTGTCTCCCCCTCAGTCAGAGCCCCACATGCTACCTCGGATCCTGATGGCCGAGTCTGCCCCTGCGCAGTTGCAGGAGGAGCAGTCTCTGGCGGGGCCCTCACAGGCTCCAAAACCCAGAGGACGTCTGTCAAAAGTGTCTAAGCAGTCGCAGCAGGGAAGTGAGCAGACTGCCTCTACCTCTGCTGAAGACACAAGGCTTGCACTTCGTAGAAGCACTCAGAAAAGAAAAAAGACATGAAAGTAGATGCACAAGCGTATGCACATAGGTATACGAACAAATGTTAGTGTTAAGTTTCAGTTATATTTATGACACAGACAAATATATTTCTTTGCACCACTTTCCGGTCATTTTTGCCTGCTACCTTGGAAGTGGCTTTGTCACTTGGAGTAAATGGTGAGACATTACTTAACCTCGAGCAATGGGGGTTTGGGTGACAGGAATGGCTTGGTCATTGTAGGGATGCTTTATGGTGTTGTTGGGGTGGTGGGGGGACCTTATTACAGCATGTGGCAGCCATATGGGTGCATTGAAGGAAGTTAAGTAAATCGGGCCATGATAAGGCCATCCCTGGCCTCCCGGGCAGCAATGTGTGCTGCTGCTGGGGCCATCTCCACCTCAGGTTCCCCTTCCTTCTCCTCCTCTAACGCATCATCATCTACCTGCTCCTCCTCCTCCACCTCCTCCTCCTCTGACGAGGCTGTGAGCTCTGCGCCTTGCTCCTCCTGCCGCTCCAATCCTCGCTGCTGTGCTATGTTGTGCAGCACGCAGCAAACCATGATATTTCTGGAGACCCTGGCTGGTGCATACTGAAGGGCTCCTCCAGATCTGTCAAGGCATCTGAAGTGCATCCTCAACATGTCGATTGCTTGCTCTATGACACATCTGGTGGACATATCGTTCTCATTATAATGCTCCTTGGCCTCAGTACTTGGCCTCCTCAAGGGTGTCATGAGCCACGACTTCAGTGGATAGCCATTGTCTCCAAGCCGCCAGCCGGTAAGTCTGTTTGGAGGTGCGAAGAGCTGAAGGAGGGTGGACTGGCGCAGCATGAAAGAGTCATGACAGCTGCCAGGGAATCTGGCACACACATACATAATCATCTTTTTATGGTCGCAGACGAGCTGCACATTGAGGGAGTGGAAGTCCTTGTAGTTCAGAAACAGCCAGAGCTGCAAAGCCGAAAGCCCGACTCAGTAACACTGGCTTCATCAGTGGCAAAGTTGACATAATTGGCTGACTTGTCAAACATGGCATTGGTCACCTGGGTGATGCATCTGTGGGCGGCCGACCGCGAGATCCTTCAAATGTCTGCTACAGATCCCTGGAAGGAGCCTGAAGTTAAAGCCAAAAGCTGCTGTTTAAAACCCTCTTAAGTGTCTCTCAACAAGCATATAATTACTTGAATGAGGTCGCCTGCCTCTCCAAATCGGGTCCGTGATGTGCCCGAGTTAAATGCGGAAGTCGGCAGGATGACGGAAGGAGGTCATTCAGCCTATCGTGCCTGTGCCAGCTTTTTGAAAGAGCTAACTAATTAGTCCCACACTCCTACTCTTTCTCCATAGTTCTGCAAACTTTTCTCTTCAAGTATTTATCCAATTCCCTTTCAAGAGTTATTATTGAATCTGCGTCCACCACCATTTCCGGCAATGCATTCCACATAACAACTCGCTGCATACTTTTTTTTTTCTCAAGTCCCCTCTGGTTCTTTTACTAATTACCTTAAATCTCTGTCCTCTGGTTATTGACCCTTCTGCCAATGGAAACAGTTTCTCTTTATTTACTCTATCTAAACCCTTCAAGATTTTGAACATCTCTATCAAATCTCCCCATAACCTTCTCTGCTCCAAGGACAAAAACCCAGTTTCTCTAGTCTCTCCATGTAACTGAAGTCTGTCATCCCTGCTACCATTCTAGTAGATCTCCTCTGCACCCTCTCTAAAGCTTTGACATCCTTCCTAAAGTGTTATGCCCAGAAATGGCCATAATACTCCAACTTTGGCCAAACCAGTGTTTTATAAATGTTTAGCATAACTTCCTTGCTTTTGTACTCTATGCCTTTATTTATAAAGCAAAGGAACCTGTATGTCTTTTTTAACAGCCTTCTCAACTTGTCCTGTCACCTTCAAAGACTTATGTACGTACACCCCCAGGTCTCTCTGTTCCTGCACCCCCTTTAAAATGGTACTGTTTAGTATATATTGCCTCTCCTCTTTCTTCCTATCAAAATTAATCACTTCACACTTTCCTACATTGCCAAGTTTTGAGTTATCTGCAAACTTTGAAATTATGTCCTGTATACCCTAGTCCAGGCACATTAATATATATCAAAAAGAGCAGTGGTCCCAACACCGACCCCTGGGGAACAACACTGCATACTTCCCTCCAGTCTGAAAAACAACCATTCACCACTACTCTCTGCTTTCAAACCCTTACACAATTTTGTATCCACATAGCCATTGCCCCATTAATCCATGGGCTTCCATTTTGCTAACAAGTCTATTTTTTTAATTTGTTCCTGGATTGTGGGCGTTGCTGGCAAGGCCAGCATTTATTGCCCATCCCTAATTGCCCTTCAGAAGGTGGTGAGCCGCCTTCTTGAACCGCTGCAGTCCTCATGGTGAAGGTACTCCCATAGTGCTGTTATGGAGGGAGTTCCAGGATTTTGACCCAGCGACGATGAAGGATCGGCGATATATTTGCAAGTCAGGATGATTTGTAACTTGGAGGGGAACTTGGAGGTGGCGGTGTTCCCATGCGCCTGCTGCCCTTGTCCTTCTAGGTGGTAAAGGTCGTGGGTTTGGGAGGTGCTGCCGAAGAAGCCTTGGCGAGTTGCTGCAGTGCATCTTGTAGATGGTACACACTGGAGCCACGGTGGCCGGTGGTGGAGGGAGTGAATGTTTAAGGATGTGGATGGGATGCAAATCAAGCAGACAGCTTTGTCTTGGATGGTGTCTTCTTGAGTGTTGTTGGAGCTGCACTCATCCAGGCAAGTGGAGATTATTCCATCACACTCCTGACTTGTGCCTTGTAGATGGTGGAAAAGCTTTGGGGAGTCAGAAGGTGAGACACTCGCCGCAGAATTCCCAGCCTCTGACCTGCTCTTGTAGCCACAGTATTTATGTGGCTGGTTCAGTTAAGTTTCTGGTCAATAGTGACCGCCAGGATGTTGATGTTGAGGGCTCAGTGTCAGCTGTGGCTCAGTTGGTAGCACACTTGCCTCTGGGTTAGAAGGTCGTAGGTTCAAGTCCCACTCCAGGGACTTGAGCACATAAATCTAGGCTGACACTCCAGTGCAGTGCTGAGGGGATGCTGCATTGTCGGAGGTGCCGTCTTTTGGATGAGATGTTAAACCGAGGCCCCGTCTGCTCTCTCAGGTGGACGTAAAAGATCCCATGGCACTATTTCGAAGAAGAGCAGGGGAGTTATCCCTGGTGTCCCGGTTCCCTCAATCAACATAACAAAAACAGTTTATCTGATCATTATCAATTGCTGTTTGTGGGAGCTTGCAGTGTGCAAATTGGCTGCCGCGTTTCCCACATTATAACAGTGACTTCAGTCCAAAAGTACTTAATTGGCTGTAAAGCGCTTTGAGACGTCCGGTGGTCGTGAAAGGCGCTATATAAATGCAAGTCTTTCTTTCACCGATGGTAATCCTGATGAATGTCAAGGGGCGGTGGTTGGACACTCTATTGTTGGAGATAGTCATTGCCTGATGCTTGTGTAGCGTGAATGTTACTTGCCACTTATCAGCCTAAGCCTGAATGTCATCCAGACCTTGCTGCATGCAAGCATAGACTGCTTCATTATCTGAGGAGTTGCAAATGGATCTGAACACTGTACAATTCTCAGTGAATATCCCCACTTCTGACATTATGGAGGGAAGGTCATTGATAAAGAAGCTGACGCTGGTTGGGCCTAGGACACTGCCCTGAGGAACTCCTGCAGTGATGTCCTGGGGCTGAGATGATTGGCCTCCAACTGGTTATGTGGTACTTTATCAAAGGCCTTTTGAAAGTCCATACACATAACATCAACCACACTACCCTCATCCACCCTTCCCATTACTTTATCAAAGAACTCAATCAAGTTAGTCAAACATGATTTGCTGGCTTTCATTTATTAACCCATAATTTTTTCAAATGCCAATTAATTATGTCCAGGATTACTGTCTCTAAAAGTTTCCCCACCACTGACGTTAGGCTAATTGGCCTGTAATTGCTGGGTTTATCCCTCTCCCCTTCTTTGAACAGGGGTGTAACATTTGCAATCCTCCAGTCCTCTGGCACCAGTCCCATATCTAAGGAGGATTGGAAGATTGTGGCCAGAGCCTCTGCAATTTCCACCCTTATTTCCCTCAGCAACCTAAGATGCATTTCACCCGGACTGGGTGACTTTTCTGCTTTGAGCGCTGCCAACCTGTTAAGTAACTACTCTTTATTTTTATTCTATCTAATTTCTCTACTACCTCTTCCTTTACTGTGACATTGGCAGCATCCTCTTCTTTAGTGGAGACAGATGCAAGTACCTTAGTCATGCCCTCTGCTTCCATAAGAAGATCTCCTTTTTGGTCCCTAATTGGGCCCACCCTTTATTTGACTACCCTTTTACTATTTTTATGTTTATAAAAGACGTTTGTCTTCCCTTTTATGTTACCCACTGATCTATTCTCATTCTCTCTCTTTCGTCCTCTTATTTCCTTTTCCAATTCTCACCAGTACTTTTTACATTCAGCTTGGTTCTCTACTGCATTATGAGTCTGACATTTATCATAAGCTTTCTTTTCCTAGCCAATATTTATCCCTCAGTCAACATCACTAAAAACAGATTATCTGGTCATTATCACATTGCTGTTTGTGGGAGCTTGCTGTGCGCAAATTGGCTGCCATGTTTGCTACATTACAACAGTGACTACACTTCAAAAAGTACTTCATTGGCTGTAAAATGTTTGGGACGTCCTGTGGTCGTGAAAGGCGTTATATAAATGGAAGTCTTCTTCTTCTTCTCCTGTTTCATTTTAATCTCGATTATATCTTTAGTTATCCAGGGAGCTCTAGCTTTAGATGTCCTTCCTTTCCCCCTTGTGGGATGTGTCTCCTCTGTACATGAACTATCTCCTCTTTGAAGGTATCCCATTGTTTAATTACTGTTTTACCTATGAATTTTTGATTCCAATCCACCTGTGCCAGATCTCTTTGTAACTCACTGAAATTAGCTCCCCTCCAGTTCAATATTTTCACATTTGATTTGTCCTCATCCTTTACCATAACTACTCTAAACCTAATGACAAGAGAAAATTATTATATTAGCCCCAAGAGTTAAAGGACAGGTACCTGAACAAGGCGTGGTGCACAGTATGAGGCAACCCAAAGAAGAAGAATAGAAATAAATTCAAGATGTGACAACATAAATAAATACATAAATAAATGAAAATCAACTTTGAAAATGTAATTTATTTTTTGCTCATCCCTAGTATCTCCATTTTGATCTGTTCTTTATCTGTAAAACATAGAAGATAGGAGCAGGAGTAGGCCATTCGGCCCCTCGAGCCCGCTCCGCCATTTAATGAGATTTTGGCTGATCATCCAAATTCAGTACCCTGTCCCTGCTTTCTCCCCATTTTTTTTTGTTGAAAGTGCATTTTGATTAAAATATTTACATTTTAAAAACGACTGCGAACAGCTACTAAACAAAAGAAAACACCTTGGCTGCTGAAGCCATTTCGGCCCCTTGGCAAAATGCTCAGCAATACAATTGCACAACCAAATGTTTCTACAACATAAAAATGATATGCACCAATGTAGCTATGGCCGCTGTAAACTATGCAATTATACAATTACATATTTGGAGGTAATGTGGACATCTGTATTCATTTCATAAAGAGCATTTCTGCCACCTCACTGTGTGCAGGTATGTTGACTGTTTAATAATTAACTCTCAGCAATGAGCTCTTCCGTTGCTGCTGTGATAGTTATAAAAGTCAATTATGTCTTTCAGATTATGGCTTTTGTTTCTGAGCTGAAGTGCCTTTTACAGAGGATCTTGTATTTTGCTTGAGGAGCAATACTGGTTAATAGGTTTTCAAACTGCTGCAATGCATTATAACCAGAATAAAGCTGGTTTTGTTCTTATTGGGGCTGCAGGTGGGAAACCTATCTAATCACCTTGTGCTTTTCTTCAGCATTTTTAGATAAGTTAACCCATTTTAGGGTATGAATTTCTAAAACTTTGCTACGGCTTTATAAGCAGTAAGAATATTTAAACCAAGGCAGCTAACTTGATTTATTAAAGAAAAAAACTCTTTAAAAGCGTCCCTTAAAGTACACCTCTGTGGCTCGTCATAATGCAAAAGTGAGGTGACTCGGGTTTCCTCTTGACGGTCAGTCTTGCCAGTCAGAGGCACGTTGTCTGGGGAAGGAAGAAGTAAAAAATTGTCTGGGCAGAGCTTTGGGGACGGAATGGCTCCTTCCAAGCAGGCTGGCTGCTGATAGCATTATTGAGATATTCACCAGTTGGATCGTCCCATTCTCCTGAACGGCAGGATAGTGTGACTGAACCTAGAGAGCAAATTACAAAAAAAAGATCATATTTGAAGGAAGGCATTGAAAGGTTGAATGTAGTGACACCTGCCTATAAGTGACCATTACTGAGACTGATTTCAGGTGGTCTTTATAGACAGGTGGTCTAATAATATAATGAATCATTCATTTCTTCTTGGGAATGACCTCAGGTAGTCACTATTGGCAGGTGTGGTCTTTAAGAAAGGTTTCATTGTAAATGATTCCTGGAACTACAGTCCTCAATGCTTGTATATAAAGTATATTAACATTTTTTTTTGTTGGTCTACAAAGCTCTGTTGTAAAAGTAATATACAACACTCTTTCCACATTTTTCTCCATCTTCTTCAATGTATTGATAGTGCAGCACCTCACAATGATGTTAAGAAAAATCTATTTTTTCCATATATAGGAAGCAGCTACATTAGTTTATCTGTTTAAAAAATGTATTCTTTGTCCTGTCCATTTTTCGATGATGAATGTTGGGAACCTGTTATATGCAATATTCATTTAACAGGCAGACCTAACCAAATCATGCAGGAGGGGCTAATGCCTGAGTGCACTTAATGCCAGGTGCAGCAATCCAATAACATCATGTTCAAAGAATTTTCTGTTATTAAAAAATGTTAGAAAGCACTAATAAAAATCAAGCGCACTCACTGAAGGAGTGGGGATCTTGTACATAGTGATGTCCTCACACCATTGAAGGAATGATTCACAAATGATTTCCTCTTTTCATTGGGCTCGCTCAAACCCTTAGGTGAAGTCGGCATATTTGTCAGAGCTTAACAGTGGGCATGCTCTGTTGAATCCATTCCCACCAATCAGAGCACCAGCATCAAGCAGAGTGGAGGACAGTTCATGGGTACACAAAGGCCTAGGCAGTTGATTGTGCACACATGATTTACGACATATAACGGGCTCCTAAGGATCCAATATGGGAGCTGGTGCGTGCACGTTTATTCCGCTCCACAGACTGCAGCCACGTTGCATCGCATGCTCCCCATCACCATCCTGGCATCTTTCTGAATAGAAAAGGTTTCCTCTCCCTCAATGTCCAGCCTGTTTGCGACCAAAGGAAGCGAATCGTGCAGGTGTGTGCTCAGTTTTCTGGCAGCAGTCAGGATTCATTCATTCGGCATTAGTCCTCTGTGCTGCCTTTATTCCAACCAGGTTTTCAGGTCACAGGCTGGTTACTGGGCAAAAGGGCTATCCCCTTCAGACAGAGCTGGCACCAGAAATGCATCGATCATTAGTGTCCCTAGCTGCCAGAGTTCTTGGAGAACAGCTTATCCAAGAGTGCTTCACCTGAACCATCCCTCCCAACCCTCCCATCCCAATACACCAACAGTCTCGCAATCCTTATCACCACCGTCCTTACTACTACATCATCCAATTGCCTATCTTCAGTTCAGTCTGATGGGTCTTGCCTTCACTAAACTAAAGATATTAACACCAACACCAAATCCAGAACAAAAAAAAATCCAACATCTTAATTCCATCTGTGTATAATATTTAACAGAAATAACTAAGAATCAATCTTGTACAACCCCTTGAAGCCTGTCTATTGTTCTCATTTACCTATCCTTGCACTCCCATGAAGTGTTTCCCCTGTGACTACAGCTTGGGAGTTGGAAGGCTGCTGCGGTTCCATTGAGGACATTTCAGATGGCAATAGTGGGAAACCTTGAGCAGCTCTTGGCCTTGAGGGACCAGCTACTGACAGCAGCATCTCGGCTTGGGCGGGGGCAGTCTGCCCAGCTGGCTCTGTGGCACTATCAAGGACACTGGCAGAGTGGGTGGCAGGGGAGCAGGCATACTGTAATCCTGATAGAGGACAGCAGGTGTCTCACCCATGGATCAAAGGCCAATCTCCTGGGATTGTGCCTCAGCACTGCTATGCCTTTGCACAAGAACAGAGTGCAGGAGTGAGGTGATGCCCTGTTAACACTGGCCCCCAGAGCCAAGATAGTAGAAGTGTGAGTTGCCATGGAAGTTGTCAGAGCTGTCAGCAGAGGCTCCATCGTGGTGGGCGCCACTGTCATGTTCATGGAGATGACCACACACCCCATATTGGACAGAATGGTCTCCATGCTCTCTGCGTAGCTCCAGCAGAAGTTGAAGCTGGACTTCTCTGTGTGCTGAACCATCGTGCGCAACCTCACTGGCAGGCTGCCCAGTGCACCCAGCATTTCCTGTGTATGCTCATCAGCGTTCTTAGGTAGCCTGAGCCCTCGAAGTGAGCACCTGAATCATTTGCAGCAGAGCTAGTATGTGATCTCGCTCTTTGATAAGCTGGCAGCTGTGGCGGCCTATTTCCCTGCCCAAGCGAATGCCCACTTGTGGCCGGTGATGCACCGCGTGAAGGCCCCTCCTCTAGCCTATCCTCTAAAGTATAGGTGGTGCTATTCTCAGAGCTGGTACTTGCTGGGGTCTGATCGAGTGACACTGCATCTTCAGGAAAGCTGGCCTCCTCTTCCTGAAGTGGCACATAGGCGTCAAAATTTTCAGCAGCTGAAATGAAAGAGAGGGACAAGGGTTAGCTTTTAGTGTGAAGGAAGAGCAGAGAGAGAGAAATGGCTGCTGAAAGTGTAATATATGTGGGTAGAACAAATGAAGGACAGAGACACGATGAGTTGCTAGTCCATGTACTTGCTTTATAGGTCAGAGCGAACTGAGCATGCTCACACCAAACCATGTGACAAACCATGTGATAATACATTACACTGCTTTCCCCCTTAAAAAAAAAGTATGTATTCCCCTATCAAATACAACAAAACTATGGTCCCACCTTTCCCAGCATTACATGTACCACATAACAAAAACTCCTGGCTTTTTTTCTTTTAAATGAACTACAAATCCAGTTTAATAACAGGTTTGCGGAGCCTTCCTGATCTCCTTACAGAAGGTTACAGAACTATAGACCGGTTAGCCTAACATCTGTGGTAGGTAAAATTTTGGAGTCCATTATTAAGGAAACAGTAACAGGACATTTGGATAATCATAATTTAATAGGACAAAGTCAGCATGGTTTTACGAAGGGGAAGTCATGTTTGACAAATTTGCTGGAGTTCTTTGAGGAAGTAACATATAGAGTGGATAAAGGGGAACCAGTGGACGTAGTGTATTTAGACTTCCAAAAGGCATTTGACAAGGTGCCACACAAAAGATTATTGCTTAAGGTAAAAAATCACGGGATTGGGGGTAATATTCTGGCATGGATAGAGGATTGGCTATCTAACAGAAAGCAAAGAGTTGGGATAAATGGTTCATTCTCAGACTGGCAATCAGTAACTAGTGGTGTTCCACAGGGGTCAGTGCTGGGTCCCCAACTCTTCACAATCTATATTAACGATTTGGAGGAAGGGACCAAGTGTAACATATCAAAATTTGCAGATGATACAAAGATGGGAGGGAAAGTAGTGAGTGAGGAGGACATAAAAAACCTGCAAGGGGACATAGACAGGCTAAGTAAGTGGGCAGAGATTTGGCAGATGGAATACAACACTGGAAAGTGTGAGGTGATGCACTTTGGCAGGAAAAATCCTAGAGCAATTTATTATCTTAATGGCAAGAAACTGGAGAGTACTGAAGTGCAAAGGGATCTGGGGGTCCTGGTGCACGAAACTCAAAAGGTTAGTATGCAGGTGCAGCAAGTGATTAAGAAGGCAAATGGAATGTTGGCTTTCATTGCTAGGGGGATAGAATATAAAAATAGGGAGGTATTGCTTCAGTTGTACAAGGTATTGGTGAAACCGCACCTGGAATACTGCATACAGTTTTGGTGTCCTTACTTAAGGAAAGACATCCTTGCTCTCGAGGCAGTGCAAAAAAGGTTCACTCGGTTAATCCCGGGGATGAGGGGGTGGTCATATGAGGAGAGGTTGGGTAGATTGGGACTCTACTCATTGGAGTTCAGAAGAATGAGAGGCGATCTTATTGAAACATATAATATTGTGAAGGGGTTGGATCGGGTGGATGCGGGGAGGATGTTCCCGATGACGGGTGAGACGAGAACTAGGGGACATAGTCTTAGAATAAGGGGCTGCTCTTTCAAAACTGAGATGAGGAGGAACTACTTCACTCAGAGGGTGGTAGGTCCATGGAATATGCTGCCACAAAAAGCTGTAGAAGCTACAACATTAATTAAATTTAAAACAGAAATAAACAGTTTCCTAGAAGTAAAGGGCATTAAGGGTTACGGGGAGCGGGCAGGAATTTGGACATGAGTCTAGGTTCGGATCGGTCATGGCCCTGTGGGTAGTGGAGCGGGCCCAGGGACTGTGTAGCCTGATTCTGCTCCTATTTCGTGTGTGCAATTCTGTTAGATGCAGGAGATGGTTCTGTGATAGATAGTAGATTGGCGGTTAGGATCAGATCAGCCATGATCTTATTGAATGGCGGAGCAGGCTCGAGGGGCCGATTGGCCTACTCCTGCTCCTATTTCTTATGTTCTTATGTTTATGTATTGGTGTTGAACCAATTTTCGGGCTGTTTTGTTTTGATTCTGAACTCAAAGATGATCCTGTTTCTATCTCAGACTTGTTTGAACCTGTGTCGTAGTGCACAAGTAGAGCATCGCTAGAGAGACTTCTCTTCAAAGCGTCATAAGCTTCCTGTTGCACTTTCGTCCACTTCCACTGGATATCCTTCTTAAGTAGCTTGTGCAATGGAGCTAACCTGGTCGTTAACTCAGGCAAGAAACGTGTGTAGTACTGGACCATTCCAAGGAAAGATCTTAACTCAGATACATTCTGTGGCTTTGGAGCATTGATGACAACATCAACCTTTTCCTTCACTGCGTGCAAGCCATTTGCATAAACTACACAACCTCGGGCTGCACAAAAGCACATTTGCTCCTTTTCAATTTGAGATTGTGGGCATTCAACCTTTGAAGCACTATATCTAACACTTCTAGATTTTCTTCCTCGCTGCTTGTTGCGATCTGCACATCGTCTTGATTGCATAAGGAATTTGGAACTCCTTGCAAAATCTTATCCATCATAGCCTGGAAGATTTTGGGGGAGGACTTTACACCATATGGCAGCTTGGTGTATGAGTACAGTCCCTTGTGTGTGTTGATGATGTCATACCCTCCAAGTTGAATTTGTGCCTGCAGTTAATTCAATTTATTCCTTATACTCTGTGCATTTGTATAAAGAACGCTTATTTGGGCCACACACCCTAGCCTGTCCTTCAGCCCTAATGTTTTACTCACATGTTTCTTATTTTTCTCTCCTGTTTTAATCACTTTAGATCATTTAGTTTTCCCTTTACCTGTAGTGCCTAAAGCACAATTTCTGGACTTACTCTACTCTCTTCCCTTTCGCTTGCTTTTGACTACATTTTCACCTGAGCCCTCCACCCACCCTCCCATCGCCATTTACTAGTTTGTATGTAGTGTGCACAATATGAGGTGTGGAAAAGTGAGGGTTATGTTGAAAAACTGGTGAAAGTAGGAAGTGCAGAGTATGTGAATAGGAAGAGAAGGATGTAGAGTGACGTGTGGTGTAGTGATGGTAGGAGAGTGAACAGAAGCAGGGGCAGGCAGTATTGTGCGTATTGAGGCTGCAGGTGGTGCATGTATAAGCAGAGAGTAAGAGAGAAGTATTCTTATCTTGACAACTCTGGTGAGGTCATTGAACTTTATTCTACATTGCAACCATGTCCTGAGAGCTAAGCTCCTGGCATTGACCTCCTCAACGGCCTCTTCCCACTGGCTGGGGAGGTGTTGCCTGAGGGGCTTTCTGCCCCCTGGGGAAACAGGATCTCCCTCTTCCTGTCCACCACCTGGACAAGAGCCTCCAACACTGCATCAGAGAACCTGGATGTCCTCTCTGGACCTCCTGCAGCTATTTTTCCACTTGAGACGTTTCTCTGAAGTTTCCCTGTTGTTTGTAGCCAGAGTGCACCTTCCCTTTAAGAGGTGCTGGCTACCTTTAAGTAGTATCAGTGAAGCTTGATTTCCTTTCCCCCCAAACAGGCGTGCATGAATACCCATGAATAGTGTGGATAGTGCTGGCTGCGCATCTGAGCCATGACGATGATCACCAGCACGGTCACAGGGAGTACGTGAACAAACACGTGTAGTGCCGTGCCTTGCGTGTCCGTTTTCAGCTGTAATTGAATTTCTAGGCCACCGTGCTTGAAATTAACCACCTGTGCAATGACTTGAATACCTTAATGATAGATGGAGCTAGATATTTAATTTTTACTTTTAAAGATTTCTTAAAGTTCTCACTTTCTTCTGATTCTCCCTACATCATGCTGATATATGTAATTGTCTGGCTTCCACTTCAAATAAAAAGATAGAAAGAATTTACAATGGCCCAGAAATTGCTGGAGCGACGCATCTCATGGCGAGCGCCGTGAATTCGATTTTTTTCCTAACCCCTCAACTCATTATTTTTGTGCCGCAATTTGCTGGAAATGTGAACTGATAATTCAATGTGGCATCTGGGACCTCTTGAACATCGGGTCCAACGGTCTATCACTTTAACCAATTAAGTTTTAGAATAGAGAAAGAAACAGAGGGAAGGACAGAAAAGAAATAGGGTGAATTATAGTCAAATTAGATACAGAAAGAGAAATAAAGAGAGGGAAAGAAATTTTGGGCTAAAAATTCGGGGGCTTTACCATCAAAAAATAGTGAAAAGAGGGCCGCCACCGCTCTTTCACCAGCTGGTGAAGGGTTTCACGGCGTCCTCCATTTTCCCAGGCATGGCAGCACTGCTGTTAAGATTTAACACCCTGCAAAGTAAAATGAGGGAATGGTGACAGCACGCTGACTTAACATCACCACAACAAACTTGGACCTTTGCACTGAGTTCAGTGCTGGGTCCTAATCACGCCAGGTAAACTTAGCATGCAAGCAGACTCACAGAGGCACTGTCAGCACCTCTTCAAGGGACACACACATCTTTCAGGTAAGTTTGCATTTAAGCTTTTGGACTGGGTGTTTTTGATTTTATTGAAGTGGTGGCTGGCTGCAATAGATGTTAAAAGTTTTTTAAGTGTGTAGGGAGTGCTGCTGGATGCTTGCAAGGCCTCAGATGGTAAAGGAAGGCCTCTGAAAAACAGAAAATGCTACAAATACTCAGCAGGTCAGGCAACATGCGTAGAAAGAGAAGCAGTGTTCATGTCTCAGGTCAAGATGCTCCCTGACCTGCTGAGTATTTCCAGCATTTTATGCTGTCATTTCAGATTTACAACATCTGCTTGCAGAGGGAAGAGGAAGACACAGAAGAGGAAGAAGCCAAAGAGGAGGAAGCAGAAGAGGAGGAAGCAGAAGAAGAGGAAGCAGAAGAAGAGGAAGCAGAAGGAAGGATGCAATCCAGACACTCCTTTCTGGCCGGGATATCGGGATGGAATCATTCACCTGCAGTCCCAATGACCACAACCCCAATTCTCCTTTCAACATTAGTCCCACAACTTACCTTCCCTCTGTTATTGACCATCACAGCGTCCTCTTGGCCACGATGCTGAAATAAAAGCCACCAGAAAGCAAACTTTCCAATCCAACTTTGTACATCTATCCATCCAATATGACATCAAAAAATCAATTCATCACACTTATGCATTTTCTTAGTGACTGTCTTGACTGTGCATTTGCTTATCCTACTTGTGTCACACAGTGCTACCCCAGTGGCTGCAGCATGGCTGGTGGAAGGCTGCTGACTTTCAGTGGGGGACACTGCAAATGGCCTTGCTGGTCGAACTTGAGGAGCTGGTGGCTGGGAGTGTCAAATCGAGTGACGATGTTTCTGGGTTTCTTTCTTCTTCTTCTTCTTCTTCTTCTTCTTCTTCTTCTTCTTCCTCTTCTTCACTCTCCTCTCCCTCTTCTTTGTCAACGACAGGCTGGGCAGGCTCCATTTCTTGGGTGTGTGAAATTAGGAAGCCACAAGGGTGGAGTTGTGGTGAGGGGTGGGCGGAAAAGCAAGAGGTGCATGCCAGAAGGAGGATAATGTATGAGGAGAGCAGCATCTTGTCTCCTTACTGCCCTGCCACTGGCCAAGGGCTCAACCATGCCCCTGCCAAGAATGGCCTGGACCATCTCCTCCAAGGGGGTGAGGTGAGGCTAGGAATGAGAGATGTGCCTCATGATTTGTACCGATTGTTGGTAGGTGAGTGATTAGGGGGCGGAGTCGTGCATTGAGCAGTGTGTGAGGCTAATAATGCAGTTTGCAGGAGATGGCTTTTGAAGATGCATTCACTGACCTTGACTAGTGGTCTGAGGACATGAAGCTTGTTTGGGCACTGGAGCCAGGTGGTGGGGGTGACACTGCTGGCAGTGACGGCCTTGGTGATCTGGTCCCACATCGTTCTTTCTGGAGGGCCTCCTGGCCCCTGTGGGTAGAGGACCTCTCTTGCATTGTTGACCCCCTGCACAAAGCTTGAGTGCTGCGTGCGAGACCCTGGGTGCCCCTTCCCTGGCTTGCTGAGCCATTTGTGTTAGTGCTGAAGCACTTTTCCCATTTTTTGAGGTTTGGAAGTGAATTCAGCTTTAAGTGCCGAAGACTCCTACCTGGAACTTCTTTTTAATGTTATTTTTTTTTAAAGGCAATAAGAGCTGAAAACTGCATTTTTTCACTTCATTTTAATTTTAATTCGTACTGAATGCATTGCTCTTTTAATTCATAGCCCTTTAATTACTCACAATTCCTTGCAAACTCCATAGCTGCACTCCCACTAGCTGTTAGAATCTGGAACTTTGACTTCCATGCCTGCAATAACACCACCAGGAGGGCGTTACACAGTAATTAGCGCTGGTCTAAAAACCTATTGCCCCCAGCGTGAATTTTTCTCCGGTAGCGCGTCATCCATTTTCAGCGGCCGTTAACCCGAGTTGCCAGTGACACCAGCAATAGGGGAATGGTGGCATAGTGGTAATGTCACTGGGCTAGTAATCCAGAGACGTGAGTTCACGGCAGCTGGGGAATTTAAATTCAGTTAATTAAATAAATCTGGAATAAAAAGCTAGTATCAGTAATGGTGACCATGAAACTATCGGATTGTCATAAAAACGCATCGGGTTCACTAATGTCCTTTAGGGAAGGAAACCTGCCCTCCTTACCTGGCCTGGCTCCAGACCCACAGCAATGTGGTTGACTCTTAACTGCCCTCTGAAATGACCTAGCAAGCCACTCAGTTGTAACAAACCGCTCCAAAAAACAATAATAATGAAACCGGACGGACCACCCGGCATCGACCTCGGCACCTTCTATGGACACGGCAACGGCACACCCAGCCCAGTCGACCCTGCAAAGTCCTCCTCACCAACATCTGGGGACTTGTGCCAAAATTGGGAGCACTGTCTCACAGACTAGTCAAGCAACAGCCTGACATAGTCATACTCACAGAATCATACCTTTCAGCCAATGTCACTATCCCTGGGTATGTCCCGTCCCTCCTGCTGATTACCACCTACCGCCCTCCCTCAGCTGATGAATCATTACTCCTCCATGTTGAACACCACTTGGAAGAAGCACTGAGAGTAGCAAGGGCACAGAATGTACTCTGGGTGGGTGACTTCAATGCCCATCACCAAGAGTGGCTCGGTAGCACCACTACTGACCGAGCTGGCCAAGTCCTGAAGGACATAACTGCCAGTCTGGGCCTGCGACAGGTGGTGAGAGAACCAACACGAGGGAAAAACCTACTTGACCTCGTCCTCACCAATCTACCTGTCGCAGATGTATCTGTCCATGACAGCATTGGTAGCAGTGGCCACCGCACAGTCATTGTGGAGATGAAGTCCCGTCTTCACACTGAGGACACCCTCCGTCGTGTTGTGCGTCACTACCACTGTGCTAAATGGGATAGATTCAGAACAGATCTAGTAGCTCAAGACTGGGCATCCATGAGGCGCTATGGGCCATCAGCAGCAGGTGAATTGTATTACACCACAATCTGTAACCTCATGGCGCGGCATATCCCTCACTCTACCACTACCATCAAGCCAGGGGACAAACCCTGGTTCAATAAGGAGTGCAGAAGAGCATGCCAGGAGCAGCACCAGGCGTACCTAAAAATGAGGTGCCAACCTGGGGAAGCTGCAACACAGGACTACATGCATGCTATAAAAGCGGAAGCAGCATGCTATAGACAGAGCTAAGCGATCCCTCAATCAATGGATCAGATCAAAGCTCTGCAGTCCTGCCACATCCAGTCGTGAATGGTGGTGGACCATTAAACAACTAACAGGAGGAGGAGGCTCCATGAATATCCCCATCCTCAATGATGGTGCAGCCTAGCAGGTGAGTGCAAAAGACAAGGCTGAAGCATTTGCAACCATCTTCAGCCAGAAGTGCCGAGTGGATGATCTATATCAGCCTCCTCCTGAGGTCCCCACCACCACAGAAGCCAGTCTTCAGCCAATTCGATTCACTCCACGTGATATCAAAAAACGGCTGAGCGCACTGGATGCAGCAAAGGCTGTGGGCCCCGACAACACCCAGCCGTCGTGCTGAAGACTTGTGCACCAGAACTAGCCGTGCCTCTGGCCAAGCTGTTCCAGTACAGCTACAACACTGGCATCTATCCGACAATGTGGAAAACTGCCCAGGTATGTCCTATCCACAAAAAGCAGGACAAATCCAATCCGGCCAATTACCGCCCCATCAGTCTACTCTCAATCATCAGCAAAGTGATAGAAGGTGTCATCGACAGTGCTATCAAGCGGCATTAATCAGCATTAACCTATTCACTGATGCCCTGTTTGGGTTCCGCCAAGACTGCTCGGCTCCCAACCTCATTACAGTCTTGGTCCAAATATGGACAAAGCAGCTGAATTTCAGAACTGAGGTGAGAGTGACTGCCCTTGACATCAAGGCAGCATTTGACTGAGTGTGGCATCAAGGAGCCCTAGTAAAACTGAAGTCAATGGGAATCAGGGGAAAAACTCTCCACTGGCTGGAGTCATACCTAGCACATAGGAAGATGGTTGTAGTGGTTGAAGGTCAATCATCACAGCCCCAGGACATCGCTGCAGGAGTTCCTCAGGGCAGTGTCCTAGGCGAACCATCTTCAGCTGCTTCATCAATGATCTTCCCTCCAACATATGGTCAGAAATGGTGATGTTCACTGATGACTGCACAGTGTTCAGTGCCATTCACAACTCCTCAGATAATGAAGCAGTCCATGCCCGCATGCAACAAGACCTGGACGACATTCAGGCTTGGGCTGATAAGTGGCAGGTAACATTCACGCCACAGAAGTGCCAGGCAATGACTATCTCCAGCAAGCGAGAGTCTAACCTCCTTCCCTTGACATTCAACAGCATTAACATCACCGAATCCCCCACCATCAACATCGTGGGGGTCACCATTGACCAGAAACTTAACTGGACCAGCCACATAAATACTGTGGCAACAAGAGCAGGTCAGAGGCTAGGTATTCTGTGGCAAGTGTCTTACCTTCTGACTCCCCAAAGCCTTTCCACCACCTACAAGGCACAAGTCAGGAGTGTGATGGAATTCTCTCCACTTGCCTGGATGAGGGCAGCTCCAACAACACTCAAGAAGCTCAACACCATCCAGGACAAAGTAGCCCGCTTGATTGGCACCCAATCCACCACCTTAAACGTTCCCTCCCTCCACCACCGGTGTACCGTGGCTGCAGTGTGTACCATCTACAAGATGCACTGCAGCAACTCGCCAAGGCTTCTTCGGCAGCACCTCCCAAACCCGCGACCTCTTCCACCTAGAAGGACAAGGGCAGCAGACGCATGGGAACACCACCACCTCCAAGTTCCCCTCCAAGTTACACACCATCCTGACTTAGAAGTATATCGCCGATCCTTCATCGTTGCTGGGTCAAAATCCTGGAACTCCCTACCTAACAGCACTGTGGGAGTACCTTCACCACATGGACTGCAGTGGTTCAAGAAGACGGTTCACCACCACCTTCTCAAGGACAATTAGGGATGGGCAATAAATGCTGGCCTTGCCAGCGATGCCCACATCCCATAAACGAATTTAAAAAGAACTCTAGTGGCAGCCACAAAATTTTCCCCCTTTGGATTAAAAGAGAGCGACACACAAAGAGACAGAAAGCAAAAGTGAGAATAAAATGGAAGAATTTAACATTTAAAATTTAAAAAACCTCTAGGAATAATTTACTACCTGCAGGAGTGAGACTGCACAGTTTCATTGTTCCCTTTCTGGGCCTCCGAAGTTGAGTTTCATGTCAGGACCATAAATCATGTCATTAATAGAGAATCCTTACGATATGGGATACCAGCCATAAATGTATGTGGTGAGATTAATTCTTATTTATGGTGCAAATCCAGGAATTTCTTGACATTCATAGGGAGGTTGACGACGAGCTCCTATTTTTGCGAGATAAATGGTGGAGCAAAACATCCAGCAATTTGTGTTGATTCGCAACTCAAGTCGTATCTCTTCCTCAACACAAATTGTTGTTTTTTTACACAATAATAATGGTGGGTGCTTTTATTTTTCCAGCAATTTCTGTATAGCACCTCATCACATCCTTAGAATGTCCCAGTGTGCTTCATAACCAATGAATCACTTTTGAAGTGTAGTCCTTACTTTGTTTATTGTACTTTCACTATGAGCCAAGATTTGTTATTATGCCAAAACCCTAGGAACTGAGTGTACTTAACAACAGCTAAATATGCAGGCGTTTAACACCAAAGCACTGTGTCACCTAACTGGCACTTCTTGAATTATCCTGAAAAACGCATTTATTTCAACTTTGGTATGATCCTGCATTCTGAGACTTGGCCTTTCACCTAGGCTTCTCTGTATAAAAAAGGATACCATATATAGACTTTACCATTCCTCTTGTTTTGCTTTCTTTTGTATTTCCACTCTCCTACACATTGCCCTGGAAACTTAACCTTTTGCCTCTGCTCAGCCACCACAGTTGGGAAGATTTGGAATCTGAAAGTGATACTGGATTGTGGTCATTTTAAATCACATTTTAGCCACATGAGACAGCCTCCAAAGAAACACAGAGGAGTGAACACGTCTGGTAAACATCAATAAATAAAGTATTGGAGGCCAATGGTCATGGTGTTAAGTGGATGTACCTGAACCCATATGGAATAACATGTCTGTGTTGAATAAGCTCCAACTCTATCAGTGATTAGGTCCAACTTCCAAGTACAGCTGCTGGCCGGGAGCCTTGCCAACTGGCCGCGCATATATGGGAGATCATGGGCTTGTGGTCTGTGGTTTTCTGCTGTGCACGGCTGGTGGGCGAGGCTCCCCATAGAAGCATCTATTCAGAAAATTAGCACTGTTACCCTTGCGTGAATTTAGGGTCAATTTACATTTCCTTTTTCCTTCCTCTGAGCTATAAAGACAAATTTTTACCTTATTTCCAACCCAAAAAGCAATGTCCACAGTATACGCCCAGCCTAAGTGCCTCCATACAAAGTATTTTCCTATGCAGGTGCTTTTCCTGCTGGTGGGGATCATTGGATTTTGGTAGGAAGAATGAGGAGAGGCAATATACTCTAAATTGTACAATTTTAAAGAGGGTGCCGGAACAGAGTGACTGGGAGGCTCACATACACAAATCTTTGAAGGTGGCAGGACAAGTTGATGAAGCTGTTAAAAAAGCATACGGGATCCTTGGCTTTATTAATAGTGGCGTAGAGTACAAAAGCCAGGAAATTATTCTAAACCATTGTAAATCTCTGGTCAGGCCTCAGCTAAACTGTGTCCAATTCTGGGCACCACACTGGGATTGGCCAGGGGGCACTTTCTGATATGCTTCCTAATACGCTAGAAAAATTATGGCACGTTTCACAACAGGAAAGGAGAAATGCAATCCACTTGATGAAACACTATGGCTGTAGTTGGACGCATCAGTTATTTATAGAAATATATTATACATAATATGGACAACAATCTCCAAGACCCTGTGCCACTGGGCATGCAGTCAGTGACTTTTGATTTTCTACCCATTAAATCAATGGATGATAAGCCATCCATTCCATGTGAAGCCCTGTTAGTGGAGCAGGGTCTTGGAAAATTCTGCCCTATATTACACCTTTACTTTCCACAGTTGGCATACATTCCTAAATATTCTAATATCGGATCTGGGTTTCATATTCTGCCTGTAATCACTATTTTATGCAGTGCTCCTGGAAGTGTATCACACAAAAAATCCACACTCAAATTTTCAAATTCCTCAGCATACATCCTGATGGATACAACTATCCTTTCCTAATCCCAGACAGTTTAATCAGATCTGACTGCACTGCTGCTAGCCCAGTTGGTACTCAAACAATGTTTACTCCTTACAAGATACATTGAAGCACAAAATCTGCTCATGATGTCACATTTTATACTGCGTGGCATGAAGCCTAAATGATGGGGAGTCAGAACAATATTTCAATGATTCATGTCTTGATTGCCTCTATGTAATCTCCCCAACCCATATTTACGGCCACCCCCTTGATCTTGCCATCTCTTGTGGCCTCGCTACCCCCATCATGTCAATCGGCCATAAGGCCATCTCTGACCACTTCCTTGTATTGCTCTCCACCCACATCCTCCTTCAACCTCCAATCCTACTTCTTTCTGTGTCCGCCCCTGGAAAAAAACTCTCTCCCAACTCACTTACAACTGTACTTATGAAATCCCACTCTCCAGCCTTAGGCCCTCCATTCACCACAACATTTCTGCAGCTACCGATCTGCTCAACCACATCCTCACCACCACCTTTGATACCCTAGTCCCTATTGAAACCATTACTCTCTCTCACCCTGGCCGTTCCCCTTTGTACGGCCCTCACCTTCACTCCCTTAAGTCCAAGAGGCACAGACTTGAACGGATATGGCGGCCAACTGGTTTAGCCATTCACTGCCAGATCTGGCTGGACCAGATAAAGAATTATCGGGTCCTGCTCTCGTCTGCCAAAACTTCTCACTATTCCAGGATCATTCTGGAATGCAACGATAACCCCCCAGCTTCTTTTCTCTACTGCAAACCATCTTCGTAAACCCCTCTCCCATGTCTTCTCCACCCTCACCTCCAGCAACAAGTGCGAGGAGTCCATGGACTTCTTTGTCTCTAAGATTGAGACCATCCGATCAGCTGCCTCTGTCACTTCCCTTCCTTCCCCTAGCCCACCGGGCCAAACTTCCTCTAAGGTTCCCCCCTGCCCTAGCCCTGAACTCGCATTTTTCTCCAGTTTCTCTCCGATCTCCCTCATGATCTCTCAGCGCTCATTTTGTCCATGAGACCCAGTTCCTGCTCCCTCCACCCTATTCCCACTGAAGTGCTGACCACTCAACTTCCTTTTCTGGATCCCATGTTAGCTGATATTGTTAATGGTTCTCTCTCCTCAGGTACTGTCCCCCTCTCCCTCAAATCTGCCGTCATCACCCCTCTCAAAAAACCAACACTTGACCACTCTGTCCTTGAAGGCTCCCGCCCCATCTCCAACCTCCCTTTCCTCTACAAAGTCCTTGAACGTGTTGTCTCCTCACAAATCCGTGCCCACCTTTCCCGGAACTCCATAGTTGAATCCCTAAAATCAGGTTTCTGCCTCTGCCACAGTACCGAAACGGTTCTTATCAAAGTCACAAATGACATCCTATGTGACTGTGACAAAGGTAAACAATCCCTCCTCATCCTTCTTCACCTGTCTACAGCCTTTGACACGGTTGACCACTCCATCCTCCTCCAAAGCCTCTCCACTGCTTTCCAGCTGGGTGGGACTGCACTCATCTGGTTCCATTCTTATCTATCTAATTGTAGCCAGAGAATCATGTGCAATAGCTTCTCTTCCTGCTCCCGCATCGTTACCTCTGGTGTCCCCCAAGGATCTATCTTCAGGCCCCTCCTATTTCTCATCTACATGTTGCCCCTCGGAGACATTATCCAAAAACACAGTGTCAGTTTCCACATGTACGCTGATGACACCCAGCTCTGCCTCACCACCCTCTTCTCTTGACCCCTCCACTGTCTCTAAATTGCCAGGCTGCTTGTCCGACATCCATTACTGGATGAGCAGAAATTTCCTCCAATTAAATATTGGGAAGACTGAAGCCATTGTCTTCAGTCCCCGCCACAAACTCCGTTCCCTAGCCACCAACTCCATCCCTCTCCCTAGCATCTGTCTGAGGCTGAACCACACTGTTCGCAACCTTGGTGTCATATTTGACCCTGAAATGAGCTTCCGACCACATATCCGTACCATAACTAAGACCGCCTATTTCCACCTCTGTAATATCGTCTGTCTCCGACCATGCCTCAGATCATCTGCTGCTGAAACCCTCTTCCATGCCTTTGTTACCTGTAGACTTGACTATTCCAACACACTCTTGGTTGGCCTCCCACGTAAACTTGAGGTCATCCAAAACTCAGCTGCCCATGTCCTAACTCGCACCAAGTCCCATTCACCCATCACCCCTGTGCTCACTGACCTATATTGGCTCCTGGTTAAGCAACGCCTCGATTTTCAAATTCTCATCCTTGTGTTCAAATCTCTCCATGGCCTCGCCCCACCCTATCTCTGTAATCTCCTTCAGCCCCATAACACCCCGAGATATCTACGCTCCTCTAATTCTGGCCTTTTGAGCATGCCTGATTTTAATTGCTCAACCATTGGTGGCCGTGCCTTCAGCTCCCTCCCTAAACCTCTCCGCCTCTCTACCTCTCTTTCCTCCTTTAAGATGCTCCTTAAAACCTACCTCTTTAACCAAGCTTTTGGTCATCTGCCCTAATTTCTCCTTATGTGGCTCGGTGTCAAATTCTGTTTTATAACACTCCTGTGAAGCGCCTTGGGACGCTTTACTATGTTAAAGGCGCTATATAAATACAAGTTGTTGTTGTTGTTGATTATTTATGTAATGACCCAAAGATTATAAGATAGATTTTCTTCTGGGAACATCTCACTGAGTGCCTAACATCTAACATGTGCTGTGCCTGTCAGAGGTGAGGTTCTCTTGAATTTCCTGTCTGGACTATTTGTATGGCCTGGACACACACCTGGCACCAGAAAGGAGGGCAGGTTCCAGGTGTATAGCTGCAGACCAGCCATCAGTAACTAGGCCTTCTGGCTGCAGCTGGAGAACAGAAATTATAAGCACTGAAGGTCCAAATATTGTTCTGTAATGGGGAAGAAATATACCTTTAAAATATTTCTAGATGTCTCTTCTTCAATCATTAGGCTGTCCCTGCATCCCTGCAAATGGGAATTCCTGCAAGAAACCTCGCAGCCAGATTTTTTAACGTCCTCTGGGATGCCCAATGGTCGGTCAACGAGGAAAGAGCAGCGACTACTGCTGGCACATGTCCAGTTACTTACCTTTGGAAACCCCAGGAAATCCTGCGGTAGCACCAAAGAGGTGCTCAACCCTATCAATTAATATCTGTGGGACTTCATCTTCAAAGTTTCATCTGGACTCTTTTCTTCCTTCCATGATTCAGAACTGCAGAACAGCCTTCTTCATAAACAAACTGCTTAACTAGATTGATATAAGCTTGTTCAAAGAATTAAAAGGGTAAATTTATGAGTTTGTGCTTGTCAGGAATCCTGCGACAGGAATACAAATTTGTAAAATGACCGCTTAAATCTCGAACTAAAGCTGTTTCCAATAGGCTGCTGGAGTATTTTTTTTATTTGTTCATGGGATGTGGGCATCGCTGGCAAATCCAGCATTTATTGCCCATCCCTAATTGCCCTTAAGAAGGTGGCGGTGAGCCGCCTTCTTGAACTGCTGCAGTTTGTGCAGTGAATGTACTCCCACAGTGCTGTTTGGGAGGGAGTTCCAGGATTTTGACCCAGTGACAATGAAGGAACGGCGACATATTTCCAAGTCAGGATGGTGTGTGACTTGAAGGGGAACTTGGAGGTGGTGATGTTCCCATGCACCTGCTGCCCTTGTCCTTCTTGGTGGTAGAGGTTGCAGGTTTGGGAAGTGCTGCCGAAGAAGCCTTGGCGAGTTGCTGCAGTGCATCTTGTAGATGGTACACACTGCAGCCACGGTACGCCAGTGGTGGAGGGAATGAATGTTTAAGGTGGTGGATGGGGTGCCAATCAAGCGGCCTGCTTTGCCCTGGATGGTGTCGAGCTTCTTGAGTGTTGTTGGAGCTGCCCTCATCCAGGCAAGTGGAAAGTATTCCATCACACTCCTGACTTGTGCCTTGTAGATGGTGGAAAGGCTTTGAGGAGTCAGAAGGTGAGACACTTTCCGCAGAATACCTAACTTCTGACCTGCTCTTGTTGCCACAGTATTTATGTGGCTGGTCCAGTTAAGTTTCTGGTCAATGGTGACCCCCCAGGATGTTGATAGTGGGGGATTCGGCGATGGTAATGCCATTGAATGTCAAGGGGTGGTGGTTAGACTCTTACTTGTTGGAGATAGTCATTGCTTGGCACTTGTGTGGCGCAAATGTTACCTGCCACTTATGCACTACTTCATACAGAATCTAGGAAAGGAAAAAAAGTAGGTGTTCTAACTTCAATGGAAAAGAAAATAGTGTGTGTTGCAATATTCCCTCTAATTTTTATTTGTATTGAGCGAGCCACAAATTCCTCTGAGCGCAACCTTTTTGTCCATGGACAAATTTTACAACAACAACAACAACAAACACAACCAAAACCACTTTAAGCATATATACAACAATGCAAGTAAATATGGTTGATATTTATTTAGCATGACTTACAGTTACATCATGCTGGAAATTTCTCCCGTCTTCTTTCTCTGTTTTCCAGTGATGGAAAACTCTGTCAAGGTTGACAGTTCACCTCTCCTGTAGCAGGTCACATTATACTTCGACTCTCACACGTTCCAATCTACCTCTCTTCTCTCTGGTCCCATTCTCGCTCTCTTTACATGTCCCATTCTCGCTCTCCTGTCACTGGTCCCATTCTACCTCTCCTCACACGTCCCATTCTACCTCTCCTCACATGTCTCATTCTACCTCTCCTCACACGTCCCATTCTACCTCTCCTCACATGTCTCATTCTACCTCTCCTCACATGTCCCATTCTACCTCTCCTCACATGTCTCATTCTACCTCTCCTCACATGTCCCATTCTACCTCTCCTCACATGTCCCATTCTGCCTCTCCTCACATGTCCCATTCTACCTATCATCTTGCACGTCCCATTCTACCTCTCGGCTCACTGGTTGCATTCTCCCTCTCCTCACACGTCCCGTTCTACCTCTCTTTGCACATCCCATTCTACCTTTACTCACATCCATCCCATTCTACCCTTCCTCACATCCATCCCATTCTAACTCTCCTCACACATCCCACACCTGGACTGTTAGCTCTCCTTTACCGACACAAGAGCTTGCACTTTCAGAAAGCATTAGGTGCTCATTGAGACTAAATCCATTGATCAACGTGAACCCCAGACTGTGTGCGTTTATCTGGCCATGATGGGCCATGCCCACTGGTTTTGTGACCTTTAGTTGCTGTGGGCCTTTCTGGGCCACTTGACTCCAGGTTGATTCCTGGGGCATTGGGAGCTGCTGAATGGGGTGCACTCCCGAGTCTCGCTCTAATCCAGGGCTGTCAATCAGACACTCCGCAGACCCGATCACTTTCATTTGGCTCAGACCCTCCCTTCACAGGCCGACTGGCTAGTGGGGAATTTTCCCGAGTCTCTCCCACCTCCCCCAAAACTTCACCGATGCACTCTCAGCTTCTGAAGCTCAGTCTCTCCCGGGCTATTAGGCCTTGTCCAGTTCCTCGCCTCCCACCCTTCTCCTCGCACGCTGTTCACTTCCGGATACACCTCCCCTCCCCCCGCTTGAATTTGGGGTCCTTGTAGACGAATCACAGAAAGTTAACATGCAGGTACAGCAAGCAGTTAGGAAGGCAAATGATATGTTGGCCTTTATTACAAGGGGGTTGGAGTACAAGAGTAAGGAAGTCTTGCTGCAATTATACAGGGCTTTGGTGAGACCACACCTGGAGTACTGTGTACAGTTTTGGTCTCCTTACCTAAGGAAGGATATACTTGCCGTAGAGGGGGTGCAATGAAAGTTCACTCGATTGATTCCTGGGATGAGAGGACTGTCCTGTGGGGAGAGATTGAGTAGAATGGGCCTATATTCTCTGGAGTTTGGAAGAATGAGAGGTGATCTCATTGAAATGTATAAAATTCTTAGGGGGCTTGACAGCATAGATGCTGAAAGGTTGTTTCCCCTGGCCTGAGAATCTAGAACTAGGGGTCATGTCTCATGATAAGGGGTTGGCCATTTAGGACTGAGATTAGGAGAAATTTCTTCACTCAGAGGGTTGTGAATCTTTGGAATTCTCGACCCCAGAGGGCTGTGGACGCTCAGTCGATGAATATATTCAGGTCTGAGAGTGATAGATTTTTGGGCACTAAGGGAATCAAGGGATATGAGGATAGGGTGGGAAAGTGGAGTTGATGTAGTAGTTCAGCCATGATCTCATTGAATGGCGGAGCAGGCTCAATGGGCCGTATGGCCTACTCCTGCTCCTATTTCTTATGTTCTTAAAGCGGGCTGCCGATTTACTTTTAGCCCTTTTCACCCTACTGCTGAAGACCAATTTTACTCCCAAAAAGCCTTGACACAGGAAGCTGGATTTTCCTCTTTGGCACATTCACCATCACCCATCTGATTCACACAGTGCTATCCACACTCAATTTTCCAGGGTCTGCCTAATTTTAATATTATGGGCATCGTTAATACCTCTGATTGGGAACTCACCCACTTGGGCTGGGACATGGCATACCGCTTAAAGAGTTAAGCACCTGCAGCAATCAAAATAGCCAAACATCATCACTGAACTTATTTTTTGAAAGCAGGATTTAAAAACTGCTTGGCAGGATGTCCTAGAGGTCAATTGCAGGGCACAGAGCCCCCAACTTAGCAGAGGCCACAGTCAAGGTGCCGCTGGCCAAATGACATAAAGGAGGGAGGTCCTGTTTTGGACAGATTGGAGAAGTGCTTTAAACGGTACTGTCCAAGCCCCGTGGAAGCAGGTTTTCTGGACAGTCAGTGCGAACTTCACTACCCCATGTATGGCAGCTCAGTGCCACAAGAAGTTTATGGCTTAACTAACTAAAACAATTGTGAGAAGTCGCACAACACCAGGTTATAGTCCAACAGCTTTATTTGAGACTTACGATACTGAAACTATTCCCACTGGAGCAGAGAAAGCTAACAAGAGATGTATTTGAGCTTTTCAAAATTATGAAAGATTTTGATAGGACTGAATAAGGAAAAATTTTACCTCAGGTTGGGAAGTCAATGACTAGGGGTCATCAATTCAAAATTGTCAATAAGAGAGTAAGGAATTAGGTTAGGATAAATCTATTTGCACAGAGGGTTATTTAATTGATCTTTTCATATTTCAGTGGGCAAATATTCCACTTATTGCACGTGGGTATAAAGCATCCCTTTGTTGTAGCACATAGAGGGATATCATAGAATCATAGAATGATACAGCACAGAAGAAGGCCATTCAGCCCATCGTGCCTGTGCCGGCTCTTTGAAAGACCTATTCAATTAGTCCCACGCCCCTGCTCTTTCCCCATAGCCAAGTAAATTTTTCTTTTTCAAGTATTTATCCAAATCCCTTTTGAAACTTATTATTAAATCTGCTTCCACCACCCTTTCAGGCAGCGCATTTCAGATCACAACAACTCACTGTGTAAAAAAATGTTTCCTCATGTCGCCTCTGGTTCTTTTGCCAATCATCTTAAATCTGTGTCTTCTGGTTACCGACCCTTCTGCCACTGGAAGCAGTTTCTCCCTATTTACTCTATCAAAACCCTTCATGATTTTGAACATCTCTATAAAATCTCCCCTTAACCTTCTCTGCTCTAAGGAGAACAACCCCAGTTTCTCTAGACTTTCCGCATAACTGAAGTCTTTCATACCTGGTACCATTCTAGTAAATCTATATATCAGACAGGAAGGGTTGTATGTATGTAATGAAGCTTGTCCAATTTTTCAGCCATTAATTTAAATAGACAGTAAATCAGGCAGGCACCATTACACATGTGCGATCCCTCCCCATCCAATTTTCCTCTATGTGCTGTGCTCAGGGGACCATTTATGCTCATGTGCAATGAGGAAAATTGGCCCTCAATAATCTATGTTCCAGCATGAGTCACTGGATAACATTGAGGACCAGGGATTCTCGATGATTTTCTCCTCCTTCACCCGGGGCTCTAAGGTCTATTTGTTGTAGCACGATTGTTGTTCTAGTTAAGATCAGCTAACGCACCACAGACCCAGGATTGAACCTGGAACTCTCTGGTTTGTATGGATCATTGACACGCCAGTTTTACCAACAGCGAGCAAAATCAGCATCATTTTTGAATTTATGCGCTGCATATTCAGATGATAATTATTTCATCTGAAGTCATAACATGTCTTGGGGCACTGCAGAAGTTAATGGGCTGATGGCGAAAGGTATATAAAAACTGCTTAAGTACACAGTGATTTGACATAAATCGAGTGGCATTGGTTCCCTGCTGTAACTATTACATTATGCAGTCTAGTATATAAGACGTTATGGCATGGAGTTGTACATTACTTCAACACTTACGACTCCTCTGTATTTTACAGTTTGTAGTACATGTAACAGGAGCTAGGATCTAGTGTCAGGAAGAAATTACTGCAGTGGTTTAACACGGTGTGAATTTATTCATGATTGCTATATTCCACTGCAGTGTGGGGCACGCCGAGGTTAGTTTTGGCAGTACAGCAATCCAAACACAATTAGGACTTTGTGAAGCTGTCTGGAGGGTTTCAGTTAGTGATCTGGTTTAATTAACTGCCCAAGGAATTGAGAGTATAATTCTTGACCCCATGACTTTCAGCCATTGCTACCATGAAATTATCCGTTGGTTTGTAAAATAATTAAGACACTTAACAATGTTAGAACAAGATGTGACACAAGATAGGGGATACTTTTGTAGCACACTGTGTGGATGGTGTGAAATTTCAGTCTGATATTACAGAACAGTAAGAACTGCTGTTACAAATTCTTTCCGCCTGTTGTTCTCTTTATTTTTGAGCTTTTTGGGTGAAGTTTGAACTGATCAACAATGTGTCTTCACCACAGCCTCATCAATGCATTCTCTACTATAACAGCCTATTAGCCACATTGTGTGGCATTGGGTTTAACTAATGAAGAGAAACCATTCCTTTTACAAGTTCAATGGGAGAAATTTGAACCTAGCCTGCCTGGAGACTGCTGGGATCGGGTGCAATGCTGGGTTTACACCCCACCCAATTTTACTCTCCGTTGAAATCAATGGAGGGGTGTAAAACTGGCGTTCCATCTGATCCCGTGGGTTTCCGGATGGACGAATTAGATTAAAATTACCCCCAATGTTTCTGTGTGTTTGTTCAGCAGCCATGTTCTAACTTGTTGAACCTCCACATTACAGCCAAGACCTTACTAAATTAGTGACCGCATCATCTCCAGAACCAAGTTCCCTCTGCTGGAGAGATATTTAATTACATGATAATCTGAATCATAACATCCCTTCTTTCCTTCAAAGTTAAATATTCAGTGACAACAAATATTTAGCTGCGAAGTATATTAACTTGTGAATTATACTCTAGTCACAATGTCATATATTAAATATTGTATTAGACAATCTAATTTCTTAAATTTTTAGTTCACCACATAATTCTTCAAATTTTGTAGGAAGTCTCCTAACCAACAGTAAACCGTAGCAAGCTGAGCTAGCTCCTTTCTGTTCTGTTAAGTTTACACTCATTGGAACTTCATGCTCACTCTTGAAATCACTCAAGTCAAACACATCAGGTTTAGTTTTCTTCTAATAAGAGACGTACCTTAAAATTCTATGGGGTAAAAATTCACTTGGTTGCGCCTCCCGTTAGCGCCTTAAGAGGGCGCTAATGGGGCGCAAAGCCGCTAACGCCCGGGCGCAGCGATGTTTGCGCCGCTCGAGAACTTAACTTGAGATTGTGCGGCGGCGCTAAAACTTACCGCTGCGACCACCTGCGCGCGCAGATTGTGACGTCATTCCATGGTGCAACGCCCTTGTGGCGCCCCGTAGCGGAAATTGAGTGGCGCCCCCTGCCTTACCGCCTGGCGCTTCCAACGACCAGAAGACTGGAACGCTATCAATCGCTGTGGGGCTGGGGGGGGGCGCTATTTAAAGGGGGCCTCTTCCTGTCTTTTATTGTTGGTGGCATTTTTGAACTACGCATTCTGAGAGAGAGAGGGAGAGACTTCTGGAGAGATTCAACGTTGTGTGAAGGAGTTTTGGGTACTGAGCAGCACTTTGCAGGTTCATTTTGATTTGCCATTCCTTGTATCGATTTAGCAGAGACTGTGGGAGCTGCACTCTGAGCTCTTTGCCTGGTACGCTCCATTGTTCTTTCCAGCACATTTGATGTGCAAGTCTCTCCAGGCCGAGATTCAAGGCAGCAATGAACAGGATGTGGATGGAAAGCAAGATTAACCATCCCCTTTAAGAACTGGCCCGTGCCATTGTGTGTGTGTTCCATTGCTGACTGACATTACATGAGCTTCGCCAGCGCTCCGAGTTAGCGCCTCACTGCTCGGCCTTTGCGCCTTAAGAGAGGTGTGCAGCGCCTGCTTTAGCGCTCCACTCACCTCCCGGGGCGGTAAAAGTGAAGTTTCCTGTCAGTGCCGATAATTAGCGTCAGGCGCTAATATTTGCGTCCGGACGATATTTGCGCCCCAAATGGGGCGCGACCTAAATTCTACCCCTATGACTATGTGAAGTAGATTTTCCCCCGATGCAGACTTTGGATCGCCAGCTGATGATCTGCACCCACTGGCTGCCCAATAATCCTGGTGGGAGGCCCGGTCCATTTTGAGGATTGGGATTCATTAGCATTGGACTGGTAGGCTGTGGGCGGTAAACTAGCACCCCAGGGGAGTCCACTGGCTCTGGACAGCTGCAGTATTGGGCGTACCAGTGGGCTTCCAGACCAGAAGAAGGTAGGTCCAGCAGGGTGGATGGGTGGGGGAGGGCCAACCTCAGGTGTGGGGGGAACCAGAGCAGCAGTGTCCAAGGCTGGTTTTGTGGTCCCTGGAGTAGCACAAATATACAGTAAAACCTACCTGTGGGCTCCTCTTCAGCTGGACCGTCAGCTGATACTGAGCAGAGCCCAGTACTGTCCTAAAATGGTAAACAGAGTCCTAGGTATGTCATAGGACCCTAATTTACATATTAAAAGAGCCTACCACCTGACTTAGGCTGCCCAGCGGTAGGCACAGAAGAAGATTGTGGCAGCCACAGCGACAATGGGAACGGAGCGGTAAGTCATGCCCCATCATTTTCGGGGTGCTACCGCCCCATTTCCACCGAGTGAGAGGCCTCAAAATCTCCCCCTCCCTGTCTGTAATCTCAGTTGACTCCTTCTTGTATGTCATAGTATAACCCAGAAGCATAGAATCATAGAATGATACAGCACAGAAGGGGCTATTCGGCCCATCGTGCCTGTACCGGCTCTTTGGTAGAGCTATCCAATTAATCCCACTCCCTGCTCTTTCCCCAGAGCACTGTACATTTTTCCCTTCAAGTATTTATCCAATTCTCTTTTGAATGTTACTATTGAATCTGCTTCCACCACCCTTCAGGCTGTGCATTCCAGATCACAACAACTCACTGTGTAAAAAAATGTTTCCTCATGTCGCCTCTGGTTCTTTTGCCAATCACCTTAAATCTGTGTCCTCTGGTTACCGACCCTTCTGCCACTGGAAACAGTTTCTCTTTACTTACTCTATCAAAACCGTTCATGATTTTGAACACCTCTATCTAATCCCCTCTTAATCTTCTCTGCTCTAAGGAGAACAAACCCAGCTTCTCCAGTCTCTCCACATAACTGAATTCCCTCATCCCTTTTACCATTCTAGTAAATCTCTTCTGCACCCTCTCCAAGGCCTTGACATCCTTCTAAAGTGTGGTGCCCAGAACTGAACGCAATACTCCAGCTGAGGCCTAACCAGTGTTTGATAAATGTTTAGCATAGCTTCCTTGCTTTTGTACTCTATTCCTCTATTAATAAACCCAAGGATTCCCATATGCTTTTTTAACAGCCTTCTCAACTTGCCCTGCACCTTCAAAGATCTGTGTGCATACACAGGTTTCTCTGTTCCTGCACCCCCTTTAAAATTGTACCATTTAGTTTATATTGCCTCTCCTCATTCATCCTACCAAAATGTATCACTTCACATTTCTCTGTATTAAATTTCATTTGCCATGTGTGTGCCCATTTCACCATCTCCATGTGTCGTCCTGAAGTCTGTTACTATCCTCCTCATTGTTTACTATATTGTTGAATTTCATATCACCTGCAAATTTTGAAATTATGCCCTGTATATCCAAGTCCAGGTCATTAATATATATCAAAAAGAGCAGTGCTCCTAATACCAACCCCTGGGGAACATCACTGTATACCTCCCTCCGTATGTTAGACTAAAAACAATCGGTGAAAAGTCTTTTGTGTTCTTAGCAACTACCAGAGTCAAAGTTATCCATCCAGTTTTGTCTGGCTGCACCATGCAATTATGCCACTTAATTCACAACCGCCCTAACAACCCAGAATATCTCACCAGACGTCCTTTCATCCAAGTGAAAAACCATCATAAATCATAATCATCCGCCGCCCTGGTAAAGGAATCAGCCTCTACTTATCCTTAACTATTCATGGTATGAGCACCAAATGACCAGTAAATTCACAGCATGTGGCACATAGACTTACATTTATCATGGGGTGGAAGTCATCAACCAAAACTGTCCTTTTTTAGTCTCCTGCTGCTTACACATCTGACAAAGAAACCTTTCCACCTGCAGTGTGGAAAATGTTTGAGCATTACTTTTAAAGTTAGAAAGCTCAACCATCCCAATCGCACAATAGAATCGTATTGAAAATATGTGATAGATGACTTTAGATTGTTTTCTTCCGGATCAGGTGGGACCACTGTCTGAAGGACATGCATAGGGGTCAGTTTCAAGCAGATTTATTTTGGTCAATAACTTGATTTGAATTGTTTACAGACTATTGGACCATAAATTATGAGCAGCCTTTACATAAGTCCTGGTGCTCTGCATGATCTGCTGTTGGTTATGAAGTGCCATCCGATGTGTGAATGGTTTTTGATTTTTTACACATATGATATACTGATTTTATGAGCAGTCAAATTGCCACACATGCCTACAGAATAAAGGCGAGTGCGTACATTATGTATCCACAAATTGTTTCCAGTAACAGATGGCAATTTTACAATAAAAACCTTTTTTGGAAAAAACTGGCAAAACCGATGCCAGTTCTACTGGAAGACTGAAAAACCACTGCAGAAATCAAAGGCAAATCAGTATTGTTACAGAACTGCACACAAAAGCAATTTCCCCCTCCATTTTTGTCCCTCCTCTCATGAGAGTGATGACTCTTGCTGGGGTACAGTCATGTAACAGATACCCTCTGGTTTCTCAATCAACTGGTCATTCCTTGCTTGTGAGCCTTGGCGATGAATATCACTCGGCTCTTTGACTATGGGCATCACAACCGAGCCTGATTTTACCCTCAGACCATAGCTACAAACACATTCCAATAGGCGTCAGGAGCTGGAATCCTAAATAATTTTCTGCTCCCTAGCCCTAGGGTGTTGAGGCCAAATTTGACACTGCGGCTGCCACCCTGGCTGAAATCAGCTAAGTCAGCACAGCCCAGGAATTAAACCTGCAGCTTTCCTGACCTGTACGACTCAGTACCTCAGCACATGATGCATGAATCCATTAAATCATTGGGGAAGCTCTGATTACAGAGTATTTACATGGGAAAAATTATTTTACTATATTCACTGCATGCTGTTATTGGTTAAATTAATACTGTAGCAATTGGGAATACTGCTGATTGATTCAAATTAAAATAAAACAGGACACTACAGGGTTACAGAATGGTCCCAGGATCACTCTTCTATAATCTCTCCCTCTCTCTCTCTTCCCCAGAGCATGATTATGGCATAATTATAGCTCTTTTCCATTTAGTAAAAGAAGTCTCCATCAGAGCAGTCTGAGAAAATAACTATTTTCTGTGAGGCGGCCTCTGAGTCTGAATAATCCAGACTGTCACAAAAGGCAATGGGCAAGGACTTTGTAATCTTATCCCTTTGGCTTCACGTCCACTTCCATGAAGCAATTTTAAAAAAAGGCCGTGCAGTATTTGGCTTCTTATAACAATACAGCTGAAGGATCAGTTGAAATATTTCAGCTGTCTAATGGAAACTCTCAGAGGTTAAACAAAAAAAACACATTCCCACTGATTTGGGTTGACTTGACACTAAATAGGAAGTATGAAAACGAAGAATCATCATTGTAGATAAGCAAGATAACAGTACCATGGGTAGGAGCGTAGGAACTGTGAAAAGCTGCAAATGTTTTAGTTAGAAAAACACTGGTATAGCTATCATGGTTTTATTCTTATTTTAATTTATTACATTTTCAGGGCTAAACCCATGTGGCTAATTTGTAAGGGAGACTTAGCATTTTTGGATATAGAGCAAAAATCCTGCCCTAATCCTTCAGAAGTTAATATCTAACAATGTATTTTCAAAGTTCTGGTCTAGTTTATTCTTCTGTTGCCATGGCAATGTTTTGTAATCCTCAGTGGAAAATCTGAAGTAAAAGCTATCTATAAGATACTTGAGCTCACGCTGCCATAACGATGTTAACACTGTTTGCTGTGACTGATTGGTTACACGTAAAAATTTAGTTCCAGTCTGTTGGCAGAAATTTTCTGCCTAAAGTTTTCCGACCCCTGCATAGTCCAAATGCACCATCAATGGATTCCTGCAGTAAGGAACATTAAAGTGTGGCATTTGTTATGTCCAACAGTAGCTCTTTGCTACTGTATTTCTGATACTATTTCCTATCTGAATTTAAGATATCCTCTGCCATCTTGTGCATTGTTTAAGTGAACCAGGTTAATTAGACTTTATTCATCATCACTGATTTGATGTCAATTTAAAGAGAGAATCCCTACTGGTTTTGCCATGTTGAAGAAGAAATCATTGAAGTCTGCATAACATTCGTTTTTCTGTACAGCATTTGAGAATTGCTGAATAAAATTATCCTGCGAAAATGACATAAACGTGTCCTCATCTATAGGCCTATAAAATATTTTTCGGCTACTTGTTTTGAAATATATAATGGGAGTTTTTTCTTCACTATTTTGGAATGTGTGAGTGTGCCCTGGAATCAGGCTCTTGAATTGTGGTGTAAGAATGTTTATAGGTTTGTATGAAATGTCTTTGTCTGCTATTTTAACAGAGATGTTAACCCATTCATTTCAAATGGTTTGGCATCTCCATTAAAATAGCAGACAAAGAATTGTAACAAGTGTTTGTATGCTGGAGCCTAACTGAAAGGCATTGAGGGGAATTTTAACCAACCAGGAAGGATGGGAGAGGTGTAGGCGAGAGGGGTTAAATTCGTAAAAACAGGAAACCCGACCCTAACCCGTGTTTGTACCGACTTCCGGTTTAACCGGGTTGGGTTGGGGGGGCAGGTGAGTAACCTAGTCTCGAGAGGCGGATCACTAATATTAATGTGTTAATGAGACTGCCTCAGATTTTAGCATGCGGGCCAGGTTTCCCAGGGCTCTGGAAACACAACAGTTAAACGGAGGCAAGAACTGTCAGATCCAGCAATGAAGTGTTTTTCCAGCACTGCTTGTGGGCCAGGAGGAAGAAGAGTGCTTTCTCCTGGAACCCCCAAGCTAACCTACTGCAATCTGCCTCACTTCCCGTGATCCGATGCTGATCCCCCCCGCCATGATCTGATCCACCTCGTGATCCAAAGCCGACCACCCACAGCGATTTCTTCCCCTGCAACCTCCCCCTGCAATCTCCACCCCTGCGATCTCCTTCCCCCCACCCCACACCAGCGATCTCTTCCCCCCCCTCGCTGGCGATGACTCCCTCCCTCCCACCCTCCTGCTGCCTTCTACTGCAAGCCTTCCTGCCTAACAACTGGCCAGCCTCTCAATCTGGCCAGCTGCCAGGTGGGAAATGGAGAAAAAAAATTCAAATGCTGTTAAATTCGGCACTCCCTCCCCCGTAAATATCGGGACTATTGTGACTAAGATTTTTTGCCAACTTTAGTGCTGATTTTAACGTTTGATGGTGATGAAAAAGAGATGTTAGCAGAGCGACCACCCTTTATACACCCCACCTCATCTGGAAAATAAAGCGGGGCTGCACAACGGGTGGTCAATCTGCCGCTGCCATTTTACCTTCTTCTCACTCATGCTTGGGCATTTTTCCATTGTTTAGAGAGGCAAGGGAGGAAATAGCAGAGGCTCTGACCATCATTTTCCAATCCACTCTGGCTACAGGTGTGGTGCCGGAGGACTGGGGGACTGCTAACATTATACCATTGTTTAAAAAGGGAGAAAGGGATAGACTGAGTAATTACAGGCCAGTCAGCTTAACCTCGGTGGTGGGAAAATTATTGGAAAATATTCTGTGGGACCGTATAGATCATCATTTAGAAAGTCACAGATTTATCAAGGACAGTTAGCATGGATTTGTTAAGGGAAGGTCATGTCTGACTAACTTGATTGAATTTTCTGAGGCGGTAACAAAGAGGGTCGCGTTTGATGAAGCCTACATGGATTTTAGCAAGGCCTTTGACAAGGTCCCACATGGCAGGTTGGTCAAAAAAATAAAAGTCCATGGGATCCAAGGGAAGGTGGCAAGTTAGATCCAAAATTGGCTCAGTGGCAGAAATCAAAGGGGAGACTAAACGCAGATTGGGTGACCGCTTTGCGGAACACCTCCGTTCAGTCCGTAAGGGTGACCCCGAGCTTCCGGTCACTTGTCATTTTAATTCACCCCTCCACGCCCACTCAGACCTCACTGTCCTCGGCCTCGTGCATTGTTCCACGGAAGCTCAGCGTAAGCTCGAGGAACAGCACCTCATCTTTCGTTTAGGCACTTTACAGCCTTCCGGACTCAATATCGAGTTCAACAATTTCAGATCATAACCCCGGCCCCTACCACATATGTATACATTTTATCCACTCTTTAGGTCCGTGCTTTTTTCTTTTTTTTTTCTCTCTCCCCCCCACGGCAGCTGTCTCTCATTCTGCCAGCATTTCACACCTCACCTTTTGTTTCTTAACCTGTCCCATTACCATACCGTCTTGCCTTGAGCATCTCTTAATGTCTCTACTTACCATAGACCCCACCCCTTTTGTTCTTTTATTCCTCCCCCCAGCCTCCCCCTTGCATTTTTATCTGTTTAATTTGCTGCTCTTTCAGTTCCGACGAAGGGTTTCGACCTGAAACGTTAACTCTGTTTCTCTCTCCACGGATGTTGCCTGGCCTGCTGAGTTTTTCCAGCGTTTTCTGTTGTTATACGGGATATTTTCCTTTATTAACTGAGGCATAGAATATAAGAGCAGAGAGGTTATGTTAGAACTGTATAAAACACTAGTTAGGCCACAGCTAGAGTACTGCGTACAATTCTGGTCACCACATTACATGAAAGATGTGTACTATAGAAAGTACAGAGGAGATTTACGAAGATGTTGCCAGGACTGGAGAATTTTAGCTATGAGGAAAGATTGGATAGGCTGGGGTTGTTTTCTTTGGAACAGAGGACGCTGAGGGGAGACTTAATTGAGGTGTATAAAATTATGAGGGGCCTAGATAGAGTGGATAGGAAGGACCTATCCACTCTATCCAGGATGATGAACCAGGATGATCCCTGACCCCGAGTGTGGGTCTGATCCCTGACTTTGGGGCGGCGTCTGATCCCAAAGGAAGTCCGATTCCTGACTCTGGGGGGTGGGGGTCTGATCCCAAAGGGGGTTTGTTTCCCTGACTCAGGGGGGGTGGAGGGAGGATGGGGGGGTCTGATTCCTGACCCCGGGGGTGGTCCAATCCTGGAGGAGGAGGGGCGGTGGTTTATGGGGGTGGGGGCGCTGATGGTGGGGGAGTTTGGGGGGCCGGGAGGAAACACTTCTGCTCCTCCTAGCCCACAAGAATTGCTCCTTGGAGCTGTCCTTGCCTCACTGCAGGTGTCGGGATTCCCGAGGCGGGAAACCTGGGAGGCCACAGTTAAACCTGCAAAGCAGATTAAATCCGAGGCTTCCAGCCTCATTAACATATTTAAAATACCAACCCGCCTCCTGGGAATGGGTTGATTGCTCACCCCTTGTCCCGCCTGACTAAAAGCTGAAAGTCAGTGGGTTGGAGCTGGCTTCCCGACACGCTTACATTTTTTGCCCATTTAACCCCTCACTCTCACCCAATCCCACTTGCTCCCCCATGTTAAAATTCCCCCAAAAGTTACTACTAGCATCCCCATAGTTAAGTTTAGCAAACAGCAAAGATGAAGGATTGAACTTGAGACCTTCCTGGTCTCAATACTTCAGTACTAATTTAGATTTTTTTTTAAATGCCTTTTGTACTTAGCTCATATAGCCAACAAAAATAATGTAATTGCTTTGTGTTTCTGACAAGATGTTTCTAATTACAATGAAGAATTAGTTATCTGTCAGCAGAACAATATGGAAAAAGTAATCTGCAGCACAATGGAGATATCTTAAAATACATTACTCCCTAAAGAGGATTAGAAGGGAGAGAGTGGAGATTTAGGCCGGAATCTTTACATTGGAGTCGGGTTGGGTGTATGCGGGGTGCGTAGCAGGTCGGCATCCCGAGATTTGAACAGCGCGTTCTGCACTGCGCATTTAACTCAATGGCACCAATTAAAAGAGTCATGCACACTTTCCAGCCCAGTTAAATGGAGCGGGTCTGATGACATCACTGATGACTTGTTTTCAGCGCAGATATTTAAAGCAGCCTTGCACACATCTCATTTGAAGGTTGCTGTAGGAGTGTTGAAGGTGATTTCCAGTGCTCTAAATTGCTGAATAACGTTGACAAATCTGTGGGTCATGGAGACACAAAGGCAGAGGGCAGTCCCAAGATTCCCAGATGCCTCCCTCAAAGTGCTGGTCCAGGGAGTAAGAGTACAAAGGCAGGTCCTCTTCCCTGCGGATGGCAGAAAAAGACCAGCAAAAGAGACAAAAAGGGCATGGTTAGACATCACACAGGAGGTCAGCAGCAGGGATGTCATGAGGAGAACATGGATCCAGTGCCGCAAGAGATTCAATGATCCCATGAGCTCAGGAAAGGTGAGTGCAATGCCACACTCACCTACATCCTGATGTGCCTGTCACCCCAACCCCATCACTCTGCCTTTCCAAGCCTACTCCTGCACATCATTCCTCACACCAACTTACCTTGCAGGTGCATCCATCCCTCTCTGTCTATGAACCTACTCACATTTCCATCTGACTAACCACCACTGACACTCACCCTCATCCTAATGCAATCATAGCAAGTAACACCACAGAAGGAGGCCATTTGGCAATGTCACGCCACTCCCTCATAGTCACCCTCTACAGATGTAGCCCATCCATTCCTTACACTCACTCCATCACTCTCACTCAAAGTTCTCTTCTTTCCCTCCTTGCAGGAGAAGAGAGCCCACAAGAACAGGGAGAGGCAGAGAACTGGAGATGGCCCTCCAGTCTTCACAAATTTGACTAAAGCAGAGGAGGTGGCCCTGGAGATCTCTGGAGTGGCAGAGCTGCTGGCGGTGGGAGACAGAGAGAGGGGGACATCCCAGCAACCTGGTGACAGAATTACATCTCATACAGCCACAAGGCATACAACAGTCACCCATATGGTGACTGATGTCAGCAGCCAGTGAAATATCATGATGTGCATAATGGTAACATTACCCATTCTTATCCTAACACTTCTAATTCATCTCTTTACTCTCCCACAGGTCCATCAAGTGCCCCCTCCACTGTCCAGCCACAGGAGGAAGATGACCCCTCAGAGGAAGCTCCAGCCTCTGAGGGTGCACCATCAGCAGACCCAAGCGCATCCAGCACCAGCACAGATACACACACCTCGGTGGGTCCTGTGCAAGATAGAGTAGTGTTGTCACCTGGTGTCTCACAGTACACAAGTGAGCAAGAGCAGACGGTGGAGACAGGGTCAGCAGTGGAGACTCCTTGCCGGAGGGCGCAAGACGCTCCAAGCTCTGCTGAGCTGCATTCAGATGCTGAACCTCAGGGGCCATCGAGAAAAAGGGTGATCTTGGAGGGGCAGCAACAATTGCATGAGGCTCTGGCAGCTTTTGCAGCCATGATGTGTGAAATGTAGAGAGAATGGAGGAGTCCATCTCCAAAATGAGCACCACCATCTCGCAGGCGATGACGATAATGTGCTGTTCCATGGAAAGGATGGCCACCTGCACGGAGCAGCAAATGCGCCACTCACATGAGCACATGCTTGCTGTGAGCAACAGATTGCAGACTCTCGTTGACCTCATCGGGAATATTAATCTACACTTAGGCGTTCATCACCCCACTGATGTGCAGCAGGGTGCTCTCCAGTGCCTTGCTAGCAGGGAAGTGCGGGTGGCCCATGAGAGGGATGATGGTGAGAGGGGACATAGAAGTGAGGGCTCTTTTCAAAGTGCTCGCACTTCTCCCCCGTTGCCTCCCCCTCAGTCAGAACCCCACATGCTTCCTCAGATCTCGATGGCTGAGTCTGCCACTGCACAGTTGCAGGAGGAGCAGTCTTTGAAGGGACCCTCACAGGCTCCAAAACCCAGAGGATGTCCGCCAAAAGTATCTAAACAGTCGCAGCGGGGAAGTGAGCAGCCTGCCTCTACCTCTGCTGAAGCCACAGGGCTTGCACCTCATAGAAGCACGTGGAAAAGAAAAAAGACACAATCCTAGATGCACAAGGTTATGCACAGGGGTGTATGAAAAAATGTTAATTTTAAATTTCAGTTCTATTTATGACGCACATAAATTTATTTCTTTGCACAACTTTTCCGTCTTGTCTATTTTTGCCTGCTATCTGGGAAGTGGCTTTGTCACTTGGAGTGAATGGTGAGACATTACTTAACCTCGAGCAATGTGGGTTTGGGTGAGAGGAATGGCTTGGTCATTGTACGACTGCTTTGTGGTGTTGTGGGGGGCTGGGGAGGGGAAGTTAGTGCAGCATTTGAGAGCCATATGGGTGCACTGGAGCAAGTTAAGTAAATCTGGCCATGATGAGGCCATCCCGGGTCTCCCGGGCAGCAATGTGCACCGTTGGTCGTGCCATCTCCACCTCAGGTTCTTCCTTCTCCTCATCTTCCACCTGCTCCTCCTCCTCCTCCTCCTCCGAAAAGGCTATGGGCTCTGGCCTTGCTCCTCCTGCATCTCCAATCTTTGCTGCTGCGCTATGTTGTGCAGCATGCAGCATATGATGATAATTCTGGAGACCCTGGCTGGTGCATAGTGAAGGGCTTCTCCAGATCTGTCAAGGCATCTGATGCGCATCTTCAGCATGCCGATTTCTTGGTCTATGACACATCTGGTGGACATATGGCTCTCATTATAGCGCTCCTTGGCCTCAGTACCTGGCCTCCTCAAGGGTGTCATGAGCCACGTCTTCAGTGGATAGCCCTTGTTTCCAAGCAGCCAGCCCGTAAGTCTGTTTTGAGGTGCGAAGAGCTGAGTGAGGGTGAACTGGCACAGCATGAAAAAGTCATGTCAGCTGCCAGGGAATCTGGCACACACATGCATGATGATCTTTTTACGGTTGCAGACAAGCTGCACCTTGAGGGAGTGGAAGCCCTTGTGGTTCACAAACACTCCTGCATGATGTGGGGGTGCCTTGATGACCACATGTGCACAGTCGATGATGCCCTGCACCTGTGGGAAGCCAACTAGATCCGCAAAGCCGAGCTCCCGCTCAGTAACACTGGTTTCATCAGTGGCAAAGTTCACATAATTGGCTGACTTGTGAAACATGGCATCAGTGTGATGCATCTGTGGACGGTCGACTGCGAGATCCTGCAAATGTGTGCTGCAGATCCCTGGATGAAGCCTGAGGTGAATAATTTGAGGGCAGTGATGACTTTGACAGCCACTGGTAAGGCATGTCCACCAGGTCTTCTACGTCGCAGGTCTTGTTCCAGCAAGGTACAAATGTCTGCGACGACCTGGCGCGATAGCCTGAGCCTCCTGAAGCACTGCTGCTCAGTCATGTTGAGAAAACTCATCCTCTGCCTGTATACCCCATGTTGGGTGTATCACCTCCGGCGCGGTGCAGCCCTGTGGTGCCCCCCTCTGTCCTGTGCAGCATCAGGTCGTTGAGGAGAAGGCTGCTGTTTTACTGACTGCTGCTGCTGGTGTTGTGGCTGCTGCTGCTGGTGTGGCTGGTGTTGTTGGTGCTGGGGTTCACCTTGGTCCGATTCTGAGGTCGAGGGTGAGACAGCATAATGGCACCCATGCTGATCTAATAGATTTGAGAGGTCGCACAACACCAGGTTATAGTCCAACAGTTTTATTTGAAATCACAAGCTTTCGGAGCTATCGATTTGCTCCTTCCTCAGGTGAAGTAAATTAGATACAGAATCTCCAAAGCATATATAGATGGAAAACAAAGAATGTGTACTTTACAATTGCAGACCAATAAATTAAATCATCCTGACTATCTGCCGAGGTGTGATAAAGTTAATTAAGTCAGCCAGGAAGGTACCACATCAAAGACATAGCAAGATACAACTGAGACAATGAGGTGTAGTCGCAGGGGTTCTAACGTGTCAAAAGCTGCCGTCTGTATGTAAAACGAAAAGCTTTAACATTTTTTTACTGGGAAAATTTTTACTTTTTTTACTGGGAATCACATCTGTGAACAAGCTAACGACGACTCGAGTCCGGATCACGTCATGTATCGTGACATAAACCCAAGATCCCGATTGAGACCGTCTTCATGAGTGCGGAACTTGGCTATCAGTTTCTGCTCGATGATTTTGCGTTGTCGTGTGTTTCTAAGGTTGCCTTGGAGAACGCTTACCCGCAGATCCGAGGCTGAATGTCCTTGACTGCTGAAGTGTTCCCCGACTGGGAGGTAACAATCCTGCCTGGCGATTGTTGCGCGGTGCTCGTTCATACGTTGTCTCAGTGTCTGCATGGTCTCGCCGATGTACCATGCCGCGGTGCATTCTTTCCTGCAACGTATGAGGTAGACAACGTTGGCCGAGTCACATGAGTATGTACCATGTACCTGGTGGGTAGTGTCCTCACGTGTGATGGTGGTATCTGTGTTGATGATCTGGCATGTCTTGCAGAGTTTGCCATGGCAGGGTTGTGTGGTGTCGTGGTCGCTGTTATCCTGAAAGCTGGGTAATTTGCTGCGAACGATGGTACTTCTGAGGTTAGGCGGCTGTTTGAAGGCAAGTAGTGGAGGCGTGGGGATGGCCTTAGCGAGGTGTTTGTCGTCATCGATGACATGTTGAAGGCTGCGAAGAACATGGCGTAGTTTCTCCGCTCCGGGGAAGTACTGTACTTCCCCGGAGCGGAGAAACTACGCCATGTTCTTCGCAGCCTTCAACATGTCATCGATGACGACAAACACCTCGCTAAGGCCATCCCCACGCCTCCACTACTTGCCTTCAAACAGCCGCCTAACCTCAGAAGTACCATCGTTCGCAGCAAATTACCCAGCTTTCAGGATAACAGCGACCACGACACCACACAACCCTGCCATGGCAAACTCTGCAAGACATGCCAGATCATCAACACAGATACCACCATCACACTTGAGGACACTACCCACCAGGTACATGGTACATACTCATGTGACTCGGCCAACGTTGTCTACCTCATACGTTGCAGGAAAGAATGCACCGCGGCATGGTACATCGGCGAGACCATGCAGACACTGAGACAACGTATGAACGAGCACCGCGCAACAATCGCCAGGCAGGATTGTTACCTCCCAGTCGGGGAACACTTCAGCAGTCAAGGACATTCAGCCTCGGATCTGCGGGTAAGCGTTCTCCAAGGCAACCTTAGAAACACACGACAACGCAAAATCATCGAGCAGAAACTGATAGCCAAGTTCCGCACTCATGAAGACGGTCTCAATCGGGATCTTGGGTTTATGTCACGATACATGACGTGATCCGGACTCGAGTCGTCGTTAGCTTGTTCACAGATGTGATTCCCAGTAAAAAAAGTAAAAATTTTCCCAGTAAAAAAATGTTAAAGCTTTGCATGTAAAATGGAGATCAGAGGCTCAATCCTCCAATGTACTGAGAGTGACTGGCAATGTGGTGAGAGTGGCTTCCGAGGTTGCAGAAATGACCCGCAAACTGCTGACAGCTAAATCTCTGCACAAAATGGAGTCAGCAAGAGCCTTTCCATTAGGCAAGGAAGCTGGTGTAAGGTGTGAATGTTTATGTGTTTTTTCCAGCTGTCACTTAATAGACTCACACAATATCCACTGAGCTTCCGCCTACCTTTCACAGGCGAGGTTCCCGAGGTGCGAGAATCCCGTGCGCAAGAAGTTAAAGCCAAAACCTGATGTTAAAAAGGCAGTTAAGGGTCTCTCAACAAGCAGTTAATGACCTCAATGATGTCGCCCGCCTCTTCCGATCAGGTCCGTGGCGCGCCTCCAAACGCGCTCGAGTTAAATGAAGTCGGCGGGATGACGGCGGGTTCCCGACGCACTGGCAATTTCCGTGAATTTAACTGCCGACTCGCCCCCAAACCCGCATGCTCGGCACCGGGAAAATCCCAGCCTTAGAATATTTTCCTTGGTAACAATTCCCTGTCACTAATTTTCTCCGGAAATAGCCATAGAACTAAAAGTCATCTATTTTTATTATTTGTTCCTTATGTTTTGTTTCAGTGACCACTCAGCTACTATTACTAGAAGAAATATTCTTCTCTTCGTCGTTACTTAATGTATTCAAGGAATAGGAGAAATGAGAACTGTTTGGGATCACGTTCCAAAATAGGTATGGTTTACACCTGAGTGGTTTGAGACGGGTGTTATGGTCACTCAAACTGCAGTGTACTATTTCCACCCAATTCTTGTGGTCAGCTCATTACCATCATTATATATAGGTTCAATTAAAAGTGAAATAAAGAGGAAAAATTACCACTACTAATCCTGCAGGAAAGAAGAAGAGGCTCACTGGGATGAATATAGGGTCACACAGAAACAAGTTCAAAGGATGATCAGAGGAGCAAAGAGAGACCTCGGAAAAAGCACAGCTGCAGAGACAAAACATAACAGAAAAACATTTAAGTGCCGCAATAGCAAGAGGACAGTCAGAGAAGAGGCGAGAACATTAATAGATGCAAATAGACTTTAAACTGAGAATGAACAGAAGATAGTAAATATTCTGAATGATTACTTCTTCAAAGTATTCACAAGGGAAGACATGAACAACATGGCCTCCCACAAAATTAGAATACTGAGGTGAAATTCAGGACTTGGAAATAAATGAGTTGAAAGCTGTTGACAACTTAAAAGGGCTTAAAACAAATAAATCCCTAGAGCTAGAAGGTATTTATCTATCTATCCACAGTTCCTGAACCCACTAACAAACCATGGGGGTTACAAGTTGAAAGATAGCCATTTTCACCGATATTTAAAGGGATCCTCACCTCTCCTTGGCTAAAAATTTGCAAAGGTTTGGAGACAATGGCCCCGATATTTACGGGGTGGCGGGGAGATGCAGAAATGCCAAAATGGCAAGGCCAGTGGACATGGAGGTACTGCCTAACGTAACTGCAGAACCTCATTAACAATTTTTATTCTGTTTCCCGCCCGGCAGCCGAACAAATTGACAGCCTGGCTGGCGGCTGGGAGGGAAATCTAGCGGCAGTAGAACACTGCCGGGGACCCTTGGGGACGGTCCCGGGCAATCGGGAGGGGGTAAGGTCAGCGATCGAGGTTGGGGGTGGGGGAGGTTGGCAAGCGAGGCTGAAGGAGGGGGAGGTCGACGATTGGCAAGGGGGAAAGAGGCCACGAGAGAGATACCCTCCCCCACCCATCATGAGGGGGGCTAATATTGAGGCCAATTTGTTTGTATTAGATAATTTCAAAGGGCTTGTAGTGGCTGAACAATGTTTTGAACTCTTAAGGGGCTTCTCATAGGGGATCCTTCTGGCAATTCCACTCTGGCTAGATGAGGAAGAAGAGGAGCAACAGCAGAAAGGAGCAAACAGAACTGCAACAGGGAAAACAAGTAGAAGGAGGCCTGCTTTGCTCGCAGGAATCCTTACCCTTCCAACAGAATGTATTGACCCAGGACAATGTACCTGGAGTCCTCTGAGGAGCAGTGCATAACTTCTCAAGGGAGGTTGTCACAGATTTGTGTTGCATCCTGCAACAAGACCTGCAACCAACTGCCACATCAAGCGTTGCATTGTATATTGCAGTCAAGGTCACGACAGCCTTCAACTCCTTTGCCTCTGGCTCCTTCCAGGCTGCCATAGAGGATATCAGTAACATGCTTGCATTAAGCAGCTCTGGGGTATGCACAGATTGCAGGCTTCCCCAAGTCCAAGGGCTCATTGACTACACCTGTGTCACCCGGCGGGCTCCCTCAGAGGATCCCACTGCCTTTATGAATCGCTAATACTTCTACTCTGTTGATGTGCATTTGGTGTGTGATCACCAGCAGTGTATCATGCAGGTCTGTGTCCACTTTCCTGGCAGCTGCCATGATGCCTTTATATTGCAGCAATCCTTCATTCCCCACTCTTTGCCCCTGCACAGTGAGAGGTTGGTTGTTTGGGGACAAGGGCTACCCCTGTACACGTGGCTCATGTCTTCTCTCAGGAACCCACCAAATTCACAATGCTACAATTGTATATTTCCTTACAGTCACATACATTATAGAACAAAAACTTGAACTATTATTTCTACATTTCCACACCAGAAGATAAAAATAAAAGTTCCTTGTGTATCTCACAGCATGTAAAGTAACAGAGACCCCGGAAACAGTTCAAGGATGTAACACAATCTTGAGGTTCAGATGACATTAATAAATCACTATTGTGGTTTATGATATTGTCTGAATCCCTCAATTGTGTTATAGCTGTCTAACTCCTTGCTACGTATCCATTATTCTATGTGTATATTTGACAGTTCCATTGTTCTGCCTTTGTTTAAATGGAAGCTCACCATCCAATGCAATGAGAAGGCATGTTATTGTTCGAGAATTATTTTTCTGGCAGTCAGAAGGCACGGCTGGGAGTGATGCCAATCTTAACTCAACACAATCAAAATAGAAGATTTTGTAAAACCTAATCCTTAATCGCATTGGAGGCATTTAGGATTCTGCCTGTGGTCAAGCATCAAAGTAAAGCAAGTTTTTGATGGTATTATATAATGAAGGCCCTATAACCTTTCACAAAAATAGGAACCTTAAGTATTTACAAACTGTAAGGTAAATGTCATCTGTCCATTAAATGATACAAAACAAACAGGAACTTGAAATTCCATGGGGGTTCTGCCAATCTCCCACTATAACTCCAACGGGAGATCGAAGAGCCCCTGCAGAATTTCAGGGTGCAGTTTCATAATCTGTAATAATTTCAAATTCCATATGTATGGGATAAATATTGAGCAAGGCACCAAAAGAACTCCACTACTCTTCTTCAAAATAGTGCCACAGGATATCTTACGTCCCCCTGAGAGGGCAGAAGGGGCTTGGTTTAATGTCTCATTCGACAATGCAGCACTTGCTCAGTAGTGCACTGAAGTGTCAGCCTGAATTATGTGCTCAAGTCCCTGGAGTGGGATTTGAACCCATGATGTTCTGACTCAGAGGTGTATGTGCTATTAACTGAGCTAAGGCTGACAATGACTATCAAAACTCAGGCCATTATTATTTACAAAATGGTGAGCTGGTAGCCTGGAGGCATGCTTGAACTTGAGCTAGCCATTAAATGATAGGTCAGGAGTTTAGTGCAGTTCCCATCCATGGGAATCCACATGGTGTGTCTCTTTGACTCACCAGGTGTCAGACAAATACAGTCTACTTTTATTATTTCAAAGTTATTTTTTGGATGGAAACAATTCAGGTTATCCAGTAATTCAAGTTAAGCGACTTGGAAAACAGCATTTACCTTTCTTGAACTTGAAAAAATATTCAAATTAATAAATAATTTGAATGAAGCAACTTTGAATTAAAAGGATTGGATTTTAGTATGTGAAGAAATGATTTTTCTGGACAGTTTTACCTTCCTCAGTAAATCTGACCCAGACTTGTGAAACTTTCCCATCTGAGGCTGGTATTCATACTCTGGTCACCGAGGTCAGAGTCGAATCAATTCCACTGTAACTTCAGCACTGACTATAATGAGTGTGTGAGTTAGTTAAATATACCTAGTGATGTGTCATGGGTAGCTATGGTCTCCTGGAGCTTGCTTGATTGCCTTAGGGTGTCGGAGAGGAATTTGCCAGAACATTTCCTGAAATTGGTTGCAAGTATTTTTCACTTTATCTCCTCTAGGAGTTAGCGTTATTAGTGACTGGAGAAGATGGTGCACAAGGTTGTACCATTTAACAGATAGTGTGAGCATTCTTTTCTCACCTTTTTTCTTTGTATGTTTGTAAGTGTTTAAAGACTCAGAATGACATGTTTTCATATTAGCAACAAAGATGACAGCAAACACAATCATGTTGAACATCGATATGATGTTTACATATCAGTGCAGTTAGCTGTGATTTTATAATTAACATCAGTCTACTGCTACCTTTCCTAGAATTAAATATGTTGCATGGTTTGAGATGCACAATCTTTGTAAGCAACAACAACAGTGTTCAGTGCCATTCGCAACTCTTCAGATAATGAAGAAGTGCATGCCCGCTTGCAGCAAGACCTGGACAACATTCAGGCTTGGGCTGATAAGTGGCAAGTAACATTCGCGCCACACAAGTGCCAGGCAATGAACATCTCCAACAAGAGAAAGAGTAACCACCTCCCCTTGCCATTCAATGACGTTACCAGCATCAAATCCCCCACTACCATCATCATTGACCAGAAACTGAACTGGACCAGCCACATAAATACTGGTCAGAGGCTGAGTATTCGGCGGCAAGTGACTCACCTCCTGACTCCCCAAGGGAGGAGGAGGCTCCATGAACATCCCCTTCCTCCATGATGGCGGAGCCCAGCACGCAAGTGCAAAAGACAAGGCTGAAGCGTTTGCAACCATCTTCAGCCAGAAGTGCCAAGTGGATGATCCAACTCGGCCTCCTCCTGAGGTCCTCACCATCACGGAAGCCAGTCTCCAGCCAATTCAATTCACTCCATGTGATATCAAGAAATGGCTGAGTGCACTGGATACAGCAAAGTCTGTGGTCCCCTACAACATCCCGGTTGTCGTGCTGAAGACTTGTGCTCCAGAACTAGCCGAGCCTCTAGTCAAGCTGTTCCAGTACAGCTACAACCCGACAATGTGGAAAACTGCTGAGGTATGTCCAGTCCACAAAAAACAGGACAAATCCAATCTGGCCAATCCCACAAAGTTGTGGGCTTGGGCCCTCCCCTTTAATGAGGGGAAGAGCCCTTTCATGCGGCAGCGCTATGTGGCCCAGTGCGTAGCGCTGCAGAACGCACCACCCCTATATTCGGGGTTAACGCTCTAAGAGGGAAGTGGAGCGCTTGTCTGAGCACTCCACCTCCCTCTAGGGGCCAAATGGTCACAAACGAATTTCCCCCCTAGCTTTTTATTCCAGATTTATTTAATTAACTGAATTTAAATTCCCCAGCTGCCGTGGTGGGATTTGAACTCATGTCTCTGGATCATTAGTCCAGGCCTCTGGATTACGAGTCCAGTAACATAACCACTTATGCTACTGTACCACATCATTTTGGTAAACTTCCTCCATACCCTTTCCAAGGCCTTGACATCCTTCGTAAAGTGTGGTGCCCAGAATTGTAAGCAATACTCCAGCTGAGGCTGAACCAGTGATTTCTAAATGTTTAGCATGACTTCCTTGTTTTTGTATTCCGTGCCCTTATTTACAAAGCCAAGTATCCCATATACACTTTCTTAACCACCTTATCAACTTTTCCTGCCATCTTCAAACATTTGTGAATATGCACCCCAGGTCCCTCTACTCTTGTACCCCTTTCAATATAATACCATTTAGATTACTTCCTCTTCCATGTTGTTCCTCCAATGTGCATCACTTCACACTGATCCACATTAAATTGCATCTGCCATGTGTTTGCCCATTTCACCAGTCTGCTTATGTCCTCCTGAAATCTGATACTATTCTCCTCACTATTTACGGCATTGCTAAGTTTTGTGTCATCCGCAAACTTTGAAATTGTACTCTCTATACGCAGGTCAAGGTCATTTATATGTAACACAAAAAGCAATAATCCTAATACCGATCCCTGGGGGACCCCACTGTATACTTCTCTCCAGTCAGAAAAACATCCGTTCACCACTACTCTCTGCCTCCTATTCCTTAGCCAAATACATACCCAAGTTATCACCATCCCTTAATGTGCTTCTATTTAACAAATACATCTGTTATGTGGTACTTTATCAAATACATTTTGAAAGTCCATATATACAACATCTACTGCACGACCTTCATCAACCTTATCTGTTACTTCACCAAAGAACTCAATCAGATTAGTCAGACATGATTTGCCTTTAAATAAATCCATGCTAGCTGTCCCTTATTAACCTATTCTGCTCCAAGTGAGAATTAATTTTGTACTTGACAATGATCTGTAGTAATTTTCTCACCACTGACATTACACTGACTGGCCTGTAGTTACCAAGCTTATCTCTCTCCCCTTTTGAAATCCTCCAGTTCTCTAGCATCACTCCCAGATCCAAGGAAGATTGAAAGATTGTGGCCAAAGCTTCTGTTATCTCCACCCTCACTTCCCTCAGTAACCTAGGATCGGGTGACTTTTTAACTTTGATGATGCCAACCTATTTAGCACCTCCTTTCTAACTTTTTTTTATCATATCCAATATCTCTATGCCCTCCTCCTCAAAAGCAAAATTAACTTCATCCTATTCTTTTGTGAAGACAGATGCAAAGTACTCATTCAGTAGGCCAGTCATGCCTTCTGCCTCCACAAGAAGATGTCCTTCTTTGTCACTAATCGGCCCCACCATTCCTTTAACTATCCTTTTACCTTTTAAGGGGGAGAAATTGGCCTCCTTTGCGCCTCCCGTTAGTGGCTCTAGGGAGCGATAACAGGGCGCAAATGGGTTTGCGACTGGGCACGGCAAATTGAGCAACGCCCGCGAAATTACCTGCCGCTTTTGCGCTGGCGCTAAGACTTACTGCCTCTGTCCCATGCGCCCAGTGATCGTGACGTCATCAGGTAGGCCAAAATTTTATTATTACCCCAGTGTGCTGTTCTTTGAATTTTTTCCATCCCGCGATTGATCAGCCCTGCACTCTCTTAGAGTGCTTGGGGCTACTCTTCGCGGATCTCAGGTGCCGTCGCCAACCATTCCCAGCCTTACCTTGAAATGACCTCAGCATTGGCCCTTCCCTTTAAGGGAAGGAAGGAGCCTGTGAATCCGGCAGTGCTGCACGGGACATTGTGCAGCACTCTCCCGCTACTGCTCCTCTTGCTCCGTTTAGCGCTCCAAGGGAAGTGGTAGTGCCTGATTTAGTGCTCCACTTCCCTCCTGGAGCGCTAAACCGGAAGTTCGCATCGGATTCAATTGTGTAGCACCTGGAGATACTTTTACTCTCCCGCACAAGTTATCGCCCCAAATGGGGAGCTACGCAATTTCTAGCCCTATATTTTTATAGAAGATTTTTGGGTTCCCTTTTATGTTAACCGCTAATATTTTCCTCATATTCTCTCTTTGCCCTTCTTATATCCTTTTTTCAATTTCCCCCTGCACTCTCTGTAATCTGCACCCGACATTTGTCATAAACTTCCTTTTCCTGTTTTATTTTATTCTCTATTTCCTTTGTCATTCAGGGAGCTCCAGCTTTGGATGCCCTATCTTTCCTCCTGATGGGAATATGCTTGGATTGTAACCAAACTACCTCTGCCTTGAAGGCCTGCTATTGCGCATTGAGGGCACGGTAGCATAGCGGTAATATCACTGGGTTAGTAATCCAAGAGGCCTGGACTAATGATCCAGAGATGAGAGTTCAAATCCCACCATAGCAACTGGGGAATTTAAATTCAGTTAATTAATTAAATCTGGAATAAAAAGCCAGTGTCAGTAATGGTAACCATGAAACTAATGGATTGTTATAAAAACCCATCTGGTTCACTAATGTGGGAAGGAAATCTACTGTCCTTACCTGGTCTGGCCTATATGTGACTCTAGACCCACAGCAATGTGGTTGACTCTTTAACTGCCCTCTGAAAAGGCCGAGCAAGCCACTCAATTGTAACACAATGATAAGAATGAAACCAGACGAATTGACCTTGGCACCAGCAATGGACACGGCAACGGCACACCCAGCCCAGTTGACCCTGCAAAGTTCACCTTGCCAACATCTGGTGACTTGTGCCAAAATTGGGAAAGCTGCCCCACAGACTAGTCAAGCAACAGCCTGACATAGTCATACTCACAGCCAATGTCCCAAAATCCTCCATCACTATCCCTGGGTATGTCATACCACTGGCAGGACAGACCCATCAGGGATGGTGACACAGTGGTATACAGTCGGGAAGGAGTGGCCCTGGGAGTCCTCAACATTGACTCCAGACCCCATGAAGTCTCGTGGCTTCAGGTCAAGCATGGGCAAGGAAACCTCCTGCTGATTACCACCTACCGCCCTCTCTCAGCTGATGAATCAGTACTCCTCCATGTTGAACACCATTTGGAAGAAGCACTGAGAGTTGCAAGGGCACAGAATGTACTCTGGGTAGGGGACTTCAATGTCCATCACCAAGAGTAGCTTGGTAGCACCACTGTTGGCCGAGTTCTGAAGGACATAGCTGCCAGTCTGGGCCTGCGACTGGTGGTGAGAGAACCAACACGAGGGGAAAAACCTACTTGCCCTCGTCCTCACCAATCTATCTGTCCATGACAGCATTGGTAGAAGTGACCACCGCACAGTCATTGCGGAGACGAAGTCCCATCTTCACACTGAGTACACCCTCCATCGGGTTGTGTTGCACTACCACCGTGCTAAATGGGATAGATTCAGAACAGATCCAGCAGCTCAAAACTGGGCATCCATGAGGCGCTGTGGGGCAGCAGTAGAATTGTATTTCACCATAATCTGTAACCTCATGGCCCGACATGTCCCTCACTCTAACATAGCCAGGGGACCAACACTGGTTCAATAAGGAGTGCAGGAGCAGCACCAGGCGTACCTAAAAATGAGGTACCAACCTGGGGAAGCTGCAACACAGGACTACATGCATGCTGCAAAAGCAGCATGCTATAGACAGAGCTAAGCGATCCCACAATCAACGGATCAGATCAAAGTCCTGCCACATCCAATGGTGGTGGACCATTAAACAACTAATGGGAGGAGGAGGCTCCATGAATATCCCCATCCTCAATGATGGTGGAGCCCAGCACGTGAGTGCAAAAGACAAGCCTAAAGCATTTGCAACCATCTTCAGCCAGAAGTGCCAAGTGGATGATGCATATCGGCCTCCTCCTGAGGTCCCCACCATCACAGAAACCAGTCTTCAGCCAATTCGATTCACTCCATGTGATATCAAGAAACGGCTGAGCGCACTGGATGCAGCAAAGGCTATGGGCCCCGATAACATTCCGGCTATCGTGCTGAAGACTTTGCTCCAGAACCAGCTGTTCCTCTAGCCAAGCTGTTCCAGTACAGCTACAACACCGACATCTATCCGACAATGTGGAAAACTGCCCAGGTATGTCCTGTTCACAAAAAGCAGGACAAATCCAATCCGGCCAATTACCGTCCCATCAGTCTACTCTCAATCATCAGCAAAGTGATGGAAGGTGTCATCCACAGTGCTATCAAACGGCACTTACTCACCAATAACCTGCTCACTGATGCCCAGTTTGGGTTCCGCCAAGACCACTCGGCTCCAGACCTCATTACAACCTTGGTCCAAACATGGACAAAGGAGCTGAATTCCAGAGATGAGGTAAGAGTGACTGCCCTAGACATCAAATCAGCATTTTACTGAGTGTGGCACCAAGGAGCCCTAGTAAAACTGAAGTCAATGGGAATCGGGGGTCGGGGGGGGGGGGGGAATTCTCCACTAGCACAAAGGAAGATGGTTGTGGTGGTTGAAGGTCAATCATCACAGCCCCAGGACAGCGCTGCAGGAGTTCCTCATGGGAAGTGTCCTAGGCCCAACCATCTTCAACTGCTTCATCAATGACCTTCCCTCCAACATAAGGTCAGAAATGGGGATGTTCACTGATGACTGCACAGTGTTCAGTGCCATTCGCAACTCCTCAGATAATGAAGCAGTCCATGCTCGCATGCAACAAGACCTGGCTGACGTTCAGGCTTGAGCTGATGAGTGGCAGTTGACATTTGCGCCACAGAAGTGTCAGGCAATGACTATCTCCAACAAGCGAGAGTCTAACCACCGCCCCTTGACATTCAACTGCATTACCATCACCAAATCCTCTACTATCCTCAACCTGGGGGGCACCATTGACCAGAAACTTAACTGTACCAGCCACATAAATACTGTGGCAACAAGAGCAGGTCAGAGGCTAGGTATTCTGTGGCGAGTGTCTCACCTCCTGACTCTCCAAAGCCTTTCCACCATCTGCAAGGCACAAGTAAGGAGTGTGATGGAATACTTTCCACTTGCCTGAATGAGTGCAGCTCCAACAACACTCAAGAAGCTCGACATCATCCAGGACAAAGCATGCCACTTCTTTGGCACCCCATCCATCACCTTAAACATTCACTCCCTCCACCACCGGTGTACCGTGGCTGCAGTGTGTACCATCTACAAGATGCACTGCAGCAACTCGCCAAGGCTTCTTCGGCAGCACCTCCCAAACCTCTTCCACCTAGAAGGACAAGGGCAGCAGACACATGGGAACACCACCACCTCCAAGTTCCCCTCCAAGTCACACACCATCCTGACTTAGAAGTATATCGCCGATCCTTCATCGTCGCTGGGTCAAAATCGTGGAACTCCCTACCTACCAGCACTATGGGCGTACCTTCACCACACAGACTGCAGCAGTTCAAGAAGGTGGCTCACCACAACTTCTCAAGGGCAATTAGGGATGGGCAATAAATGCTGGCCTTGTCAGCGACACCCACATCCCATAAACACATTTTTTTAAACTGTTTTCTTGGCCAATCTTTGTTTCCAGTCCACCTGTGCTAGATCCATTCTCAAATCACTGAAACTGGCTCTGTTCCAGTTGGGTATTTTCATCTTTGATTTTTCTTTGTCCTTTTCCGTGACTGCTTTAAACCTAATTATATTATGATCAGTGTTATCCAGAATAAAAGTTGGCAACTCAGTCACATGTGTTATTATGCATCTCCTCACCTCAGTGTCAACTCTTGTTGATGGACAGCGTACAATTTCCAACTGTTGTCACCTGGGTCTCGCTTAGTATGTGCTGGAAACTAGGCTGGGAATTTCCTCGAAGTTGCTCCCACTCCGCTCCCGTAACTTTGTCGGAAGTGCGGCATAAGTCCTGCTTAACCACGTAATTAGAATTTCCACTGCATCTCCAGCGAAGTTATGGAGGCGGAACAGGAGCAACTTCATGGAAATTCCCGGCCTACACAAGTGAAATGAATAAAGTTTGGTGTATTTGCAGATGCAACCCTTAAAATAGCTCAAAAGCCAAAAGATAACATGTATATTTTATATATAAACTTCTATATATAATATATATATATAGTGTATGTTTATATATGTAAATATATAAGTTTTGAATTGAGCACCTCTCCTCTGAATTCATCAGTCGGTGTATGATGGCAACAGTGCAAATTCAGTGCCAATGAGAGTGAAATGCACCCTCAAATCCCCTGAATGCTGCTTTAAAAAATCAGTTACTCCAGTGCTCCTTTACCCCAGCTTCCATCTCCTTCCAAATCAGTGGAGTGACAAATGTGACCCCAGTGATAACAGAAGGGAAGGAACAGGCAGCTGCAGTTTGCTTTGCCACACATATATAAAATGGCAGCCCTGGTATGGTAGCAAGAGTGTGAATCCAACGTGAAGTTACTTAAAAAAGAAATGTGAGAGATAACTTAGGGGCCAGAAATTCGGCTTTCCGGCTTCCTGCGGGTGCAAGCATCGTGCGCGTACTTGCCTACCGCGCCTGCTGTTGTGCTTTGGGCCCACGAGGACTTCGGGTCCTGGGCCTCCTCCAGCTGCCGGCGTGCAGTGCTTGCGTATCCCAGGGGCGCAGTTAGTTCAAAGCGTCCCCTGGGATCACGTGGGCCATGGAGAGCCAATCCTAACAGGGCATTTTCATTCATAGATTTGACAGGAAGACCTGTCAAATCTATGAATAGAGATCGGCCCCAAAACCACACTTAAACTTCAAATATTTTTTTTTTAAATCACATTTTTAAAATAACTATAAGTTACATAAATTAACTACTTTAAACAAAAATTAAAATTTTTGAAAAAATTTATTACACTTTTTAACGCTGCTAAAAATAAACTTACCTTTCTTTAAAGTATCTAAAAAAGATAAACCTGTTGAAAAAATGTTTAAATTGTAATTAATTAACCACTTACCTTGTTAAAAACAGACCTTGCGCCTCCTTTTTAAAAGTGCAGCTTCTCCATACTTACCCTCCCGGAGAAACCTGACAAAAAACCCGAAGTTCGCTGCGTGCGCGCAGCCTCTCCCGCGCACGCGTTCGACTTCTGAACCCCTCCCTTCAGGGGAACGGAAGTTCCGGTTTCCCGCGCATGCGCAGTGCATGCAGGAAACCGACACTTCAGATGGCCTTACGGGTGAGTACACAGCGCGTACTCACCCGACAAGAGCCGAATTTCTGGCCCCTGGTGTTAGAACTGGTATATTAGTGACTCCACTGACAACGATTAGAAATAAAAATGGAAATATCATGAAGTAAGACAACTTATGGCCTTTATAATTATTGGACTGAGGTCCACCGACTCTCCCTGGCAACCGTCTGAGGCTGAACCAGACTTTTCACAACTTTGGTGTCATATTTGACCCCGAGATGAGCTTCCGACCACATTTCCACGCCATCACTAAGACCACCTAGTTCCACCTCGGCAACATTGCCCGACTCCGTCCCTGCCTCAGCTCATCTGCTGCTGAAACCCTCATCCATGCCTTTGTTACCTCTAGGCTTGACTATTCCAACACACTCCTGGCCGGCCTCCCACATTCTACCCTCCGTAAACTTGAGGTCATCCAAAACTCGGTTGCCCGTGTGCTAACTCGCATCAAATCCTTTTCACCCATCACCCCTGTGCTCGCTGACCTACATTGGCTCCCAGCTAATCAACGCCTCGATTTTTAAATTCTCATACTTGTTTTCAAATCCCTCCATGGCCTCGCTCCTCCCTATCTCTGTAATCTCCTACAGACCCACAGCCCTCCTAGATATCTGCACTCCTCTAATTCTGCCCTCTTGAGCATCCCTGATTTCAATCGCTCCACCATTGGTGGCCGTGCCTTCAGCTGCCAAGGCCCTAAGCTCTGGAACTCCCTTCCTCAGCCTCTCCGCCTCTCTTTCCTCCTTTAAGATGCTCCTTAAAACCTACCTCTTTGACCAAGCTTTTGGTCACCTGCCCTAATGTCTCCTTATGTGGCTCGGTGTCAAATTTTGTTTCATAACGCTTCTGTGAAACGCCTTGGGACATTTTATTACATTAAAGGTGCTATATAAATACAAGTTGTTGTTTGCTATTGTTGTCTGTGTGCTGTCTTGAGAAAAGTAACAGTGAGCATAACTTCCAGTAATTACCTAAAATTATTTAAGGTTTTTTTATGTGTACAAGGTGCTCTCTGTGACCGAGAGCCACAGCCTACCTCTCCAATTCCCTCAGCTCCACACTGTAGAGACCAAAGGAACGCACAATAAATCTTTACGTCATGTCTCTGCAGCTACTGATGCATGAAGAGAACTAATAGGGATGAAATAGCAAGCATAACATTGTCCAGTCCAAGGAGACTCCCCCAGCAGGAAGTTACTGTCAAAGGCTGTGACCTATACTCTGTTTGCTTCTCTTTTTTCGATGTGTAAGCATTCTATATTCCTTCTACTTCAGTGGTATTTCCTCTCCTGGCAGGTAACAGCCACTGAACCAAGCAAAGTCAGTAATCATTCTTTCCAAAAGCATTTTTCTTTTGGCACGCAATGTCTGTTAACTTATTACAGTAGTTTGAAAATTAATTATGATATGCTTATGAATACTGTTCCCTGTTAGTCAGGTTAAAAACAAGTCCTTAAAAAGAAAGATTTAGACTTAATTTGATAATTTGGCAAATGATTACAATATATTCATTCATAAATCCAATTTTTTATACATTAAACATGCCATTTTCCTATTTTTTTCTTCATTTTATTAAGGATGAAAGAATACTTATTTCAGTTATCGATGTTTAACCTGGACCAGATCATGACTCTAGGTTAATTTTTTTGCCTTCAACAAACACATTTTGTCACAAATAGAGAGCCATTGAAATGGAACTGGGTGGGGGGAGTTGTTGACAAGCTGAGAGAAGGGGGTTTCTTGTCCTTTAAATAATATTGGCAAAACCATTCTGAAGTCTTCTTCTCATATCGCTATTGTCGAGCTACTTCAGGAGAATTTGTGTGAATATTTATTCCAGCAAGTATCAGTGAACCCACTTTTTAATTTTTGATTTATTTCTGGGCCACTATTTTTGGGAAGCATTCGCAAAGTAATCTATAGTAAGTGGCGTGTTATAGAGACGGTGTTTTATATATTTCTCTGCCAGTGGGGGAGCCTTGAATAGTTATTACCAAAGCTATAGTGGATCTGACAGTGAGGCGCTCCAATTGTTTTTGAAATAATAAATATGCCAAAAGCCAGTCAAATGTCACATGAGTACAAATGAAATATTTCAGACACAATAAACATGAGTGACAGGTTTGCCACTCAGTTGACCCCCAAGTGTTTATTAAAATTATTTTATGTGTAAATTACAATAGCAGATGATTTTGTAATTCTTGCACATCCACAACTGTTCCCACTGCTATACACACGAAAGGGCACAATTCATCTAGTTTCAGAAAGTTGAAAGGCACTGCTAATGGTTTAAGATCTGGTACATACTTTAGAGCAGTCCAAGCCAGCTGACTGGAACTATACGCCAGTTCCGCATTGCTTTCTGCCCAGGCAAAGCACAGCTCTGTGCATTCAGGGCTACAGTTATCCTTTTGCTATTATGAAACATTTTATAAATGATGGCCCAAAAATTCATCTCGGTGCGCGAGAGTACGCACTGCGTACTCTCGCGTATTCCCTCTGCAATTGCCGGTTTTCTGCATGCCCTGCGCATGCGCTGAAAACCGGCAATTGCTCTTTTGAAAAGGGGGCGGTTCCTCGGTGCATCGCGTGCGCGCTACAGGCTGCGCGCACGCTGTGCACTTCATGCTTTGGACGCACAGGTAAGTACTGAAGATTTTAGAAATGTAAAAAGGAGGAGTAAGACCCACTTTTAACAAGGTAAGTAGTGAATTAAGTATTTTTTTGAATTTTTTTTACAGGTATATCTTTTTTAGAGACTTTAAAGACAGGTAAGTTTATTTTTATAACTTTTTAAAAGATTTTAAATTTTTTCAAAAATTTAATTTTTTATTTAAAATGGTTAATTTATTTAACTATACTTATTTTATTAATGTGATGGTTTTTTTTTTAAATTTAATTGAGGTTTAGCTGTTATTTTGGGGGGGTGTAAGATTCATAGATTTCACAGCACGTCTGTGAAACTTATGAATGGAAGATGGTGTGCTGCCATTGGCTCTAACTGAGTCACGTGATCCCACAGCTCGCACGAATTCACTACGCCGGTGGGATACGCAAGCACTGCCCGGCTGATGTCTGGAACATCAAGTTCGTGCGAGCTGGATCTGAAAAAGCACAAGCGAGGTGAGAGATCGCGGGGAAGGCTTACCCCCGCGGGAACAGAGCGAGATCAATTTCTGGGCTGATATTTAACTCGTTCTCAGGTGGTCTATTTTAAAATTTGCTTCACACTACTTGTAGTGGCTTGGAATTCGAGTTATACTGTACACTTTGCATTGATACGGAGTTTAAACAGCTTTATATTGCCCACAAAGGGATGGATTTTAACCTGGGGAGGGTTTCGGGTAGGTGGCGGGGGGGGTGGGGGTTGTGGGTGGGGGGATGGTGGGGGTAATGTGCAAAACACATCCACTGTCATAAATTTGAGAAAATTGAGAGGTCGCACAACACCAGGTTATAGTCCAACAGTTTTATTTTAAATCACAAGCTTTCGGAGTTAAAACTCCTTCGTCGGGTGAAGTGAGGAGATACAGAATCGTCAAAGCATATATAGATAGAGAACAAAGCATGTGTAACTTACAATTGCAGACAACTGAATTCAATCATCCTGACTGTTTATCTGCCGAGGTGTGATAAAGTTAATCAGGTCAGCCAGGAAGGTACCACATCAAAGACATAGCAAGATACAACTGAGACAATGAGGTGGAATCGCATGGGGTCGAACGTGTCAAAAGCTGCCGTCTGCATGTAAAACGATTAACTTTAAAATTTTTACTTTTTTACTGGGAATCACATCTGTGAACAAGCCAACGACGACTCGAGTCCGGATCACGTCATGTATCGTGACATAAACCCAAGATCCCGATTGAGACCGTCTTCATGAGTGCGGAACTTGGCTATCAGTTTCTGCTCGATGATTTTGTGTTGTCGTGTTTTCCTAAGGTCGCCTTGGAGAACGCTTACCCGCAGATCCGAGGCTGAATGTCCTTGACTGCTGAAGTGTTCCCCGACTCGGAGGCAACAATCCTGCCTGGCGATTGTTGCGCGGTGCTCGTTCATACGTTGTCTCAGTGTCTGCATGGTCTCGCCGATGTACCATGCCGCGGTGCATTCTTTCCTGCAACGTATGAGGTAGACAACGTTGGCCGAGTCACATGAGTATGTACCATGTACCTGGTGGGTAGTGTCCTCACGTGTGATGATGGTATCTGTGTTGATGATCTGGCATGTCTTGCAGAGTTTGCCATGGCAGGGTTGTGTGGTGTTGTGGTCGCTGTTATCCTGAAAGCTGGGTAATTTGCTGCGAACGATGGTACTTCTGAGGTTAGGCGGCTGTTTGAAGGCAAGTAGTGGAGGCGTGGGGATGGCCTTAGCGAGGTGTTTGTCGTCATCGATGACATGTTGAAGGCTGCGAAGAACATGGCGTAGTTTCTCCGCTCCGGGGAAGTACTGGACGACGTAGGGTACCCTGTTGGTTGTGTCCCGTGTTTGCCTTCTGAGGCGGTCTATGCGATTTTTCGCTGTGGCCCGTCGGAACTGTCGATCGATGAGTCGAGCGTCATATCCCGTTCTTACGAGGGCGTTTTTCAGCGTCCGTAGGTGTCCATCGCGTTCCTCCTCGTCTGAGCAGATCCTGTGTATTCGCAGGGCTTGTCCATAGGGGATGGCTTCTTTAACGTGGTTAGGGTGGAAGCTGGAGAAGTGGAGCATCGTGAGGTTGTCCGTGGGCTTGCGGTAGAGTGAAGTGCTGAGGTGTCCGTCTTTGATGGAGATTCGTGTGTCCAGGAATGAAACCGATTCTGAGCAGTAGTCCATGGTGAGTTTGATGGTGGGATGGAACTTGTTTATGTTATCGTGTAGTCTTTTCAGTGATCCTTCGCCATGGGTCCAAAGGAAGAAAATGTCGTCGATGTATCTGGTGTACAGCGTTGGCTGGAGGTCCTGTGCAGTGAAGAAGTCTTGCTCGAACTTGTGCATGAAGATGTTGGCGTATTGGGGTGCGAATTTGGTCCCCATGGCTGTTCCGTGTGTTTGGGTAAAAAAATGGTTGTCGAAGGTGAAGACATTGTGGTCAAGGATGAAGCGGATGAGTTGTAGGATGGTGTCTGGAGATTGGCTGTTGTTGGTGTTGAGTACTGAGGCTGTCGCAGCGATGCCGTCATCGTGGGGGATACTGGTGTAGAGTGCCGATACGTCCATCGTGGCGAGGAGTGTTCCTGGTTCAACTGGTCCGTGGGTGCTGAGTTTCTGTAAGAAGTCTGTAGTGTCGCGACAGAAGCTGGGGGTTCCCTGTACGATGGGTTTCAGAATGCCCTCGACGTATCCAGAGAGGTTCTCACACAGGGTTCCGTTGCCTGATACGATAGGACGTCCGGGTGTGTTGGCTTTGTGTATCTTTGGGAGGCAGTAGAAGTCTCCCACGCGGGGAGTACGTGGGATGAGAGCGCGTAGGATGTTTTGAAGATCTGGATCGAAGGTCTTGATCAGTCTATTGAGTTGGCGGGTGTGTTCTTTGGTCGGATCTGCGGGTAGCTGTCTGTAGTGTTCCTGGTTGTCCAGTTGTCGGTATGCTTCTTTACAATAGTCCATTCTGTTCTGTATGACGATGGCTCCTCCTTTGTCTGCTGGTTTGATGACGATGTTGCGGTTGGTCTTGAGAGCGTGGATGGCGTTGCGTTGTGCTCGGGTGACATTCTGGACTGTCTTGTGAGTGCGGCTGATGAATCTGGCGTTGATGCATCTCCTGACAGCTTGAGCATACATGTCAAGCTTGGGGCAGCGACCCTCCGGAGGGGTCCAGTTTGACTCTTTTTTCTTCGGTTGCTGCACTGCGAGTCCCTCTGTCTGCTGTTCTGGATCATTGATTGTCTCATTGGGTTTGTTGCTGACATCTTGGGATTTGTGGAAATATTCCCGGAGCCTCATTCTCCTGATGAATTCCTCCGTGTCTGCCGCGAGACCGATGGGGTCCATTTTGGTGGTTGGGCAGAACTTGAGCCCTAGGTAGAGAACTTCGATTTCGTGCGATTCCACCTCATTGTCTCAGTTGTATCTTGCTATGTCTTTGATGTGGTACCTTCCTGGCTGACCTGATTAACTTTATCACACCTCGGCAGATAAACAGTCAGGATGATTGAATTCAGTTGTCTGCAATTGTAAGTTACACATGCTTTGTTCTCTATCTATATATGCTTTGACGATTCTGTATCTCCTCACTTCACCCGACGAAGGAGTTTTAACTCCGAAAGCTTGTGATTTAAAATAAAACTGTTGGACTATAACCTGGTGTTGTGCGACCTCTCAATTTTGTCCACCCCAGTCCAACACCGGCATCTCCGCATCATAAATTTGAGACACAGGGGGCGAGAAATTCAGTATTGGTCCGTTTGGGGCGCTAAATTTTGAAAGCTGGAAAAATTAGCGCCAGGCGCTAATCATTCTCAGCTTTCGGTAAATTCAGTGTTAGCGCTCCAGGAAGGAAGTGGAGCACTAAATCAAGCGCTGCCACTTCCCTTCTGGAGTGCTGAACCACGCAAGGGGGACGGGGGCAGTAGAGGTGCAGCGCTGCACAATGACCACTGCAGTGCTGCCGGGATCCGAGGGCTCCTACCCTCCCTTAAAGGGAAGGGCCATTGCTGCAGGCTCTGCATTTGAACGTCATGATCTCTGGGCCCGTTATTGCCTCCTGGAGGCATTAACGGGAGGCGCTAACCAACCGAATTTCTCCCCAGGGTATTTTAACTCTCGGGACTCATTAACATTTGATTGGTAGTCTTCCCACCCAATTGCGTCGGGAACAGGTTCTAGGTGTAATTTCAGGTGCAATTTCCGATGGGACTTCAGAGCCCTATTTAAAGCAAGAATACACTTCCTAAAGGGAGGTTGCATTCATTTTACTGGCACTGCTGTCTTTTAGTGCTTCAGATTGAAAGGTGAGTTGGAAGCTAGACACAAGCCTGTTGAAAGTTCTATGGCTAGAGATAAGGCAAGGAGGGATGTTCCCTTATCTTCAAGTTGGAGGCACTTTACCAAAACTATTCAACACCAGGCTGGAGAGAAGTTGCAGAGATGGTCAGCTCCAAGAACATCACCCTCAGGGCTTGGATCCAATGCAGGACACGCTTCAGTGATCTGACAAGAGCAGCAAGAACACATGGCAACAGCCCTTCCTCTCCGGCACTCTGAACAATTCTCTCTTCTTTATCACATTCTACACTACCCATCACGTAGGCACACTATACCACAACTCATTCTCAGTTGCACACTGATTGACGTCACGATCTGCCTTATTACCATTTCTCCCAGTGAGCGCAGGCAACAGCCGCGCTGCCAACCTGCCCAAAATGGCGGCTGCCGCAGGACCTGCTGGAAGTGCGCGGAAGTGAGGCGGCCGCCATCTTTTTCTCCGAAACCGGCCTTATCAGCCGACGCTAAGTTGCTGAATTTCATGGCCACTGTCCTTTCATTAAGGTTTTATTCCCATTCCTTATTTTTTCTCCCAAAATGCATTTCCTCAAACTTAATCCAAATTAATTTGCACCTGCCACCTTTCTCCCATCCCACTAACCTGACTATGTTGTACAATTCACCTCGCTGTTTGCCAAACCCCAGCTTTTGTTTCATCAGGAAATGTTGAGATTGTGTTCCCTATATATTGAGAACAAAAGTGGACCCAGTATTGTTCCCTGCTTTCTCTTGTCCAAACATTTACCCTAACTTTTTTTTTGCCTGTTTATAAACCAACTATTTATCCAATCTGTTACATATCTTGAATTTTTCTAACAAGGCTCATGAAACACCTTATCTAAAAATCCAGATACACTACATCTATTGTATTTCCTTTATCTATCCAACTGGTCATTTCTTCAAAAAACTGTATTAAAATTATCAAACATGAATTGCCTTTAGCAAATCAATGGTTGCTATTCCTGATTAAAAGCTCACTAATTTTATTTCAAATTGTGAATTCTAAGCCCTCGATTTTAACCCCAACCACACCCCCCGACCCCCCACCCCCAACCCCAGGCGGGTTAAAATATCAGGATTGGGCAACCTGACCCCAATCCGACCCCAATCCCGCTCCATTAAATTTTAAAGGGCAGAAGTGCAGAAATCAGGCTGTGGATGAGGGTCCTGCAAAAAGCAGGTGAGAGCCTAATTAACATTCCGAAATCACAGCCTGATGACATCATCGGCGTTGCGACTTAAATTTAATAGTAAGTGACTGGGAGGCCCGACGTGTGGGAGTCCCGGCAGCTGTCGGCTCCCCAAGGTAAGTGACTCTTTTAGCACTCCTGATGGGCCAGGAGGAGAAGGAGTGCTCCCCCCAGGCCCCTCAAGGAAGCCTTTGGTTTCTCCCAGCCTCCCGATCGTGGCATTCCTCCAGCTCTCCCGCTTGCCAGCCTCCCCTCCCATCCTAATCAACAGCTGGAGCTGATGCTCCCTTCCCAGTGCTGGGGACCATCCCCAAGGGTCCGCGGTTGTGACCTCCTGCTGCTAGTGTTCCCTCTCGCCTGCCGGCCAGGCTGTCCATTTGGGAGCCGGCCCTACAATATGTTAATGAGGCCCTGCTGTTAGGATCGGCCTTGCCGGGTTCTTCGGCCGATTTCGGCCACCCCCGCACCCTCCACGGCTTCCCTTTAATATCGGGTCCTATGAGTTTTCCCACATTAGACTAAATGGTCTAACTCACTTACCCAGAATGTTTCTTTTCATTAATACAAAAAGAAAATACTGCAGATGCTGGAAATCTGAAATAAAAACAGAAAATGCTGGAGACACTCAGCAGGTCAGGCAGCATCTGTGAAGAGAGAAACAGAGTTAACGTTTCAGGTCGATGACCTTTCGTCAGAACTGGAAAGAAGCAGGAAATGGAACAGATTTTAAAGCAAGTTTAGGGGCTGGGAAATGGGGGAGGGGATGAAAGAACAAAAGGGAAGGTCTGTGATAGGATAAAAGGCAGGAGAATTAAAGAGACATTAAGAGATATTCAAGGCAAAGGGAGATGGTAATGGGACAGGTTAAGAAACAAAGGATGGCTCTAGATGAAGTGTAAATTGCGCTGGCAGAATGAAAGACAGCTGCCATGTGGGAGAGAAGAACAAAAGGCACAAACAAAAGGTGTGGATAAAAAAATATATATGATAGGGGCCGAGATTATGATCTGAAATTGTTGAACTCTATGTTGAGTCCAGAAGGCTGTATAGTGCCTAATCGAAAGATGAGATGCTGTTCCTCGAGCTTACGCTGAGCTTCCGTGGAACAATGCAAGAGGCCGAGGATGGTGAGGTCTGAGTGGGAGTGCTGCGAAGAATTAAAGTGACAAGCGACCGGAAGCTCAGGGTCACCCTTACGGACTGAACGGAGGTGTTCGCAAAGCGGTCACCCAATCTGCATTTGGTCTCCCCAATATAGAGGAGACCGCATCGTGAGCAGCGAATACAGTATACTAAATTGCAACAAATACAAGTAAATTGCTGTTTCACCTGGAAGAGGTGTTTGGGGCCCTGGACAGTGGGAAGGGGCAGGTATAAGGGCATGTGTTGCATCTCCTGCGCTTGCATGGGAAGGTGCAGGGTGAAGGGGAAGGGGTGCTGCGGGTGATAGAGGAGTGGACTAGGATGTCGTGGAGGAAGCGGTGTAAGGTTTCCAAAACTTACAGATCCCCAAAACCTAAGGAAAAAGGACTTTGGAACTACCTCAGAGTGATAAAAATGCATTTGGGCCTAACCTAAGGAATTTAAGACCAAAAACCAAGTTTTGGCATTTTAAAAACATGTCTGGGCCTGTAAAGGGACAAGGAGGCGGGGCGGACCTCTGTACAAGCAGTTTGGCTATTGCAGTTAATTACACTGTCTGGGGAACCAGGATGACCACACTCAAGCCCCAGCAGACATTAATATTTGAACAATAGACCCAGGGAAAGAGCAGTCCCACCCAAAATACAGGCCCCATCAAAACCGATTACAGGGCCCATCAGAAACATGCATAATAAAAACCACTCAGACTCATTCTATAGAAAGACCGAGTCCAGCCTAGAAAGCCAAACACGAAACCAATCACCAGTGATCAACCACGGAAATCGTCAGGATGCAAGTCATCCCAAAAACCATTTCACACTTACAGAGCAGTTACTGGTAACGAGCCCGCCAAAACCTTACAAAGAGTAAGACAAGATTTGGTGCGCAGATAAGGCTATGTTCAATGGGTGAGATTGAAGGCCTGTTTGAAACCAGTTAACACGCTAGTAAAGTCGTTACCGTTAACGAGCCTGCCAAAACCAGACAATGAACTGAGCAGATTTGGCGGGCAGATAAGGCCACTTCAATTTGGTATAATTGAAGGCCTGTTAAGCGGTTCGACAGTCGAGACAAGCGGGTCATCAGCATCACACACACAGTCGAGTGTGGAGACAAGGAGCAACATCACAGACCCAAGTCAAGCTGGAAGCGAGTCGGCATCGCTCACCACTCAGACACGCCTGAGTCCAGCTTGTGAAGATATCACCTCGACGGACCTCCAACAATGGTTCCAAACACAGTCACCAGGAGTAACAAGCTGAAAAGCCACCGACGGCTCCACGAGGTTGACCGACACACTAGACAAGGTCTAAAACCATCGCGGAAACCAAAGGCCTCACGAAACCAACAATCGCATATTACCCCCAACTGACCGGGTAATAGCAGGCCACCACGACCAACAAAGATCAACTCAAGGGAAGAAAACCCGAAGAACTGCAAAGTTTCCACTCTACAATCTACTCCTGACTTACCCCTGGGTAAGATTTTTCCAAAGACTCTAAACCCTATTGCTAACCAAAAGAAATTGGGTACTCACCAGATAAATCCAAACCGACATCCTACCGCATCAGCGGACTCGCGAAGACTGACCAGATACGCAGGTGAAGTCCTCTACCGCGTACGGGGTACGGCAGACACTAACCGACATAAACAACGAACCCCAAAACCGCGATTTAGCCCAACTGTCAAAGGATTGGTGAGCATTATCCCTGGTCCCTCAAAGCCTAACTTACCTAGTAAAGTGGGGTTGGGAGGGGTGAAGTATTGTTCTACTGTCATTTCCCTCGCTTGTACCGAAGTGTTCCCCACCTTTAGAGTGTTAAGAGTGTTATTATTTGTGTTTTACCTTTTAATAAAGATTGAAGTTCTTTCATCAAACTCAGTTGTCTGCTGCACCTTTTATCACAACCCCCAAATAAGTCCAAGGTCTAGAACCAAGGGAGTGGGAGCGATTCGAACCACTCAGAAGTCAGAGGAGAAGCTGACACAAACCACCACCCCCTACAGCGGTCCCTACGGAATGCTGAAAGGGGAGGTGAGGGGAAGATGCGTTTGGTGGTGGGTTCACGCTGGAGGTGGCGGAAATGGTGGAGGATGATCCGTTGAATGTGGAGGCTGGTGGGGTGAAAGGTGAGGACAAGGGGAACTCTATCGTGGTTCCGAGAGGGAGGGGCAAGGGTGAGGGCAGAAGTGCGGGAGATAGAACGGACACGGTCGAGGGCCGTGTCAACCACTGTAGAGGGGAATCCTCAGTTGAGGAAAAAGGAAGACACGTCGGAAGCACTGGTGTGGAAGGTGGCATCGATCGACCTGAAACATTAACTCTGTTTGTTTCTTTTCATTCTTGAACAAGGGAGTTACATTGGTTATTCTGCAATCTCGTGGCACAATTTGCATATTAAAGAAGGATTGAAGAATTGTGGCCAGAACCTCTACTATCTCCGCTGTGACTTGTCTCAGAAGCCTAGTTCTCCTATTTTTATCAGAAGCAATTCCTCTTCTACAGTATCACAAAAAACCTCCTGTATTACACTTCCTCCATCATTTGTAAAAAAATATCCAAAATATTTATTTAAAATTCCTGCTTTAGCTTCATCCACCACAATTAAACTTCCTCCTAAACTCTGAGTGGCTCTACACTCTTTTTAATTATTCTACTTTTGATATGCTTATTAAGGTCATTAGTATTTCCTTTATTATCTGTTAGTGTTTTTCTTATTTACTTTAGCCTTTCTGCTTTCCTTTTCACCTCCCTACAAAGAGAGTAGTGGTTAAAGGTAGTCACTCAGACTGGCAAAAGGTGGGAAGTGGTGTTTCACAGGGATCGGTGCTGGGACCACGGTTGTTCATCATTTACACAAACGATATGGACTCGAAAATCAGAAGTACAATTTCAAAATTTGCGGACGACACCAAATTGGAGGGTGTAGTTAATACCGAGGACGACTGCAACAAAACATGAGAAAACATTAATAAACTTGCAGAATGGGTATGTAATTGACAAATGAACCTTAATACACATAAGTGTGAGGGGGTGCATTTTGATAGGAAGAATAAGGATGCCACATACTCCTTGGTAAATAAGGGCTGGATTTTACCAGCCCTGAGGAGGCAGGTTTGGAGGCGGGACTGCTGGGAAAATGGGAAAAATTGGGAGCGGGTCCCAGCCCCGCTCCCAACCCACCTCTGAACCATTTTCCCGGGAGGCGGGTCCCCGACTCGCGCAGGGACCCGGCTCTTAGCGGCGGGGAGGGGATTAGAGCCAATTAACTGCATGTTAACAGGTAGTTAACAGGCAGTTAAGAGGTTTTTCCCCATTTTCAGCCTGCTGATGCGGCCTTCCCGACAGCGGGAAACCCCGCCAGGGTCAGCGAGGCGAGCTGTGGGTCTGCTGCAGTGTAAGTGTGATGAGTGCAATGGTGCACAGGTAAGTATGACAGGTGAGAGAATGTAGTGAGAAATATTTTAATTCTGTTTATATGTATCTGCAGGTGACAAGATTTGATGTTTCTGTGAAGCCTCATCAGATCGGGAGAATTGACAGATGGTTTCTGCAATCTCACATGCAGCTGCCATCTGTTTTCTCCTAAGGAGAGAGCCATTGGTGAGTCTGGATGCAAGGGCTCACCTTTGGACAGTGATTGTCAGTGTTGACAGCATCTCAATGCTGTCAAACACTGACAATTTATCTGTCAAAAAATTATGGTGCCTGTCACTTTAACAAAACCAGCAGATGAAGCGTCATGCACTGACGTCATATGACACTGGCTTTCCTTTAATTGGCCGGCAAGCCCGCATGGCGTGCTTAACAAGGCCAATCAGGGGAAAATAGCGTCAGGCCGTCAGACATCGCTGGTGGCAGGACTAGAACCTGGAAACCAGCAGTCCCGCTAGCAACGTGCCTCCTCAGGTAAGATCGCAGCCTAAGAGTCTAAATGGAGTAGAGAAGCAAAGGAATCTAGGAGTAAAGATACACAAATTACTAAAAGTAGCGACACACGTTAATAAGGCCATAAAAAAGCAAATAAAGCACTTGGTTTCAATTCTAGAAGGATAGAATTGAAAAACAGAGAACTTATGCTAAACTTGTATTGAACCTTGGTTAGACCACACTTGGAGTAATGTGCACAGTTTTGGTCCCCATATTATAAAAAGGAGAAGGTGCAAAAAAGATTCACAAGGATGATACCAGAACTGAGAAGTTAACTTTTCAGGAAAGATTGGACAGGCGGGAGCTCTTTTCTCTGAGAGCGGGCTGAGGGGTGACCTGATAGAGGTCTTTAAGTTTATGAAAGGGTTTGACAAAGTGGACGTAGAGAAGACGTTTCCACTTATGGGGAAGACCAAAATTAAGGGCCACTAATAGATCAGGGAATTCAGGAGAAACTTAAGAACATAAGAGTATAAGAAATAAGAGCAGGAGTAGGCCATACAGCCCCTCGAGACTGCTCCACCATTCACAACCCTCTGAGTGAAGAAATTTCTCCGCATCTCAGTCCTAAATGGCAGACTCCTTACCCTGAGTCCATGCCCCCTAGTTCGAGACTCTCCAGCCAGGGGAAACAGCCTCTCAGCATCTACCCTGTGAAGCCCTTTAGAAATCTTATGGGGGAAAAATTCAGTTGGTTGCGCCTCCCGTTAGCGCCTTAAGAGGGCGCTAATGGGGCGCAAAGCATCTAGCGCCCGGGCGCGGCGAAGTTTGCACCGCTCACAAAATTAACTAGACATTTTGCGGCGGCGCTAAACACTACCGCCACGATCTCCTGCGCCAGCAGATCATGACGTCACTCGAGTGTGCAACGCCCCGGTATCGCCCCGGAGTGGATATTGAGTGGCGCCCCCTGCCTTACCGCCTGACGCTAGCAACGACAGGTTGAGGGGAGCGTTCTGCAGTCATGAAGGGAAAGGGGCAGCGCTATTTAAAGGTGACCGCTTCCTGCCTTTTATTGTTGGTGCCATTTTTGAACTACGCATTCTGAGAGAGAGAGGGAGAGACTTCTGGAGAGATTCAACGTTGTGTGAAGGAGTTTTGGATACTGAGCAGCACTTTGCAGGTTCATTTTGATTTGCCATTCCTTGTATTGATTTAGCAGAGACTGTGGGGGCTGCACTCTGAGCTCTTTGCCTGGTACTCTCCATTGTTCTTTCCAGCACATTTGATGTGCAAGTCTCTCCAGGCCGAGATTCAAGGCTGCAATGAGTAGGATGTGGATGGAAAGCAAGATTAACCATCCCCTTTAAGAACTGGCCCGTGCCATTGTGTGTGTGTTCCATTGCTGACTGACATTACATGAGCTTCGCCAGCGCTCTGAGTTAGCGCCTCACTCCTCGGCTTTTGCGCCTTAAGACAGGTGTGCCGCGCCTGATTTAGCGCTCCACTCACCTCCCGGGGCGTTAAAAGTGAAGTTTCCAGTCAGTGGCGATAATTAGCGCCAGGTGCAAATTTTTGCGCCCGGACGATATTTGCACCCCAAACGGGGCGCGACTGAATTTTTCCCCCTATATGTTTCATTGAGATCACCTCTCATTCTTCTAAACTCCAGAGAGTATAGGCCCTCCTCACAGGACAGTCCTCTCATCCCAGGAATCAATCTAGTGCACCCCCTCTCAGACAAGTATATCCTTCCTTAGGTACGGAGGGCAAAACTGTACACAGTACTCCAGGTGTGGTCTCATCAAAGCCCTATATAATTGCAGCAAGACTTCCTTATTCCTGTACTCCAACCCCCTTGCAATAAAGGCCAACATGCAATTTGCCTTCCTAATTGCTTGCTGTACCTGCATGCTAACTCTCTGTGTTTCGTGTACAAGGACACCCAAATCCCTCTAAACACCAACATTTAATAGTTTCTCACCATTTAAAAATATTCTGTTTCTCTATTCTTCCTACCAAAGTGAATAATCTCACATTTCCCCACATTATACTCCATCTGCTACCTTATTGCCCATTCACTTAACCTGTCTGTATTCCTTTGCAGGCTCTTTGTGTCCTTCTACACAGCTTACTTTCCCACATAGCTTAGTATTGTTCGCAAACTTGGATACATTACAGTCGGTCCCTTCATCTAAGTCATTAATATATATTGTTAATAGCTGAAGCTCCAGCACTGATCCTTGCAGCATCCCATTAGTAACAGCCTACCAACCTGAAAAGGACCTGTTTATTCCTACTCTTTGTTTTCTGTCCTTTAACTAATCCTCTATCCATGCTAATATATTACCCCCAACCCCATGAGCCCTTATCTTGTGCAACAACTTTCGTGTGGCACCTTATCGAATGCCTTTTGAAAATCCAAATATATTACATCCACTGGTTCCCCTTTATCTACCCTGCTAGTTACATCCTCAAAAACCTCGAATAGACTTGTCAAATACGATTTCCCTTTCATAAAACCAGTTGACTCTGCCTAATCATGTTATGATTTTCTAAGTGCCCTGTTACCACTTTCTTAATTATGGATTTCAGCATTTTCCCGATGACTGATGTCAGGCTAACTGGCCTGTAGTTCTCTGTTTTCTCTCTCCCTCCTTTCTTGAATAGCGGTATTACATTTGCTACCTTCTTTACCCAGAGAATGGTTAAAATGTGGAACACGCTACCACAAGGAGTAGTTGAGGCGAATAGCATAGATGCATTTAAGGGGAAGCTAGATAAACTCAAGTGGGAGCAAGGAACAGAAGGTTATGCTGATAGGGTTAGATGAAGAGAGGTGAGAGGAGGCTCGTGTGGAACATAAACACCGGCATAGACCTGTGGGGCCGAATATACATTCTATGTTGTACACTTTCTATATTCCTCATGATTATGTTTAACATTATTAGCCCTAAATTTATCATATTCCTACCCTTTAAATTTCAGTTTTGTTTTATTCTCTCTATTTATCCAAAAGTAATTTATTTGCCCTACTGCGTTTAAAAGGTCTACTTAAAGTATTGAGTCTTTGTTCTGGGAAGAATCAGCTTATTCTATATGAATAAAACTGACATTATTATTTGAGGCTTGCTCGGTATGTCAGCAGATGGTGAGGGTGAGCTCAGAATTAATTTCTGAATTCACATTCAGTTGCATCTGCCCCTTTAAGGATATGCACAGCATGTACAGTAATGAGAAATTGCAACAAATAGAAAAGGATGTTAAAAGCAGATCTTTCTCAGTGAGAAGTTTGTTCTAAAAATAAATCATTGCTAGAAAATGGTCAAGCAGCAATCAGTGCACCTGCTTCTTTGAGGTCAAAGGCCGACTTTTTCTTTGAAGAAGCTGGTGACATAATCCTGCTATTATGTTGTTCCTGAGATGCCACTGTTAATAGTGTGAGTCAGCATTTGATTGTTTAATTGTTTTTGTGTTACTTGAGGTGCTGTACCAAGGAAAGGTTTCTGAACCCACTACAAAGTGTTACATTACAACAATTGGTTTTCATGCCACTCAATCTGTGTATTACTAAATTTGTTCTTCAAATTCTTCTGGGTTTGGTCAGTGCAATAAACCATTGCCGAGAAACTGAAAGCAGAAATAAAATATAAGATTTGAATTGGTACCAAATTTTAGATTAGTTGCCTTTTAATAGCCATCGCTTGTAATACCTTATCTTCTATCATGCATGCAGGCATAAGTTTGAGGCCCGGGAATTTAAACTCTCAGGTCTCATCTGCATGCTGCCAGTCAACTGTCCCCCCGAAATGGGTGGAAAGCGGCAGGTGGCCAGTGAGCGGGACCAGAAGTTTGGACAGCGGGACGCTGCCAGCTGGCACCTAAGGAAAGCTTGCTGGAAAGCAGCTAAGTTGCGAGAAGAAGGTTTCAGGAGGCTCTCATGGAGAAGCAGTGGAAGTGGGGACCGATCTAATCTCCATAATACTGCCGAGCTGCGGACGCTAATTGGGCGTCCTGATGCAAATGCAAACCAGTCCTCGGTGGGAGGGTGGTGGTGGCAGACAAACAGGAAAGGGGCGTGCGCAGGCCGGAAATGGCCCAGCCGTTCCTCCTGGCTCCACATTAATGCAAGTGAAAAGCAATAAATTTACCTCTTCCTCAGCAGTCTCCAGTGGTCCCTATACGACCACTGGTTAGGCTCCCATAGACCCAGAAAAACTGAGTGAACTAAGCCCAGTGCAGGTTCCATCCAGTTTTTGCCTAATTTGGCTTTGGGTTCCTGAAACGAGCATTAGGTCTAATTAGCATATTCACGAGACCTAGGGGGAAAAATTCAGTACCTTAGCGCCTCCCGTTAGTGCCAGCAGATGGTGGTAATGGGGCGCTGATGCAGTAGCGCAGGGGCTAGGCGAATCCAGTGCCGCATGGCAAATCCGCCCCCCCCCCACCATTGCGCCGCCGGTATAAGCCGGGGACTTCAACGCCAGGCAGATCGCGACGTAAGTGAGTGTGCAATGCTCACTGGCCGCCCGATCTGTGAAATTGATTGTCGCCACCTACCTTAGCGCCTCGACCAAACAGTGACAGGGAGAGCTGGCATGAAGCAGCCAGAAGCTGGCTCCAGGGACATTATTTAAAGGGATCATGGGGGAGAAATTCGGTTGGTTAGCGCCTCCCGTAAGCGCCTCCAGGGGGTGATAACATGGCACTAAAGACTTACCGCCCAGGTGCGGCAATGTTACCGCCACCCGCAAAATTCACCTGGTGGTTTGAGGTGGTGGTAACCCCTAGCACCACATTCTCTTGCGCCTGGAAATCGTGACATCCTTTGGCTGCGCAGTGCCCCGGTAGCACCCCGGACCCAAACTTCGGTTCCGCCTCCTGCAGCATCGCCAGGCAAAAAAAACGACAGCTGCAGGAGGCTTTCTTTGGGAGGCTGGGTGCTTCAGGGGTGATACTTAAAGGCGAGGTGGCCGAGGTAAGTAAAAAAAATTCTGAAATGCTCTCTCTTTTTTTTCTCCTTTGTCTTCGCCAGCAATCGATCAGCCTGGCACTCTGCTGCAGTGCATCGGGCCGATCGGGCCGGATCGCGGCTGCCGTCGGGGACCAGGTAAGTTGCTTTCCATTGTAGAGCCTGCAGTGATGGCCATTCCCTTTAAGGGAGGAAAGGAGCATTCCAATGCGGCAACGCTGCACAACTCATTGTGCAACGTGGCACACCTACCACCCCGCCTGTTGTGCTCCAGGAAGGAAGTGGAGTGCTTGATTTAGTGCTCCACTTCCTTCCTGGAGCACTAAAACCCAATTTTGTAAAAGCTGGGAATCATTAGCGCCTGGCGCTAAGTTTCCCGGCTTTCAAAAGTTACCGCCCCCAAATGGGGGGATACTGAATTTCTCCCCCCGTGTGTAATGAGTCGCAGCTGTCAGGTTAGTGGAGTTTCAGTGCTTTCTTGTCAGTTTCACATTGTACAACTGTTTAATTCAGTAATTTAAAGGTTATTTTGTATCAGGAGTGTTGTGGGAACTAAAAAGTAGCTGCATTTATTCTTAAAACAATCAAACTGCTACACTTGGCTTACATTAATGGTGCCTGTACTGGCAATCGACCTGGCCCTCCAGGATCTAAGGCAGAGGGAGCAGTGGCAGTGAGAAAGAGTGGTCCATGTGGCCAGAGGTAGGAGGAGGGCCATCAGGGCTCACACCAGGAGGCCTTACCCTCTGAGTGTATTCCGAGAGCACTTCTCTAACCTCTAATTAAGTGAGGAGCAATGCATTAGAAGGCTCTGCTTCAGTAGGAGAAGGGACTACATTTCTTTCCCCATCACCAGAGAAAAGCAGGACGAGTGTGCACGTGGCTTTGTCAGGATAGCAGGATTCCCAATGGTGCAGGACCCCATTGACTGCACCCACGTGGCTTTGCGGGCACCACATAACAATCCTGACATCTTCTGTAACTGCAAAGGCTACTACTCACTTAATGTGCAGTTGGTGTGCGACCACACACAGCGAATCCTCAATGTGAATGCCCGCTATCCTGGCAGCAGCCACGATGCCTTCATCCTGTGCCAGAGCGGTGTGCCAGCATTCTTCCAGCCATCACATGAAACTCGTGGCTGGCTGCTCAGAGACAAGGGCTATCCGCTCTCCAGCTGGCTCATGACTCCCTTCTGCAACCCCAACACTCCTGCCCAGCAATCATATAATGAGAGCCATGTTGCCACCAGGAACATCATCGAGCAGACCATCAGGGTGCTCAAGCAACAATTCTGCTGCCTTGACCACTTGGGAGGAGCCCTCCAGTACTCGGCTGAGCGGGTGTCCCATTTCGTGGTGGTCTGCTGCATGCTCCACAACTTGGCCACCATGAGGGTCCAGCCCTTACCACCAGGGATTGCAGGACCACCTCAGGAGGAGTAAGAGGGAGAGGAGGAGGAGGACGAGGAGGAGGAGGACGAGGAGGAGGAGGAACAGGAGATGGCTGGATGACAGGCAGCGACAAGGGCAATGGCGGAATGGCAGTGGTGGGAGCAGGAATGCTGTCATCCTGACAGAGAACAGCAGGTTCCTGCTCCACTGACCCACTGCTACTCCCCTGGGGCGGCACCTCAGCATCCCTAGCAATCTGTTGGAGCACAGGTTACTGGCCTGTTGCGACACCATGAAAGCCCCGGTCAACGGTGGTAGACACAGCCTTGATGGCAGCAGCCAGAGCTTGCGTGGCATCAAGCTGAGCTTGCATGAGATTGGATGCCACCAAGCATAGTCTGCATTACAGCACTAAGATGTTGTGTCGCTTCCGCCTGTGCTGCAATGGAAGCTGCTAGATCGAACATCACACGCAACATCAGGTCTGGGTCGCCACAGTCTCTCTGGGAGTCTACTATCCTTTGCAGACCATGCTTAGCGCAGAGCCTTGTGCAATGTTGGAGGTGGACTCCTCCATGCTCCTTATCATTGCCGAGTGGCTCTCGGGCACCCTTGCCATTGCACCTATCTTCTCCGTGTGCATGCCCATCACCCTTCTTCTAAATGCCTCCCCATCGAGGTCCTCATCTGAGTTCTGTGCTGCAGAACTTGCGCGCGAACACATCCTCCAGGGAGCTGGCCCCCGAGCTGGACCCCGAGCTACCCTTTCCTGTTGTGGGGTGAGTGGGAAGTGGGATATGAGAAGAAGGAGTAGGGTTGATCATACCCCCAAGGGGGTCAACGTCGCCGGTGGCACCCACCACCTGGCACCCAATAATCTGCTGTACTCTATTCTCCAGCTCAGACAGTGGTTGGATGTCGGCTTGTCCCCCGCCTGTGCGCTCCTGCTCCCTCCTGTTGTGAGCCACCTTGGCCTGCAAGAGAAAGGAAACTGTGTGAGTGAGTGTGGAGCAATGTCTTTGGGTGATGTGCCTGGCATAGTTGAACAGCTGATATTGTGTGCAAGGTGTGAGATGTGGGTGTGAATGTTGGTAGGTAGAGATTTTTGGTGGCTGCCTGCTGGGGGTGTGGTGCTTTGGGCAGTGTGTGAAGACTATGGTTCAGATGGTGGTATGTAGCATTTGTTGATGCATTGACTCATCCTGACCACCCGAGTGAGGCCGTTAAATTTCTTCCTGCACTGTGTGTGGGTCCTGGGGACTACTGTGCTGCCCGAGACATGCTGCGCTACCTCCCTCCACATGGTGCGGAAAAGTTGCGGCGAGGGCCTTCTGCCACTTGCCAGGTAGAGCACTGCCCTCCGTCTCTCCACAGTGAGCACCAATGCCTCCAATGCTTGATCGCTGAATCTGCGGGCTCTCTCCCTGGGGCGTGGATCTGCCATGTGTACAGCTGCTTCATCATCCAGCTCCTTCTCCTTGACCTGCTGCTGCTTGCTGAGGCAGCTGCACAGTCAGCAATGCTGAGAATGAGGGTCTGCAGCATCAATGAACCTCCCCTTTAAGAACTGTAAAAAGCCTGTGGCAATCATGACTTGCGATTAGACTGCACGTGATATTGGTCTACCCTTTAACGCCAATGAGCTTGGGCTTTAAGACTTGAATTAGCATTCCAATCATTTCTTTGAACAAATATTTTCTATCTGTCTTCACGGTAGAAGACACTAACAACATTCCAATAATGGATAATCAAGGGGCCACAGGGAGGGGGGAACTAAAGACAATCACTATCATTAAGGAAATAGTACTTGGTAAAATAATGGGACTAAAAGATGACAAGTCCCCTGGACCAGATGGCTTGCATCCCAGGGTCTTAAAAGAAGTGGCTGCAGAGATAGTGGATGCATTGGTTGCAATATACCAAAATTCCCTGGACTCTGGAGAGGTCATGATGCGGAGATGCCGGTGTTGGACTGGGGTGGACAAAATTGAGAGGTCGCTTTTTTTTTAAAGCTTTTCGTTTTACATACAGACGGCAGCTTTTGACACGTTAGAACCCCTGCGACTTCACCTCATTGTCTCAGTTGTATCTTGCTATGTCTTTTGATGTGGTACCTTCCTGGCTGACTTAATTAACTTTATCACACCTCGGCAGATAGTCAGGATGATTTAATTTATTGGTCTGCAATTGTAAAGTACACATGCTTTTTTTTCCATCTATATATGCTCTGACGATTCTGTATCCAATTTACTTCACCTGAGGAAGGAGCGATAGTTCCGAAAGCTTGTGATTTCAAATAAAACTGTTGGACTATAACCTGGTGTTGTGCGACCTCTCAACTCTGGAGAGGTCCCAGCAGATTGGAAAACCGCAAATGTAACACCCCTATTTAAGAAAGGAGGGAGACAGAAAGCAGGAAACTATAGACCAGTTAGCCTAACATCTGTCATTGGGAAAATGCTGGAGTCCTTCATTAAGGAAGCAATAGCAGGGCATTTGGAAAATCATAATGCAGTCAAGCAGTCAGCATGGTTTTATGAAAGGGAAATCATGTTTAACAAATTTGCTGGAGTTCTTTGAGGAGGTAACGAGAAGGGTGGACAAAGGTGAACCAGTGGATGTGGTGTATTTGGATTTCCAGAAGGCATTCGATAAGGTGCCACATAAAAGTTTACTGCATAAGATAAGAGCTCACGGAATTGGGGGTAATATATTAGCATAGATAGAGAATTGGCTAACTAACAGAAAGCAGAGAGTCGAGATAAATGGGTAATTTTCCGGTTGGCAAACGGTAGCTAGTGGTGTGCCACAGGGATTGGTGCTGGGGCCTCAACTATTTACAATCTACATTAATGGCTTGGATGAAGGGACCGAGTGTAATGTAGCCAAGTTTGCGGATGATACAAAGATGGGTGGGAAAGCAAGTTGTGCAGAGGACTCAAAGAACCTGCAAAGGGATATAGACAGGCTAAGTGAGTGGGCAAACATTTGGCAGATGGAGTATAATGTGGGAAAGTGTGAGGTTATACACTTTGGCAGGAAAAATAAAAAAGCAAATTATTATTTAAATGGAGAGAGATTACAAAATGCTACAGTTCAGAGGGACCTGGGGGTCCTTGTGCATGAAACACAAAAAGTTAGCATGCAGGTACAGCAAGTAATCAAAAAGGCAAATGGAATGTTGGTCTTTATTTCAAAGGGGTTCGAGTATAAAAGCAGGGAAGTCCTGCTACAACTGTACAGGGTATTGGTGAGACCACACCTTGAGTACTGCGTACAGTTTTGGTCTCCTTATTTAAGGAAGGATATACTTGCATTGGAGGCAGTTCTGAGACGATTCACTAGGTTAATTCCAGAGATGAGGGGGTTGACTTATGAGGAAAGGTTGAGCAGGCTGGGCCTATACTCATTGGAATTTAGAAGAATGAGAGGTGATCTTATTGAAACATATAGGGGGAAAAATTAGGTCGCGCCCCATTTGGGGCGCAAATATCGTCTGGACACAAATATTAGCGCCTGGCGCTAATTATCGGCACTGACTGGAAACTTCACTTTTACCGCCCCGGGAGGTGAGTGGAGCGCTAAATCTGGCGCTGCACACCTGTCTTAAGGCGCAAAGGCCAAGGAGTGAGGCGCTAACTCAGAGCGCTGGCGAAGCTCATGTAATGTCAGTCAGCAATGGAACACACACACAATGGCACGGGCCAGTTCTTAAAGGGGATGGTTAATCTTGCTTTCCATCCACATCCTGTTCATTGCAGCCTTGAATCTCGGCCTGGAGAGACTTGCACATCAAATGTGCTGGAAAGAACAATGGAGAGTACCAGGCAAAGAGCTCAGAGTGCAGCTCCCACAGTCTCTGCTAAATCGATACAAGGAATGGCAAATCAAAATGAACCTGCAAAGTGCTGCTCAGTACCCAAAACTCCTTCACACAACGTTGAATCTCTCCAGAAGTCTCTCCCTCTCTCTCTCAGAATGCGTAGTTCAAAAATGCCACCAACAATAAAAGACAGGAAGAGGCCCCCTTTAAATAGCGCACCCCCCAGCCCCACAGCGATTGATAGCGTTCCAGTCTTCTGGTCGTTGGATGCGCCAGGCGGTAAGGCAGGGGGCGCCACTCAATTTCCGCTCCGGGGCGCCACAAGGGCGTTGCACCATGGAATGACGTCACAATCTGCGCGCGCAGGTGGTCGCAGCGGTAAGTTTTAGCGCCGCCGCACAATCTCTAGTTAAGTTCCTGAGCGGCGCAAACATCGCTGCGCCCGGGCGTTAGCGGATTTGCGTCCCATTAGCGCCCTCTTAAGGCGCTAACGGGAGGCGCAACCAACTGAATTTTTACCCCATAGGATACTGAGGGGGCTCGACAAGGTAGATGCAGAGAGGATGTTTCCTCTCGTCGGGAAATCTAGAACACAGGGGCACAGTTTTAGAATAAAGAGTCGCCCTTTTAGAACTGAGATGAGGAGGAATTTCTTCTCTCAGAGGGTCGTAAATCTGTGGAATTCTCTGCCCCAGAGAGCTGTTGAGGCTGGGTCATTAAATACATTTAAGGTGGAGATAGACAGATTTTTACAAGATAAGGGAGTGTAGGGTTATGGGGAGCGGGCGGGGAAGTAGCTTTGAGCCCAAGATCAGCCATGATCTTATTGAATGGCGGAGCAGGCTCGAGCGGCCAAGTGGCCTATTCCTGCTCCTATTTCTTATGTTCTTATGTTCTTTGAGCAGTGAGCATGAATTTTGTGTGCAGTCTAAAGCATTGGCGCCTGGTGCTAATTCTCCAACTTTTCTAATGATACCGCCCACTCCTGGGCTATAATGAATTTCTAGCCCCTAATGCCTATTTTAGGCAGGCATGCTGGGCACTCAGACGCTTTTACACTTCCGGGGGGGAACGGCCGCAGGAGACTCTACCTTGAAATTGGTCTCCCCAACATCCATTTCGTGTCCAAAACACATTTGCAATGGGGACCAATCGCCCCGTATTTTTATTTTATGTTAACAAATTGAAGAATTTACCTACTGGTAGATATGAGTTCAGCCATGTCAGTGATGTATTGTTAGGGTTAGCAATAAAAATTACCACGTTTCTTGATTAAAATATCAAAAGAAAAAAAAAAGTGAAATATGAAAGATGAAGCTTTTAAAATGGCTTGAATTATAAAGCAAAACAGTAAAGGGCAAGACGAGCACAGACAAAGCAAACAAAGACTGCTATGGCTTATAAAATGAAAATAAAGGTGGCTTTTACTGAACAGCTATGGTTTATAGTTCAAGACTGCAAACACTTGGGCCGGAATCTTTACCATGGAGTCGGGTTGCGTGCGTGCAGGCCACGTAGCGGGTCGGGAACCCAATGTTCTTCAGTGGCCCCAATTAATTTAAACCAGTCATGCGCATTTCCCGGCCAAATTAAGTGGAGTGTGTCTGATGATGTCATCGATGACTCATTTCCAGCACGGATATTTAAAGCAACCTTGCACATATCTCATTTGAAGGTTGATGAAGAAGTGTTCAAGGTGATTTCCAAAGGTCTGAGTAGTGTTATAAAGCTGATAAAAGTGTCGCTCATGGATACACAAAGGCAGAGGGCCGCACCAAGATTTAACGATGCCTCCCTTGATGTTCTGGTGGAGGCAGTAAGAGCACACAGGGAGGGCCTCCTATCTGCTGATAGGCGCAGAAGGCCATCCAAAGACACCAAAAGGGCCTGGTTGGCGATCGCAGAGGAGGTTAGCAGCGGGGATGTGGTCAGCAGGACATGGATACAGTGCAGGAAAAGATTTAATGATCTCATGAGATCAGAAAAGGTGAGTGCAATGCCACACTCACCTTCATCCTGATGTGCCTGTCACCACATCCCCATCACTCTGCCATCCCAAGCCTACTCCTGAACATCATTCCTCACACCAACATACCTTCCAGGTCCACTCTCTGTCTATGTACCTACTCACATCCGCATCTGACTCACCAGCCCTCACACTCACCCTCATCCTAATGCAATCATAGCAAGTAACAACACAGAAGGAGGCCATTTGGCATTGGCACCCACTCCCTCAGAGTCACCCTCTACAGATGTAGCCCATCCATTTCCTTACACTCATTCTATCACTCTCACTCAAAGTTTTCTTCTTTGCCTCTTTGCAGGAGAGGAGAGCCCACAACAATATGCAGAGGCAGAGAACCGGAGGAGGCCCGCCAGTCCTCACTCAATTGACTCCAGCAGAGGAGGAGGCCCTGGAGATCTCTGGAGTAGCACAGCTAGCGGTGGGAGACGGAGAGAGGGGGACATCCCAGCAAACTGGTGACAGAATTACATATCATACAGCCACGTGGCATACAGCAGTCACTCATATGGTGACTGATGTCAGCAGCCAGTGAAATGTCATCATGTGCATAATGGTAACGTTGTGGCGGATCGCCATCTAAACGGGCATAATCCACTTTTTCGTCCATGGACAATATATCGAGCACCTTCCCTTTAAGGCACCTTACCTTTAAGGCAGGAGTGGGCGGGGCCTCAGGACTTTTCCAGAGAATTCTGGGAGCAGTCTGTTCAACCATTTTGTACCATGCAGTTGTATTAAAAAAGTCTCTTGTTTTCCACACATGGATTCAGTCTTAATTCGTGTTTCGCGGCAGCCTCAACATTGGTGACCCCGATACTCAGAACGTATTCCGAGCACTGCAATGGCGGACACGAACGCAATTTCCGTGAAACTGCCGGAGTTTTGGGAAAACCAGCCCGAAGCCTGGTTTCTCCAAGCTGAATCTCGCTTCCGACTGTGAAACATCACCACAGATGGGACGCAGTACGACTACCTCGTCACATCACTCGGTAGCGCCACAGTTTCGAAGGTTTGGACAGCGCTGCAGAACCCACCAGAGGAAGGCAAGTACGCACATCTCAAGACAGCGCTCCTTAAAAAATTTACGGCCTTGGCATATCAGCGAAACTGCCACCTCCTCGACCTTCCAGGCCTCGGTGATGCCTCACCATCAGACCTCCTCTCCCACATGCTCTCCCTCACCGACGAGAGCCCACCCGGATCCCTCTTCTGCACGCTGTTCATCCGCCAGCTCCCTCTCAGCATCCGCCCAGCGATCGTGGCGTCTGGCCTCACGAACCTGGAAGCCCTGGCCGATGAGGCCGACAAGCTGCTGTCCGCTCACTCCAGCCGCGACGTCACTCCGGACCTGGCAGCCAATGCCTGGGCGCGCCCCTCACCGTCCACCACGCGGCCACAAGGGCCTGCCACCAGGCCCACGGGGCCTTCACGCCCCACTAACCCGGGCCACTGTTACTACCATGCATGGTTCGGCGCCAGGGCACAACGGTGCACACCTCCCTGCTCTTTCAAGTCCGCCCCCGTACGAGCCCCCACGATGGCCGTGGGCCACGCGGGCTTCCTGCTGTTCGTCACGGATGACAAAACCGGCTGCCGGTTCCTGTGCGACACTGGGGCTCAGCACAGCATCATCCCGGCCTCCTCCCTCTACATCCAAAAGGGCGAACGAGGACCGGCGCTGGCTGCTGCTCACGGCTCGGAAATCCGGACATATGGCACCCGGACAGTCACCCTCGACCTCGCTGGTCACCGCTACCGATGGGAGTTCATCACTGCCAATTTGCTCTCCCCTCTCATCGGCGCAGATTTCCTGTGCGCCCACGGCCTACTGGTAGACATCCCCCGTCACCGCCTCATGGACATGAACACCATATCCCCCATCCTGGGCGCCATGGCCCCCCGTCAACCCGCCGACATGGCGTCACAGTGCCATGCCTGGGCCACAGATGACTACTCGGCACTCCTGGCTGAATTCCAGGCCCTCACCAATCCGACCTTCTCCGCGGAGGCTGCCAAACACGGGGTGGAACACTTCATCCCCACCACAGGCCCCCCAGTGTACGCCCACGCCCGCAGGCTGGACCCGGCCAAACTGGAGATCGCGCGGACCGAGTTTGCCACCATGGAACAGCTCGGCATCATCCGCCGCTCCAACAGTCCCTGGGCCTCCTCACTCCACATCGCCCCCAAACCAGGCGGAGGTTGGCACCCCTGCGGGGATTACCGCTGCCTCAACGATGCCACCACCCCTGATCGGTACCCCGTGCCACACATTCAGGACTTCTCGGCTAGACTGGCCGGCCGCTCAGTCTTTTCCAAGGTCGACCTGGTGCGCGGCTACCACCAAGTCCCCGTCCACCCCGCGGACGTCCCCAAGACGGCCGTAATCACCCCCTTTGGCCTGTTCGAGTTCCTGCGGATGCCCTTCAGCCTCAAAAACGCGGCCCAGGCATTCCAACGGCTTATGGACTCGGTCCTTCGGGACCTGAAGTTCCTGTTCGTCTACCTGGACGACATCTTGGTAGCCAACTGCTTCGTCTGGCGCGGCCTTCGCAAGGATGTGCGTACTTGGGCCAACTCCTGCCTAGCCTGCCAACGGGCCAAGGTACAGCAACACACGAAAGCACCCCTCGAGGAGTTTACCGTCCCCTCGCGGAGATTCGACCACATCCACGTGGACATCATTGGGCCCCTGCCGCCGTCGCAAGGCCACACGCACTTGCTGACCATCGTTCACCGCACCACAGCATACCACCCCCAAGCCAACGGACTGTGTGAGCGGTTCCACAGATCCTCGAGCCAGCCTCCAGGACGGCGCCTGGTCCGACCGACTTCCATGGGTCCTCCTCGCCCTGCGCACCGCAGTTGAAGAAGACCTCCACGCATCGGCAGCAGAGCTCGTGTACGGTCAGCCGCTGCGCGTACCCGGCGAGTTCCTGCCCACTGCCACGACACCCTGGTCAGCCGACCAGCAACGCCACGACTTTGCCTCACCGGCGCTGCAGTTCGCCTCGGTGCCCATTGCCCGACACGGCGAATCCACCTCACACGTCCCACTAAGCCTGCACCAGGCACGGTTTGTTTTCGTCCGGCACGACGCCCACCGCGGACCCCTTCAACCCCCGTATGACGGGCCCTTCAAGGTGCTACAGGCTGGGGACAAATTTTTCACCCTGCAAGTGGGCGACAGGACCGAAAAAGTGTCAGTTGACCGACTCAAGCCAGCACACTCGGAGCCCGGTGAGCAGGTCCCTGTAGCTCGTCCACCTCCACGCGGCCGACCTGCCCTCAAGCTGGTTCACCCGGCTGCTCCACGCCCGGCCGTTCCACGTCCACCGGCGTCCTGCAAGAGCCGCTCCGGCCGGCCCATCAGACCGCCGCACCGTCTCGTCCACACCTCCTAAGCGGATTATGGGGAGAGCTGTATGGCGGATCACCACCTAAACGGGCATTTTCCACTTTTCCGTCCGTGGACAATATATCGAGCACCTTCCCTTTAAGACACCTTACCTTTAAGGCAGGAGTGGGCGGGGCCTCAGGATTTTTCCAGAGAATTCTGGGAGCAGTCTGTTCAACCATTTTGTACCATGCAGTTGTATTAAAAAAGTCTCTTGTTTTCCACACATGGATTCAGCCTTAATTTGTGTTTCGCGGCAGCCTCAACAACGTTACCCATTCTTATCATAACACTTCTAATTCATCTCTTTACTCTCCCACAGGTCCATCAAGTGCCTGCCCTCCTTGCACCCCCCCCCCCCCGCCCCTCACTGTCCTCAGAGGAAGCTCCAGCCTTTGAGCGTGCACCGACAGCAGACCCAAGCGCACCCAGCACCAGCGCAGATATGCACACCTCGGTGCTCCTGTGCGTTACAGAGTAGAATTGTCACCTGGTGTCTCTCACATCACAAGTGAGCAAGAGCAGATGGTGTGGACAGGGACAGCAGTGGAGACTCCTCGGCGGAGGGCGCAGGACGCTCCAAGCTCTGCTGAGCTGCAAGCAGATGCTGAACCTTGGGGGCCATTGAGAAAGAGGGTGATCTTGGAGGGGCAGCAACAATTGCATGAGACTCTGGCAGCCTTTGCAGCTGCAATGTCAGAAAATGTGCAGAGAATGGAGGAGTCCATCTCTAACATGAGCACCACCATCTCGCAGGCGATGGCGACAATGTGCTGTTCCATGGAAAGGATGGCCACCTGCATGTAGCAGCAAATGCACCAGTCACGTGAGAACATACTTGCTGTGGACAACAATTGGCAGACGCTCATAGACAGCATCTCTAGGAACAATATGAACGTAGACTTGGGCCTTCATCGCCCCAGTGCTGTGCAGCAAGGTGCTCTCCAGCTCCTTGTTAGCAGGGAAGTACGGGTGGCCCATGAGAGGGATGATGGTGAGAGGTGACATGGAAGTGTGGCGTCTCTCAAAAGCGCTCCTACTTCTCCCCCATTGCCTCCCCTTCAGTCAGAGCCCAACGTGCTTCCACGGATCCCAATGGTCGAGTCTGCCCCTGTGCAGTTGCAGGAGGAGCAGCCTTTGGCGGGGCCCTCACAGGCTCCAAAACCCAGAGGACGTCCGCCAAAAGTGTCTAAGCAGTTGCAGCAGGGAAGTGAGCAGCCAACCTCTACCACTGCTGAAGCCACAGGGTTTGCACCTCGTAGAAGCACTCAGAAAAAAAAAAAACACAATCCTAGATGCACAATGGTATGCACATGGGTGTATGAACAAATGTTAATGATAAGTTTCAGTTATTTTTAAGACACAGATAAAGGTATTTCTTTGCACCACTTTGCTGTCTTGTCCATTTTTGCCTGCTACCTGGGAAATGGCTTTGTCACTTGGAGTGAATGATGAGACATGACTTAACCTCGAGCTATGGGGGTTTGGGTGACTGGAATGACTCGGTCATTGTAGAGATGCTTTATGGAGTTGTTGGCTGGGGTGGGTGGGGGAGGGCGCGGGGGAGGGGAACTAAGTACAGCATTTGGCAGCCATATTGGATTATTGGAGCAAGTTAAGTAAATCTGGCCATTATGAGACCATCCCGGGTCTCCCGGGTAGCAATGTGCAATGCTGCTGGTGCCATCTCCACCTCAGGTTCCTCCTCCTCCTCATCTTCCACCAGTTCCTCCTCTTCTTCCTCTTCCTCTGAAGAGGCTGTGAGCTCTGCGCCTTGGTCCTCCTGCAGCTCCAATCCTCGCTGCTGTGCTATGTTGTGCAGCGCGCAGCAAACGACAATGATTCTGGAGACCCTGGCTGGTGCGTAGTGAAGGGCTCCTCCAGATCTGTCAAGGCATCTGAAGCGCATCTTCAACATACCGATTGCTTGCTCTATGACACATCTGGTGGACATGTGGCTCTCATTATAACGCTCCTGGGCCTCAGTACTTGGCCTTCTGAAGGATGTCATGAGCCATGTCCTCAGTGGATAGCCCTTGTCTCCAAAGCAGCCAGCCGGTAAGTCTGTTTGGAGGTGCGAAGAACTGAGGGAGGGTGGACTGGCGCAGCACGAAAGAGTCATGTCAGCTGCCAGGGAATCTGGCGCACACATGCATGATGATCTTTTTATGGTTGCAGACGAGCTGCACATTGAAGGAGTGGAAGCTTTTGTGGTTCACAAGCACTCCTGGATGATGAGGGGGTGCCTATATGGCCACGTGTGTGATGTCGATGACGTCCTGCACCTGTGGGAAGCCAGCTAGAGATGCAAAGCCAAGCGCCCGCTCAGTAACACTGGCTTCATCAATGGCAAAGTTGACATAATTGGCTGACTTGTCAAACATGGCATTGGTGACCTGGGTGATGCATCTGTGGGCGGCCGACTGCGAGATCCTGCAAATGTCTGCTGCAGATCCCTGGAAGGAACCTGAGGTGAAGAAGTTGAGGGTAGTGGTGACTTTGACAACCACTGATAAGGCATGTCCACCAGGCCCTCTGGGCAGCCGGTCTTGTTCCAGCAAACTACAAATGTCTGCGACGACCTGGCGCGATAGCCTGACCCTCCTGAAGCACTGCTGCTCAGTCATGTCCAGGAAGCTCATCCTCTGCCTGTATACCCTGTGTTAGGGGTATCGCCTCTGGCGCGGTCCAGCCCTGTGCTGACCCCCTCTCTCCTGTGCAGCATCAGGTAGTTGAGGAAAAGGCTGTTGTTGTGGTTGCTGCTGCTGCTGGTGTTGTGGCTGCTGCTGCTGGTGTGACTGGTGTTGTTGGTGCTGGGGATCATCTTGGTCCAATTCTGAGGTCCAAGGTGAGACAGTATAAGTGGCACCCCTGCTGATCTTATAGATGACAGGTAAAGTGGAGATCAGAGGCCCAATCCCTCAATGTACTGATAGTGACTAGCAATGTGGTGAGAGTGGCTTCCGAGGTTGCAGAAATGACCTGCAAACTGCTGACAGCTAAATCTCTGCACAAAATGGAATCAGCAGGAGCCTTTCCATTAGTCAAGTAAGCAGGTGTAATATGGGAGCATTTATGTGTTTTACCAAGCTCTCAATTAATGCACTCGCACAATGGCCAATGAGCTTCCGCGTAATACCCATGCTCCTGAAGTTAAAGCCAAAAGCTGCTGTTACAAACCCTCTTAAGGGTCTCTCAACAAGCATTTAATTACTTGAATGAGGTTGCCCGCCTCTCCTGAGTGGGTACGTGGCACGTCTCCAAATGCGCCCGAGTTAAATGCGGAAGTCGGCGGGATGACGGCGGGTTCCCGACGCACTGTTAATTTCCGCGAATTTAACTGCCGACCCGTCCCCAAACCTGCATGCTCAGCACTGGGAAAGTTCCAGCCTTGGTTATTGGTTCCACTCTTCAGCTCCCATAAAACCTTTTTTTTTGCAGCGCTAACTGCATTACTGATTTTTCTGACCTGCTTTACATTAGGAATATCTCTACCTCCTCTTCTTGAAGGTAATAGTCCTGGTTGAATGTTATAGGGTGTAATCATACTACAATATGCTAATTGTGAAGCTGCAAAAAGTTGTATCGGAAAGTTTAGGCTTCAAAGCCTTTGCTAAAGTAGACAAAAATGAGAAGTCGCACAACACCAGGTTATAGTCCAACAGATTTATTTAATTTTACAAGCTTTCGGAGCAGTTCGCTCCTTCGTCAGGTAAGTTCCGCACTCATGAGGAGGGCCTCAATCGCGATATCGGGTTCATGTCACGATACAGAACGTGACTTGACATCATGGCCGGTCTTCCCAGGTGTTTTTTTTTAAAAAAGGCTAACACAAGAACCTACACAGATTGACAGGATATGCAGCCAGCAGGTGGTTTGACACGTTGGACCCCCTGGGACACATCTCATTGTCTTGGCTATGCTCTTTGATGTGGGAAAGATTTGAATATATTTTGTCTGTGTTTAAATTGTGAATTCTGGGAGATTCTCTCACTGCTAAACTTACCTGACGAAGGAGCGAACTGCTCCGAAAGCTTGTAAAATTAAATAAATCTGTTGGACTATAACCTGGTGTTGTGCGACTTCTCATTTTTGCTAAAGTAATTAGAGAAAGGGAGCAAGAAGAGAAGAAGACTGACTCCCTCTGTCGTTGGTTGCACTTTGTCACCTATTTAGATTAGAAAATGGTGAGGCAAATCAGCAACAAAAAAAATGAACTACCTCAACAAGCGGGCTGCCTACGATAATAGTACCAGGACTGGTAATGACCCCCAAACAAAAAATATACATGCTAAATTGTCTGTAGGATATCACGTACCTGCTGAACTTTCTTATCTTCCACTCATTTATGAGGACTATTGCAAATCACTTTTGAAAGAAAAGAATGATAGCAGTGCTTTTTTAAAGGAGCTGATAAAATGAGGTGACTGAAAATGAATAAATGAATAGGATTGTTTGAGTTGGTGAAGTGACATAGCATGACTTTCATCTTATTGTTTTCCTCTGCTGTGGAATTCCACCTGGACTCTGGTAGCTAACTCACTGTGTGAGGACTCGCAGGTACAATTAGCTGTCTCTCCAATGCTCCATGTCACTGCGCCATCCTGAAATTAAACTCAGGCGAAAGCATGAAATGGGTGAAAACAAAGTAGCAGTCATTTTAATTTTCTTTTTATTTGACTTTAATGAAAAAGAAAACGGGGTGCAGTGTAAAATGTGCTGCCGATTTGCTATCACCCATTTCACGCTACCGCTGCAGACCAATTTCACCTCCATATTTTCTATGCTAGTGGTGAATCTATAAAAATTGTATGGGGAGATTTTCTTATCAAAGACTTTGCCAAAATAATCAGAAAAATGGAATTGACGAGAGAACACCGACTTCTATATCCCTTTTCCATGTGTTTAGAGTAGAAAATAACTTGCGGTAAATCAGCAAAAAAAAGTGGACCACAGCAACAAAAAAGTAGATGGGAATTAACAATGGGGCAACAGTTATAGAAAGTGCTAACTGTTTACTTTAATTTCTACCACTAACCCGATCTTGATCATTGACGAAAGTATCCATTCGAAAGTTAGCACCCCCAAAAATGTGCTGGTCAAGGACCGTTAAGTTCTGTTAAAGAACAATCAAGAGAAGCCTGTTCAGTTTAGCATATGAAATATGCTATGAAATATGAAAATTGATTTCCATTCATTCAGACCTGTTAGTTGTACAAAGGAAAGGCAAGATTTTAAAGCTTTAAGAGGGTAGAGGCAGAAATGAATAGTATAACACAGCATGGGTGCAGCAACCCATAGAATGTTTCTCTTGTTCCATCATGGAACTTCCTCCCAGGTTGTCCTAGTGGTCGACCTCAGGTTGACCTGGTCGGTATCCAGCTGCTGTGCTCTTTGTGTCTAGCGTAAGCTTTTGGCCTGCCCCCAGCACACATTTCTTGAATGCTAATTCCAAGGAACTCCATGCACTGGTCAGCTAAATATCTTTGCTGTGCCATTTTTGCTAAGCTTTGGCCCAGAATTTGCGGTTGGGATGACAGCGAACTGGCAGTGTTCGCCATCATTCCGCCTTTGAAACTGACCGCAACTTCAGGATTTGACGCATGTGGAAATCATGAAGTTGCGGTCTGTCATTCACAGCTCCGGATGCGCTGTGCGGCCTCCGCCCCCCCACCCCCCTCTCCCCCCACAGAGCCGGCAATCTGTGTAATCACCAAATCAGGGAAACTGACGAAAACTTTGGCTCTTCCACAGTAATTACGCTGTTGAATTCCCCACTAAAAGTTAGACCCAAAGGGATTAGGCATAACTGGGGTTTTAACAGTGTTATTACTACTAAACAAATGTTAAGGGCCTGTAAAACTCATTTTAATTTTGTGCAGTGTGAAATTTGTCCATTTTAATGAAAATTAAGATTTTTAACAAACTTTTCAATCTAAAGTTTGTCCACCTTTATTTCCAGTTTGCCTTTTCCCCATGTGAGAGCCCCAATCTTTGTTTTGCTCTCTCTAACATTTTTTAAAAGTTAGAATTTTAAGAGCTTTCTTGTTCACTGTCTGTGAGAATTCTACCTTCTGATTGGCTGCTTAGACAGCCTGCTGATGTCACAGCAGTTCGCACAAGGGGATCCCCACTATACTTCATTGATTTGAATTGAAGGTCGGAAAACCCGAAGTTCTCGACACAGGGATCATGATATCCTTGTGCGACGCGTACTTTGGGGCCAGCGGTGAACGCTTTTGCTTTACCGCTGACCGCAAATTCCGAGCCTTTATGTACGCCTCAGATGGATGAATGGAAAATTCAGCATTTAAACTGCTTAAGTGCCAATTTAGATGCTTTATGGAAATTAAGGTAGATTATAGAAATTAAATCATTGAAACAATAAACATATTTTGAAATTCATTGTACTGAGGAATTATAGAAATGGTAAACAAAAATATTTGTTACTTACGTGAATTGCTTATCACATATCTTTTCCAGTGATGGAAGTAACCTACATGCTGAATCAGTTGCAGTCAGGTTGACTGCCAAAAATAACATGATGTGACCCAAATAATGGATCATCAAAAGCTTCAGAGTCACTTACAGCAGCAAGGTTAGCACCGTCCATTGCTTAAAGATATTTAACATTAAGCATACATAATCATGATTATCTTCAAAGTGTGGTCAATATCTTTTATTTGATAAAACAATGCCACCATTTTACTCAGCAAAATAATCAAGTTTGGTTGAAAAGAACTTATGGAGCCTTTTAGCAAAGTTAGCATTATTTCATTTAAAAGAATCATTATCTGTGGGGTTTTTTGTCAGTACTTTCAGAATGCTTTAGGAAAAAAGCTTTCTCTAAAACCATTGAAGCTTAGGGTGGGGAATTACTAAAATCAGACTGGGATTCGGCAATCTCATAAGAGCCTCCTATCATTCACTGACTATTTTGGTTGTTACTACTGGACCAGCATATCTTCACATATTAGAATAATGGAGAACTGTTTAACATTTCAAGCCCCTCTTCAAAAAAAAGTGATGATGTTCCTCTGAAACACAAGATATCTTCACATGCAGAAAGCAGTTGAGAGAAAGGGCACAGGAACTTTCCCATTGATACGAGACGACACACAAGGACAGCTGCCGTACAAACTTCAGTGAGCCCTTTCCCAGACTTAGTACTGTTGAGGAAAGAGGGAAGAGTGTCAGGAGGTCAGACCCGGTCTGCTCTCTTGATTTGCCATGCCACCCTCCCCTTGTTTGAAGTTTATAGGCCTTGTCTTAATCACTACAGCCTGTCATCGTGACTCTGTACTACCCACCCTAAAAGCTGATTGTGGCATGCTTTGTGTTTCTCTGAGCTCCAGCAAAGCATCAGTCACGCTCTTCTTTTACTTAACATCTGAAAGTGCAGACAAGCTGAATTGTATTACACTAATAACCATTAAATCCCACTCCAAAGGCAATCAGCAATATATCAAACATGATAAAAGACTTTTATATAGTGATTAAATGTACTTAAACTTGGTGAGGCTTTCTGTGTATTCTTTTAATCGAATCCTATAGTTCTTTTGTGAATCCTTAAACCATTACTAATATACTTAAGACAAATTAATACATGTTGAAAAAACAGAAAGTCAGAAGCAGACTGAAAGTTTTTGAGTTATTACGATTAAAATGATGTTCCAGTAAATTCTGGAGACCTGTGCATACTTAATAAATTGTGAGAGACATGGGCTTCTGTACCTGACAAATCTTGAAGGCCAGTTCTGAGAACTACAGAAACTCTCATGTCATGCCTTCCACCAAGGAAAGCTGTGGCAATGCTGTAATTACTGCAGTCATGCTGTCAATTCACATAACTTTATGAACTAAATTCTGTGGTTTTTTTTCCTGTGTGCTGATACATAAGAAGAAATTATGGGTTCCTAGAACCATTGAAGCATCAACGATCACGGCACGGAAGGAGGCCCTTCGGCCTATCGTGTCTGTGCCAGCTCTGTATCTTCCTCTGCTTCAAATATTTATCCATGTTTCCATTAAAAGATGTGATGGTCTTTGCCTCAACCATTTCTTGTAGCAAAGCACGCCATTCTCTAAGAACCCTATGCGTAAAAATTAATCTCTAAACCTTTCCCCTTACTCTTGTACTCTCGGCCTCTATTTATTAAAACACCAAATGCTACTGACCTTTTTATGATTTTATCTACCATCACTCACACTTTCAGGGAATTATGTATTTGAATCTCTAGGTCTCTCTTCAATTTCACCATTCACTGTCTTTCCCTTGAGTCTGTGTTCCTATTCTTTGCTTTTCCTCGCAAAATGTATTACTACTCACTTATCCACATTAAATTGCAATAGCCACTTGTCTGGCCCTTCCACTAACCCATCTGTCTTCTGGAAGTCTTTTTCAGTCCTCCTTGCTGTTTTCCAAACACTCTACATTTATATCATCCGATCTGGAGCTCCCTACGTTCAGGTCAAAGTTATCTATTTAGACTAAGAGCAGACAAGAGCCCAGTACTGACCCTTGGGTTGCACCATTTCCGACTCTTTTCTAATCCAAGCGAAGGTTCCTTCATCAACTGGACACTGAAATTCTTGGGTTAAATTGGTCCCCAAAATTGACGCTCAAATGAAGAGGATTGTACTGCTGCAACCGCTTCAATTATCCCAAACAGGATGGTCAATGGAAAATGTGGCCCATAACAAGGGTTCGATAAGCAAAAGCTGGGAAAAAGTACTGATTGCAGCAGGAAAGAATTAGGCCAGTTTTCAACCTATTGAACAAGAGACACAGCCCATCCATTGAACATTCAGATATGGGTAAAAGAAATAATACGAGTAGACTTGTCTTGGATTTAATCATGGATAATCTAAGACCTGGAGTGCAGTTTAAGTGTGGGCTTGTCGTGGGCTAAGCATAGCACAGTTCTGCATCAGGGAGGTTTTCCACAGTCAAGTCTCCAATGACCAACACCTTGAAATGTTGGTCATTCACTATGCTTTTGAGCCTTAAATCACCCTGGTGCAATGTCCAAGCTCAACATCAAAACATTTTGGTAGCATCCCCCGCCTATCCCAGTGCAAGTGTCATTCCTCCTCAATGACACAATTAAAACTTCATTCCAAACATAATTTGGCTCATAAAATTTTTATTTGGTGACTTAGGGGTAAAAATTCATTTGGTTGCGCCTCCCGTTAGCGCCTTAAGAGGGCGCTAATGGGGCGCAAAGCCGCTAACGCCCGCGCGCAGCGATGTTTGCGCCGCTCGAGAACTTAACTTGAGATTGTGCGGCGGCGCTAAAACTTACCGCTGCGACCACCTGCGCGCGCAGATTGTGACGTCATTCCATGGTGCAACGCCCTTGTGGCGCCCCGGAGCGGAAATTGAGTGGCGTCCCCTGCCTTACCGCCTGGCGCATCCAACGACCAGAAGACTGGAACGCTATCAATCGCTATTTAAAGGGGGTCTCTTCCTGTCTTTTATTGTTGGTGGCATTTTTGAACTACGCATTCTGAGAGAGAGAGGGAGAGACTTCTGGAGAGATTGAACGTTGTGGGAAGGAGTTTTGGGTACTGAGCAGCACTTTGCAGGTTCATTTTGATTTGCCATTCCTTGTATCGATTTAGCAGAGACTGTGGGAGCTGCACTCTGAGCTCTTTGCCTGTTACTCTCCATTGTTCTTTCCAGCACATTTGATGTGCAAGTCTCTCCAGGCCGAGATTCAAGGCTGCAATGAACAGGATGTGGATGGAAAGCAAGATTAACCATCCCCTTTAAGAACTGGCCCGTGCCATTGTGTGTGTGTTTCATTGCTGACTGATATTACATGAGCTTCGCCAGCGCTCTGAGTTAGCGCCTCACTGCTCGGCCTTTGCGCCTTAAGACAGGTGTGCAGCGCCTGCTTTAGCGCTCCACTCACCTCCCGGGGCGGTAAAAGTGAAGTTTCCTGTCAGTGCCGATAATTAGCGCCAGGCGCTAATATTTGCGTCCAGACGATATTTGCGCCCCAAATGGGGCGCGACCTAATTTCTACCCCTTAAACTATATAAAATTATTTTAAAATGATATACTTTTATTTATTTTTACCAGCTCATGGCTGACAGCTGTTATTTGTAACTTTTCCACCTGGTCATCCAGGAGGAGTCAAGCCCTAGGCTCACAGGGGAATGGCACATCCATGTGGGAACAAATCTTGAGGAATTTTTAACAATAAATTGTTAATTTTACAGGTAAATTAAATGATTTACTTCCAGAATTGTTTAGAGGTAGATTTATGTCGGGAACCCGCTCCCACGTGTCTTTCCCGATGTCGGGTTTGTCAGCACTGAGCAGACCCAATTCAGATAATCAGTGGCTTGTTTAGAGCCACTTAAGAATTATTTTCTGCTTACCTCTTGCATTTGACAACTCACCCGCGGGGTCCACGCTGGTCGTGGACCACGTCTGTCAAGCTGAGGTGGGAGTTCAGTGGCCATTGAATCAGCTGATGAGTTGACAGCTTCAAATGCAAAGTAAAAGCTCCCACCTTAGAAAGATATCTTCCCTCAGCCACAAGCTGTTCCTCACTGCATTTCCACAACAGATTCAGTATGCTGCAAGTCTTTACATGAGTCTCCATCCAGTCTGACCTCATTACCTCTCTCATCATTGACAGATCGCTTCTGTCATCTCTTCTTATCCTGCCATCTATTCCATCAGCATGGGTGTCCTTTATACTCTCTCACCTTGGTCCTCAGAATCCCACTACGATCAGCCCCAACACCAGCAGCACCAGGTACACCAGCAGCACCAACAACAACACCAACCTTCTCCGTAATCAACTGATGCTGCACAGGATAGAGGGCATCAGCACCTGGCCATATTGCTGCCCGGGAGGCCAGGGATGGCTTCACCATAGCCAGATTTACTTCACTTGACGCTGTACACCCTGGCTGCCACATGATGCACCAGGTTGACACCACCCCATACCAACACCATAAAACATCCCTACAATGCCCAAGCCATTCCTTCACACTCATCACCATTGCGGGGGTTACCGTTATGTCTCACCATTCACTGCAACTCACTAAGCCACTTCCAAAGGTGCACACAAATCTGTCCAAGAACGCAAAGTGTTGAAAATAAAGGTTTCAATGTTTGACAGCCCCTTAACAGAAACTTCACATGAACGTTGCATAAAACACCCAAGTGCCCACCCTTGTGTGTTGTTAGTCGGTATGATTGCACTAGGATGAGGGTGAGTGTGAGGGGTGGCTAATGAGATGGGGAAGTGATAATATAGATAGAGAGGGATGGGTGGAGGTCCAAGGTAAGTTGGTGTGAGTAAGGATGTGCAGGAGTAGGGTAGGGAAGGCAGAGTGATGGGGATGTGATGAGAGGCACAGCAGGATGAGGTTGAGTGTGGCTTTGTACAAAAGTTTTGTGATGTACTGAGGTCATTGAAACATTTGTGGCACTGCACCCAGGTCCTCCTGACCACATCCCTGCTTGTGCCCTCCTCTGCAATGTGCAACCAGGCTGTGTTGATCTCCTGGGGAGGTCTCTTCCACCCATTGGAAGGGAAGAGGACCTCCCTGCGTGCTGTGACTCCCTCCATAAGCATATGGAGGGAGTCATGGGAGAGCCTAGGTGCAGCCTCAATGCTGTAGAACACTGACAGCACAAATGTCAAAATAAATTTGGAGATGGTCCCTTTAAGGAAACCGGCTGATGATGCATCATCAAATGACGTCACCAGACCCGCTTCCTCTAATTGGCCGGGAAACGCGCTGGGTGGGCTTAGCAAGCTCTATTAACGGAAATTCATTTCACAGAGTGGGATGGAGCCAGCAGCATGGTCGGGGCCCGCCACTGACATCGCCCGCCACGGACCTACCGAGGTGAGCAAAATCCCGGCCCCTGTCATTTTACCTTTTGTCCTTGGGTGAAGTCAACGAAAAGAAAATCGGGCGAGATATAAAACCCATTTTCTGCCCGGCGATAAAAGTTAAAATTATCCCCAATGACTCTTTCGAAAGCATCTAAATTTCAACTTCAAAAAAGCCAAATGATCATTCTGCAACTATCTATATGACAGATGTAAATCTGGAGACATGGCTGTCAGTATAATCACAATGGTTCCAGTAGTACCTTTCCATCATTGTAGAATTTAGTTTTCATCAAAAATCACTGCCAATTATGTAATATAGCTTTTTATACCACTTCATACAATAAAGTGAAATACTGGAACTTTATGTTTAAAAATTAGTTCATAGAATTTAAACTTTGATACACATCACACTGAAGTGGATACTGTATCTTGCATGCACTGCTTACATTAACAACATGCCAGACTGGGGTGAAGCCTAAAAAAGGTCAGTGGTTGGGGTCAGAGGTGGCCACTAATGAGCCATCTTGCTGAAAAAGGGTCTCCAGTGGCCCTAATTCTGCTGCTCCAGTGTCTATCAGCCCCCTTTGCCTGGTGGTTCCTGGAGTCAGCAGCAGTAGCAGTAGGAGACAGGGAAATTGGGCGGGTTTCTGGGCCCTGCCTCCTCACAGTTACTTACATGCACTGCAGTGGTGAAGGAACGGCTGACCACCTTCCCTGCTGAGGCGGGGAGGGAGAAATTAAGAGTGGTTCTGATAGGGTCAGGGATGCAATGTTAGGCCTCCTCTGCCCAATTTCCTTCCATTTTCTACCATTATACTGCTCAATTTCGGGTGCTATAATGGAGGAAAATTCAGCCCTGAGGGTTGTATACTGTTAAACACGTGGATGTACATTTGGATGGGGGGGTCACTGATTCGGAAAGCTCCACTGTACATATAAAAGACAATTTCCCTGCCTTGGGGCTGGACAGGAGCAGCACACACAAGTGCAGGTCCAGCAGTGCCAGAGTTTTCTCCCTGTAACATGGCTCAGTGACACCCCCAGAGCAAGCTCCTCCCATTGCTGGTTGGGCAGGGGTCTGAGGCAATCCAGAGTGCCATGTTTCTCTGGACACACTTGCGCTAGGGCACCCAGTGAGAACTCCTCCAGGAAATTGGTGTGGGACCCTGGGAACACCCCCTACCTCATTTGCATTGTGCCTACTCAACTCTGAGTTATCTGGATAGCCCCCTCATGATTTGGTATTAATCAGATCATAAGGGGTTGCTTTGTAGCTTTACACTGTCTTGACTTCAATAGTATCATTATTTCATTTGCTTGTAACTAAAGATTTTGAACACATTTTACATCTCTTACTGTTGCTAAGAAAATCCCAGAACTTATTTAAGAAACATTCTGAGATCTTGACTCTCTGAATGCAATGAATTTCAAACTTTGCTTGTGGCAAACTGTGCCAAACGTAATCATGACTCTGCAACCCAGAAACTAATAAAGAAAAGATCAAGAGGGTTTAGCTACCCTTCTCAGTGAAGAATCACATCATTAACATAGGTTTTACAACAGGTGCACTTCACTCCATCTGGGAATTGGCAAGCTCTGAAAATACAGGCGATACATTCTTGTCAATGTTTGCGTGTCCTGTGTCATCAGAGGTTTCTATAAGAATGAACAGACATTCCTTCATGTACAGGCTGGGATGATTGTTTCTTATCTTTGTGTTGGGAGGGAAAGAGATTATCCCCAAAATGGCAGTGGCAATGAAGTACCCTGTAAACGAAACAATAAATGGATTTTGATCACTATGAGTAATGTGAAGTGGGCGGCATTTCTGAAACTGCTCAAAGGATCGTCAGTGTAACAATTACAATGAAATCCTTTGGCACCACCATTTGAAGCTGCCCCCTCCCATGTGTTTATGTGCAGGAATTTCTGTCATTCCTACTAGGAACTCCTAACAACATAGTATCCATAATAGACTGGATCAGAATTCCCATATCTCTGGAGATATGTAGGCTGAAACAGTTCGTACTGAATTTTTTCTTAATCCCTTGCTGAGTGTGCTGGAATTTTACAGTATGTTCAGCAAATAGTATTGGCTTATAGTTGACCATTTTCTCAAGAGTGTGCTCTAAATGTAACAATTTGCTTCTAAGTGTTATCCTCCAATACAAGCATTAGCTTTTTGAAAAAAGTAAAATAAAATAAAAATAGGCTTTGCAAATTATAAAATGTCAATTTCTTTTTTCTGCAAACTGAGGATTCTGAGGGCACTGTGCCCCGGAAATGATTTTTCTCTATTCTCGGGATGTAGGCGTCACTGGCAAGGCCGGAATTTATTGCCCATCTCTAGTTGCCTTTGAGAAGGTGGACCTTCTCCTTGAACTGCTGGAGTCCGTGTGGTGAAGGTGCTCCCACAATGCTATTAGGTAGGAAGTTCCAAGATTTTGACCCAGCAATGATAAAGAAATGGTGATATATGTCCAAGTCTGGATGGTGTGTGACTTGGAGGGGAACTTGGAGGTGGTGGTGTTCCCATGCACCTACTGCCCTTGCCCTTCTAGGTGGTGGAAGTCACAGGTTCGGCAAGTATTGTCAAAGAAGCCATGGCAAAATGCTACAGTGCATATTGTAGATTGTACATACTGTAGCCACGGTACGCCAGTTGTGGATGTTCAGGTTAGTGGGTGAGATACGGATCAAGTGGATTGCTTTGTCCTAGATGGTGTCGAGATTCTTGAGTGTTGTTGCAGTTGTACCCATCCCAGCATGTGGAGAGTATTGCATTACATTCTGACATATGCATTTTCTGGGGTGGAGAGACTTTGGGGAGTCACGAGATGAGCCACTCGCAACAGAATATCTAGCCTCTGACCTGCTCTAGTAGCCATGGATAATGTGGCTGGTTCAGTTGAAGTTGACCCCCAGGATGTTGATGGCGTGGGGCTTGGCGATGGTAATGCCATTGAATGTCAAGGGAAGGTAGTTAGCCTCTCTCTTGTTGGAGATGATCATTGCCTGCTACTTGCATGGCACAAATGTTACTTGACTCTTATCAACCCAAAACTGGATGTTGTTCAGGTCTTGTTACATGCAGGCATGGACTACTTCATTATCTGAGAAAATTTCAATGGAGCTGAACACTGCAGTAATCAGCAAACAGTCCCACGTATGACCTTATAATAGAGAGAAGGTCATTGATGAAACAGCTGAAGATAGTTATGCCTAGGATACTGCCCTGAGGAACTCTTGCACCAATGTTATGCGGCTGAGATAATTGGTTTCCAACAACAACTACCACTTTCCTTTGTGCCAGATATAACACAAGCCACTGGGGAGTTTCCCCCCCTAATCCTCAAGTGACTTCAGTTTCACATGGGCTCTTTGGTGCCACACTCGGTTGAATGCTGCCTTGATGTCAAGGACTGTCACTCTCATCTCACTTCTGGAACTCAGGTCTTGTTTAGATCAAGGCTATAGTGAGGTCTGGAGCTGAGTAGTCCTGGCGGAACCCGAACTGAACATCAGTGAGCAGGTGAGTAAGTGTCACTTGATACCAATGTTGATCACTCCCTCCATCACTTTGTTGATGATTGGGAGTAGGCTGATAGGACGGTGATTGGCCTAGCTGGATTTGTCCTGCTTTTTGTGGACAGGACATACTTGACCAATTTTCCACATTGTCGGGTAGCTGCCAGTGTTGTAGCTGTACTAAAACATCTTAACTAAGGGCATGACTAGTTCTGGAGCACAGATCTTTACTACAGTCTGGATGTTTTCGGGGCACACAGCCTTTGCTCTGTCCAATGCACTTCCATTTCCCATTTCTCATTGTCACATGGAGTGAATTGAATTTGCTGAAGACTTGCCTCTATGATGGCAGGGACCTCAGGAGGAGGCCGAGAAAAAATATCTCTTCGGCCCTGTGCTGTGCTCTGCTATCATTGAGGGTGGAAATGTTCGTGGAACCTCTTACTCCAATTAGTTGTTTAATTGTTCTCCACCATTCATGACTTGATGTGGCAGGGCTGCAGTGCAAAGTTCTGATCCATTGTTTGTGTGAACGTTTGGCTCTGCCTATAGCATGCTGCTTTTGCTGTTTAGCATATATATAGTCCTGTGGTGCTGCTTCACAGATTGCCACCTCATTTTCAGGTACACCTGGTAATGCTCCCAGCATGTTCTCCTACACTCTTCATTGAACCAGGTTTTGTCATCTGGCTTAATGGTGATAGAGAAGTGTGGAATATGCCATGAGGCTACAGATTGTGGTGGAATAGAGTTCTGCTGCTAATGTCCCACACTGCCACATGGATGCCCAGTTTTAAGCTGGTAAGTCTGTTCTATCCCATTTAGCACAGTGATGCTGCCACATGACATGATGGAGGGTGCCCTCAGTGTGAAGCTGGGACTTGGTCTCCAGAAGGACTGTGCGGTGGTCCTTCCTACCAATATTGTTGTCATGGACAGATGCATCTGTGACAGGTAGCTGGGTGAGGACAAGGTCAAGTAGGTTATACCCTCGTGTTGGTTCTTGCACCACCTGCCGTAAGCTGAGTATGGCAGCTATGTCCTTTAGGACTCAGCCAGTGGTGGTATTACCGAGCCATTCTTGGTGATGGACATTGAAGTCCCCCACTCAGAGTACATTCAGTGCCCTTGCTACCCTCAGTGCTTCCACCATGTGCTGCTCAACATGGAGGAGCACAGATCATCAGTTGAGGGAAGGTGGCATGTCATAATCAGCAGGAAGTTTCTTTGCTCATGTGTGACGTGAAGCCTTGAGACTTCATGGGGTCCAGAGTCAATGTTGAAACATTTCCTTGCTTTTTTAGAAACTTGTGCAAAAAAAGGTTGTCCTAAGGAATAAAGGTGGACTTTTGTCAATTATGTCTCATTAAATCTAAGTTAAAGAAACAACAGCAACTTGGACTTAAATATCACACTTAGCATAGGGTGACCATACGTCCCCATTTTCCGGGGACAGTCCCCGGATTAGGTACTGTGTCCCCGGGCAAACAATGTCCCCAGAAGAGTTCCTGGTTCTGGAAACTAGTTCCCGAATAAAATGTTCAGTGATTAAATGTAAGATAGATTCAGGCAATAAACAAGAACTCTGTCCTACAGATTTAGGAAAATAAATTTAGAATTTCACCCCCATTAGTTACATATAAAACAGTACATTATAATTAGTTATCGCAGGTGCGGCTGATGTTTCAACAACTTTGGTTGTGACGTGCTGGAGGTGCCGCCCACCATGTCGTCAAACCGGGGTGACTAATTATTGATGGCGGAACTGACCAATCAAAGCAGGGAATAAATTAGACGAGTAAAGTACGGGCAGAGGCGGGATTATCCGGTGGAAGATGGAAGGCTAGTGGGTGGTGTATTTGTGAAAGAATGGAACAAAGACAGTGCGTCAAATTTAAGAAAGTAAGTTTATTTAAGCAGTATATTTTAAGTACTTGGATATGTTGTGTTCTTACTAATTGAGGTACTTTATTCAACCCCTAGTTCTAAAGAACTCTGGTCCCTAAAAATTTATTTATTTTCATAGATGCTGATTGAGCTGTTTGTTTTTGTTTCAAATTTCTAGCATATATAGATTTTTATAATCTTATCTAATCAATCTCTACCACCCACAGATTCACTCTTTATGCCCTTTTGTCTTTGTTTTTAGCTTCTGTGCAGTGATACTGGAATAAACACTCGTAGTACATTAGTGGCCAACAGTTTCATGGGAATGAGGTCAAGGGAGCCAAGAAGTGGGTCTCATTCACATAGAAAGAGCAGGAGGTAAGGGAGAAACTAGAGAAAGACATGGGTTCAGGGCCAGGGCACAGGGGAGCCTTGGGAGAGGTTTGGCTTGGTGGACAAGGGGATTGGGGTGTGGGGCAGAGGCAGATGAACCTTAATCTTTGTGACAAACAAGTCTGTGAGCTCCTTCCACGTGTTGATGGCAAGAACATTGGAATTTCCATAATACATACACTAGAGAAAATTCTGAAAGCTGAAAACCTTCAGCTACAGGAGAGAAGGTGGGCTGAAGCAAGAGCAGAGATGGACAATGTTACGGAGGTGGACGTGGGCGGTCTTTGTGATGGAGCAGATTATGGAGTTGGAAGCTCAGTTCAGGGACGCTGCGGTGGCAAATGATTTGGTTCAGCCTGAGATAGTGGCCAGGGAACAGAGAACGAATCAGTGGACAAGGAACAGAGTTTGTGGTGGGGCTGAAAACAATGATTTAGGTGGTCCCAACGTTTACCTGGAGGAATTTTTGGCTCATCCAGGACTGAAGGTCAGATCAGCAACTGGACAACACAAAGGCAGCGGAAGTGTTGAGAGAGGCGGTGGAGAGGTAGAGGTGGGTGTCAGTCAGTGTACAGAAAGCTTGGAACTAATGGGTGGATACTGTTTGGTTGTACTTTGTGGCCATCAGTGTGTAAACTAAAGATAGAAACATGGGCAAACCGTCAGAGACTAGTGATGGTTGATGGAGGTTAATCTCTACGCGTATTCCACCAGCAGAAGCAACAAAGTCGTCATGCCGGTTTTCTTTAAACGCGGAGATAGCACAGCAATCATTAATAAATCTGTGAAAAATAAATGACATGGGCAGTGATATGAAGAAAGATTTTCTGAATACACCATATAGACAGTGAGTACGAAAACTGACGTCCCTGAACAGTGTTATTGTATTATTTATAAACAGTGTCTGAATGCACTTCAATAGTGTGACGTCACATCCGTGGTAATTATATGCACATTTGTTTTGCATTTGTAGTGTATAAGTGCAACTGTTAAAATATAGGCTGCTAAAAAATTTTGCTTCGCTACATTGTGTAACCTACATTTTCTGTCCTGGCTACTTTGCTGTGCTCCCACCCTGTGTGTCCCCAGATTTGGGTTAGAAAATATGGTCACCCTAACTTAGCATAACAAAAATGTCTTGGGCTAGAAATTCGTGGCCTTAGCGCCACTCCGTAGTGCCATTAAATGGCGATAAAATGGCGGTGGCCGCTCATTCACTAGCTGCTGACAGTTCCCGCGGCGGCCGGCGTTTTTGTCCTTACCTTTGCACTGCCGGTAACTGGCAGCATCATGCTGGACAAAATGGCGGCGTTGTGATGTAAATCAGTGTGCAAAGCCGACTTTTCATCACGGGCACGAATTTTGACCCGAGCGCTGAATTTAGCGCTGGGTCCTAAGCACGCCACGTTAACCTGGCTTGCAAGCAGGCTGACAGAGGCAATGTCTGGACCTCTTAAAGGGGCACACACATCATTCCGGTAAGTTTGAATTTAAGGGTTTGGACTTTTTATTTTATTTTATTGAAGTGGTGGCTTTCTGCAATAGATGTGAAAAGTTTTTTAAGTGTGCTGGTGGGGGCGACACTGCTGGCAGTGAAGGCCTTGGTGATGTACTCCCACATCCTTCTTTCTGGAGGGCCTGCTGCTCCTTGTGGGTAAAAGGCCTGTGTTGCAGTGTTGATCCCCTGCACAAAGCTGGAGTGCTGTGAGAGAGACCCTTGGTGCCCCTTCCTTGGCTTGCTGAGCTATTTGTGTTAGTGCTGAGGCACTTTTCCCATTTGTTGAGGTTTGGAAAGTAATTCAGCTTTAAGAGCTAAATATTCACATTTGGAACATCTTTAAAAGGCAGAAAGGACTGAAAAATGTATTTATTCACTTCATTTTATTTTGTATTGCTTCAGTGTGCAGGGCCCCTTTAATTCTCAGATCGCTTCATTGCCCACAATTCCTTGCACGCTCCACAACTTCACTCCCAGAGGCTGTGGGAAGCTGCAACGCCGCACCTGGACACAAACCTCGTCCCGGATCCCTCCAGCAATACCACCAGGACGACATTGCACGGAACGTGAGTGCTGCGCCACCTGTCTCCATGTCTCCTAGACCAATTTCACTCGCTTAGCGCTGTGGCCATTTTCAGCAGCTGTTAACTGCAGTTGCCGGTGAGGGTTTCAATAGTGGTGGAGGTGAAGTGCGAATAGAGATGAGCAATATTTCAAAGGTGGAAATAGGTAGTCTTGGTTGTTGACTAGAAGTGGAGCTTGAAACTCAACTCAGGCTCAAATAGGACACAGATGTTATGCACCATCAGATTTAGACTGAATGAACTGCTGGGAAACAACTAGGTAATTGTCACTGAATATATTCACGATGATCTGTGACTACTTGTTGGTGGTTGACTGGCTTTGTAATCACTGTATACTTCTGCGCCTTTCTTTCATTCTACTTTGTGTTGTGTAGTGCCTCTACAAAGTCCCAGAGTCCTGGCTATAATTCTTACTTCATTTTCTCAATGTGGATTTATGGTTGCCATGTATGTAATATTTTTAGCACATGGATGTGCTGCTATATCTATAGATTTATGAACTGTATCTTGAGAGTCAGGCCACAGAGGAACAAGACAGCTGTTCTTTTACTTAATTAATTGCATTACTGAAAATGTTGGAAAGTAATTATTATAGCGTGGTTCTGTCTGGTATGAAAGTATGCCAAGGCAGAGTGGTTTAGAAAATCATTGGCGCCCAGTTTCAGGAAGCCTGAGGTCGGCCCAAAATCAGGCCTCATTAATATTAATTGTATGAGCTGATGACGTCCAACCCGCCTCCACAGGCAGCTCGCCTATTTGAACAAAATGAATATTGAGCCAGTTGCTTCGCCAGCAGAGACTCAAATGTGAATACTGGGGGGTAGGGTGGAGTGACAGTGGAAGGAGGGAGTGATTAGGATACTGTGGAGTCGAGGGAACACTCATGCTCCTCCTGGCACCATAGCAACATTTCAAAAAATTATTTAAAAAAAACTTAGCTGTTGGTGGCAGCTGCTGCTTCGGCTGCAACGGCCGTTGAAGAGTCCTGAGCGGAGCAGGCCCAGCTCCTGCTTCACTCATCGGAGACTCATTTCACAGAGGGGTCCTTAAACCGGCATTAGGCATGTCATTAGCATATGCAAGAGGCCCAAAGCCTGTTTTAGGCAGCCGCTTGGGACGCCTAAAAAATGGGCCCGACGAATTTATCAGCAGCCTGAGCACTTGCGCAGACTGGAAGCCCCACTGCTAAATTTATCATTGACGCGTCCGATTTGTGCCTGAGAAATGGACGCAATGCATACCAATTTTTACACCTGTGCATCAGAGTGGAAGACATGGACTGACAAACATGGGTTCCCATCCAATGAGTTTCTGATCACAGTCAGATTGTTGAAGGAAAACCCTGAATGATGGCCATTTCTTTCCTGACAGCAAGGAGGCGAGATCAATGAATCAATAATTTTCCTGCACTCATTCAGACTTGGGGAAAAATTGGGTTGCTTTGCACCTCCCGTTAGCACTCCGGGGAGGGGGCACTAACGAGGCACAAATCACATAGCGCCCGGGAGCAGTGCCACTAACTCCTCCCGCGAAATTCAGCGGGAGGTTAGCAGCGGCAGTAGCCGATAGCACCCCACGGTGCTGCGCCTTCGGCGATGATGTCATCGCGGTGTGCAGCATCCCGCTTGCGCCCTGGCCGCAAACTTCGGTCGCGCCCCTGACCTACCGCTGGACGAAATATCCGACAGGGTCAGGGTGGCGTATTTGTGGCCGCGACCGCGCTAATTAAGGAGCAGGTGCCGGGCGGCTATTTATTTTTGGGCCGCCTGCCAGCACCTCCTCCCTTTCCATTCCCCCATGCAGGGTGCCGGCCGCGATCCATCATCCCAGCACTCCTCTTGAGTGCCGGGCTGTTATCCCGGCACCCCGCTCCCCGGTGGTCCAGCAGGGCCCCGGTGCGCGCTGTGCTAAGACCCTCCCCTTTAATCAAGGGAGGGAGGCCTGTAGTACCACGGCGCTACGTGCCGCACGCGTGGCGCTGTTGCACGTGGCGCCGCGATATTGAATGGTAGTGCCCCAGGCAGGAGGGGGAGCACTTCCAGTAGCACCCCGCCTCCTGCATGGGGCGCTACCATTCAATTTACGGTGCGGGGTTGCTAACTTTTTTGGGGCACTAGAAGTAGCTCTGCAGATTCTGCTATTGCTTTGATACGGTGCTAAATTGTTCCCACAAATGAACAGAAAATGTAGGTTGAGCTGGTTATTGGGAAGTCAGATTCAAATATGCTGCATACTCCAAACTTTGAAATGGCTTTAAACACCTTGGGGTTGCTGTGTGCGATAGTAGTAATGAATCTGTTGACATGAAATCCCTCCATGCACTCTGCTATTTTAATGAATAAATTTCATAGAAACACAATAATATGTATGTTCCGAATGTTATACAACATGCCAACTCCTTAATGCTATAAGTCACAGTGCATTCCCCGCGACAAAACTGGAGAATCTCGCCTGAGCTAAATTCCATATCATTATCATTGAGTTTCATATTAAATTGTGGATCTTGTCCATTTAGGTGACAACACTTTAGACAAGCCTAAAAGGTCATGGAGAGATGACACACAGTGTGCTATGGGCAGATACCGGCAAGAGCAACTCCAACTGATTTCCTGGCCACCCATTCTACACAATATCATCAACCATGGTGACCGGAAATTCCAATTTTGCATTTTTCTTTGTATCTGAGCAAAGCTACGGAAGAAGAACAACACAATGGCCTGTAATTTGCGGTCAGCAGCGAAGCAAAGGCATTCGCCGCTGGCCCCGAAGTAAGTTTCCCACAAAGATCCCGCGATCTCTGTGGCGAGAAGTTTGGCTTTTCCGGCGTGCGGTTGAAATCAGTGTAAGTTATTGGGGAATCCCTAACACGAGTTTCTGTGATGTCAACAAGCTGTCTAAGCAGCCAATCAAAATGTAGAATTCTTACAGACCGGGAACCAGGAAGTGAGTAAGTTCCTTTGATTCTAACTTTAAAAAAATGTTATAGAGAGCAAAACAAAGATTGGGGCTCTCACACGGGGAAAGGGCAAACCTGAAATAAAGATGAACAAACTTGAAAAAAATATATATATTTTTTAAAGTTTCTAAAAATTTGACACTCCACAAAATTAAATTTAGTTTTTCAGGGCCATAACACTTGTTTAACAGTCAATACGCTGTCAAAACCCCAGTTACACCTAATCCAAAAGGGTCTAACTTTTAATGGGGTATTTAACAGCGATATTACCGCGGAAGAGCTGGAGTTTTCGTCAGTTTCCCTGGTTTCACAGATTACACTGGTTGCCGGATGTTGGGTGGGGGGCACAGTGCAGTCAGTGTCGGAGCAGTAAATGACTGATCACAACATCAGGATTTCTGCATTAGGATGTGCATGCGCTACATCCTGCAATTGCTGTCAGTTTCAAAGGGGTAATAACAGCGAATGCTGTTTGTTCGCTGTTATTACCCACCACAAATTTCGGCCCATTGTGTGTTATGTGAAATAATGCTTCTCTCCCGATAAAACAGCATGTCTTCTGACTCACCATGATAAATGCTATGGGAGAGTCACTAGAATACCTTAAAAAAATTTGCATCGCGCAGCATTTTATTCATCACATTCAGATATCACATTTTATTCAGATACAAACCAATCTTAAATCAGAAAGAAAGTCGATAACTTAATTACGGGTACTTCTGACATGGAGCCTGAAACATCAAACTGTTTTCCAATCTGCACAATTAACTCACCCAAAAAAACAGTTAATCTCTAATTGACCTAAAGCTGTGTTTACTCAACAGCAATTGGATTGTTTCTGTCTTAAAAGAACACAGCTCCTCTTAAGCATAAAAATAATACATTTGTGCATTACATGGTATAATATCCCTGTGTTTATAAAACAAAGTTTCATCTAATTTCCATCAGCAATGCTGTAGGAGATTTGTTGGTAAGTTCTAAATTGAGACACATTAATGAGGAATATCCTAACAAGAATCAGCAGTGGCATCTCCACCATTGTTTTCTGCCATGCCCTCCAAATATCCCAAAATGAGCACCTCTTTAGAGAGCTCCCTCAGCTGATGTTATTTTTAGGGCTGTACATAGGAATATGGAATTTCTACCTCATACCACAGCTCCAGCCATTACCTCCATCCTCAGGCAGGCATGTCTGGCACTTGAGTGCAAACACTAGCTTGAAAGGCATTGCAGTACGTGCCACTTCCTATCCTGTCGATCAGCATAAAGATAATGGTGATGAACGCACAATGTTCCAAATCTCTTCCTGTTACTCTTGAAAGATACTGAAGTAAATTTGTATTGAATTGCGTACATTGCATATGCCTATCTATACCTTTAGTTGCTTTCACGGTGTGGTTGTTGAATGCAATCCTTTCTTTGGTCACTCTCTTCACATTAATGAACCTTTTTCTAACCTCTTGCCGTCTCTTATATTCTTAACAATTGTGTTCAACTGTCCTGCAGCCTCTTTGCAGAGATCTTTCCGAAAGCAAAGGTTTGGAAGATTGACAGGCAGACTGGCCATAACCTCATCCACAATTAAATTCAACACCTGCCCTGTGAATCTGACCTTCCACTTCTTTTGAAGGAAAAGAAAGAACTTGCATTTATATAATGCTTTTCACATCCCCATGATGACCCAAAGCACTTTACAGCCAATTACTTACTTTTGAAGTGCAGTCACTGTTGTAATGTAGATAAATGCAATAGCCAGTTTATGCACAGCAAGGTCCCACAAATAACAGTGAAATGACCAGTTAATCTGTTTTTGGTGGAGTTAGTTGAGGGACACTGGGAGAACTCTTCTGCTCTTTCTTAAATAGTGCTCGGGGATTTTTTTTATCCACCTGAACAGTGGACAGGACTTCAGATTAACATCTGAAAGACAGCACCTCCAACAATGCAGCACTTCCTCAGTACTGCACTGAAGTGTCAACCTATGTTATGCGATGAAGTTTTGGAGTGAAGCTTGAGCATGTGACCTTCTGGCTCAAATGTGACACAGATGCCTTCTTCTGACAAGTTATGGTGATGGGAGTCATTCCATGAAGACCTATAATGGATCAAGATCCTCACTTATTATAGAACCATGGATATCCCCCAAAAAGGGGTGCGGGGATCACGATGTGTGATTACCCCGTGCCAGTTCAGTGTAATGCAGGCAGTATGCCAACTTTGTGCGGCCTGCTCATTATAATGATTTCTGCGTGCAGCCAGCACTAACTGTGCTGTTAATTGACTGCACGCATCAGCAGCAAACCCAATATGGTTACTTCTAAGCACTACTTAAAGCTAGCCTGCACTGCTTAAAGCTAGCCTGTTCCTCTTAAAGGGAAGGTGCATTGTGGCTGTGGGAGGTGCTGAGATCATTGGGAATAGTGTGCTGTGCAACAATCAACACTAGCTAACCATGAGAGGGAGCGTGCACCAAGGTTTTCGGACGTTGCACTGGAGGTCTTGGTGGAGGAGGTGGAAAGGAGGAGAGATGTTATGTATATGTAGGGGGGCAGGAGGCCCTCCAGACATACTATGAGAAGGCAATGGGAACAGATAGCTATGGAGGTCAATACTGGGAGTTTAGCCCCAAGGACCTGGATGCAGTGCCGCTAGAAGTTTAATGACCTCACATGAGTGGTCAAGGTCAATAAATGCATCTTCAAATGCCGTATCCTACCAACTGCACCACTAGCCTCAGCCACTGCTCAATTCACCACACCCCCATCACTCTCCTACCAATAATCTCTATCAATCAGAACTCATACCTCACACTCATATGCTTCACCTCACCCTCACACGCTTAGCACTGTTGCAAGCCTCACATCCACATCTCACAGCTTGCACACACTGTCAGCTATTCAACCATGACAGTCACATCACCCAAACATATTGCAGGACACTCACTGACACACTTCTCTCTAGCAGGAGAAGGTGGCACACAACCAGAGGCAGCAGGAACTAACTGGAGGGGGAGAGGCACGTCTGCATGTTCTAACTCCCATGGAGGAGATGGTGCTGGCCATTATAGGAATGGCCATTGCTGAGGCTGTGGCCACCAGTGGGGTTGATTCCATTGACGATGACGGTATCCTCATACCTAATCCTCCTTCTCACATCTCACTTCTTCCTTCTCCCCCTCTCCCACAATCTCTTCTGACTTACAAGCTGCAGATGGTGTAAGCATGCACTTCTTACTTTCTCCTCTCCCCTCACCACAACCTTACCCTTGTCCCTTTTTAATTTAATTTTGTATGCAATATGGCATGATTTAATTTATAAATGCGGTTTGGAATGTTTATTTTGTGTTGGCTTTTATTTTTTTATTGTGATCAAGAGGACGATGTGATGGTCAGTGACAGAGGGAAGGTAAGGAGTGTGGGACTGTTGGTGATGGGGAATTGGGGTTGAGGTTACTGGTATTGCACTTGAATTCGTTCTTCACGTATAGTCTGGGCAGAAAGGTGCTGTCTAGGTTGCAGCCTCCCTTCCTCTTCACAATCTTCTGCCTCCTCCTCTTCCTCTTCCTCCTCCTTCTCTTCCTCCTCCTCCTCGGCTTCTCGCCTGGTAGGTGGTGGCAAGGGCTGTTGCCTCATGATGGCGAGGTTGTGCAGCATGCAGCAGACCATCACAAATCTTGAGAATTGCTCAGCTGAGTACTGCAGGGCTCCTCCAGAGCGGTCCAGGCAGAGGAATCGTTGCTTCAGCACACCAATGGTCTGCTCTATCAGGTTTCTTGTGGCAGCTTGGCTCTCATTATATGCACGCTGCGCATGTCTGCGTGGGTTGCGAACCGGAGTCATGAGCCATGTCATCAGCGGATAGCCCTTGTCACCCAGTAGCCATCTTTTGCTTTGTCATGGTGACTGAAATACAACTGGCACAGCGGACTGCTGCAGAATGAAGGCATCATGACTGCTGCCAGGATACCAGGCATTAACCTGCATGATTGGCTGCCTATGGTCGCACACCAGCTGTATGTGGAGGGAATGGAATCCCAATCGGTTCAGGTACATGGTAGAGTTGGCATGAGGCATACGCAAAGCAATGTGCATGCAGTCAATGGCACCCTGAACCATGGGGAATCCTGCAATCCTAGCAAACCCTTATGTTTGCTCTACCTGCTTCTCCCTGACAAGAGGGAATGAAATGAAGTTACCTCAGTGACCTCCCTTATTCAACAGTGCACTGCAAACTACAAGATGTTGCTAATGGCCTAAAAATTCGTGAGGGAGCCTTCGTGCGAGGGTGAGGCTTCCCCGCGATCTCTCACTGCGCGCTGGCTTTTTCAGTCCCAGCTCGCACGAACTTGATGTTCTGGACAGCAGCTGGGCAGTGCTTCCGTATCCCACAGGCGCAGTTAATTCGTGCGAGCTGTGGGATCACGTGACTCAGTTAGAGCCAATGGCAGCACACCATCTTTCATTCATAGCTTTCACATAAGTGCTATGAAAGCTATGAATACTATACCCCCCCAAAAGAACAGCTAAACCTCAATTAAATTTAAAAAAAAACCATCACATTAATAAAATAAGTATAGTTAAATAAATTAACCATTTTAAACAAAAAATTAAATTTTTGAAAAAATTTAAAATCTTTTAAAAAGTTATAAAAATAAACTTACCTGTCTTTAAAGTCTCTAAAAAAGATATACCTGTTAAAAAAAATTCAAAATAATACTTAATTAACTACTTACCTTGTTAAAAGAGGGTCTTACGCCTCCTTTCTTTGTGTAAAATCTTCCATGCTTACCTGCGCGTTCAAACCACTAAGTGCACTGCGTGCGCGCAGCCTGTAGCGCGCACGCAGTTCACCTAGGAACCGCCCCCTTTTGCATTCACCAAGTGCCGGTTTTCAGCGCATGCGCAGTGCATGCAGAAAACCGGCAATTGGAGACAGAATACGCGAGAGTACACAGTGCGTACTCTCGCGTAGCAACACAAGTTTTTGGGCCAATATTTCCAGCAACAGCCTGGAAGGAGCCAGACGCATAACATTTCATAAACACGTTCACCTTCACAGCCTCTGGCACTGCGGTCTTTGACCTGCACTGAGGTTGGAGTTGTGGCTGCAGCAGTTGGCAGATTTCAGTGATGACCTCCTTAGTGAAGTGCAGACGTCTCAGACATTGCTTGTCGCTGCGGATGCCATTTTGAAACCCTAAGGGGCCTCGTAGCACTCAAAAGACAGGCACTACCGAGCCCAATTTCATCCCAAATCGAATCATACAGCACAGAAGGAGGCCATGTGGTCCATCATGCCTGTTCAGGCTCTTTGAAAGAACTACCCAATTGGTCCCACTTGCCTGCTCTTCTTCCATAGCCCTACAATTCTTTCCTTTTCAAGTATATATTTGGTCTTGATCTCTGAAATTCAAATAGGTTGGGGAACAAAGGGGTTCTGCTGACTAGAAGTCCTGTTGGTTGGGGTGATGATCCTTGCCTGTGGTTGCATTCCTGTGTTGATCTATTGTCACTCCTGGGAGTTGTTTGTATATTTGGGGAGGGGTGAGGTTAGTTTGTGCTGATTGAGACTCAAGATACAGGCTTCAGACTACTTAATATTACTACAGTTCTACGTGGAGGCCAAGCATCACTGATTTAGATTGAAATATGTCACATAGGTGCTTCAGTCGCATGTTTGATGTGGGAGAGGGTGGGCTGCACTCCATCACATCTTGCTGTTAGAAGTGAGAGCTGTGAAAGCTTGCATGCTCAGCAGTGGGTTGCGGAGGGAAGATGAAGGAAGGGCTCTTGCTCTGCTGTAGGCCTAGCAAGCAATGGATTAGGCCCTTTGACTGAGTGCAGCCACAATCCTTGTGGTCTACTGAACCACTAGTTGAATCCGGAGCATGACGAGAATATGTGTAAGAGGGTCCCTTCTGACTGTAGCCCCTTATGTAAGAGGAGTGAAAATTGTAGAGCTTGTGTAGGGAACAGGATGTACAAAGTGCAATTTGAATTAGCTGTAGGTGGTCATGCTGAGGTCTAGCTTCATGTCGCTTACAATTTCTTTTGCATTATCTGGCAGACAAGCTCTCATTCTTTGGCTCTCTTTAGGCTCACTTCTTGCAATGTTTGGGTGCTTAACTTTAACTATTGCAGTTCCCCAATGGCCTGAATTCCGACGTATACAGACCAAAAAAAATCAAAGTTCTGCTGATTTAGCTGGTCTGATACAGAACAGTAATTGGGCTGCTACAGTTGGCCAGAAAAGGAAAAGAAATCTGCCAGGTTTCCCACTCTTGATCACTATCTAGTGATCTGGCTGGAAAATGCATGTGTGTGGCGATTGGGTGTGAGCAGGATCTGAATGGCTGTGATGCCTACCAGACAAAATTAACTGTTGACTCACTATCTAGGCTGACACATTAAAAAGGTTACTTGTACTGGAAAGATTTCCATGTCTGTGGAATCATACTCCAATGATGATTGGATGTCTTAACCTGTTGCTGGCACTGATGGATTAATTTTCCGAATGCTCCTTCTGTGGAAAATCATAGGGAGTACACCTGCGATTTCCTGACATGTGCTCCCAGTTGGCAAGGCTTTGTGCCAGGAACATGGATTTGCAAAATTTACCCGTAAACTTAAATGTGATGGATTAGTATTGAGTATGAGCCGGTAACTTAACTAAGGTGGTTTTATACCCAAGAGTCTAAAAGTAGGTCTGCATAATATCTTGTTCCAGTGACCACTGGGTAGGCAGTTTTCATTTTGAATATATATAGACTACATTATGAACCGTGTGTGATTTTTCCTGTTATTTCACATGTATACTTTAGTCACTGTTCTGCTTTGCAAGCTGCTCAGTACATATTGCGTTTTTGTTTTCCCTCCTTCACCTCCCCCTCATGACCCGCTCCTGACCCATGATAATTAACTTTTGAAGTCTTGGAAAGAAAAAGCTGAAATAAAAATGTTAATCTGTTAACAAAGGATCCTGGCTTTCTATGGAGCATGAACTGACACAAAAATTATAAAGTGCTGTTGAGTAGAATATAGTTGTTTAAAACATAGGTCTGAGGTTTATTACTAAAGCAGCTGGCTGTCTGACAGTGTCTAATAAATGCAGAGGTCAAAGGTTAAACACAGTTTTTTAGACAGGTATGTTCATATTGTTTCCAGAAAGGTGCAGCCACTCCTTTGTTGCAGCATTTTTTTCTCTGTTGTTATTGTCATCAAAGGGAGATATGAACTAATGGCTTCATAAACTGGTCTGAAATAAGAGGAGTTGCAGTGCCAGTTCAGGTTGGAGGTATCGCTGGAGATTTGATCACCTAACGTCTGCCCACATGACGTTTAACCACCTGGTGTCTAACCATGTGATGTCTGCAAATGTTATTGCATTTACCTTATAAAGGTCGGATCCCATGTAATTGAGCATTTTTGCTCATGGTCTCACGCCAGCAGCTGTTGTGCGAGAGGTTCCGAGAATCAGGAGGCCAGCAGCAGGCGAAGAAGGGAAACCGAGGGCGGGGGGAAGACGGGAAGCCGAAGGTTGGGGATGGATTCGCAGGAGGGAAATCAGAGGTAAGAGGAACATTGATTCCGCTAGTGACTAATAATAACTGACTGAAATTGAATCAATAACTAATAGTAATCCTGGTAGTACTCAGATTCCCTTCATAACCAACAGCAATACAATAACTCACTGATAGTCTATATGTAACTGGTAGTAATAGGTATAACGATCTGTACTTGGACTTCACACATCAAAAGCAACTATACCGGACCCATATGAACCAAACTGAGAAATCGCACGGTGTTGAGGACACTTCTCACAGGTCACATTGTCCTAAACTCAGCTCAGCACCAATATTTCTAAACCACTCCCTGGGCTCAGACTCAGTAGAAGAAAGTTTTCATAGAATGATAGAAATTACGGCAGAAGAAGGCCAATTGGAGCCTGATGCCTGTGACAGTGCTGGCGCTCTCTCCTGTAACCCCAGATCCTTTTATATTCATCCTTTTCAAATACTGGGGCTTATGGGGTGGTCAAAGAGTGGGTGACTGGGGCCTTGGGGCTCAGGAAGGGGAGAAGTAGATCCCATTCCCTTTTAAATGACATTCTAGTTTCTGCCTCAAAAAACAATTATGGTGAAGCATCCCCTGGTCTAATGGTTCAATATTCAAAAGCTTTCCTTCTCCCTTCCCTCTATTTTGTTTAGTGAGAATCCTTGGTCTCCATTCCCTTGTTCCCCAATTGGCGCCCCGTGAAAACAATAGCCTCAATTTTAAACCCCCCCCACACCCTACCCACCCGCTCCCCCCCACTGCCGCCCCCCCCCAACCACCCGCCGCCCCAAACCCACCGATAGCAGAAGTAGGTCAGGGGGAAATTAAAATATTGGGATCAAGGTCCCAACCCCAATCCAGTCCATTGAAATTTTTATAAAAACAAATCAGGCAATTGACAAGGTTGCTTCAAAAGGCAGGCAGGGGCCATCTTAACATTCAAAAGTTAACTAACTAAACTTAACTGCGTGGCTTTTAACAAGGTCCCATGTGGCAGAGTGGTCAAAAAAGTAAAAGCCCATGAGATCCAAGGGAAAGTGGCAAGTTGGATCCAAAATTGGCTCAGTGGGAGGAAGCAACGGGTAATGGTCGACGGGTGTTTTTGTGACTGGAAGGCTGGATCAAGTGGGGTTCCACAGGGCTCAGTACTCGGTCCCTTGCTTTTCGTGGTATATATCAATGATTTAGATTTCAATGTAGGGTGCATGATTAAGAAGTTTGCAGATGATACAAAAATTTGCCATGTGGTTGATAGTGAGTAAGATATCCGTAGACTGCAGGGAGATATCAATGGACTGGTCAGGTGGGCAGAAAAGTGTCAAATTGAATTCAATCCGGAGAAGTAATGCATTTGAGGAGGGCTAATAAGGCAAGGGAATACACAATGGCCCAGAAATTGGAGTTCGATGGTTGCCGCGGGGGTAAGGATCCCCCGCGATATCGCACTCTGCGGCTACCTTTATGGTTTTGGCCCACACGAACTTCAGTTCCTGGGCCTCTCCCTGGTGCCGGCGCGCAGTGTGTGCGTGTCCCAGAGGCGCAGTTAATTCGATGCGACCTCTGGGATCACGTGGTCCAATTAGAGCCAATGGCAGCACACCATCTTTCATTCATAGTTTTGACAGCAAGAGCTGTCAAAACTATGAATACAACAAGCCCCCAAAAGAACAGCTAAACCTCAATTAAACTTTTTTAAAAAGCCATCACATTAATAAAATAACTATAGTTAAATAAATTAACCACATTAAACAAAAATTTAAATTTTTGAAAAAATTTAAATTCTTTTTAAAAGTTATAAAAATAAACGTACCTTTCTTTAAAGTCTCTAAAAAAGATAAACCTGTTGAAAATTTTTTAAAATAATACTTAATTAACTACTTACCTTGTTAAAAGGGGGTCTTACGCCTGCTTTCTTTATGTGTAAAATCTTCAACACTTACCTGCGCGTTCAAACCTGAAAAAAAAACTAAGTGCGCTGCGTGCGCACAACCTGTAGCGCGCACGCGGTTCACTTAGGAACCGCCCCCCTTCGCAATACCCGAAGTGCCGGTTTCCCGCGCATGCGCAGTGCATGCAGGAAACCGGCACTTCGGGACCTAATACGCGAGAGTACACAGTGCGTAATCTCCCGTATTAGGTCTAATTTTCGGGCCAATAAATGGTAGGATACTGAGAAGTGTAGAGGAACAGAGGGACCTTAGAGTGCATGCCCACAGATCCCTGAAAGTATCAGAACAGGTAGATAAGGTGTTTAAGAAGGCATATGGAATGCTTCCCTTTATTAGCCGAGGCATAGAAGATAAGAGCAGGGAGGTTATGCTAGAACTGTATAAAACACTAGTTAGGCCACAGCTAGAGTACTGCGTACAGTTCTGGTCACCACATTACAGGAAAGATGTGATTGCACTAGAGAGGGTACAGAGGAGATTTACGAAGATGTTGCCAGGACTGGAGAATTTTAGCTATGAGGAAAGATTGGATAGGCTGGGGTTGTTTTCTTTGGAACAGAGGAGGCTGAGGGGAGATTTAATTGAGGTGTATAAAATTATGAGGGGCCTATTTCCTTTAGCAGAGAGGTCAATAACCAGGGGGCATAGATTTAAAGTTACCATCTCGTCTTGCCTTGAGCATCTCTTAATGTCTCTACTTACCATAGTTATTCCTCCCCCCAGCCTCCCCCTTGCTTTTTTATCTGTTTCATTTCCTGCTTTTTTCTCAGTTCTGACTCTGTTTCTCTCTCCACGGATGTTGCCTGGCCTGCTGAGTTTTTCCAGCGTTTTCTGTTGTTGTTTCCTTTTATAGATTTAAAGTAATTGGTAAAAGGATTAGAGGGGAGTTCAGGAGAACATGTTTCACCCAGAGGGTGGTGGGGGTCTGGTAAAGGCAGAAATGCTCATCCCATCTAAAAAGTACTTGGATATGCACTTGAAGTGCCGTAACCTACAGGGCTACGGACCAAGAACTGGAAAGTGGGATTAGGTTGGATAACTCTTTTTTGGCCAGCACAGAGACAATGGGCCGAATGGCCTCTTTCTGTGCCGTAAACTTCTGTGATTCTATACACGTGAGGGGGATTTCCGATAGCTGATCCAAAGCGGGAGGAGCGATTGCCTAAGGTAAGTACAAAATCTGCTCCTTGTAGCACTCTTTGTGGGCCAGGAACAGCAGGAGTGCCCCCACTAGGCCTCACAAGAAAGCCTTCACCTCCCCCAGCTCCGTTCATGGTCCGGAGTTTCAGCCTTTACCTTCCAAGCAATTCTAAACAAGAGTGCAGCGAGTGTGTCACAGAGCCATTACTTTGCTCACCATCTACCTGGATAACTAGGCGTGGGCGCATCATTAATCTGCCCTCTAATAGATGGTGAAGCTAGTCCTTCTGGTCAGAACCAATCAGGGGCACAGACACTGAATGAGAGCCAGTTTCTTCCTGAGATGCTCCAACTGTTTGGGTTCACTTATACAAAGACCAGCTCTGTTCGCTAACTCATTGCTCCATGACTTGATGCCAGCAGGGAAGCCCCTTTTCCTCCATGGCGATCCCTTCTGGATGCAGTATCACTTCAGTAACCAACAGATACCTGTGGCCATGATCAACAGGTCATGAAAGTTGCTAGATGTGCCTGTCCATGCAGTGCCTAAACATTTGTGAGGAATGCACAGGGGTTTACTTTCATTCTGTTTCACATTTAAAGATACTCGAGTATTACTGGTGTCCTCTGGGTAGCAAAGTGAAGCAAGCAGAGCACCAAGAATCCAAACCAGTAGAAAAACACATCCCTTCAGAGCCCATGGAATATTCCAGGAGGTTTCTTCTTCTAGTCTTGCCCGGTTGCTACAATTTGGAGTTGACTGTGATTCGATTGATACTTTTAATACCATACAGAATACGTTTCATGTGGCCCACCATGGTTATCCCCAGATCCTTAAAAATAAAATATTAATATTTGTTGCCTGACAGCCACTGAGAACCAATGAAGGTGGCTTGAAAGGATGGCCCCTGATCTCAGCCTCCCTACTGACTGATGAAAGACCATTCCCACGGGTCCGCGGCTGTGGCCTCTTGCTGCCACTTACTGCTCCCGCCTATCTGGCTGTCAGGTGAGATCGGGCCAAATTATTCAAATGAGGTCCTGCCATTAGGATTGGCAGTGCCTCTACGTCCTCAGCCTTGCCCGGTCATCGTCCGCTATCAGTCTCCCCCTCATTCTCCCCACCTCCCCGTTAATATCGGGGCCAATCATTCACTATTTATCAACAGTAAAATCCCTAGGTTTTACTCACTCCTTTACTGGCTGCTCCTCTCTCGGCCCATTTCTACTACTCACCATGTTGCTGCAGCTGTTCCTGGCTCTGCAGGTAATGCTGAGCCGCATACCCATCCCATATCCCAGTCTCCCTCTTCCCCCCACCCCCCCCCACCACCCAAGCACAAATTCCCCTCACCCCTAATCTCCCTCTCTCCCTGACCACCATTTCCCAGACTCTCACTCTTCCTAACCCCCATTACCCAGTCTCCCGCTCCCTCGAGCACCAGTCTGCTGTCACTCTCTCCCCTCCGTGAGCCCGAAGGTCCCGGCCCTTCCCAGTCCCAGGTCATCCACTCTTTGACCGCCCCCAATCTCCAATTCCCTGTCCACTAGTCCTTGTTCACCCTAACCCTGCACCTCACTGCTGTCTCTTTCTTCCCCCTCCCCTCAGACTCCCAGCAACCAATCAGTCCCGTTTCCAGTCACCCCTAAGTGGGGGTTTGGTCCCTGCGGCTACATTACAGAGTAGGGGGAGGGAAGGAACATAGGAACAGGAGTTGGACATTTAGCCCCTTGAGCCTGTTCCGCCATTCAATGAGATCATGGCTGACCTATGACCTAACTCCACATTTGCCTTTGCTCCATATCCCTTAATACCTTTGGTTAACAAAAATCTATCAATCTCAGACTTAAAATTAACAATTGATCTAGCATCAATTGCTGTTTGCGGAAGAGAGTTCCAAACTTCTACCACCTTTTGTATATAGAAGTGTTACCTAATTTCACTTCTGAAAGGTCTGGCTCTAATTTTTAGACTATGCCTCCTCGTACTAGAATCTCCAATCAGTGGAAATAGATTCTTTCTATCTACCCTATCTGTTCCCTTTAATATCTTGAAAACTTCAATCAAATTACCCCATACCTTCTAAATTCTATGGAATACAACCCTAATTTGTGTAATCTCTTCTCATAATTTAACCCTTGGAGTCCGGGTATCATTTTGGTAAACCTACGCTGCACTCCCTCCAAGGTCAATATATTCTTCTTGAGGTGTGGCACCCAGAACTGCTCACAGTACTCCAGGTGTGGTCTAACCAGGGTTTTGTATAGCTGCAGCATAACTTCTACCCCCTTGTATTCTAGTCCTCTAGATATAAAGGCCAGCATTCTATTAGCCTTTTCGATTATTTTCTGTACCTGTTCATGACATTTTAATGATCAATGTACCTGGACCCCCAAGTCTCTTTGGACCTCCACTGTTTTTAGCTTTTCACTATGTAGAATGTAACCTGTTCTATCCTTTTCAGGTCCAAAGTGGGTGACCTCACATTTGCCTACATTGAAATCCATTTGCCACAATTTTGCCCATTCACTTAATCTAGTAATATCCCTTTGTAATGTTATGCATTCATCTACATTGCCTACAATGCCGCCTATCTTTGTGTCATCAGCAAATTTAGATATGTGGCTTTCAATCCCATCATCTAAGTCATTAATAAATACTTTGAATAGTTGAGGCTTCAAACACAGATCCCTGTGGGACACCGCAAGTCACATCCTGCCAATTAGAGTACCTGCCCATTATCCCTACTCTCTGTTTCCTGCCGCTCAGCCAATTTCCTAAACAGGTCAATAATTTGTCTTCAATTCCACGGGCTTCAACTTTAGTTAACAGTCTCTTATGAGGGACTTTATCAAATGCCTTCTTGGAGGAGAGAGGGTGGTAAGGGCGCTTCTGTGGCCAGAAAATTTGAAGCACAAATTTCTCCCAATGTCCAGAAGATTCATGACCAATTCTGGAAGACTCCGGGCAATCCGGGAAGATTGGCAACCCTAAGTTTCACCGATGGTTTGAATTTAGGTGGTGTGTGTAGTGGGGGTAGGGGAAGGGAGAGGGAGAGCTTAGCCAGAAGACTATGACATTAGTAAATGATACAATGGAGAGACAGAAAGAGCTTGCAGAGTGGACTTTTACTGCTAGAGGAGGGCTATTTTATTTTTAGGTATCGTTCTGCATTTGGGAATCTTCAATGTTTACTGATGCTGTGAGCAAATTTATCCATTTATCCACATGAAATTAGAAAGCAACATTAATCTCCATTAATCTCTGCTAATATTAACTTTGGATTAACAATTGGCATTTCAGCAATAATTATACACATTGCATTAGTTACTATTGACAATACAGCCCGTCTTTGAACGGGGGCAATCCACTGCCACTGTTCAAGCCTCATCCATGACTTCTGGCTTTGTTATGGAAGCCCTTTCTTTCTTGCTGTTCATCCAACATAGAGACACACACACCTGCATTGTGCAAATACGGCTAGCCTGTCCCTCAATAGGAACAGCCATGCACTTGGTACGGCTAAGTTAAACACGACAATGATTTTATTTATCGCATGCTCAATACTACTATACACCAGTTACTCCTGCTCTCAGGGTGTAGCTGTCTCTCCTCTGTGTAGGTGGAGCAGAGCCTTTCTGTTGCTGCTCTGTGAAGCATGCCTTAAAGATCAGGCTCTTTATGGTCACTGGGCGGTCAGTCAGCAGCCATTTCATTTGTAATAGTTGGTTCCACAGTGCACAGCAATTTAAATATCCCACAATAAAATCCAAAGGCAGGGATTTTTTTAATAAGGGGAATGGAAGCATAGTGGTTATGTTATTGAACTTGTAATCCAGAGGTCTGGACTAATGATCCAGAGACTTGAGTTCAAAACAGGGGAATTTAAATTCAGTTAATTAAATAAATCTGGAATAAAAAGCTATTATCAGTAATGGGGACCATGAGAACCAACACGAGGGAAAAACCTACTGGACCTCGTCCTCACCAATCTACCTGTCGCAGATGCATCTGTCCTTGGCAGCATCGGTAGCAGTGACCACCGCACAGACCTTTCACACTGAAGACATTCTCAATCGTGTGGAATTACCACCCTGCTAAATGGGATAGATTCAGAACAGATCTAGCAGCTTAAACCTGGGTATTCATGAGGCGCTGCGGGCCATTAGCGGCAGCAGAATTGTATTCCACCACAATCTGTAACCTCATGACCCAGCATATCCCTCCCTCTACTATTACCATCAAGCCAGGGGACCAATCCTGATTCAATGAGGAGTGCAGAAGAGCATGCCAGGGGCAGCACCAGGCATACCTAAAAATGAGGTGCCAATCTGGGGAAGCTGCAACACAGAACTACATGCATGCTAAACAGCGAAATCAGCATGCTATAGACAGAACTAAGTGATTGTGGTGATTGAAAATCAATCATCACAGCTCCAGGACATCGCTGCAGGAGTTCCTCAGGGCAGTGTCCTAGGCCCAACCATCTTCAGCTGCTTCATCAATGACCTTCCCTCCAACATAAGGTCAGAAATGGGGATGTTTGCTGATGACTGCACAGTGTTCAGCGCCATTCACAACTCCTCAGATAAAGAAGCAGTTTATGCCCGCATGCAACAAGACCTGGACGATGTCCAGGCTTGGGCTGATAAGTGGCAGGTAACATTTGTGCCACAGAAGTGCCAGGCAATGACTATCTCCAACAAGCGAGAGTCTAACCACCGCCTCTTATATTCAAAGGCATTACCATCGCCGAATCCCTCATCATCAACATCCTGGGGGTCACCATTGACCAGAAACTTAACTGGACCAGCCACATATATACTGTGGCAACAAGGGGAGGTCAGAGGCTAGGTATTCTGTGGTGAGTGTCTCACCTCCTGACTCCCCAAAGCCTTTCCACCATCTACAAGGCACAAGTAAGGTGTGTGATGGAATACTTTGCACTTGCCTGGATGAGTGCAGCTCCAACAACACTCAAGGAGCTCGACACCATCCAGGACAAAGCAGCCCGCTTGATTGGCACCCCATCCACCACCTTAAACATTCACTCCCTCCACCACTGGCGTACTGTGGCTGCAGTGTGTACCATCTACAAGATGCACTGCAGCAATTCACCAAGGTTTCTTCGACAGCACCTCCCAAACCCGCGACCTCTACCACCTCGAAGGACAAGGGCCGACAGCGCATGGGAACACCATCACCTCCAAGTTCCCCTCCAAGTCACGCACCATCCGACTTGGAAATATATCGCTGTTCCTTCATCATCGCTGGGTCAAAATCCTGGAACTCCCTACCTAACAGCACTGTGGGAGTGAAGGGATAATTACTAGTCCTAGCCCTTTTCGGGCTACCCCAGATCAGGCGTATTCCCCAGACGTTCACCTTCAACTAAAGTTAGAGATAGCCAAATCCTAGAGACGCTTAATTGGGTCTAAAGGTCAGACTATCTCTCCCTAAAGGAAAGAAACGGCCTGAAGATGTTACCGTCCTCCAGATAGCACTTTTAAAAAGTTTAACTAGACTGTAACCTTCCTGTTATTATGATGGTCCAGAAAACCCCCCAGAATTCTGCAACTCCTCACAGAAGAGTGTACAGAAATTGAGTTCACGAGTTTGATACAGAAGTACTCTGTGAGACAATTCTAAAAATATATAGATTTATTAAAGAACTGACATGTAGTTAACAGTTGGTGAGTCTATCGCAACTTTAACAGTTCAAAATACAAATAGCTTACATTTCTTATCAGAGATCCTTATTCTCAAATCTTAACTTCGTTACATTTCCACACTTCTACTTATTCTTAATCCAGAATATCCACCAAAATCAAATAAAAGTACCTTTTGGTCCCCGAGAGTCAAAGAGTTAAAAACTTACAGAGCCTGCCTCTGAAGTTAAGAATCGCTTTGCCCCTTCCAGCGACTTCTGACTTCCTATCTGAAAGCTCTATATTTTATACCCTTTTTGCAGTGGTATATTCTTTGAAGTTTTCTGTTGATGTAAGCTAATTATCTCCGGTCATATCTCTGTTGACTTCTTTCTACTATTACTGTCAGTTCAGCTGCTAACTTGCAGAATTCTGTCTCTATCTTTAGGTGTTTGAAAGTTATCATAAAAATGGTTATGACAGATTTATCTATTTGATGCTATTCTTAGGAAGGTCTTCCATTCAATTCTTAAATTACTTTAACTGCTTGTATTACAGACTTCTCGTCTCCTTGTGTTCCAAGTTCAACACTGTAAGGGGTGACCTGCGGCTCTGTGCTTAGCCTAGGTGCTAGTGCGAGGTTAGGCCTTGTTGCCTGTTCTGGTCTCCAGCCAGCCTGGTAACACTAGACACCTGTGAGTGGTTCGACCCACTCGCCCTTACGGTTCTGACACTGGACTTAGGTGCGAGAGCAATAATGCAGAGAAAACTCAGGTAGACCCGGTTGAATAGTGCAAAATGGAAAATCTTTATTGCATATTATTCAAGATTACGAGATACATGTCATAAGCACAGATTAATGACAGTACAATCTTACACACAGTTATGTAACTAATTTTAGGGAAACGAGGAGCGCATGACACATCGTAAAAGGGGGCACACATTACAATTATCCTTAAAACTCAAACCCTCCCCTATCAATACCTGTCCTAAACTAGATTTGTAGGATCGAGACTCATGCTCACCACTCGTGATAACTCGGAGAATTCCGAAACTCTGCTCGGATGTTTTTACCGCAGCACCTGACTATCCACGTGTTGATCAGGGGTCTCTGTACCCCACTTGTTTACTCGTCTCTGCTCCGGCTAGCAGGCTGGACCGTCTGCTGTCATGAAGATCTGTGTTGTCCTCGGATTTCCGATACTACTCGAAGAAGAGTCTTCCTGTGCCCTCACCAGTTTGTAAAACTCAAAGAATGGTCTTCCTGGGCAAGAAAAGTGTTTATTCGACCTACAGGCGCGGTCGGGGCTTACTGACCGTGGCGATACGTATTGTCGTCTTCTTCTCTTCTCATCTCATCTCATCTCATCTCATCTCGGGGCTTCGGTTCCAACACCGTTTACCGACTTCTCGGGATGGTGCGCCCGTTTCAAGGCCTCACGGCCCAGTTCTACACAGATCTTCGCGGCAAGCCACGAGGTTGATCCTAGCGGATCAGAGTCCAGAGCCGTTAGGCAAGAGAATAAAAGTTCAACAGTCTTCCAGCGAGTCAAAACAGCAAGAGCAGCAAGAGGCAGGCGGCAAGAGACAAGAGCAACAAGGCAAGAGGCAAGAGAAACAAGAGACAGATGGACGGTTGTACCTTACAGTTATAGTGCTGTAATTCCTCTTTTCCCGCCCAATCTTAATGTCTATCCTTTGTCAGGGTTTTGGCGCTCAAACTTCTTGTATAGGGTGATCTCCATTTTTAATGGGTTTCGGTGATACTTGTAACTGTCTGAGTACCCGTTAATACTTCTCCCATTGTGTAACCGGCTAGTAGTCTCCCTGGAGGGGTTTTGGGGCTTCCAAATGCTTTCTGTAACTACCCGCAAACGGCTCTCTCATCGTAGAGTCGTGGGGATTTTGCATATTAATGTCTTTGGATGGGTCCTTGATCGCTCGGTACAATAGCCCTTATTCGCACCTGGGAGACCGATTCCAGTATTTATGTATAAAATGCAAACCCATTATGTCTTGTCAATTATCTCAAATGTGCTGAGTCCTGTACGATCTTGCACAAATGTTTATTGGAACGCCATCTTGTCTGCTCATTGAAAGTCTAGAACGTTCTGCCACGAGGCGTGGCGGCCATTTTACAGGCTGTTTGTGTCCGCTTTGAAAACCTGACAGCATTCTGCTGAAATAAAGCTGTTTGTACAAAACTTTATGTCTCCTTCTTATTTTATAAAATCGCGATAATTTTGCGAATTCTACACACATAAACAATGTGATTGCTTGGTACATCTATTGATGTAATATTTACAAAGACTTCTGTTTGTACCTTTTACTATATGTTAATCAAAAACACTTCAACCGAGTACTTAATTGTTTCCCCAGCCATCTTAGTTGGTTGTATTCCAAACTTATGTTTCCTGACAAGAAGCCCATGATCATGCACTCCCTTTCTCCTGGTAACTCCTATAAGGTGTCCAATAAGGTAGAGTAGCACAGCACGCACTCTCTTTAGGTGAAGTCCTCAGAGAATTTTCCAGAATCAATGTTGATAGAGTGTTGGTGAAGTCTTGACGAAGTGTCCCAGAAAGTCTCCCGATGTGTTTCAAAAGTTCAAGTGCTATCCACCAAAATACCGTGCAGCTTCTTTAATGAGCACTATCAGAGAATTTAAGTGGCAATCAGCTCCTTAACGATCTTCCATGCGGCCGTTCCTAGCGCGCGCTTCAACTCCTTTACCAAGATGACATCTTGCGCTAAACGCGGGCTAAATCAGCGCTGCAGCTCTAGACCCCCATCTTGGCCACCTCGGAGGCTCTACCACGCCCAAGGTATTCGAGGCAAATTGCCCCCTAGCCCTAAAGTTAAAAAGAATAATTACGTTTTCTTTAGAATTTGTGGCATATTATCACTCTACTTTAGGACACTACTTAAAAAGTAATCCACTGTAGATAAAGTAACATGAGTTACACAGTGCATTTAGTTTCTTTAATATTTTAACAACAACATATTAAACTACGCATAAGAAAATGAACAAAGGCAAAAGATTAGGGCAGCGATACTTACTGGGGTGGGTCTGTGAGCAGGGGTGGTCGGGGGCAGGGTTGGGTGGGTGGAGTTGTGTTCGACGCTGTGGAGTTTTGATTCGTGTGCATCTTCTTTTCCAAGCAGGTTCCCCACCTGGAAGCCAGCTTGATTGATGGGATTGGCTCCCTGTCGGGCGGGGAATGCTCTGGAGGAGGTCGCAGCCCAGGAGCAGGTAGGGAGCGTGAGGGGGGTCTGGATTTTGTGGGGGGGAGGCAGTCGGCGATCCCTGGGGGGCAGGGGGGCGGTTCGATGTCGGGGTGGGGTTCTGATCACTGGGGAGTGGTCCGATGGCGGGCAGGGAAGCAGGTAAGCTTGGTGGACTGGGAGGAAGTACTCCTGCTCCTCCAGGCCCACAAGCAGTGCTGGAAAAGCACTAAACTTTTCCACGAAGCAGTCCTCACCTCCCTTTAGCTGTCGAGTTTCCTGAGGCCCGGGAAATCTGGCCGGCCAGGGTTAGCCCTGGGAGATAGGTTAAATATGAGGCATGCAGCCTCATTATAATATTTAAATGGCCAATCCACCTCCAGGGGGCAGGTTGGTTGCCCGCCCCATGTCCCGCTTCCATTTAAACCGGAAATGGGTGGGTTGGGGGTCAGATTTGAGATTTTTTTAATTTTAACATCCCACCTAACCCAAAGATTTTTGGGGTTAAAATTCACCACAAAGTTTCTCACATTTGTGACCCCTGTTGCTCCTGACCCCACCAAAATAAAATTGACATTTCTTGGGACATTTTGAGAGCAGCCTCCAGCGGTCCCTTTAAGGACTGCTGTTTAGGTCACCAACTGCCTGGTACAAATGGGCGGACCAGCACAGTGCACACTCTGCCCAATTGTATGACAAAATTGCAATCAGGGCCCCGTGTATGTCATAGGACCTCAATTTGCATATGACAAGTGGCCTCCCGCTTGATGCAGGATGCAGGAGCTCCGGACATCTATCTCAGGGCACTACCTAAGGTGGCAGTGGCCGGACCGCGAGCGGGAAAAGGGCGGTAAGTGACCCAATGTCACTCCTGCCCTGTTTACGCCGAGCTGAAGGAGTTATAATCAGTCCTATGTCAAGTCAACATGTAGACTATGTTAAATCAAAGCAGAATGCAGTATAACTGCAGTGATCACAGCCCAATTCAATGTAAGTGAATCAATATGAGACGCCTTGAGGAGACAGGCTCAGCTGGTGTGCAGTGAACTTAAAGGGCTAGAAATTCATTATATACCAGGAATGGGCGGTATCTTTAGAAAAGTTTGAGAATTAGCGCAGGCGCTAATGCTTTAGATTGCATGCAAAATTCATTCTCACTGCTCAAAGAAATGATTGGAGCGCTAAATCAAGTCTTAAAGGCCTAGCTCAGTGAGGTTACACTGAAAGGGTGGACCAATATTGGGTGTAGTCTAATCTCAACTCATCATTGCCATAGTCTTTTCCCAGTACTTAAAGGGGAGGTTCATTGATACTGCAGCACCTCATTCTCAGCATTGCTGGCTGTGCAGCTGCCTCAGCAAGGAGAAGCACATCAAGGAGAAGTAGCCGGAGGACTGAAGCAGGTGTGCTCATGGAAGATCCACATCAGTCAGCTGGTCAGTGTGATTAAACGCTTCAAAAAATGCTACATACCACCATCTTTACCACAAGCTTCACACACTGCCCATAGCACCAGAACCCCAGCACTCACACACCAACAATCTCTACCTACAAACACTCACACCCACATCTCATGCCTTGCACACAATGACAGCTATTCAACTATGGCAGGCACAAGGGTAATTAGTTATTAGAATGAATGTGATATGTGTAATATGTTTATGCATAAATTTATTAATAGAGTTTGCAATATTTTGTGGTCTCTCTCATTTCACCTTTGCACCCAGGAGGACTCTGTGATACAGCATGACACAGGGATGGTATGATGGGCATGTGGTGAGCAAAAGGGATCTGGAGTTTAAGTCATCCTGGTGTGAAGCTGGAGGTCTGTTTGGAGGAGGTGACAGAGTTCTGTGACCACCACCTTGTCTAATACACTGCTCCTTGCTTAATTGAAGGTAGGAGAAGTGCTGTCGGAATACCCTCGGAGGGTAAGGACTCCTGGTGAGAGCCCTGATGTCTGTCCTCATCCCTCTGCGCACATGGTCCCATATCTCTGGCTGCCTACGTTCCCTCCGCCGTAGATCCAGGAGGGTAAGGTGGCATGCCAGTACAGCCCCCATTAATGTTGCCAAGTGTAGCAGTTTGAATCTTTGAACAATAAATAGCCACTTTGCACGTGCCAGAAGACTGCTGGTAAAAAAGAAGCTTGAAATTACTCATACAAACTGTTCCATTGGGTGAAACTGACAAGAAACCACTGAAGCCAACCTGCCCTGACAGCTGCAAGTGATTAATGCTGATGCCTTTAAATAACATCGCTGGAGCCAGCTTCCTGCAGCTGCATGCCAGCTCTCCCTGTCACTGTCTGGTTGAGGCGCTAAGGTAACTGGCGACAGTGAATTTTCCAGATAGGGCGCTCAGCACTGACATCATGATCCGCCTGGCATTGAGGTCCCCAGCAGTACTTCATAATGACGGGGCAATGGCGGGGGGGGGCTGGATTTGCCGTGCAATGCTGGATTCGCCTCGCTACTGCATCAGCGCCCCGTTCCGCTATCTGCAGGCGCTAATGGGAGGAGCTAAGCTATTGAATTCTTCCCCCTCTAGGCCGTGAAATTCGGCTCCATAGTACTGGTAATTTTGTGCAGTTTTGAATGAAAAATGGTGTCCGTCATCTTGGTATGGGCGTTAGCGTGAGCGGTATGTGCGTGTGCCGGCTGTATGCAGAGTAGGCAGATTGTGACATCAGTCAGCATGTAACGTGAGTGTGGTGCAATATGTTTGGGTGATGTGCCTGTCATGACTGAATAGCTGGCAGTGTGTGCAAGGTGTGAGATGTGGGTGTGAGACTTGCAGCAGTGGTACGTGTGTGAGGTTGAGGTGAAGCTAAGAATGTAAGATTTGTGTCATGATTGATAGAGATTATGGGTAGGTGAGCAATGGGGGTGTGTTGCATTGAGTAGTGTGTGAGGCTAGTGGTGCAGTTAGTGAGAGATGGAATTTGAAGATGCATTCACTAACCTTGACCACTCGCCTGAGGTCATTGATCTTCTTTTGGCACTGTATCCATGTCCTCGGGGCAAGACTGCCCTCATTGACCTCATCAGCTATCTGCTCCCACTGCCTTCGAAGTGTGTGTCTGAAGGGCCTCCTGGCTGCCTCCTTTCCACCCCCTGCACTAAGGCCTCTAGTGCTGTGTCCAAGAACCTTGGAGCCCTTTCTCTTGCCTGTTGAGCCATTTTTCACTCTTCTTCTTTCTGAGCCTTGCCTCCACAACCAGTTGAATAAGATGCTGTAGGCAGAATGCACCTCCCCTTTAAGAGGTGCAGATTGCCTTTAAGAAGTGGGGACTAGCTTTAATTGGAGCTAGTCTCTCACAAACTTGGGCCCCTCCTGAGCCTTCAGCCACTTAGCACCACGTTCAGTGTTGGTTGTGGAGGTCACGTGCTGCCTGCATTCCTTTCAATGGGTGCGAGTCGATCGCGCATCACGATCCCTGCGCCCGTTTTCAGGGGCTATCGAATTTTTAGCCCTTTTATTTTTAAACTATTTGATTTAGGCTGTTCCACTAGTTCTTTGTTAAGATTAAACATGGCACTGCCACTTGCTTGTAACAGAATTCCTCTTTCACTGCTTAGCGCTGGCAGTATAACTCAGTTTTGCACACTCACGCCATTTTAAATTAGACCAAACTCTTACCTTTAGTATAACTTTGTGATAAAACTATATTGGAATATGTAACAAACTAACATTCCATGCTCACTACAGTATAGATATGTAATTATGTAATAACGGCATGGAATCACATCTGTGGAAAATTCTATTCCCGTTTGCTATTACATGAGCAGTTTCAGTATTAACATTTCCATTGGTCAATGAATCGGTAACTAGGGCTTAAATTTAAGATCATCACCAAAAGAATGAAGGGAGAGGTTAGGAGAATTTTTTAATATATATGCAGAGGGTTGTTAGGACATGGACACTAATGCCCTGACCTTATCTGGAGGACACGCTGGGAGCGGGGGTGGGGTGGGGGTCCAATATCCCGTGGGAAACCCGGAAGTATGTTCAGCGCGTCTGTCAGTGGCTTTTTAATGTAGCCACCTCATTATCATTTTACTTCTGGGTTTCCTGTCCAACAACAGCAGTGGGTGTGATGAGGACCCTCATGACGCAATCTCAACTCCAGTATTTAAAGGGACACTCTAAACATGCAATTTGGAGGTGTTGGAGTTTAAGAGAAGAAAGGAGGAAGTTGAGGAATGGAAGCAAGATGTGCAAAGGCTGTGTCCCGATTCAATGACACCTCCCTGGATGTGCTGCTGGGGGTTGTGAGGAGATGGAGGGAGATACTATTCAACAGCAGGAGCGTAGTGTCACACTCCTGGATTCAATGAAGGAAGCACTTTAATGACTTAACTAGGTCAGGAAAGGTGAGTACAGTGGCACATTCATCTACATCCTGCTGTGCGCATTACCCCACCCCTTCACTCTGCCATCTCATGCCTACTCCATCAGCACCCATCCTTCTCTGTCTATGCACTTCCTCATATCCACCACTGACACTCAACCTCATACTTATGCAATTTCATGCCTCTCCCTGATACTCACCCTCACCAAATGCTCTCCATCCATCTGATAAACACATGCCATTACAGTCACTCATAGGTCTGTTCTTTCCCTCCTTGCAGGAGAAGAGAGCACAGAACACCAGGGAGAGGCAGAGAACCGGAAGGAGCCCTCCAGCTATCTCGGTACTCACAAGTGCAGAGGAGGAGGCGCTGGAGATCAGCTGAGTCTCGGCGTGCCTGGTCATCGGAGATGGGGGCCTCCCAGCTACCTGGTGACACAATTAAATATCAGACAGCCACATGTCATACTGCACTCAGTCATATTGACTAAGTGTCAACAGTGAGTGAACTATGATCATGTTCATAATGAGAAGTTGCAACGTTCTTACCTTGCCAGTATTCATTCATTTCTTTTATCTCCCTCAGGGCTTTCATGCATGCAGCAGGAGTTGGTGGAGGTCACCGACGACGATTCCTTGGAGGAGCTCAATCGTTCTGAGGGTGCACCATCAAAGGACACATGTATACAATGCACCAGCTCAGATACTCGCACTTTGGTGGGACCAATTAGAGAGATAGTTGGGGTTTTACCTGGTGACTCACACTTCACAAGTGAGTAAGAGCAGATGGTGGCAGACCTCTCCAAGTTCTGTTCAGTTGGACACAGATGCTGTATCCCGGGGCTGTTGATGAAAAGGATAATCATTGAGCAGCAGCAGAGAACGTGTGATGTACTGACAGGCCTTCCAAGCACACTGACCACTATTGCAGAGCGAATGGAGGAGTCCGCCTCAAGCATGAGTGGGATGATGTCTCATGGAACTGCAATGATGCCTTCTTACATGGATAGACTGGCCAACTGCATGGAACATCAAACGCGACACTCACACGAGTCCATGCAGGCCTTGAGCAAGGGCTTGCACACTCTGGATGCAACCTTAAATAGAATGACAGATACCCTAGTCTTGGACTTGCAGCACCCCACTCATCTGCAGCAAAGTGCTCTCCAGCACTGTGGTAGCAATGAAGAGCAGCTGGGCCATGAGAGGGATGATGGCAAAAGGGGACATGGAATTAGGGACTCCACTCAAAGCGCTTCCACTTCTCACCCGTTGTCTTCCTCAGTCAATACCCAACATGTTGTCTCGTGTCCCAATGGCCCTTGCACAGCTGCAGGTGGAGCAGTCTTTGGCGAGGCCTTCACGGGCTCCAAACCCAGATGATGTCAGCCAAGAGAATCTCAGCAGTCAGGCCAGGGATCTGAGCAGCCTGCCTCTACCTCTGCTCAAGCCACAGTAGTTGGACCACATAGGAATGCTAGGAAAAGGAAGATTAAAGATTTTTAGTTGCACAAGGGAATGCACATGGGTGTCTTAGACATTGTTATGAAGCATCATGGCAGCTGTCTGAGAATCTGGCGCACGCTTGCATAAAGATCTTTTTGTGATTGCACACCAGCTGCATGTTAATGGAGTGGAAGCCCTTGCAGTTGACAAATACTCCTGGGTGATCTGGTGGTGCCCTGATTGCCACATGTGTGCAATAGATGACACCCTGCGCCTGTAGGAAGCCAGCAAGAGATGCAAACCCAAGTGATCACTCATTCTGACTGGCATCATCGCAGGCAAAGTTGACATCATTTCTGGCCCTGGCGAACAAAACATCAGTCACTTGTCTTATGCATTTGCATAAGAACATAAGAAATAGGAGCTGGAGTAGGTCATTTGGCCCTTCAAGCCTGCTCCGCCATTCAACAAGATCATGGCTGATCTTCTACCTCAACTCCACCTTCCCGCATTATCCCCATATCCCTTAATTCCCTTCGTTCCAAAAAATTATCGACCTCTGTCTTGAATATACTCATGATGCGGAGATGCCAGCGTTGAACTGGGGTGGACAAAAATGAGAAGTCGCACAACACCAGGTTATAGTCCAACAGATTTATTTAAAATTACAAGCTTTCGGAGCTATCCTGCCCCTTCTTCAGGTAAAGTTACACTGAGTGAATCTACAAAAGTTCACAATATAAACACAGATACTACAGAGATACAATCTTTCCTTACATCAAAGACACACCAAGAGCACAGCCAAGACAATGAGATGTGTCCCAGGGGGTCCAACGTGTCAAATCCTGCTGTCTGTAGCCGATCTCTCTTCATATCCCTTCCTCTCTCTCCGTCTTTTTTGGGGTTTGTATTTTGTGTTTGTTTTTTTGTCTTTGTTTTTTAAAAGCTGGAAAGACAGACAACGATGTCAAGTCACGTTCTGTAGCGTGACATGAACCCGATATCCCTATTGAGGCCGTCCTCATGAGTGCGGAACTTGGCTATCAGTTTCTGCTCGATGATTTTGCGTTGTCGTGTGTCTCGAAGGCCGCCTTGGAGAACGCTAACCCGCAGTCAAGGGCATTCAGCCTCGGATCTGCGGGTTAGCGTTCTCCAAGGCGGCCTTCGAGACACACGACAATGCAAAATCATCGAGCAGAAACAGATAGCCAAGTTCTGCACTCATGAGGACGGCCTCAATAGGGATATCGGGTTCATGTCACGCTACAGAACGTGACTTGACATCGTTGTCTGTCTTTCCAGTTTTTAAAAAACAAACACAAAAAACAAACACAAAATACAAACCCCAAAAAAGACGGAGAGAGAGGAAGGGATATGGAGAGAGATCGGCTACAGACAGCAGGATTTGACACGTTGGACCCCCTGGGACACACCTCATTGTCTTGGCTGTGCTCTTGGTGTGTCTTTGATGTAAGGAAAGATTGTATCTCTGTGGTATCTGTGTTTATATTGTGAACTTTTGTAGATTCACTCAGTGTAACTTTACCTGAAGAAGGGGCAGGATAGCTCCGAAAGCTTGTAATTTTAAATAAATCTGTTGGACTATAACCTGGTGTTGTGCGACTTCTCATTTTTGAATATACTCAATGACTGAGCATCCACAGCTCTCTGGGGTAGGGAATTCCAAAGATTCACAACCCTTTGAGTGAAGAAATTTCTCCTCATCTCAGTCCTAAATGGCCCACCCCTTATTCTGTAACTGTGACCCCGTGTTCTAGATTCCCCAGCCAGGGGAAACATTTTCCCAGCATTAACCCTGTCAAGCCCCTTAAGAATTTTTATGTTTCAATTAGATCATCTTTCTTTCTTCTAAACTCTAAGGAATATAGGCCTAGTCTACTCAATTTCTCCTCATAGGGCAATCCCCTCATTCCAGGAACCAGTCTAGTGAACCTTTGCTGCACAACCTCTATGGCAAGTATGCCTTTCCTTAGGTAAGGAGACCAGAACTGTACACAGTTCCAAATGAAGTCCTCATCATCACTTTGTGCCCATCTAGTATCCTGGCTGAGAACTGCTGAAACTCACTCAACTGAGGCAAATGAGCTTGAGTGACAGATAGCCCTGGGACTTGAGCTCAGGAATCAACTATACAACCACTTTGTTTCTTTGTTTCCAGTCTTCTCTTTACTGATGGGCCCATTCCAAGCAATCTTAAGTGCTCTGGAATCTCCAGCAGCTTGTTTTTAATACAGGGGAATCCTGATAAACACATAAGAGGGTGTAATTTACAGAAACCAAGATACTGCTATTTCAGATCTTATCAAACTTGCCAAAGGTTTACAGAAAACAAGGGAATATTATCTTTAGTCAATAATAAATTAAGAAAATTCAGGTAGCAACTAATACTTTCACATAAGATACTAAGCAAACTGAAGCATTTAATGTAATGAAGATAATTGTAAAAATATGCCAATTATATAGGGGTTATTTTATCAAAAGGATGAAAAATGGGACTAAAATGAAGCAGCTAGGTTCAGATGTAGTGCTATGGGAACAGCAGAGTTCTGAGCCTGAGAGTTGTATATGGAGAGCAGAAGGTTAATCCTTGTGATAACAAACTGATTTTGCTTCAATCTTCCATGACTTCTTGTTGTGCTGTATACCTGTGTAATCCTGTCTGTCCAGCTGTCCCTGGGGACCTGTCTGCAGTCTGGCTTGAACCAACTTTACTTTTGTCTGTTTGTTAACCTTTCTCTCTTGCTTTTGCAGGACATTAAGGAACTTAGATAAACAGGCCGTTTTCCCAGATCAATCACAACATTAAAGGACGGTCTTATTTCCTGACATTAATGCAGGGCATTGTTAGTGGTCAAAGGTCCATCAGTTTAAATCTGCATCATCGGCTTCTTGAAATCTCTTAACGTTGAATTCAAGAATATTTTAAATAAAACTGTTTTGGTAATGCTCTTTTCTATAATTCTACCTAAATAATGCATACAGATTTCAAATTCGGATTTTTGATTTCCATTGCATGTTTTGCTTTGCTGTATGTTCTCAGTTTTGGTTTGCTGCTATTTAATCAAATAGGCTTATCTGAAATTTTTCTATAAAAGGCGTTGTATGGAGGATGTGTGATATAGCAGACTGGCACACTGTCACCAGCGGAATCCGGTATTGAATCCAGCCAAAACCAATAGGATGAAAGTCTTCACTCCGTTGGTTATAAGAGTGATGTTGGACAGTCCTAACCCAATTGGTAGTGGGCACAGGCCCAAAAACAAACTATTTGCCACACAGCACAAATTGGCACAAAACTAGCAATCTCACTTAGAACAGCAATGAGTATAAGTGGTGTGGGGAACTGAAAAAATCACAATTGTGAGGTAGGAGATGCGATTCTGAGGTTGGGGGTTAAGGCATGTTGTTGGGGCAGAATAGAAGGAGATTTACTTTGCATCTAACGCATGCTGTACCTGACGTGAAAATGCTTGATGCTGACAATGGGTGTCAATAATACAAAAATATTCAATTTTCCACTACTGATATCCTTCATTCTGGTGAGTCCTAATATTTATCTAAAAATAAAATTTAAAAACTAAAACCACAATGTTAATTGTCAATAATAGAGTAACCAATATTGTAATTCAATCATCAAAAAATGCCAATTAAAGTTCTACAAAAGTCTGGACGATGACTTTCAATGAATATTTTGGTGTATTCCTGGCTTTCAATACAAAATAGTCCTGAAATTGAACGACTTTGCTCCCAGTGTTGTGCCATGTTTGATGGGTGTAAATTGGAGAATTGGGCATGGAGGTTATTACACTCAATTCGCAGTGTTAATGATTTTCTGTCCATTCATTTTAATGAATTAATTTTGCGCCTGATTCTCCAAATTGCATTTCTAGCGAACAAAACTCTGTGCCAAGAAAGGCGTCTTGCAGTTTTGTCGCTCATATCCCAAGTGTTCTCATATTATGTCTGGCAGACTGTGGACAAAATACTTTTAGGATGCAACCTCACAGACACCATCTGTGCAGGGCCATTAACAGCTTATTCATTTGGAAGGTTAAAGGTGAAAGGTGAAGTCTAATTAAGTTTTGAAGTAATTGCATCAATCTAAGTAGCCACAGTGACCAAAGGGTATGCTGGCCCCTGTTAAGTGGTTAAACACTGACCATAAGAAGAAAAGATTCAATTCATGTGAGAAATATTTGTTAATTTCATATTGTTAGGATTTTTGCAATAAGAGTAAACTGTGGCAGAAAGGTTATACCCATTGTATCTATTAATTACTACACAGAACAAGTTAGGGGCTGCCTAATGGCTAATTTTTTTAGCTTCAGGTTTCATCCTAGACTCATTTAAATGGATTCTTTAGATCACCAATAATAGGAAGTACTCTGGTTTACAAATTAGAAATTAGGTACCACCAGCTGCTTCCCCAAGGTTCATCCGAAACCCATATGCAAATAAGCATTGGTAATCCTAATATGGCTGAAGACCAATCACAGTCCATCTCTGGCCCTTCTTCGACTTAACAGCTCCATGTGCCTTTGAGCCTCCATTTGATAGCACACCTGACTTTGGGATGTTGCCTAAGCTGGAATTCAACATTGTTTCTCCTTTTTTTTGCACTCAAGTAAAAGAAATCAAATAAATTCTATTAGGACGCATTTTTAAAGAAAATTATTTTTAAAAGAAGGAATAATTCTCATTTTTATGTCTTTCTCTTCCTGTGGGGTAGCACTTGGCCTCCACATAGCAACTTCCCACTGTGACATGATTTAAATCAGGAGTTCACTGTTGCAGACCTGTATCTCAGCACTTTGTGGTGCAACATGTTGCAAAATTTCTGGGAACAGCTCTCCAGTGAGACATTGGTTGGGATTGTTGCTGTCAACAGAAAGTTACTGATCTAGAGTCTCTATTCCCATCTATTCTTTGTTTCTCAGACTGTCAGTTAGGTGCTGAGGGCTTTCATCAACAACATTCTACACTGGTGTACCAGAAGTCCTTTTTATACAGTTCTTTAAATAACCTCTGCAAAAACAATCTCTGTTATCTTCCAATACAACCTGACCTTGAATACCAACACTTCATACCCCAAAGGTCAGTGATTTTTTTGTCACCTTTCTGATCATGAAAAAAACAATGTGGGACAAGTCTGGCTTTAGGTAACCTCTGCAGAAAGGGTTATGAGAAAAAGTTTAGGCTGTAAGCCTAATCTGATGCTATGTGTATAGCAAAACGGTCAAATGTGGGAACTTACTTGCAAAAAATATAATGACTGTACGTTTCTTACATTACAACAGTGACTATACTTCAAACGTACTTCATTGGTTGTAAAGCACTTTGGGATGTCCTGAGGTCATGAACGGCACTAGATAAATGCAAGTCTTTCTGTTCTTTATTATGATTGATATACCAATTGTAAATGATTAAATATTAGCATTGGACAAAGAATTAGATTACATGCCAAGGAGTATTTCTTTTCGCGAAGTGTCAGCGCCTTCTGGAACAGATTACTGAATACATAGTGGATATAGATTAATTGCTGGCCTTTAACAGGGAACTTGACAAGTTCCTGAGTGAAGAGGATATTTCTAATTATAAAGGATAAATTGTTAATTAGCTGAGATTAGAAAACAGTCTCCCGAACCGTTGCTTGATTGGTGTAGGGATTTCGAGCGAAGTTTAATTTTTCTTGAATTTGCTGCAGGTCCTTTTTGTGTTTTATTTTAATCTCTCCTAGTATGGTTAGGGGGTCAACGGTGTACATGGTTGCATTGTATTTCCATTGTCCTGATGATCTCTCCTAGTACGGTTAGGTAAGTCAATGGTGTACTTGGTTGCATTGTATTTCCATTGTCCTGATGATCTCTCCTAGCCTTTTAGATATAACATATATGTTGTTATGTTTCAGTTAGTCCACCAATATCATTCTCCAGTGAAATGTGAAAACCTTCAGATAGAAAAGGGAAAAGAATGGAAAATATGCCCTAGCATTTTTTTTCTTTCAAAGTATCTGATTCGCTTTTTATGAATAATTTTGAATATTTGTGGTGAAAATAAATTCTCCCAATAGCTCAGTGGATAAACATACTACTCAATGTGCAACTGAGCCATACAGACCAGAAAGATCCCAAATTTGGTTTCTGATTGATGCTAATTTGAGCTGGGAAGTGCTAGAGATGCTATAATTGGCTTCAGGACTTTTGGACCAGGCCGGGAAAAAAAACCAAGAAAGGATCTCATCCCATGCCACTATCCATGGGCTCCGGCTGGAATTGCATGTCAGTGTGGACCTTGGGTAAGGACAGGATTGATCTTGGCTGTGAAACTGACTTGGGTGAAATACTGGAGGACTGTGCTGCCCATGGAACCATCTCTGCCCCTACATCAGCCTATCTGCTGCTAAAAACCTCATCCTTGACTCAACTATACCAATGCTCTCCTGATGGCCTCCAATCCTCCAGCCTCCATGAACTTCACCTCATCCAAAACTCTGCTGCCCATATCCTATCCTGTACCAAGTCCTGCTCACCCATCACCTCTGTCCTCATTGACCTATGTTGGCTTTTGGTCTCCCAATACCTCAAATTTAAAATTCTCATCCTTGTCTGTAAATCCATTCTTGGCATCACACCACCCTGTCTCTGTTACCTCCTTCAATCTTACAACCCTGTCCTTCCTGAAAACTCTCTGTTCTTCTGACTCTGGTCTCTTTTCCTTCTCCCCACCATTGGTGGCCATGCCTTCAACCACATAGGCCTTATGCTCTGGAATTTCCTCCCTAAACCCCTCCATATATCTACCTCCTTCTACTCAAGACCCTCCTTAAAACCCACCTTTTTAATCAAGCTTTTGTTCTCCTGCTTTGGCTCAGCATCCATTTTTTTGATCATGCCTCAAGTTTTGGATAAGCTGAACTATATGGAGGGTGGAGGATGGGAGGCAGGCTAGGAGACCTTTGGAATAATTGAGTCTGGAGGTGGCTTAGGCATGTTTGGGGTTTTGAGTGGCAGATGGGCTGAGGTAGGAGTGTAGCAGGGCGATGTTATGGAGGTGGAAGTAGGCGATCTTTGTGATAGAGAGGACATGGGTTGGAAGCTCACCTTGGGGCACAATAGGACACAGAGGTTGTACACAGCCTGTTTCAGCCTAAGACAGTTACTGGAGAGAGGAATGAAGTCAGTAGCAAGAATATGGAGCTTGTGATTGCGGTTGAAGATATTGGATTCGGTCTTCGCAATGTTTAGCTGGGGAAATTGTGTCTCATCCAGTACTAGTCTGACAACACAAAGGCAGTGGAGGGGTCGAGAGAGGTAGAACTGGGTGTCAATAGTGTACGAATGGAAGCTGACCCAATGTCTGAGGATGATGTCACCAAGGGACAGCATATACATGCAGAAGAGGAGGGAACCAAAGTTAATTCTTTGGGAAACTCCAGAGGTAACAGTTTGGGCCGGGAAGAGAGGCTATTGCTGGAGATGCACTGGCTATGATTGTATAAGTAAGAGTGGAACCAAGCAAGGGCAGTTCCATCGAACTGTACAGTAAAGGAGAGACTTTGGAGGAGGATGGTTTGGTCAAACATATCAGAAGCTGCAGAGAGGTTGAGGAGAATAATGAGGGATAATGCACCATGTTGTAGGTCTTTGATAGGTCAGAAGTCCCACTATGTCATTGTCATGGTGCTGGAGCAGGATTGTGGGATTTTGGGCCCGTCTAGATTAATTTTCCTGTGCTTTTTCTGCCACGCACAAAAACTTTATGTAGGCACATTACTCTTTACAGTTGGTAACAACCTCCTGAACATAATTCCATGGATGGTGTCAATACTACTTCTTAGATGAACTGCCAGGAGGCATGCTGGAGTACTGTGGGCAATTACCTCTCCTTAATTAGGTATCCTTTCTTCTCCTGATTATCCATGTGTGACGCACAAGCTCTCCCAGCTTAAACCTGAAAGTTCAAACTGGGAATCAAAAACAGGCATCTAAGTTGATGAATGCTTTAAATGTAATAATGCTATAATATGGTGTAGACCTGGTCACAGAGTTTGAATATTTACTGTAAATTGGAACATTTTTACTGAAACAGTTGCCTGAATATTAACAGGGGCGGGTTTCGTAGGTGGAGGGTGAGACGTTTTGGATGGGAAACCTGGAAGTCCACCTGCGTCTTTCATCATTGACAGGTTCCTCACCTGGAAGTCAGCCTGATTGACAGGCTTGGCTTCCAGTTGGGTGGGGAGGACTCTGGAGCAGGCCACAAGAGCAGGTAGCTCCGATCCACAACACCAGGGGAGCTCCGATCCCAGGGGGATCTGATCCCCGACCCTGAGGGGGGATCCGGTTCCGGGGACGGTCCGATCCCGGACCCCGGTGTGGGTGCAATCCCTGGGGGGGGTGAGGGAGGTTCAATCCTGGGGGTCTTTGTATGGGGAAAGTCTGAAGGGGGAGAGCTTGGGGGGGGCTGGGGGGAAGCACTCCTGCTCCTCCTGGCCCACAAGCCGTGCTGTAAAAGCACTTACCTTCTCCCCAAAGCTGTCCTCGCCTCCCTTCAGCTGCCGGTTTTCCCGAGACCAGGGAAGCCTGGCCAGCCACTGTAAAACCTGCAATGCAGGTTAAATCAGAGGCTGCAAGACTCATTAAAATATTTACATTGCCAACGAGGGTTGACTCCCCGTCCCTTGTCCTACCTCCATTAAACCCGGAAGTGGGCGGGTTGGAGATGCGTTGGGGCCGGGGTTCAAATTTTTTACATTTTAGCATCTGTCCCGACTCCAGTCCGCTCATGTTTGGATGTTAAAATTCAGCCCAGTGATTCTGTGATCCAACACTCTCAGTGGAGAGTGCATGCTCACAGAGGGTGCAGGTCAGAGACAGGGCTGCACTATTAGAGCCCCGATTCTCTGACACATGATCCTTGTGAGATTGGGAAAGCATAAGATTATGGAATCAATGGGCTAGATCTACCTATCCCTGTGCCTGGGGGTATTGGATCACCTGGGCATGGGGCATAGAGGAAAATCATTTTGGAAGGATCACATCCCGATTTTCCATCCATTAGTTTACAGGCTCTCTTATGGGCATGCAATCCCCCACATCCACCCAATTCTTCTTTATGCACTGGGCCCATGTGCAATAATGGGAAAATCTCTATTTAAGTGAAGGTGCTGGGAGCCTTTTTACAGTATTTCATTCATTTCATTTCATTAACACAAGGCCATTGTTTTGGAATTATTTTCTATTTTTAACAGTTCTTTGTATTCCTCCTGTTTTGCTGGTATAATTCCTGGCGCCTTGATTTTGTAGCATTATTTAATTTGGCATCATATTTGGAGCCTGAGTGTCGATTGGATTATCCTGCACTTTGATGTGCTTCCTTTCCCTGATTATACATTCTATACATAACTGCACATTAAGGCCGGAATTTTACCGGCACTCAGAGTGCGGGTTTGGAGGCGGGTCCGCTGTCAAAATCACAAAGATTGACAGCGGGTCAGTATCCCGCTGTAAACCCGCCTCCTTGTCAGTTTCCCAAGTGCCTGGTCTGTCACCCCTGAACAGACCCGACATCAAGCGACGTGTCAGCCAATTTAGATACTTAATACCTTGTTAAAAGGTAGTTAAGCACCATTTTCCCATGTACTTACCATTTTACCAGGTTTTTAACGAGGTTCCCAGAGAACGGGTATCACGTCAGGTAAGTATGTGGTGTTCTCACTGACTGTGGATTGCTGTGAATAGGTGACAGATGCAAAAGTGGTATAAAACCTACCATTTCATAGCTGTTCATTTCCCGATCTTAGAGGCTGGAGCCTGCATGAATTGGAACCCACTTTTGAGCTTTATTGAGTGTCAGCTGTGGCTCAGTTGGTAGCACACTTGCCTCGGAGTCAGAAGGTTGTGGGTTCAAGTCCCACTCCAAGGACTTGAGCACATAAAACTAGTCTGACACTCCAGTGCAGTACTGAGGGAGTGCTGCACTGTCAGAGGTGCCATTTTTTGGATGAGATGTTAAATCGAGGCCCTGTCTGCTCTCTGAGGTGGACATAAAAGATCCCATGGCACTATTTTGAAGAAGAGCAGGGGAGTTATCCCTGGTGTCCTGGCCAATACTTATCCCTCAACCAACATAACAAAAACAGATTATCTGGTCATTATCATATTGCTGTTTGTGGGAGCTTGCTGTGTGCTATTTTGCTGCCATGTTTCCAACATTACAACAGTGACTCCACTTCAAAAAGTACTTAATTGGCTGTGAAGTGCTTTGAGATGTCCGGTGGTCGTGAAAGGCGCTATATAAATGCAAGTCTTTCTTTTTATACAGTTTGGAAGTGCTTGGAGTAAACTCTCTATCCACTGTCACCTCCTTGGAGCAACCTTTCTCATCATTGACAGATCGCTACTGTCATCTCAACTTCAGCTGCCATCTAGTCCACAGAATCCCACCACGATCAGCCCCAACACCAACATCACCAGGCACACCAGCAGCACCAACAACAACACCAACCTTCTCCGCAATCAACTGATGCTGCACAGGACACAGGGCATCAGCACCCGACCACATTGCTGCCCAGGACACCAGGGATGGCCTCACCATGGCCAGATTTACTTCACTTGACGCTGTACACCCTGGCTGCCACATGATGCGCCAGGTTGGTACCACCCCACACCAGCACCATAAAGCATCCCTACAATGTCCAAGCCATTCCTTTCACACTCATCACCATTGCGCAGGGTAACGTTATGTCTCACCATTTACTGCAACTCACTAAGCCATTTCCAAAGGTGCTCACAAATCTGACCAAGAAGGCAAAGTGTGGAAAATAAAGATTTCAATGTTTGGCAACACATCAACAGAAACTTTACATGAACATTGACGAAAACACCCAAGTGCTGACCATTGTGTGTTGTTAGATGGTATGATTGGACAAGGATGAGGGTGAGTGTGTGGGGTGGCTAGTGAGATGGTGATGTGATGATGTATATAGAGAGAGAGAGGGATGGGTGGAGGTGCAAGCTAAGTTGCTGTGAGTAAGGATGTGCAGGAGTAGGGTAGGATAGACAGAGTGATGGGGATGTGATGAGTCGCACAGTAGGATGAGGTTGAGTGTGGCTTTGCAGTAATGTTTCGTGATCTACTGAGATCATTGAAAGGTTTGCGCCACTGCAGCCTGGTCTTCCTGACGACATCCCTGCTTGTACCCTCCTGTGCAATGTGCAACCAGGCTGCTTTGATGTCCTGGGGAGGTCTCTTCTGCCCATTGGAAGGGAAGAGGACCTCCTTGTGTGCTGTGACTCCCTCTATAAGCATATGGAGGGAGTCATGGGAGAGCCTGGGTGCAGCCGTGCACCTCTGTGAAGTGCTTGTCAGTGTTTGCAGCACCTCAATGCTGCAGAACACTGACAGCACAACTGTCAAAATGAATGTGGACATGGCCCCTTTAAGGAAACTGGCTGATGATGCGTCATCAAATGACATCATCAGACCCGCTTCCTTTTAATTGGCCGGGAACCTCGCAGGGCGGGCTTAACAAGCCCAATCAATGGAAAATTCTTCTCACACAGCGGGATGGAACCCGCCACCTACCTCGGCCGCACTTAGCCCGCCTCGGTAAGCAAAATCGTGGCCTAAGTGTGGAGGTTTTGGGGCTCACTTCTGTTGATCAATAGTATTTGTTTTGTTAGTCTGTTCAATTTAACCATTTTCTGCCTTCAATGTAGAAGAAATTGTGATAGAATAACTGTTGTCCTTCTTCTTCTTCTTCGGCAGTCCCTCGGAACCGAGGATGACTTGCTTCCACACTAAAAATGAGTTCTCAGGTGACTGATGAGTCCAATGCAGGATCTACAGTCTTTGTAACAGGTGGGGCAGACGGTGGTTGAAGGGGCGGGTGGGTGGGGTGCTTGGGTTGACATGCACTCCTTCCACTGTTTGTGCTTGGCTTCCGCTTGCTCCCGGCGAAGAGACTCGAGGTGTTTGGCGCCTTCCCGGATGCTTCTCCTTCACTTTGTGCGGTCTTGGGCCAGGGATTCCCAGGTGTCAGTGGGGATGTTGCATTTTTTCGAGGCTTTGAGGGTGTCCTTGAAGCGTTTCCTCTGCCCACCTGGGGCTCTCTTGCCGTGTCGCAGCTCCGAGTAGAGCACTTGTTTTGGGAGTCTCGTATTGGGCATGCGGACGATGTGGCCCATCCATCGGAGCTGATCGAGTGTGGTCAGAGCTTCGATACTGGGGATGTTGGCCTGAGCGAGAACACTGACGTTGGTGCGCCTATCCTGCCAATGGAGTTGCAGGATCTTGCGGAGGCAGCATTGGTGGTACCTCTCCAATGCTTTGAGGTGCCTGCTGTACATGGTCCATGTCTCTGAAGCATACAGCAGGGTGGGTATCACTACTGCTCTGTAGACCATGAGCTTGGTGCCGGGTTTGAGGTCCTGGTCTTCAAACACTCTCTTCCTCAGGCGACCGAAGGCTGCACTGGCACACTGAAGGTGGTGTTGGTCTTAGTCACCGACATCTGCCCTTGTTAACAGTAGGCTCCCGAGGTATGGAAAGTGGTCCACGTTGTCCAAGGCCTCGTCATGGACTTTGATAATCGGGGGGCAGTACTGTGTTGCGGGGGCAGGTTGGTAGAGGGCATTTGTCTTACAGATGTTTAGTGTAAGGCCCATGCTCTCGTACGCTTCGGTGAAGGTGTTGACGATGGTTTGGAGTTCGACCTCTGAGAGTGCGCAGACGCAAGCGTCATTTGCATACTGTAATTCAACGACAGAGGATGGGACGACCTTGGATCTGGACTGGAGGCGATGAAGGTTTAACAGTTTCCCGTTTGTTCTGTAGATTAGCTCTACTCCAGCGGGGAGCTTACTGAGGGTGAGATGGAGCATTTCAGCCAGGAAGATCGAGAAGAGCATTGGTGTGATGACACAGCCTTGCTTGACCCCGGTCTGTATGTGAATTGGGTCCGTTGGTCAGGATCACGGCTTGCATGTCATCGTGAAGCAGGCGGAGGATGGTGACAAACTTTTGAGGGCAGCCGAATTTGAGGAGAACACTCCATAATCCCTCACGGTTGACAGTGTCGAAGGCCTTTGTGAGGTCAAAGAAGGTGGTTGGTGCTGTTCCCTGCATTTCTCTTGTAATTGATGCGCGGTGAAGATCATGTCCATTGTGCCCCTTAGTGGGCGGAATCCGCATTGCGACTCTGGGAGGAGCTCTTCAGCCACTGGCAGACGGCGATTGAGGAGGATTCTTGTGATGACTTTCCCTGTGGCAGACAGCAGGGAAACTCCTCTGTAATTACCGCAATCGGACTTGTCACCTTTCTTGAAGATGGTCACAATTATGGCATCTCTGAGATCCCCTGGCATGCTCTCCTCCTTCCAAATAAGAGAAATGAGTTCATGTATTCACACCAATAGTGCTTCTCCACCATGCTTTAGTGCCTCGGCAGGGATTCCATCTGCTCCTGAGGCCTTGTTGTTCTTCAGTTGTCAGATGGCCTTTTCAACCTCATGCCGGGCTGGGGTTGTGCTGAGGTAGTGGCGGGTAGCATGCTGCAGGATGGAGTTGAGGACACTCGCGTCGAAGACAGAGTCTCGGTTAAGGAGATCTTCGAATTGCTCCTTCCAGTGGGCACTGACTGCCTCTCTGTCCTTGATGAGTACCTCTCCATTCTTGGCCCGCAGTGAGGTAGGACCTTGGGTGCTTGGGCCGTAGATGGTCTTGACTGCTCTGAAGAATCCACACAAGTCGTGGTTGTTGGCTAGCTGCTGGATCTCCTGCGCTTTCTCCACCCACCATCTGTTCTTTAGGTCGCCAGTTTTTTGTTGGACCACGGCCTTCAGGCGTCTGTAGAGCTGCTTTCTTGCACTTGAGTTGTGTTACTGTTTCCAGATCAGGAATGCCTTACGCTTGCGGCTTCGTAGCTCCTGGATCTTCTGGTCGTTCTCGTCGAACCAGTCTTGGTGTTTCCTGGTCGAGTGACCGAGCGTCTCTTCATAGGTGCTGATTTTGGAGGCCTTGAGTGCAGACTAGGCGCTGTGGACACTCTGTGTCTCTGAATCACTGGGAGTCATCAGGTTGGTTGTGAGGCGCAGGCTGAATAGGGCTTTCTTAGCGGGGTCTTTGAGTGCTCCAGCGTTGATTTTCCTGCGGCATTGTTTCTGTTGCCGCCGCTGTTTTGGGGCTACATTGATGGAGATGTTAGAGCGGATTAGGCGGTGGTCTGTCCAGCAGTCATCAGCTCCTGTCATGGCGTGGGTGATGCGGACGTCCTTGCGGTCCCTCGCTCGGACGATGATGTAGTCCAGCAGATGCCAGTGCTTGGAGCGAGGGTGTTGCCATGAAGCCTTGTACTTGTCTGTCTGACGGAACAAGCTGTTGGTTATGACAAGGCCATGTTCTAAGCATTTCGTCAGGAGGAGGGTACCATTGGAATTGGCTTTCCTTACCCCCTCTCTGCCGATCACACCTCCCCAGAGGTCTGTGTCCTTTCCAACTCTGGCGTTAAAGTCACCAAGGAGGATCAGCTTGTGGCCCATTGGGACTCGGGACAGGGATTGTTCGAGGCTGGAGTAGAATTCCTCTTTGCTCTCGTCTGTGACTTCCAATGTTGGGGCGTATGCACTGATGACCGTAGCGCACTGGTTCCGGGCTAGATTGAGCCGAAGAGTCATGAGGCGTTCATTTATTCCGCAAGGGGAGTCTCTGAGATGTCCAACTAGCTCATTTTTTATGGCGAAGCCTACCCCATGGAGGCGGCGTTCTTCTTCAGGTTTGCCTTTCCAGAAGAAGGTGTAACCACCGCCTTGCTCCTTGAGCTGGCCTTCCCCTGCCCACCGGGTCTCGCTTAGGGCGGCGATGTCAATGCTGAAACGTCTGAGCTCCCGGGCAATGATAGCAGTACGGCGTTCCAGTCTGTCACTGTTGGGGTTGTCCACGAGGGTCCTGACGTTCCAGGTCCCGAACTTCATTTCAAAGGGTGGAAGATGCCTGTGCGTGAATTCTTTTAACGTGGGGTGGCCGTTGCATACCAGCTACCACATGGGCTTGACAGAGCAAGGTCTTGGTCCAATGGAAAGGGGATCCAAAATGATTGGAGACCAGGCTCTGCTACATCGGACTAGCACGCACACTCAAACATACTCCTACTGTCCTCCTCCCTCCTTCCTGCAGGTCCTCTCTGCCTGGGTTTCATAGGATGCAGTGAGGTCCTCCCGACCTCGCTGTTGGCCCATGCTGCACCTTCCCTGGGCCCCGACCCCGCTGCTGGGCTCGTCCTCGCTCCTGGACCCTGTCCTTGCCCTTGGGTCCCGACCTCGTTCCTGGGTCCCGACCTTGCTCCTAGGCCTCGTCCTCGCTCCTGGGTCCCGACCTCGCTCCTGGGTCCCGACCTCGCTCCTGGGTCCCGTCCTCGCTCCTGGGTCCCGACCTCGCTCCTGGGTCCCGTCCTCGCTCCTGGGTCCCGTCCTCGCTCCTGGGTCCCGACCTCGCTCCTGGGTCCCGTCCTCGCTCCTGGGTCCCGTCCTCGCTCCTGGGTCCCAACCTCGCTGCTCCTCCCGCCCCTGCTCATGGGCCTCGACCTTGCTTCTGGGCCTCGACCTTGCTCTTGGGCCTCGACCTTGCTCTTGGGCCTCGTCCTCGCTCCTGGACCTCGTCCTTGCTCCTGGGTCCCATCCTCTCTCCTGGGTCCCGACCTCGATCCTGGGTCCCGTCCTCGCTCCTGGGTCCCGACCTCGCTGCTCCTCGTGCCCTTGCTCCTTAGCCTCGACCTTACTCCTGGGCCTCGACCTCGCTCCTGGGCCTCGTCCTTGCTCCTGGGTCCCGGCCTCGGACATGAATGATATTGGCCCGTATTTTCCGATCCCTAAGGGTGTGTACGAGGTGTGTACCCACCCGTAGGGACATCGGAAATGCCCCTTTCAGGCATGCGAAGCGCATGCGCTGAAAACTAGCATTTCTGATCTGTCAAGAATCCTCTTGACAGATCGGACGCCTGCCCTAGAGAAGGGCCTCTGCGGGTGGAGAGTTCCGCTTTCTGCAGAACCTCCGCCTGCTGAAATCCCTCAAAAATCTTATGCCTGGTAAAAGCAGGCGTAAGGCCTGCTTTTACCAGCATAAGAGGTTTAAAAAGTTTAAAAAAAATCTTTTTTCACTCATTTATAATTTAAAAATCCTTTAAAAAATGTAAGCTTATTTTTAGCCCCATAAAAAACTTTAATTATTTTTTTCAAAAATTCATTTTTTGTTTAAAATATTGAATTTAATGTAATTTAAGATGCAAGATCAAATTAGTACTAATATTCTGGTGAAGGTTAACCGGGGAGAGGTTAGTGGAACCCCATCAGCTTTTTGTATTTGTGCCTGTGAGCCTTGCGATCTCTGGCCCCGAGCTCCCCCTCGCGATTCCTGACCCCGAGCTCCCCTCGCGTTGAACTTTTGTCCAATAAAGCAAACATAGTAAAGATATTTTTGAGTATGCTTGGCCAGAACTATATTAACGTGTATAGAGGTCACATCTCAGACTTAAGCCTTCCTCCAGAAAAATAAATTACCAGTATATAGTCTGCCATCCAACTCAAACTGATTTTTTTGCTTTAAAATGTACAGCCTAGATGCAAGTTAATGCACTATGTTGAATTTTCCCAGATAAAATCCAATTGCAATAAATCTTACTTTGACAGCACCTCCCAGCCTGTGACCTCTACTACCAAGAAGGACAAGAGCAATATCCTGGGAACCCCATCACCTCCAAGTTCCTCTCCAGGTCACATACATTCCTGACTTGGACATATAATCGCCATTTTTTCATTGTCGCTGAGTCAAAATCCTGGAATTCCAATCGTGGGTGCACCATCACCACAAAGCCTGCAGAGGTTCAGGAAGAAGGACCACCAGCAGATCTCAGCGCGACTAGGGATTGGCAATTATTAACTGTGTCCATACTAGCATTGCTCGCATTCAGCAAATGAATTAAAAATCTACACTTAAAACCAAAAATAATTTGATACTTTTGATTTTCTGACACTGTAACAATAATGTTTTTAACGAAGTACAGTTACTTTCCACTTCTAAATGATGTAATGATACAATTGACATAAGGAAATGCTTCAATATATGTTAAAATAATTGAAAATCATAACATGATTAAGCTAAAATGCTGATTGGAAAGAATCTTCTACATTTTCATGTCCCAGTAGGAAAGCAATTGTTCTATTTTATTGAGTGCAATTTGACTCAAATCTCCTGATAGCAAGTTAATGTTTTTTTGTGTTGTTTCCAGTAGAAAGCTGTAGCTTTTAATCAATTGTTGCGTAATTTCTCAAGTCACCTTTCCCCCCCCCTTTCTGTTCGGTCACAGATTCTTTGCTTTCACAGTGCTAACTGTGTGCATTCTGTGAGCAGCTGTTTCCCAGTTGGTTCCTTTTCTCTCTAAATTTTGTGTTGATTTTGATTTACCTTTTGTTTTCCTTTCTTTTCTTTATTTGAAGAATAATAACACCTTAACTATGATGAAGTATTTTTTATATTGTTGGATCATCCTCACTGCGGCGGGGGGAGGGGAGGGCATTATTTTGACTATGTGCGATATTGTACAACAAGCTATAGCGATTTGGCAGCCCATTTTACATTGCTTCCGATTTGTATTTCTATTGAAGTTGTTTGAAATAAAAATTGGGAGAGATGTAAAACAGGCTGCTGATTCATTATCACCCATTTTACACTATCGCACAAAGTCAAAATCTACCCCCTGCCAGTATTCACAATTTATTCCAATAGTTTTAACAGATTAACTATCCCTTTAAGTACTCTGAATATGAGAAACTGCTGATTGGCTAATTCATGAAACTGAAGCAGGATCTATTTGAATTGCATGGTTTATATATAGTAGTAAAAAGATTTTGAAATATGAAATGAAGAGGACATAATGAAATAAAGAAAAAACACTGAGGTCAGTGCATTTTAATGATGGTTATTCAACTTTTTGAAATTGAAAACATCAGCTGAGATTTAAACGTACCTTCTGCAGGTGGGTGTTAAATTGTGATTGTTTGAACTTTTCAACCTCATGACTGGAATCACTTTGTGTAAATAATAGAATTTGCCACAAAGAACATATTTCCTACATTAATCCAAGAGTAACTTCCCTTAGAAATTGGCTTAATTAGTGGAAGTAACTTCACAGTCAAGTTTAAGACTGAAAATCATGTCAGTGATTGGGTATTAAGCAGTATTCTGTTGAAACCTTTGAACTCTGCAAAGGAGAAAGGTTAAAAAGCTCCTTCATAAGAAACACATCCATTTTGTTGAGATGAATACCCCTGTTGGTGACATCATCCTGATTCTTGCACCAACCTTTCAATTTGCAGCAGATCACATTGATCCACACCGCACAAAAGATTGCTTATCTGGCTGGTAGTCAGGCACAATGCCAAAGCCTTGGCCTACAATCCCCTGACAAAATCCCTTCAGGAAAGCATTGCTTCATCACACACCATGAGAATATAAATGAGAAGCCACAGGTCGTTCCAATAGGACAGCAGTACAAATAAAGTAGGAACATGCTGGAACTCAGCAGCATTAATTATAGAAGAAAAGAAAGGCTCAGGAACTTTTAAAATGTACCTTTTATTGCCACTTACAGAAGAAGGAGAATCTAGATGTACAATATTATTTTCTACTTCGTCTGGTTCGAACACATTCCAAAATCTAATCTAAATGGAAAAATTATGAATGATGCAGTAGGAACGGTTAAGGTTAAAAAAGCTTTAATGGTCCAAGAAGATAAAAGCTAAATACTTTCAACATTGCTTCTAAAGGTATTAATTCACTCACATATAGTCTGTTCAAATATTCTTTGAATGAAAGAATACATTAACATGTAAAAACCAGGAATTAATCCACTCTATTCACCTTCCCTTTGGTCACAATTCATAATGTGAAGATGAGAACAAAAGCAGAGACTAAGAGGAGCCATTTTGCTTGACCAGTTGACCACAGCATTAACATTTCAGCTGCATTCAAACTTTGGGAAACCTTCACCTCTGATGTCCAAAATGCAGAGAGTCAGCCTAGCCTTATGCTTTATGCTTTCTTATCCAAAGGTCTACATTTTTGTGTAGGCAGCTCCACAGACAGAGTGGCACAGACGAACAGTTGAGAAAACTAAAGCCCTATTATTTAAAAAGGCAGTTCATTAGACTGTTGGCATTACTGACTGTGAACTAAGTGACCTTCAATTGGATTAATGAAAAGGTTAAAGCTTTTACTTACTGCGCAGTGTTTTCTAGATAGTTGCAACTGAGTTTAAGCCTTATATTTATATAATTTCTAATTTTAAAGAGAAAACATATCAGCAATGTGTAATAATTCTCTGTCGTGAATGCCTTTGATGTTTGGAATCAACTGTAGTTCAAAGATCTGCAAAATAGTGTGGTGAGTTCTGAGCTCTGCTAATATTTTAAAAGACTCCTATGTATTGTCCAGAGGTATTTATCATCCTTCCGGCATTGCAAGCATCAAACAGTAAATACCCAAGTACCTTTAAATGGCTTTGTCTTCCATTTATAGACTCCGGCACATGAAGGCAGATTCTGTTTAGCATTTTTGCAGCATATACTGGTAAAAATAAAATCTGTCCCATCTACACTTGTCCTTCCTAACTAACTTCCAGTCTCCTGGTACGGTGCGAGTTTATTTTTTTAATTTTTTTTTCTTTCATGGGATGTGGGCGTCGCTGGCAAGGCCAGCATTTATTGCCCATTCCTAATTGCCCTTGAGAAGGTGGTGGTGAGCTGCCTTCTTGAACCGCTGCAGTCCGTGTGGTGAAGGTACTCCCACAGTGCTGTTAAGTAGGGAGTTCCAGGATTTTGACGCAGCGACGATGAAGGAATGGATGGTGTCGAGCTTCTCGAGTGTTGTTGGAGCTGCACTCATCCAGGCAAGTTTAGAGTATTCCATCACGCTCCTCACTTGTGCTTTGTAGATGATGGAAAGGCTTTGGGGAGTCAGGAGGTGAGACACTCGCTGCAGAATACCTAGCCCCTGACCTGCTCTTGTTGCCACAGTATTTATGTGGCTGGTCCAGTTAAGTTTCTGGTCAATGGTGACCCCAGGATGTTGATGGTGGGGGATTCGGTGATGGTAATGCCGTTGAATGTCAAGGGGCGGTGGTTAGACTCTCGCTTGTTGGAGATAATCATTGCCTGGCACTTCTGTGGCGCGAATGTCTTTTTGCATGCGGGCATGGACTGCTTCATTATCTGAGGAGTTGTGAATGGCACTGAACACTGTGCAGTCATCAGTGAACATCCCCACTTCTGACCTTATGTTGGAGGGAAGGTCATTGATGAAGCAGCTGAAGATGGTTGGGCCTAGGACACTGCCCTGAGGAACTCCTGCAGCTATGTCCTAGGGCTGTGAGGATTGACCTCCAACCACCACAACCATCTTCCTTTATGCTAGGTATGACTCCAGCCAGTGGAGAGTTTTCCCCCCGATTCCGATTGACTTCAATTTTACTAGGACTCCTTGATGCCACACTCTGTCAAATGCTGCCTTGCTGTCAAGGGCAGTCACTCTCACCTCACCTCTAGAATTCAGCTCCTTTGTCCATGTTTGCACCATGGCTGTAATGAGGTCGGGAGCCAAGTGCTCTTGGCGGAACCCAAACTGGGCATCAGTGAGCAGGTTATTGCTGAGTAAATGCCGCTTGATAGCACTGTTGATGACACCTTCCATCACTTTGCTGATGATTGAGAGTAGATTGATGGGGCGGTAATTGGTCGGATTGGATTTGTCCTACTTTTTGTGGACAGGACATACCTGGGCAGTTTTCCACATTGTCGGATAGATGCCAGTGTTGTAGCTGTACTGGAACAGCTTGGCTAGAGGCGCGGCTAGTTCTGTAGCACAAGTCTTCAGCACGATAGCCGGGATGTTGTTGGGGCCCATAGCCTTTGCTGTATCCAGTGCGCTGAGCCATTTCTTGATATCACGTGGAGTGAATCGAATTGGCTGAAGACTGGCTTCTGTGATGGTGGGGACCTCAGGAGTAGGCCGATATGGATCATCCACTCGGCACCTCTGGCTGATGATGGTTGCAAATGCTTCAGCCTTGTCTTTTGCAATTATGTCAATATTTATGTAATTAGAAGTCTTGCATTAAAGGAGAATTTTTATGAATGCATGGAACCTCGTACACAGGGAGTCCATATTGGGAAATCGCAGGAGTGCCCACCATGATTGCCCAGCCCTTAATTTAATAAACAGAAATACATGGGGTGCACTCCTGCGAATTCCCAGTGCACGTTCTCAGGCATGTTACCGTGCGGGAAACACGCATTTGTAAGATTGGCCCTTAAATATAGAGGGTAGCGTATTAATTCTGTCTGAAGGATAAGAAAAAAATCTGCTTTTCTGATTGGTTCAATCATGGAACTTAACCATGATAATTTTCTGAAATATTGACCAGGAAAGACCCAGAGAAAAGCAACCAATTCAAGCACTAGAATTTGAATCCATTATATGGCTCAATTTATCTTTTCAAAGTTGGTCCAGTTGCCATCATGGATTTCTGACCCATCTAGTGTGAGTATGGCGGTGTGGTGGTTATGGTAGTGGACTAGCAACCCGGGTGATGGTGACTTCAATTTTCACCATGCCAAGTTGTGGAAAAAACTACTGCAGGTGCTAGAAATCTGAAACAAGAGCAGAAAATGCTGGAAATACAAAGTTAAAGTTTTGTATGTGGACCCTTCTTCAAAACTGAAAATAATTAAGCGGACAGGCATATTAATACAATCAAAATAAAGCAGGGCGGGGTTGGGGGGATCTGGTACATAATTCCACTCATGATTTCTCCCTAGATTTACCTGTACTTTTTAGTACATATTTCCTGCCTCTCCTTTTTCTGATTGTATTAATATGCCTTTTATTTTATCAATTCTGAAGAAGGTCTTGAAATGTCAACTTGTCCATTCTCTCCACACTCGCTGACTGGCCTGCTGTGTGTTTCCAGCATTTTCTGTTTTCATGACAAGCTGTGAAAGTAGTTATATTGGTTCAGTTTGCTGTATTATGACGAGGGGCGCACTGTTGTCGTGTTTAGCCTGTCCTGGGATCGTGACAAGCATCAGTTTCAAATCCTGGATTACCCATGAGCAACCCATGGAAGTCAATTATTTTTAAAAGTTATCAAATTTGTTTACTTGTGGTATAAACAGAATATGCTGTTAAGAACAATGTGATGCATACTTTAAATCACCTGTGAGTAAAACCTTCTAGCCCCACTGTCTAATCTATAACTGATAGATTATATAAGATATTTCTCACCACTGAGTAAACTGTTTACCGGACTGTTCCACCTTGTGTATCCTGCAACTTTGATATTTGAAAGCAATGCAGAATAGCCAAGATAAAAAAGGATGGCATACAAAGGCAAATGTATGCTTTCAGTTTGAATGTTTAATTCCGAATTTATCATTTCAAGGTCACTATTTTTGAAATTTTGTCTTCCTGCTCCTCTTCATTTTTACTTTCTCTTCTTTTCTCTTCTTAATGGTCCACTATAGATGTGTGTCACCCCAGACCAGGGTGTTGGGCAGGCAAACTGCTCCCATGTCTTTGGCTGTGCTCTGCTGTGACTGGCTGCTCGGAGGTTGTAAGAGCAACTCAGGTGACTGTTCCCTCCTATTTTCCTATGGTGGTGTGAATAAGATTGATAATCCGTCATGTGAAGAATCACAGCCATAAACTCACATCCCACCATACAGCCCATAAGTATTAATTATTTTCTTTAAATGATTTACATCCATCACCACTGTCATAACGAAATTAAGAAAAAGCAGAAATGGGACAGGAAAATAAATCACGGAGTTGAATTATTTTCCCACATCCCAGCACTCCCATGTTGATAATTCTAGTTATACCACTTTTGAGTAGTACACTAATAAAATAAATACACAACTCTACACTGAAAAATGATGGTGATAGTCACAACTGCACATGACTCAGGTTCGTAGCACATCACATCACTTGCACTACTTCTGAAATGTAAAATAAACAACTACAAATAACTCACTGTCACAGACCACACATGCAGTTTAAAACCATGCATTGTCCTCAGTCCAATTAACATTTATGGTTAGATATACATTTATTTTAATAAAATAATGTCCTTAATGGAATCAATCTTTAAAGTGTTAGTTCTCCCATGGCATATGGCACTTAACTACATTGTACATTATGTGCAATGAAAGACATTTAGACTTATTTGGCTATTGTGTACCTATTGAAAATATTGCAGTGTAATTTTACAGCAAGATTCTTACAATATTTAAATCACATCTGCAACAATCAGAACAGAGTTTGTTCTCATAAATCTGTGCTTTTTAAAATTGACATAACAGCAATTTAGAAAATATAATAAGTAATCTGAGGAACACAAACCTCAGTCGGCATTGCGCTGTCTTCATTTCATCCACTTTGAAATAAAACTATTTCGAACCCAATTTAAATCAATTTCTTTTTTTAAATGCTCCCTTGTGTTTCTCAATTAAAGATTCTCTAACTGAAAAAGAGCCTGTGGGAAAACTGAATAAATGTTTAAATACTGCTGCCAATATGTTTATTCAGTAAATTAACATTTGGAGAATTGGCATTTTCTTGCTCATGACAGCTGTCACAGTGCATTGTAATCCCATCAATTGTAATTTGCTCTTGTCTTTGGTGACTAAATGAAGAACTGCAGCGCTTCCAATGCACAGCTGTTGTTGCTCCTGAGATTACATTGATGGGATCCATTTTCCATGGTTAAATAGGCCTTCAGGAAAACAAATGTTCTGCAGTTAACGTAAAGAAAGCCCTGGATGTAAAAATGTTCATTAACCCTCTTGGATTATAGTTTAACTTTATCCATTGTGTTTGGAAAGGGAAAAGTAACATTTTAATTTTTACTCCTTGTTTGCATAATAGAAAATAAGCATTTCTTTAAATTAATGTGAAATTAAGAATATCTCTAAATATTTAGGAATGTCTCAATTGGTTTATTAGCTGGGGCTAGTGATCGATGATTTCTCTGGAAAGATACAGGTACCAGAGATACCATAATCATTAGAACCTATAGGGCAAGAAATTTGTCTTGAGTGGTAGTACAAAACAGGCGGTATACTCCTCACCCAATACTCAGCTCATTGACTTCAATAGAACTGAATATCAAGTGGGCAATATAACAAGCAGCCCATGCGATACCTCCCTACCATTTAGCGCTATTGCTCAAGTTGAATTTGACCCCCATAATAATGTAGGAATAGGAAAAGGCAATTCTGCTTACCTCATTGTTTAAATTCTGCTTTAAGGCTTTTGCTGACTATATCTATACCCCACCTGTCCAGGTAAGGATGGCAGGTTTCTTTCCCTAAAGGACGTTTGTGAACCATCTGGGTTTTCTACAACAAGCTGACAGCTTTTCATGGTCACTATTACTGATATCAGTTTTATTATTTCCAGATTTTTTTTAACTGAATTCAAATTCTCAAACTGCAAATTCCTTCCTCTCAGCCCTGAGGATATGTTTGGGATGGACAGTGGGTAAGTTTCTGAGCAGTGACCGGGCATTTTCCTGCCAGATATTCCACCTCCGTCCAACCTCCTGCACCTGACTTCTTTCACAGGAACACTGTTGGGACTGAGGAATTTCAGCCCCAATGTATCCCATGTATTTTTTTTCCATGAGAACAGGTTTAGCTCCCTTAGCCTTCATCCATCTCTCAGTCTCGCAAAAGACAAGGCTCAAGCGTTTGCAACCATCTTCAGCCAGAAGAGCCGATGGATGATCCATATCAGCCTCCTTCTGAGGTCCCCACCATCACTGAAGCCAGTCTTCAGCCAATTCGATTCACTCCACGTGATATCAAGAAACAGCTGAATGCACTGGATACAGCAAAAGCTATGGGCCCCGACAACATCCTGGCTATCGTGCTGAAGACTTGTGCTCCAGAACTAGCTTTGTCTCCAGCCAAGATGTTCCAGTACAGCTACAACACTGGCATCTACCCAACAATGTGGAAAACTGCCCAGGTATGTCCTGTCCACAAAAAGCAGGAAAAATCCAAACTGGCCAATTACCGCCCCATCAGTCCACTCTCAATCATCAGCAAAGTGATGGAAGGTGTCATCGACAGTGCTATCAAGCGGCACTTACTCACCAATAACCTGCTCACCGATGCTCAGTCTGGGTTCTGCCAGGACCACTCAGCTCCAGACCTCATTACAGCGTTGGTCCCAACATGGACAAAATAACTGAATTCCAGAGGTGAGGGGAGAGTGACTGCCCTTGTCATCAAGGCAGCATTTGACCGAGTGTGGCTTCAAGGAGCCCTAATAAAATTGAAGTCAATGTTAATCAGGGGGAAAACTCTCCACTGGCTGGAGTCATACCTAGCACAAAGGAAGATGGTTGCTGGAGGCCAATCATCTCAGCCCCAGGACATCGTTGCAGGAGTTCCTCAGGGCAGTGTCCTAGGCCCAAACATCGTCAGCTGCTTCGTCAATGACCATCCCTCCATCACAAGGTCAGAAGTGGGGATGTCCGCTGTTGATTGCACAATGTTCAGTTCCATTCACAACTCTCCAGATAATGAAGCTGTCTGTGCCTGCATGCAGAAAGTCCTGGCCATCATTCAGGCTTGGGCTGATAAGTGGCAAGTAACATTCGTGCCGCACAAGTGCCAGGCAATGACCATCTCCAACAAACGAGAGTCTAACCACCTCCCCTTGACATTCAACGGCATTACCATCATCAAATCCCCCACCATCAACATCCTGGGGGATCACCATTAACCAGAAACTTAATTGGACCAGTCACCTAAATACTGTGGCAACAAGAGCAGGTCAGAGGCTGGGTATTCTGTTGTGAGTGTCTCACCTCCTGACTCCCCAAAGCCTTTCCGCCATCTACAAGGCACAAGTAAGGAGTGTGATGGAATACTCTACACTTGCCTGGATGAGTGCAACTCTAACAGCACTCGAGAAGCTCAACACCATCCAGGATAAAGCAGCCCACTTGATTGGCACCCCATCTACCACCTTAAACATTCACTCCCTCCCGGTGCATACTGACTGCAGTGTGTACCATCTACAAGATTAACTGTAGCAACTGCCAAGGCTTCTTCAACAGCACCTCCCAAACTCACAACCTGTGCCACCTAGAAGGACAAAGCAGCCGACGCATGGGAACACCATCACCTGCAAGTTGTCCTCCAAGTCATACATCATCCTGACTTGAAAATATATTGCCATTCCTTCATCGTCGCTGAATCAAAATCCTGGAACTCCCTCCCTAACAGCACTATGGGAATACCTTCACCACACGAACTGCAGCGGTTCAAGAAAGCGGCTCACCACCACCTTCTCAAGGGCAATTAGGAATGGGCAATAAATGCTGGTCTTGCCAGTGACACCCACATCCCAGGAATGAATTAAAAAAAATTCTGAAGCCTGAAACAATCATATGTTCCCACAGACAGCTTCCATCTCAGGTTGCCACACTCAACCTGATGGTGATGACAAGACCGAACACCGAACAGCTCCATAACAATTAACACTGAGCCGCACCCTCCATAACTGGAGATTTTAGGTTTAGATGTCTAATGAGTAGTATTGAGGACCATATGGCGAGTTGTGAGTTATGTAGCTAACTGATACTAACTCGTCTGTTCATATGGAAACCTGGAATGGTAGGTCTCCATGGCAGAATTTTAGGAGAAGCCTCAATTGGCACGGAGGATGATGTGCTACTCCTAGTATAGGCTGAACCTATGGATGATCCTTGTAGTAGTGTCCCTCCCAAAGTTGTACTACAAGTCAGGTCCAGAGATTTCCTACAAAGATCATTAGTAGTAACGTTTAAAACTATCCATTTTCTTTTTTATTATGTAAAATATTGGAATAATTTTAGTTACATTTTCATGTCATGTTTAATTTTGCATCCATTCTGCATTTTAGAATATTTTCTCACTACTGGAAACCGGTTATATTTCAAAATAAAAGAGAAAATGGCCACAAAATTCCATGGGCTGTATTCCCAGCAGTTACATCAGGATCACGCCCAACAGTGCCGTCCAACACTTACCCTGCCAGTGTTTGCAGGATAAGTGGAAGGGCATCTCATTGGTATAGGGCAGGCACAAGTATCACTTCCAGATCATCTTTGACACCCAATTGCCCCATGCACATTGAAACTTAGCTCTGCTGTGGTGAAGATTTTCCCAGCACCCTCCCTGCACACCCCACCAACTCCGACAATGGCTCTGCTCTTATCGGCCCATGGATGAGGGAGCCAATGCAGGATTTTCTTTCCACTGGTGAGGCCCATATGCACCCTTGTGGATGCTGGTATTCCTCAACTCATTGGGTGTACTAGCAGCCACTGCAATGCCAAGTGCCCTTCCGTGGTCAGCACTGGGAACTCCCAGCTTAGGTAATCCCTTATCCCTGACCCAATTCCCAGTTTGACATTTACCTTGCAAGGGGCAGGCAGAAGCTCTTAATCTTACAGAGCTCTTTAGAACCTCCCCAACGTAACTGGGTGGCCACTATTTCTATGGCGGTTCTGCCATTTTGCCACTGGAATTACAGCAGATTCCCCAAGGAATTTCAGGGCAAGTGACTCTACAAGGTAGGTGACGTAAGAAAACTACTAGGCACTTGGTCTAAGCGTTAAACAAAGCTTTAATCAACTGTTTTACAACATGGAGGTCCAGTTGTGGCCTTCACTAGTTCCTGTTAAGAATGTCCCGCGCAAGCTGGGCCCATGCCCGAGTATTTATACTCTCCCTGGACAGCGCCACCAGCAGGCCGCCCAGTATTATTTCATAAGTCATTTCCACATGAATGACAAGATTCATGTCATTCTTCCCACCTGAAAGATTGGAAGTCCGGCAACTTCCTTCTATCGGATTAATCGGACTACAAATAGCCGCAGTCGTTTGGATCTCCGTTTGTGGCTGGAAGACACGTCTCCTCGGACCGTGTCTTGGTTCCTAGGTTGCTTGGTTCGTACCAGTGGGCTAGCCGAGCCCGTGTCGCCTCGATCGACCTGAGGGGGACTGGGGAGATCGTGACTCCGGGTGCGGGCCCCCACAGGCGCAGAGCTGGCTTCATCCTGCTCAGTAGCCGGTGATTGACCAGCGTCCTGGCTTTGGGTGGCCATCCCGCAGGGAGCGCTCTGTTCCCTGGGTTGATCTGGCGGAGAAGCTGGCAGATCCCTTGATGTCCCGGGTAGGGCGTCATCCTCGGAAGAGCGCGCAGTATCGGCGTCGTTAATACGGATCTCTCTATCGATTGGACCGGTTGGGCAAGGAGCCAGATCCCGAAGTGAAACTGTGGACTCCCAGCCATCAGGGTACCGCACGTACGCATATGTAGGATTGACATCCGTTAGTTCCACCTCGTCGACGAGGGGATCACTCTTGGAGGACCGGACGAATCTTCGGAGAAGCACAGAGCCAGGAGCTGCCAACCATGATGGTAGGGACATCCCATGAGTGGAGCGACGCTGGAACCCGAAGAATCGTTCGTGAGGAGTAACATTGGTGGATGTAGAAAGAAGAGACCTGATGGGATGCAACGCGTCAGGGAGCATAGTTTCCCACTGCTGGTCTGGTAGATTGTGTGACCTCAGTGCAAGATGAACAGTGTTCCAAATGATAGCGTTGTATCTCTCAAACTGTCCGTTTCCAATAAGATGATACAGTGTCGTTTTACTTGTGGCGATTCCCCGTTGGGAAAGATAACTTTTGAGTTCGCTTGACACGGGATGGTTTCCTGGACCAATATGTCGAGGAACCAACTAGAGACCAGGCCATCTTAGACTGGGTATTATGTAACGAGAAAGGATTAATTAGCAATCTTGTTGTGCGGTGCCCCTTGGGGCGGAGCGATCATAATATGATCGAATTCTTCATTAAGATGGAGAATGAAATAGTTGACTCAGAGACTAGGGTCCTGAATTTGAATAAAGGAAACTACGATGGTATGAGGCGCGAGTTGGGTAGGATAGATTGGGGAATGTTACTCAAAGGGTTGACGATGGATAGGCAATGGCAAACATTCAAAGATCGCATGGATGAACTACAGAATTTGTTCATCTCTGTCTGGCATAAAAATAAAACAAAAAAGGTGACTCAACCATGGCTGAAAAGGGAAATCAGGGATAGCATAAGATCCAAGGAGAGGACATATAAATTGGCCAGAAAAAGGATCAAACCTGAGGATTGGGAGCAGTTTAGGATTCAGCAAAGGAGGACAAAGGGATTAATTAAGAGGGGGAAAATAGAGTATGAGCGTAAGCTTGCAGGAAACATAAAAACTGACTGAGAAGCTTTTATAAATATGTGAAGAGAAAAAGATTGGTGAAGTCAAACGTAGGTCCTTTGCAGTCAGAATCAGGGGAATTTATAATGGGGAACAAGAAATGGCAGACCAATTAAATACATACTTTGGGTCTGTCTTCACAAAGGAGAACACAAATAACCTTGCAGAGATGTCGGGGAACATAGGGTCTAATGAGAGGGAGGAACTGAATAAAATCAGTATTTGTAGGGAAATGGTGTTAGGGAAATTGACGGCATTAAAGGCCGATAAATCCCCAGGGCCTGATAATCTACATCCTAGGGTACTTCAGGAAGTGGCCCTAGAAATAGTAGATGCATTGCTGGTCATCTTCCAAAATTCTATAGACTCTGGAACAGTTCCCATGGATTGGAGGGTAGCTACTGTTACCCCACTGTTCAAAAAATGTGGTAAAGAAAAAACGGGGAATTATATCGGTTGTAGGGAAAATGCTAGAGTCCATTATAAAAGATGTAATAGCAGAGCACTTGGAAAACAGTGACAGGATTGGACAAAGTCAACATGGATTTACAAAAGGTAAATCGTGCTTGACTAATCTACTGGAATTTTTTGAGGATGTAACTGATAGAATAGATAAGGGAGAACCAGTGGATGTGGTGTATTTGGACTTTCAGAAGGCTTTCGATAAGGTCCTGCATAAGAGATTAGCGTGTAAAGTTAAGGCACATGGGATTGGGGGCAAGGTACTGACTTGGATAGAGAACCGGTTGGCAGACAGGAAGCAAAGAGTTGGAATAAACGGGTCTTTTTCCGAGTGGCAGGCAGTGACTAGTGGGGTTCCACAGGGATCAGTCCTAGGACCCCAGCTATTCACTATATATATTAATGATCTAGACGAGGGAACTAGATGTAATATCTCCAAGTTTGCAGATGACACAAAGCTGGGTGGGCGTGTGTGATGCGAGGAGGATGCCGAAAAACTCCAGTATGATTTGGACAGGTTGGGTGATTGGGCAGAATCATGGCAGATGCAGTATAATGTGGATAAATGCGAGATTATTATCTGAACGGCAATAGATTGGGAGAAGGGGAAGTGCAACGAGACCCGGGTGTCCTTGTGCACCAGTTGCTGAAGGTATGCATGCATGCACAGCAGGCAGTTAAGAAGGCAAATGGTATGTTGGCCTTCGTAGCGAGAGGGTTTGAGTACAGGAACAAGGATGTCTTGCTGCAGCTGTACAGGGCCTTGGTGAGACCATACCTTGAGTATTGTGTGCAGTTTTGGTCGCCTTATCTGAGGAAGGATGTTCTTGCCATGGAGGGTGTGCAGCGAAGATTCACCAGACTGATACCTGGGATGGCAGGAATGACGTACGAGGAGAGATTGGGTCGATTGGGCTTATACTCGCTGGAGTTTAGAAGAATGAGAGGAGATCTCATTGAAACTTATAAAATTCTAACAGGGCTAGACAGACTGGATGCAGGAAGGATGTTACTGATGGCGGGTGAGTCCAGAACAAGAGGTCACAGTCTAAAGATAAGGGGTAAGCCATTTAGGACAGAGATGAGGAGGAATTTCTTCACCCAGAGAGTGGTGAACCTGTGGAATTCTCTACCACAGAAGGCAGTTGAGGCCAAGTCAGTAAATATATTCAAGAAGGAGTTAGATATATTTCTTAAGGCTAAAGGTATCAAGGGATATGGGGAGAAGGCAGGGACAGGGTACTGAGTTTGGATGATCAGCCATGATCTCATCGAATGGTGGAGCAGGCTCGAGGGGCCGAATGGCCTACTCCTGCTCCTATCTTCTATGTTTCTATGACATGAAGGAGGGACCCCGATCAGATTGGATGAAATTGGCCGTACCGCAAAGGGAAAAGACCTGATCGAGGCATTTGATCACTGTGGAAGTAAGCATATTGGGACAGGGGAAAGCAAAGGGAAAGCGTGAATATTCGTCCACCATTGTAAGCAAGTAGGTGTTTCGCGTTGAGGAAGGCAATGGCCCTTTAAAGTCAATGCTGAGTCGCTGCACAGGCTGTGTAGCGTGTATGAGCGAACCATCTGACGGACGGAAGAATTGCGGTTTTAATTCCGCACAAATTCTACAAGTGGAGCATGTTCTTTTCACGTCTTCCGTAGAAATTGGGAGATTTTTAGATCGCACAAAGTGCAACATACGGGTAACGCCAGGATGGCATAAGTCAGTATGAAGATCCGCAAGAGTCGAAGTTGACATGGAAGAGCAGAATGCACGCGTGAGGGTATCCGGGGCCACATTCTCCTTGCCGGGTCGATACTGTATGGTGTAGCCAAAGGCGGCCAATTCCATCCTCCAGAGCTGTATTTTGTTATTCTTGATTTTAGTGCGTTTCCGGTTATCCAGCATAAAGGCCACAGATAGCTGATCGGTTATGAGCGTGAAATGGCGACGAGCGAGAAAATGACTCCATTTATGTACTGCTTCGATGATAGCCGTAGCCTCCTTCTCGACAGGAGGATAATGGAGCTCGCTACCCTGCAAAGTTCTGGACAGAAATGCAACGGGTCGACCGCCTTGATTCAAGGTAGCCGAGATCGCCACCTCCGATGCATCGCACTCAACCACGAAAGGGAGATTTTCATCGATGGAATGAAGCGTGGCTTTTTCCAATTGTTGCTTAAGGAGGTCGAAAGCTGAAATAGCCCTCGCCTCCAACGGAAATGACTTCGCGTGAAGCAGGGGCTGGATCCTGTTGGAAAAGTGAGGTATCCACTTCGCATAATAGGCGAACATGCCGAGGGCCCGACAAAGAGAGCTGAGATTCGTAGGAGGAGGGAGCTCCTGAAGTGGACGAAGTCGCTCCGGATCCGGTTTGATGACACCATTGCCCACCCAGTAGCCAAGGATGTTGACTGATGGTACTGATTTCACAGATTTGGACTCATTTATGGTTAAGTTGCAATGATGGAGAACGTCAAGAAATTTCTGGAGGTTGGCATCATGCTTCTGCTGGTCATGACCAGCAATGGTGATATTATCCAGATATGGAAAAGTGTCCGTTAAGTTCCCCTGTTTGACTAGGCTATCCATTGCCCATTGAAAGACGGCCCCAAATGGAAGGTGACAAAACTGGTAAAGCCGACCATTGGCCTCAAAGGCCGTATACTTTTTGTCAGAGTCCTTTAATGGTACTTGATGATATGCGCTCTTTAAGTCAAAAGTTGAAAATACCTTGTAGTTAGCAAGGTTATTGACCATGTCATCGATGCGTGGTCGTGAGTAAGCATCCAGGTCAGTATACTGGTTAATAGTTTGCGAATAATCGATGCAAAGACGTTTCTTGTGTTGCTTCAGAGGATTTTTAACAACGACGACTTGAGCCCGCCAGGAAGATGAACATGGCTCAATGATACCATCAGCTAGAAGGCGAGAGATCTCTGCCTCGATAAAGGATAGGTCATCTTGGCTGAAACGTTGTGATTTAGTGGCTATGGGCTTACATCGGGGAGAAAGATTGGCAAACAAGGAGGGCTCGTTGAGCGAAGCCGCCGAAAGTGCACAAAACAGTACTTTGGAAATAGCAAGCTCCGGCTTTGATCCTCCAAACTCGAAAGTGAGTCTTTTGTGTTGTTTCTGGAAATCCTGTCCCAGGAGCACATCACTGCATAGGTTTTTGAGCACCCCGAGCCGGGTAGAGAAATAAGTGCGGCCATGGAGAATAAGATCGACAAGACAAAAGCCAGAAGAGTTGGTGGTCAGTGTCATCAGAGCCATTGCAATTTCCCTGTCCGAAGGGTAAATACGCAGTTTTAACTTACTGACAGCTTGCTCACTGATGAAGCTGTCAGAGCTGCATGAGTCGATTAATGCACTCAAAATGTGTCCATTTACTAAAACCTTTGTGGCTGCATGGGACAGGCTTTGGGGAAAAACAGCTGTGATGGAAGGAGGGGCAGTTTTATCCTTGACAGCTGCAACATTAGTAGTGGCTCTTGGGGGAGGAGCAGTTTTATAGATGACAACTGTAACATTAGTAGTGGCTCTTGGGGGAGGAGCAGTTTTATAGATAGCAGCTCTAACCCTAGAAGAGGCTCTTGACTGACATACTTTCGAGAAGTGGCCTTTCTTACTGCAATGATTGCAGGTTGCATTACAAGCAGGACAAAATTTCCTATAGTGAAATGCACCTCCACAGAAGAAACACTTCCTTTTAGATCACCAAGATGCCGTTAGGGTAGGGTCATCATCAGCTAGGATAGAGTCGTCATCAGTGAGGGCTTCCGCCTGAGGCTTATCGGAGGAGTCACTAAAGGTGATAGCAGCAGTCTGTGCACGTGGTAAAAGATAGGCATCTGCATTTTTTTTTGCCAAGTCCAGAGAATATGCCTGGTCATAGGCAGCTTGTAACTCAAGGGTTTTATTCTCCAACAGACGCTGGTGTATGAAGGGAGACGCAATTCCATTAATAAAAGAATCACAAATTAACTCCTCCTGGTACTGCTCAGCTGAGACAGCCTTGAGATTACAATCTTTGCTGAGCCTGCGAAGCTTTTGAAGGAATTCGTCAAGTGATACCCCGGGTTGTTGTTGAGTTGTGGCCAGTAGATGCCGAGCAAAAATTTCATTTGGGGCCTTACCATATTGTTGCTGTAGTATTTGGATAGCGGAGTCATAGTCTACACAGTTTTCGATATAGTCAAACACATAAGGGGATACATAATTGGCAAGTATCTCTAACTTATCAGGAACATTCTCACTACACGCCCTGAGGAAGTTGCTGAAGGTACGATACCAGTGTTTCTATACCTTAGCAGTTGTAGGTGAATTCGGTCAAGGTCAAGATGGGCGGGTCGGAGTAGTTTCTCCATGATGGATTGATTACTACATCCGGTTCCTTTCTACCATTTGAGTTGTAGCCGTCTGTTCCCAAAACCACTCAGAGCGTGGAGCAGGTTCAGTTGATTAAATTGACGTAAGAAAACTACTAGGCACTTGGTCTAAGCGTTAAACAAAGCTTTAATCAACTGGTTTACTACATGGAGGTCTAGTTGAGGCCTTCACTAGTTCCTGTTAAGAATGTCCTGTGCAAGCTGGGCCCGTGCCTGAATATTTATACTCTCCCTGGACAGCACCACCAGCAGGCCACTCAGTATTATTTCATAAGTCATTTCCACATGAAAGACAAGATTCATGTCAGTAGTTTTTTTTAAATTTGTTTATGGGATGTGGGCGTCGCTGGCAAGGCCAGCATTTATTGCCCATCCCCAATTGCCCTTGAGAAGGTGGTGGTGAGTCATCTTCTTGAACCGCTGCAGTCCGTGTGGTGAAGGTACTCCCACAGTGCCGTTAGGGAGGGAGTTCCCGGATTTTGACCCAGTGATGATGAAGGATCGGTGATATACTTCTAAGTCAGGGTGGTGTGTGACTTGGAGGGGAACTTGGAGGTGGTGGTGTTCCCATGCGCCTGCTGCCCTTGTCCTTCTAGGTGGAAGAGGTCGCGGGTTTGGGAGGTGCTGCCGAGAAGCCTTGGTGAGTTGCTGCAGTGCATCTTGTAGATGGTACACACAGCAGCCACGGTACGCCTGTGGTGGAGGGAGTGAATGTTTAAGGTGGTGGATGGGGTGCCAATCAAGTGGGCTGCTTTGTCCTGGATGGTGTCGAGCTTCTTGAGTGTTGTTGAAGTTGCACTCATCCAGGCAAGTGGAGAGTATTCCATCACACTCCTTAATTGTGCCTTGTAGATGGTGGAAAGGCTTTGAGGAGTCAGGAGGTGAGACACTCGCCACAGAATACCTCGCCTCTGACCTGCTCTTGTTGCCACAGTATTTATGTGGCTGGTCCAGTTAAGTTTCTGGTTAATGGTGACCCCAGGATGTTGATGATGGGGGATTCGGCGATTGTAATGCTGTTGAATGTCAAGGGGCGGTGGTTAGACTCTCACTTGTTGGAGATAGTCATTGCCTGGCACTTCTGTGATGCAAATGTTACCTGCCACTTATCAGCCCAAGCCTGAACGTCGTCCAGGTCTTGTTGCATGCGGGCATGGACTGCTTCATTATCTGAGGAGTTGTGAATGGCATGGAACACTGTGCAGTCACCAGCGAACATCCCCATTTCTGACCTTATGTTGGAGGGAAGGTCATTGATGATGCAGCTGAAGATGGTTGGGACTAGGACACTGCTGCGATGTCCTGGGGCTGTGATGATTGACCTTCAACCATAACTTCCATTTTTGGATTGTTTTTGGAAACATGCAAAATATTTATGATCTCCATGTCAATTATCATAATGTAAACATGGAGAAAGTATCTTGCCACATGCCATAAAATTTATTATGATAGTTGGACAGATCAAAATTAAAATTTATGCCATATGTGATAATTTTATATAAATTTACAACAACAACAACTTGCATTTATAAAGCGCCTTTAACATAGTAAAACATCCTAAGATACTTCACAGGAATGTTATCGAACAAAATTTGACACCGAGCCACATAATTCCAAATCCATGCCCATCTCTCCCGCAACTCTGTGTTTGAATCCCTCCGATCAGGTTCCTGCCCCTGCCACAGTACTGAAACCGTTCTTATCAAAGTCACAAATGACATCCTATGTGACTGTGACAAAGGTAAACTATTCCTCTTCGTCCTGCTCGACTTGTCTGCAGCCTTTGATATGATTGACCACACCATCCTCCTCCAACGTCTCCACACCATCCTCCTCCAATGCCTCTCTACCGTCGTCCAGCTGGGTGGGACTGCCCTCACCTGGTTCCGTTCTTATCTATCCAGTTATAGCCAGAGAATCACTCGCTTCTGTTCCCGCTCCTGAACTGGATCTATCCTTGGCACCCTCCTATTTCTCATCTTCATGCTGCCCCTCGGCGACATCATCTAAAAACACAATGTCAGCTTCCACATGTACGCTGATGATACCCAGCTCTACCTCACTACCACTTCTCTCGACCTCTCCACTGTCTCTAAATTGTCAGATTGTTTGTCCGACTGGATATGCAGAAATTTCCTCTGACTAAATATTGGGAAGATCAAAGTCATTGTCTTCGATACCCGCCACAAACTCCATTCCCTAGCTACCGACTACATCCCTCTCCTTGGCAACTGTCTGAGGCTGAGTCAGACTGTTCGCAACCTTGGTGTCATATTTTACCCCAAGGTGAGCTTCCCATCACATATCCGCTCCATCACTAAGACCGCCTATTTCCACCTCCGTAACATCGCCCGACCCTGCCCCTGCCTCAGCTCATCCGCTGCTGAAACCCTCATCCATGTCTTTATTACCTCTCGGCTTGACTATTACAATGCAGTCCTGGCCAGCCTCCCACTTTCTCCCCTCCTTAAACTTGAGGTCATCCAAAACTCGGCTGCCCGTGTCCTAACTTGCACCAAGTCCAGTTCACCCATCTCCCCTGTGCTCGCTGATTTACATTGGCTCCCAGTTTGATTTTAAAATTCTCATCCTTGTTTTCAAATCCCTCTGTGGCCTCTCCCCTCCCTCTGAGATATCTGAGCTCCTCCAATTCTGGCCTCTTGAGCATCCCCGATTGTAATTGATCCACCATTGCCAGCTGTGTCTTCAGCTGCCAAGGCCCTAAGCTCTGGAATTCCCTCCCTAAACCTCTCCGCCTCTCTACCTCTCTTTCCTCCTTTAAGACTCTCTTTAAAACTACCTGTTTGACCAGCTTTTGGCTATTTGCCCATATATCTCCTTATGTGGCATGGCATCAAATTTTGTTTGATAACGCTCCTGTGAAGTGCTTTGGGATGTTTTACTGTGTTAAAGGCACTATGGCCTGGAAATCCAATAAAGCCCAAAAACGGTCAGTGCCACCATGGGGCAAAGTTAACTCGCGCCCGTAAAAAGAGCATAGGCAGCACCATAATTTTGGTGCTGCCTGCTGATTTAAATTATTGCAGAGCAGAACTTACCATGCAATGAGTTGCTTCAGGCGGTGCGCTCAGCAGGAGGCCCAATATCACGTTCCTGGAGCGGGGCAGCTTTTTCTTAAAGCTAGGTTGCCATTTTAGTAAGCAGTCTCGAGCCCTTAAAGGGGAACTGCTTTCTAAAATAAAAAAATATATATTTTTTTAAATAGACAGTCATTAGCCCTTAGAGCTCAACTGCCTTCTAAAAAAAAAAAAAAAATCATTCCAAAATGGCAGTCTCCAGTTGCTGAAGCTGAACTGCCTTCTGCATGTAACAAAATGGTAAAAGTGCTTCAGCACTAACACAAATGGTTCAACAAGTCAGGGAAAGGGCACCCAGGGTCTTGTATGTAGCACTCCAGCTTTGTGCAGGGGATCAACACTGGAAGAGCGGTCCTCTACCCACAGGGGGGCAGGAGGCACTCCAGAAAGAACTATGTGGGACCAGATCACCGAGGCCGTCAATGTCGCCCCCAGGACTTGGCTCCAGTGCCCAAAGAAGTTTCATGACCTCAGACCACTGGTCAAGGTCAGTGAATGCATCTTCAAAAGCCGTCTCCTACCAACTGCACCACTAGCCTCACACACACGATCCCCCCACCCGATCACTCACCTACCAACAATCTCTACCAAACACGAGGCACACCTTACATTACAAAAGCAAAATATTGCGGATGCTGGAAATCTGAAATAAAAACAGAAAATGCTGGAAATACTCAGCAGGTCAGACAGTATATGTGGAGAGAGAAACTGAGTTTCAGGTCGATGACCTTTCGTCAAAACCCATCAGCCTTCCACCAGCCATGCTGCAGCCACTGGCGTAACACTGCATGACATCAGTAGGATAGGCAAAGGGACAGACAAGACAGTCACTAAGGGAATTCACAAGGGTGATTAGTTGATTTTTTGATGTAATATTAGATGCATATATGGATAAAGTTGTGACGAAAGGTCATTGAGCTGAAACGTTAACTCTGTTTCTCTCTTCACAGATGCTCTCTGACCTGCGAAGTAATTCCAGCATTTTCTGTTTTTATTGCACACCTCACATTCCTAGCTTCACCTCACCCCCTTGGAGGAGAAAGTGTTGGCCATTCTTGGCAGGGGCATGGCTGAGCCCTTGGCCAGCAGCGGGGCTGAAAGGATACAAGATGCTGATAACTTCATACGTTATCCTCTTTCTCACATCCCACTTCCCCCTCATCCAACAATCTCTTCTGATGTACAAGCTTCACATGGTGTAAGCATGCATCTTTTGCTTTCCGATCCTCCTCTCAACACAACCCTACCCTTGTGCCTTCCTCTTTATAGACACCCAAGATTTCCAGCCTGCCCAGCCAGTGGGTGACCAAGAAGAGGGAGAGGAGGGTTAAGAAGAAGAAGAAGAAAATTCATCACTCGATTTGACACTCCCAGCCACCAGCTCCTCAAGGTCGACCATCAAGGCCATCTGCAGTGTCCCCCACTAAAAGTCAGTAGCCTTCCACCAGCCATGCTGCAGCTACTGAGGTAACACTGCATGACATCAGTAGGATAGGCAAAGGGACAGACAAGATAGTCACTAAGGGAATTCACAAGGGTGATTAGTTGATTTTTTGATGTAATATTGGATGCATATATGGATAAAGTTGGATTGGAAAGTTTGCTTTGAGGTGGTTTATATTTCAGCATTGTGGCTAAGAGGCCACTGTGATTGTCAGTAACAGAGGGAAGGTAAGGTGTGGGACAAATGTTGAAAGAGGAATTGGCGTTGTGGTCACTGGTACTGCAAGCGGACGATTACAGCCCGGATATCCTGGCCGGAAAGGGGCTGTCTGGGTTGCATCCTTCCTTCCACTTCCTCCTCTTCTGCTTCTTCCTCTTCTGCTTCTTACTCTTCCATTTGCGAGCAGCTTGTCTCCTTTGCTGCCTCTGCTTCATCTCCATGTGCCCCCAGGACTGTGAGCAAGTGGTCTTCTCAGAGGAAAAATACTGCAGATGCTGGAAATCTGAAATAAAAGCATAAAATGCTGGAAATACTCAGCAGATCAGGCAACATCTCGACCTGAAACCTTAACTCTGTTTCTCTCTCCTCAGATGCTGTCTGACCTGTTGAGTATTTCCATCATTTTCTGTCTTCTCAGAGGCCTTCCTTTACCATCCAAAGCCTTGAAAGCATCCAGCAGCACTCGCTGCACTCCCTGCACACTTTAACAAGTTGTTAAATGTATTGCACCAAGCCACTATTTCAATAAAATATTTTTAAAAACAGTCCAAAAGCTGAAAGATGTCTGTGTCCCTTTAAGAAACATTGACAGCATCTCCACAGAGCTGCTAAATGCACGTTCTTCCATGCGTAGTTAGGAGAGGGCGTTATGGCATGCGACGACATCCAAAATAGTAGTATTAGCATTAAATTAGGCGTTGCACGGGGATTGATGTCACAATCTGCTCATTTAAATTAACGAGAGGCCAACGCTGGCAACGTGTCTCATGCCGGACCAGACGGAAGCAAGGTGGCCGCCATTTTTGATGAAATCCAACGCAAACACGTGGCGCTAAGGCAGAGAATTTCTAGGCCTATATAAATACAAGTTCTTGTTGTAAGGAGATATTAGGACAGATGACCAAAAGCTTTGTCACAGCGGTAGGTTTTAAGGAGTTTCTTAAAGGAGGAGAGAGAGAATAAGAGAGGTGGAGAGGTTTAGGGAGGAATTTCTGGAGCTTAGGGCCTAGGCAGCTGAAAGCACGGCCCCAATGGTGGAGCGATTAAAATCAGGGATGCTCAAGAGGCCAGAATTGGAAGAGCGCAGAGATCTCGGATGATTGTAGGGCTGGAGGCGGTTACCTGGAAAAAGGGGTGAGGGGTTTGAAAACAATGATGAGATTTTTAACATTGAGGTGGTCAGTGAGCACAGGGATGATGGGTAAAAGAGATTTAATGCTAGTTAGGATACGGGCCGCGGAGTTTATGATGAGCTTAAGTTTATGGAGGGTGAAGATGGGAGCCCAGCCAGGAGAGCTTTGGAATAGTCAAGTCTAGAGGTAACAAAGGCATAGATGAGGGTTTCAGCAGCAGATGAGATGAGACAGGGGTGGAGTTGGGCGATGTTACGGAGGTGGAATTAGGCAGTCTTAGTGATGGAGCAGATATGTGCTCAGAAGTTCATCTCGGGGTCAAAAACGACACCAAGATTGCGTAAAGGTCTGGTTGAGCCTCAGACAGTTGCGAGGAAGAGGGATGGAGTTGGTGGCTAGGGAATGGAATTTGTGGCGGGGACTGAAGAAAATGACTTCAGTCTTCCCAATATTTAGTTGGAGGAAATTTCTGCTCATCCAGTACTGGATGTCGGACAAGCAGTCTGACAAATTAGGGACAGTGGAGGAATCGAGAGAGGTGGTGGTGAGGTAGAGCTGGGTACATGTGGAAATTGACGTTGTGTTTTTGGATATCAAGAAACGGCTGAGCGCACTGGATACAGCAAAGGCTGTGGGCCCCGACAACATCCCGACTATTGTGCTGAAGACTTGTGCTCCAGAACTAGCCGTGCCTCTAGCCAAGCTGTTCCAGTACAGTTACAACACTGGCATCTATCAAACAATGTGGAAAACTGCCCAGGTATGTCCTGTCCACAAAAAGCAGGACAAATCCAACCCGGCCAATTACTGCCCCATGAGTCTACTCTCAATCATCAGCAAAGTGATGGAAGGTGTCATCGACAGTGCTATCAAGCGGCACTTACTCACCAATAAGCTGCTCACTGATGCCCAGTTTGGGTTCCGCCAAGACCACTCAGCTCCCAACCTCATTACAGCCTTGGTCCAAACATGGACAAAGGAGCTGAATTCCAGAGGTGAGGTGAGAGTGACTGCCCTTGATATCAAGGCAGCATTTGACCGAGTCTGGCATCAAGGAGCCCTAGTAAAACTGAAGTCAATCGGAATCAGGGAGAAAATGCTCCACTGGCTGGAGTCATACCTAGCACAAAGGAAGATGGTTGTGGTGGTTGAAGGTCAATCATCACAGCCCCAGGACATCGCTTCAGGAGTTCCTCAGGGCAGTATCCTAGGCCCAACCATCTTCAGCTGCTTCATCAATGACCTTCCCTCCAACATAAGGTCAGAAAAGGGGTAGTTCGCTGATTACTGCACAGTGTTCAGCGCCATTCGCAACTCCACAGATAATGAAGCAGTCCATGCCCGCATGCAACAAGACTTGGATGACGGTCAAGCTTGGGCTGATAATTGGCAGGTAACATTCATGCCACAGAATTGCCAGGCAATGATTATCTCGAACAAGCGAGAGTCTAACCACCTCCCCTTGACATTCAATGGCATTACCATCGCCGAATCCCCCACTATCAACATCCTGGGGGTCACCATTAACCAGAAATTTAATGGGACCAGCCACATAAATACTGTGGCAACAAGAGCAGGTCAGAGGCTGGGTATTCTGCGGCGAGTGTCTCACCTCCTGACTCCCCAAAGCCTTTCCAGCATCTACAAGGCACAAGTAAGGAGTGTGATGGAATACTCTCCACTTGCCTGGATGAGTGCAGCTCCAACAACACTCAAGAAGCTCGACACCATCCAGGGCGAAGCAGCCCGCTTGATTGGCACCCCATCCACCACCTTAAACATTCACTCCCTCCACCACCGGTGTACCGTGGCTGCAGTGTGTACCATCTACAAGATGCACTGCAGCAACTCACCAAGGCTTCTTCGGCAGCACCTCTCAAACCCGTGACCTCTTCCACCTAGAAGGACAAGGGCAGCAGGCACATGGGAACATCACCTGGTCCAAGTTCCCCTCCAAGTCACACACCATCCTGACTTAGAAGTATATCGCCGAACCTTCATCGTCGCTGGGTCAAAATCTTGGATCTCCCTACCTAACAGCACTGTGGGAGTACCATCACCACACGGACTGCAGCGGTTCAAGAAGGCAGCTCACCACCACCTTCTTAAGGGCAATTAGGGATGGGCAATAAATGCTGGCATTGCTAGCGACGCCCAGATCCCATAAACGAATAAAACATTTTTTTAAATGATGTCGCTGAGGGGCAGCATGTAGATGAGAAATGGATGCGGCCAAGGATAGATCCTTGGGAGACTCCAGAGGTAACATTGCGGGAGCAGGAAAAGAAGCCCTTGCAGGTGATTCTCTGGCTAATACTGGATAGATATGAATGGAACCAGGCGAGTGAACTCCCATCCGGCTGGACAACGGAAGAGAGGCGTTGGAGGAGGATGATGTGGTCAACCATGTCAAAGGCTGCAGACAGGTCGAGAAGGATGAGAAGGGATAGTTTATCTTTGTCACAGTCACATAGCATGTCATCTGTGACTTTGATAAGGGCCGTTTCAGTACTGTGACAGGGGTGGATATCTGATTGAAGGGCTTCAAACATGGAGTTGCAAGAGAGATGGGCACAGATTTGGGAGGTGACAACATGTTCAAGGACTTTGGAGAGGAATGGGAGGTTGGAGATGGGGCAGTAGTTGGCAAAGCCAGAGGGTCAAGGGTGGATTTTTTGAGGAGAGGGGTGGTGACGGCAGATTTGATGGGGAGGGGGACAGTACCTGAGCAAAGAGAACCATTAACAATATCACCGAACATGGGGGCCAGGAAGGGAAGTTTTTTGGTCAGCAGTTTGGTGGGAATAGGGTCGAGGGAGCAGGAGGTGGAACTCATGGACAAGATGAGCTCGGAGAAGGCATGAGGGGAATTCAGAGAGAAAGTGGAGAAAGATGTGACTTTAGGGCAGTTTGGCCCGGTGGGCTCGGGGAAAGGAAGGAAGCGGCAGAGGCAGCTGAACGGATGGTCTCAAACTTAGTGACAAAGAAATCCATGAGCTCCTTATACTAAATTATGGGCTAACTTTTCAAAGACCCAAAGCACTGGCAGGGCCTCTCTTGCAGTGGGCAATTTATTGGAAAATCATGGGTAGTACCAATAAATCGCCCTCTGCATGCAAGGCTTCACCAGTAACTTGAGGTCTTAGAAAATGTACATGATGCGGAGATGCCGGTGTTGGACTGGGGTGGACAAAAATGAGAAGTCGCACAACACCAGGTTATAGTCCAACAGTTTTATTTGAAATCACAAGCTTTCGGAGCTGTTGCTCCTTCGTCGGGTGAAGTAAAGAGATACAGAATCGCCAAATCTTCACACCTCGGCAGATAAACAGTCAGGATGATTAAATTTAGTCGTCTACAATTGTAAGGTACACATGCATTGTTCTCTATCTATATATGCTTTGGCGATTCTGTATCTCTTTACTTCACCCGACGAAGGAGCAACAGCTCCGAAAGCTTGTGATTTCAAATAAAACTGTTGGACTATAACCTGGTGTTGTGCGACTTCTCATTTTAGAAAATGTAGTCCTTGATGAAATGTAAGTGCCAGCAGCTGGAGGGCTGGCTTCACTGAAAACTGCAAGTCGAGCACCTTCTGCCAATTGTAATAGGCTCCCACTGCCTGAAACAAACAGATGCATAGAACAGAATTGGAAACATGATTGGCTGGGAGGCAGAATTTTAGCAAAGCAACAACTCTTAAAGGGCCTTTTCTGATTAAAATAAAAAACTGTGGCAGCTACAAAGGAGACCAGGGTAATGTTGGAGAACTGCCGCTTTGAGAAGATGTATTGGAGAGGCTAATGCATACGGATTTTACCAAGAAGGGTGGCACTCTTTGAAGTGGAAGGCCACCCTCCAGCGAAAGCAGAAGTGCTCATTGGATGGATGGAGTTAGCAAAGTGACTGGACTCGAACAGGTCCGTGGGATTTAGATAGAAATGAGGAAAAACATTACAAGAATCAGGAGGAGTGCCAAAGGAAGTGTCTGTATCTTTGCATATTTTATTAACACTGTGGCATAGCACACATGGAACAAATTAAATGTGCATTTCAGCCCCCTCACAGAGGTACCATGCAAAACATCCAAGTAAGTTTTCCTCTTTTCTACGCAACTGCCAAGAAGCTGCAGGGCACACTTTTTGGATGGCACATAGGCACTGTGATATTTGAATGTTGAAAGCTGTGCTCTGAACCTGCACTCCCACCACAACCTACATGCGTTCTGCATTGGATTGTACTCACACAAAGAGGGAAATGGATGGCTGCCTGGCTGCTCTGTCAATTTCTAACATCTGGATGTCTTGTGTGTGCTTCTACCATGAGCACACACATAGCACCAGGGGACTTGCTAATCTGGAGGAGCTATGCAGAGTTGAGTAGATGGTCATTTTGGAGTCTGTGGAAGTAGATTTTGAATGTGTGCTGCTGTTACATAGCAAGAATCTTTAATTTATTTGACACATTTTTGCCTTTACTATTCGCAACCTATGGGGGCGATTTTGCCAGCCCTGGGGAGGGAGGACTGCTGGGAAAATAGCAGAATTTGGGGGCGGGTGCCCAACCTGCCCCAACCCACCTCCATGCCATCTTGCCAGGAGGCAGGTAGCCGTCCCGCACTGGGTCCCGTCTCCTTGGAGGCGGGAAGGGATTAAAGCCTATTAACTGCTTGTTAACAGGTAGTTAACAGGCAGAAAATAGGATTATCCCCTTTTTGCCATCACAAGTGCGGGCTTCCCGAAGGCTCCGAAACTCACCAGGTCAGCGAGGCGAGTACTGGGTCTGCGGGGATCTGCGGGGTGCAAAAGTGTGCTGTGAAGGTAAGTGATGGGTGCAAGAGTGGAGAGGTGAGTATCTGAGGTAAGTGCAAAGTGTTAGTAAAAGTGTACTTACCTTTGTTTCTTCCTGCAGGCTTCAGTTGGTGAGTATGCGGAGAGTCTCGCACCTCCATGTGGGAGATGACAGATGGCCGTTGCATTCTCAGATGCAACAACCATCTCATTTGTGTAAAAGAAAGAAGTTTGATGAGGTCTTGAATTCAAGACCTCATCAAACTACAGAGAATGTCACTGTTTGACAGCTTCACAGAGCTGTCAAACGATGACAATTCATTTGTCAAAAATTTTTGACAGATGAAACGTCATACGTTGACGTTCTCTGCAACCGGCTTTCCCTTAATTGGCGGGCTTAACAAGGTCAATCAAGGGAAAATAGCGTGGGTTGGCCACAAATCGATGGAGGCGGGACATTAACTCGCCAAGCAGCAGTCCCACCTCCAACGTGCCCCCATTGGCAAAATCACCCCCACGGTGTCATATTTCACCCCATGATGAGCTTCTGACCACATATCCACGCCATCACTAAGACATCCAAATTCTACCTCCATAACATCGCCCGGCTCCGCCCCTGCCACAGCTCATCTGCTGCTGAATCCCTCATCCATGTTACCTCTAGAATTGACAATTCCAAAGCACTCCTGGCCAGCCTCCCACATTCTACTCTCTATAAACTTGAGGTTATCCAAAACTCTGCTGCCCGTTTCCTAACTTGCACCAAGTCCCATTCATCTATCACCCCTGTGCTCACTGACCTACATTGGCTCCCGGTTAAGCAATGCCTCATTTTTAAAATTTTCATCCTTGTTTTCAAATCCTTCCCATGACCTCACCCCTCCCTATCTCTGTAATCTCCTCCAGCCCTACAACACCCCAAGATATCTGCACTCCTCCAATTCTGGCCTCTTAAGCATCCCTGATTTTAATCGCTCAACCATTGGTGGCTGTGCTTTCAGGTGCCTAGGCCTGAAGCTCTGGAATTCCCTGCCTAAACCTCTCTGCCTCTCTACTTCTCTTTCCTCCTTTAAGACACTCCTTAAATCCTACCTCTTTGACCAAGCTTTTGGTCATTTGCCCTAATATCTTCTTATGTGGCTCAGCGTCAAATATTATTTGATAAAACTCCTGTGAAGTGCCTTGGGGCGTTTTGCTACGTTAAAGGCGCTATATAAATGTAAGTTGTTGTTGCTTTGTTGTTACTCAAAGGCCCAGATATTCCGATCGCAGGCCTCCCGCGGGTAGAGGACTGCGTTCTGGAAAAATCTGCGCCCTTACCTGAGGGCTCCTGGGAGGCGCACAGTTCCGATGCTGGGCCTCTCCAAACTGCCGGTGCGCAGGGCCCACATATCCCAGGGGCATATGTAGTTCACAGCGTCCCTGGGATCACGTGGGTCATGGGGAGCCAATCACAGAAGGGAATCTCCCTTCATACATTTGACAGGAAGACCTGTCAAATATATGAATGGAGATCACCCCCAAAACATAGTAAAACTTTAAATAAATTTTAAAAAACATCACATTTTTAAAATGATTTGAAAATACAAATAAATTAACTATTTTAAACAAAACTTTACATTTTTGAAAAAAATAATTAAAGTTTTTTACGGGGCTAAAAATAAACTTACCTTTTTATAAAGTATTTTTAAATGATAAATCAGTGAAATTTTTTTTTTTTTTACTTTTTTTCAACTCTAATCCTGGTAAAAGCAAGCCTTATGCCTGCTTTTACCAGGTGCAAGAATTGTAAGTGTTTTCTGCAGGCGGAGGGTCTCCAAAAAACAGAACTCTCCACCCGCAGAGGCCCTTCTCTTGGGCAGCCGGAGGATCTGTCAAGAGCTTTCTTGACAGATCGGAAATACCGGTTTCCAGCGCATGCGCAGTGCATGCCTGAAACCGGCATTTCTGATGTCCCTACGGGTAGGTACACAGCGCGTACCCACCCGTAGGGATTGGAATATCCGGCCCATTGTCTCACTCGGTAATACAGAGGCAAGCAATGCACAATAGCAGCATGGACACAATACATTAGCATCTTAACTCTGTTAGCAGACCTTTGTCCTGAACCATAGGCTCACATCTTCATTTTCTTCTTCGATAGGATCTTCCCAAGATGAGGTGGAAATAGCTGGTGACAGCCAGGAAAAGAAAACTTCACAGCATATCGTATCACACACACCACCAGCCTCAAGGATGATCACAGAACAAAGCATTTAGATAAATAATTTGAGGAAGGAGCACTAGGGTATGCGCAGAGCACAAGTGAGGAGGAACATGCGAAGGTGGCATTGAAGAAACAGTTCCTAATCTGAAATGTTCCTCAGGTACATGGGTAAGAAATTGGTATCCTACTGGGCCTGCCTTCAAAAGGCAATTGATTGATGACCAAAAGGCCTGCATGACATCCTTTGGGGCACCACTGATCACTGAAGGGTTTTTGGCAAATGTGCAAGAGAGCACCTCTGCAGCAATACATGAAAGATTTTCACAACTGCACAGCACTGTGAAACAAGTGGTTATTTCATTGGCATCTTCAGGGATCCCCTGAAGACAGAGGAACAACACTGACACAGGTTCTTTCACAAATGTTGTTACTCACCAATTGAGACCTTGGACAGAGTCCATCATAGCTGAAATCTATAGGCTTAGTTTATGTTTGAAAGAGCCTTGACATGAAGAGGTAGAAATTGGACCTTGTTGTGCTGGTTTTAACAAGAGTTGTGTCTACTTGACTCAGTGTACTGGACAGCAGCAGTTAAAGGAGAAAGACCACCACAATTTTTCAGGGCAACCAGAGGTGGGCAATAAATGCGGCTTTGCCCTCATCCTGAGAACAAATTAAAAAAAACTTCAGCTTTGTGGCTTACGCTGAACAGCAGCAGTCTGCCACCACACTTGCTCTGCCCAATCAGGTTGTGTCGAGGGGTGTCACTACATTGAAGCGGAAAGAAAAACAGCATATTGGGGAAAGCATGCTGGTAGGGAATAGATTCACGGCAAAATGTAATACCATGTAATAAATTTTGGACACTTTAGGGGATTTTCCTGGGAATTACTGCACAATATTGGACAGTACAATATTGGGCATCCCTGAGGCGCTGTGGGCCATCAGCAGCAGCAAAATTGAATTCCACCACAATCTGTAACCTCATGACCCAGCACATCATTCACTCTACCATTACAATCAAGCCAGGAGATCAACCCTGGTTCAATAAGGAGTGCAGAAGAGCATGCCAGGAGCAGCACCAGGTGCACCTAAAAATGAGATGCCAACCTGGGAAAGCTGAAACACAGGACTACATGCACGCTAAAAAACAGAAGCGGCATTCTATAGGCAGGGCTAAGCGATCCCACAATCAACGGATCAGATAAAAGCTCTGCAGTCCTGCCAAATCCAGTTGTGAATGGTGGTGGACCATTAAACAACTAGCAGGAGGAGGAGGCTTCATGAATATCCCCATCCTCAATGATAGCAGAGCCCAGCACGTGAGTGTAAAAGACAAGGCGGAAGCATTTGCAAACATCTTCAGCCAGAAGTGACGAGTGGATGATTCATGTCAGCCTACTTCTGAGGTCCCCAACATCACAGAAGCCAGTCTTCAGCCAATTCGATTCATTCCACGTGATATCAGGAAACGGCTGAGCGCACTGGATACAGCAAAGGCTATGGGCCCCGACAACATCCCGGCTATCGTGCTGAAGACTTGTGCTACAGAACTAGCCGCGCCTCTAGCCAAGCTGTTCCAGTACAGCTACAACACTGGCATCTATCCAACAATGTGGAAAACTGCCCAGGTATGTCCTGTCCAAAAAAAGCAGGACAAATTCAACCAGGCTAATTACCGCCCCATCAGTCTACTCTCAATCATCAGCAAAGTGATGGAAGGTGTCATCAACAGCGCTATCAAGCAGCAGTTACTCACCAAAAACCTGCTCACTGATGCCCAGATTGGGTTCCGCCAAGTCCACTCGGCACCTGACCTCAATACAGCCTTAGTCCAAACATGAACAAAGGAGCTGAATTCCAGAGGTGAGGTCAGAGTGACTGCCCTTGACATCAAGGCAGCATTTGACCGAGTCTGGCATCAAGTCACCCTAGTAAAACTGAAGTCAATGGGAATCAGGGGCAACACGGTGGCATAGTGGTTAGCACTGGTGCCTCACAGCGCCAGAGACCCGGGTTCGAATCTGACCTCGGGTGACTGTCTGTGTGGAGTTTGCACATTCTCCCCGTGTCTGCGTGGGTTTCCTCCGGGTGCTCCGGTTTCCTCCCACAGTCCAAAAATGTGTGGGTTAGGTTGATTTGGCTATGATAAATTGACCCTTAGTGTTAGGGGGGGATTAAATATGTGGGGTTATGGGGATAGGATGGGATATGTTAGGGGGAATTAAATACGTGGGGTTACGGGGGTAGGGTGGGATATGTGTACTGTGGGGATTAAAGCAGGGACAGGGTACTGGATTTGGATGATCAGCCATGATCGTATTGAATGGCGGAGCAGGCTCGACGGGCTGAATGGCCTACTCCTGCTCCTAGATTCTATGTTTCTATGTTTCTATGTAAAACGCTCCACTGGCTGGAGTCATACCTAGCACAAAGGAAGATGGTTGTGGTGGTTGAAGGTCAATCATCACAGCCCCAGGACATTGCTGCAGGAGTTACTCAGGGCAGTGTCCTAGGCCCAACCATCTTCAGCTGCTTCATCAATGACCTTCCCTCCAACATAAGGTCAGAAATGGGGATGTTCGCTGATGACTGCACAGTGTTCAGTGCCATTCACAACTCCTCAGATAATGAAGCAGTCTATGCCCGCATGCAACAAGACCTGGACGACATTCAGGCTTGGGCTGATAAGTGGCAGGTAACATTCGCGCCACAGAAGTGCCAGGCAATGACTATCTCCAACAAGCGAATGTCTAACCACCTCCCCTTGACATTCAATGGCATTACCATCGCCGAATCCCCCACCATCAACATCCTGGGGGTCACCATTGACCAGAAACTTCACTGGACCAACCACATAAATACTGTGGCAACAAGAGCAGGTCAGAGGCTTTGTATTCTGTGGCGAGTGTCTCACTTCATGACTCCCCAAAGCCTTTCCACCATCTACAAGGCACAAGTAAGGAGTGTGCTGGAATAATCTCCACTTGCTTGGATAAATGCAGCTCCAACAACACTCAAGAAGCTCGACACCATCCAGGACAAAGCAGCCCGCTTGATTGGCACCCCATCCACCACCTTAAACATTCACCCCCTCCACCACCGGTGTACCGTGGCTGCAGTGTGTACCATCTACAAGATGTACTGCAGCAACTTGCCAAGGCTTCTTCAGCAGCACCTCCCGAACTCTTCCACCTCAAAAGACAAGGGCAGCAGGCACATGGGAACATCACCACCTCTCAAGTTCCCCTTGAAGTCACACACCATCCTGATTAGAAGTATATTGCCAATCCTTCATCGTCGCTGAGTCAAAATCCTGGAACTCCCTACCTAACAGCACTGTGGGAGTACCTTCACCACACGGACTGCAGCGGTTCAAGAAGGCAGCTCACCACCACATTCTCAAGGGCAATTAGGGATGGGCAATAAATGCTGGCCTTGCCAGCGACGCCCACATCCCATAAACAAATTTTTAAAAAGTACTATGGCAAAAACTCCGCCCCACAAATGGTTGCCAAGATTTTTGTCCATTCCCTTGATGTCAGATGGCAGCCTACTGCCCATTGCTGGCCCTGCGCATGAAATGCCAGTGAGTGGGCAGGCCTTCTTTCACTGTTCCATTTTCCTTTCATGTCTCAAGGAAATATTGAAAAAAATGCTTCATGTCTCCAGGAAACATTGCCACTTTAAAGACAGAAAGAAATTGTGGAGGCCATAACTAGAAGATTTTGAATAGTTGTCAGTATACTGTGTAATTTATAGGTATTTGTACTTGAGGAAGAGTAGAATTCTTTTTTGGAAATTAAACCAGGAAAATTATAGAGCCAAATTTAACATTCTTGGAAACAAAAAAGAACTATGGTTTTTACACTCAGAAGTCCATAATTCCACTTGCACAAGGGAGAGGCTAAGAAGGGGGAGTGAAAGGAGGAGCCAGGCTAATCTGACACTATAGATATTGTCTAGCCCGTAGACGCATATAACTATGCCAGAGAGTATACAGACCAAGGCAGTCTTTCCTGAATTTGTCTGTGAGAAAGTGTCCGAACCTGAGGTAATATTTGAGTTCTGCTAGCTGCTGGTAATCTAAATGCTTCGATCTTGAGGCAGGTGGAGTGTGTGATATGATAAGCTAAGATTGAAGCCGATGACATCGCTCAATGACAGCCTCTTTTGTGAAGTGGAGGCAATGACGGCATGCCCTGGTAAGAATGTCAAGGCCTATAAATGCACATCCTAGGATAGTGGCAGATGCTGTTAAAATACATCAGGTATTTTTGGAGCTGCAATTGTTGTCCAATCGTGAACTCAGCTTCTTCACGTACATCAGGGAGTGCAATTGCAAATCTTAAGGAATTCCCATCTTCAGTACTTTGTTTGTAGCAAGTTTCTTTACAGCAGAAATCAACAATAATGTAGGAAAAGGTCGGTAAAGAACCTAAGAAAGTATGCAAAAATGGCAGTCTCCATATCAAAATACAGAGAACAAATGGTAACTAAATATCAATGCTTCTATCAAGCACAACTTTTCAATGTACTTTCAGAATGGAAAGATAACTTTAAGAACCTGATTACACCAAGTCAGATCTACTTACTAATCTGTTCATTCATGCAGCAGAGGCACAGCTTACTGAAACAATGTGAATTTTGGCATGGGGTCTAACTCCATGGCTGGCAGTGCCTCCTCCATTTGTCCCACTTTTCCTTCTGCTGGAGCTATAATGTCAACATTATACCCAGTTTACAGTTGAAATAATGCATAGTTTGCTTATGTTTCTTTTGCATACTAGGGTGCAACTACAATGACGCCAGATGTCTCATAACATTGACTCGGTGATTGCTGGAAGAAATCATGCATTTAGAGAACTGGCAAGTTTCTTGTCATGACAGCTGCAGGAATGTATTGGAACCTCATCAGCTGTTCTCTGGTGCCAACGGGCAAGTCAGAGATTTTGCACAGGCCAATGAATGCTCCAAAAACCCAGGTTCAACAAGTGAGGGTTAACTCAAAAATTTGAATGTCTGCATATAAATTAGAGAGGCCCAGGTGATGACACTGTTTTGGAGAGATTTCCACAGGCAGGAGAAATAGTGTGTTTAGCTTCATCCTTGGTGTACTGGGCAAGCATTTTGGATTGACAGATTATGTTGAAGTGTCGCTTCAGCAGCTCTTTTGTTACTAGGAGAAACATGGAGATCTGGCTTAAGAGTTAGAGCATTTGTGTTGCTGCTTCAGTTACAATATTGCAGAAAGCTATGATCTGGCATAGAGTAGGTCATATTCATCCAGTCCACATTTTGTGTTTGGATCCAGGAATAAGAGATGAGTTTTCCGTGCAACTTGTTAAAAACGGTTAGAATATTCCATCACAGAATGGAATTGTTTTTTTGAAAAACACTAAAGCTGCCAATGATGTCGAGCAGCATCAATATTTCTTGTGGACTCCCATTTGCCCACGAGCTTTTCAAACTACCTTTACCAGATGCTGGCTGGCATAATTTGACTGTGACTACCAAACCAAGGGACTGAACTGGAGACCCACCTACCATTATAGAAGTGGTTAGTTTTTTTTCAGCAGCTGTTTAACCCTTTTAGTGCTAAAAATAACATCCGACTACCTACACCATCGGAGAGAAGGAGATGTTGAAGTTTTGTGCATTTTAAATCCTTTCTTGCATCATAATTCCTTTCTTATTCAAAACAAGTAAAATGTCTGTTTTTCATTGTAATTTACAATCTACCAATGAAATTGTGGGAACGAGCAATTTTTAGATATGTAATGCAAAAACAGCAACCGATTATGATGCACCTACATCAATGTTCTTTTAATGCTTCTCAGCAGCTAACAACTTAGGATGCCACTTAATCATTATAGATGTTGAAAAGTTAGTTTATTGAATGTGTCATTAAGGATCATTAAAAACAAAAACAAGGTAAAGTTTTTTCCACATGTAGTAACACTGTAAATATACTATTTATACATGTGTTTATGATTTTGCTTACTCTGAATTAGAAGGGCGTGGCTTTAATCCTCACTTTATGACATGAACACATTGGCCCAGAAATTAGACTAAGATGGTTGCCGCGGGGGTAAGGATCCGGCGCGATCTTACCTACCGCGCCTGCCTTTATGGTTCGGGTCCACACGAACTTCTGGTCCTGGGCCTCTCCCTGGTGCCGGCGCGCAGTGCTTGCGTGTCCCAGAGGCGCAGTTAGTTCGATGCGACCTCTGGGATCACGTGGGCCAGTTAGAGCCAATGGCAGCACACCATCTTTCATTCCTAGTTTTGACAGGAAGAGCTGTCAAAACTATGAATACAACTTGCCCCCAAAAGAACAGCTAAACCTCAATTAAATTTAAAAAAAAACCAATCACATTAATAAAATAACTATAGTTAAATAAATTAACCACTTTAAACAAAAATTTTAATTTTTGAAAAATTTAAATTCTTTTTAAAAGTTATAAAAATAAACTTACCTTTCTTTAAAGTCTCTAAAAAAGATAAACCTGTTGAAAAAAATTTAAAATAATACTTAATTAACTACTTAGCTTGTTAAAAGGGGGTCTTACGCCTCCTTTTTTCATGTGTAATGTCTCCATACTTACCCTCGCGTTCAAACCTGAAAAAAAACCAAAGTGTGCTGCGTGCGCACAGCCTGTAGTGTGCACGCGGTTCACTTAGGAACCGCCCCCTTCGCAATATCGGAAGTGCCGGTTTCCCGCGCATGCGCAGTGCATGCAGGAAACCGGCACTTCGGGACCGAATACGGGTGAGTACACAGTGCGTACTCTCCCGTATTCGGCCGAATTGCTGGGCCATTAATCCAGGCTAATGTTTCGGTGCAGCATGAAGGGAGGGCTGCATTTTCAAAGGTTAAACTGTAGCCTTGTCCACATTTTCAGTTGCATGTAAAAGATCCAAGGACATTGTTCGATAAAGAGCGGGGAGTTCTGATCAGTATACTGACCAATATTTCTCCCTAACCCAATAACATCGAAAACTGTCATTCATCTCATTCGTTGCTTGTGGAATCTTGTACACAAATTGGCTGCCATATTTGCCTACATAACAACAGAGACTACACTGGAAAAGTAATTATTTTCAAATATAGCACTTTGGGACATCCTGAGGGTGTTATAAAGCACTATTAAAGCGCAAATGCTTTCTTTCCTTTACACAATGCACTGAGGAAATCTTCCTCCACAGAGGTGATACATCATTTTTTTATTTTTTTATATTAGTTTTTATGGGATGTGGGCGTCACTGGCAATCCAGCATTTATTGTCCATCCTTAGTTGCTCTTGAGAAGGTGGTGGTGAGCTGCCTTCTTGAACCGCTGCAGTCTGTGTGGTGAAGGTACTCCCACAGTGCTGTTAGGGAGGGAGTTCCAGGATTTTAACCCAGCGACAATGAAGGATCAGCAATATACTTCCAAGTCAGGATGGTGTGTGACTTGGAGGGGAACTTGGAGGTGGTGGTGTTCCCATGCGCCTGCTGCCATTGTCCTTCTAAGTGGAAGAGGTCGCGGGTTTGGGAGGTGCTGCCGAAGAAGCCTTGGCAAGTTGCTGCAGTGCATCTTGTATATGGTACACACTGCAACCACGGTACGCCGGTGGTGGAGGGAGTGAATGTATAAGGTGGTGAATGGGGTGCCAATCAAGCGGGCTGCTTTGTCTTGGATGGTGTTGAGCTTCTTGAGTGTTGTTGGAGCTGCACTCATCCAGGCAAGTGGAGAGTATTCCATCACACTCCTTACTTGTGCCTTGTAGATAGTGGAAAGGCTTTGTGGAGTCATGAGGTGAGACACTCGCCTCAGAATACCTAGCCTCTGACCTGCTCTTGTTGCCACAGTATTTATGTGGCTAGTCCAGTTAAGTTTCTGGTTAATGGTGACCTCCAGGATGTTGATGGTGGGGGATTCGGCGATGGTAAAGCTGTTGAATGTCAAGAGAGAGATGGTTAGACTCTTGCTTGTTGGAGATAGTCATTGCCTGGCACTTCTGTGGCGCGAATGTTACCTGCCACTTAACAGCCCAAGCCTGAACGTCATCCAGGTCTTGTTGCATGCAGGCATGGACTGCTTCATTATCTGAGGAGTTGTGAATGGCGCTGAACACTGTGCAGTCATCAGCAAAATCCCCATTTCTGACCTTATGTTGGAGGGAATGTCATTGATGAAGCAGCTGAAGATGGTTGGGCCCAGGACACTGCCCTGAGGAACTCCTGCAGCGATGTCCTGGGGCTGTGATGATTGACCTTCAACCACCACAACCATCTTACTTTGTGCTAGGTATGACTCCAGCCAGTGGAGAGTTTTCCTCCCGATTCCCATTGACTTCAGTTTTACTAGGGCTCCTTGATGCCACACTCGGTCAAATGCTGCCTTGATGTCAAGGGCAGTCACTCTCACCTCACCTCTGGAATTCAGCTCCTTTGTCCATGTTTGGACCAAGGCTGTAATGAGGTCAGTTGCTGAGTGGTCTTGGCGGAACCCAAACTGGGCATCAGTGAGCAGGTTATTGGTGAGTAAGTGCCGCTTGATAGCACTGTTGATGACACCCTCCATCACTTTGCTGATGATTGAGAGTAGACTGATGGGGCGGTAATTGGCCAGGTTGGATTTGTCCTGCTTTTTGTGGACAGGACATACCTGGGCAGTTTTCCACATTGTCGGATAAATGCCAATGTTGTAGCTGTACTGGAACAGCTTGGCTAGAGGCACGGCTAGTTCTGGAGCACAAGTCTTCAGCACAATAGCCGGGATGTTGTCGGGGCCCATAGCCTTTGCTGCATCATGAAACATTCTTAATTCTTATTTATACATATACAGTGGAACCTGTAAATTACGGACATCTTAGGGGCTGATATCAGCTGTCCTTTTTTTTGCAGATGTCCTTATTTTCAAAATGGTCAGTGTATGTACTGTAAAATGTTTCCGAACAATCTTGAAGAATCAGCTGAGATTCAGATTTGCACCTAATCAGCTGCAACAATTCATAGAATCCACTTCCCACACACCAGTGTTCAGCTCTGTTCACTTAACAGTTTTCAGTCTAAATTCCCATCTCATTTCAAACCATTCTCACTTGAAACAGAATATAACTTCAATAATGAACTATATTTCTCAGTTCTACTTACCAGCATTAGGGCAGTCACAGGACGAAAAAAGGAGGAACTGTGATGAAAGGATGTGCCGGTATATTGAAGCTTCCAAAGACAAGTCTTAGAATGGATTGAGAACGTTTGGGAGGGATAAACTCAACAGGCCACGTTATGTTCTGTTTTCTGGTTGGGCAGTGAGTCTGCAGGAAGACTGACTCATAGCTGGGACTCATAGGCCTGTCAATCACTCTATAGAGCAACAAAGAGTCTGGGACAGCCTTTCACCTTCACTCCCCAAAGCCAATGCTCCTCAAAGAAGTGGATCCACCATCAGAAGCCAAGGGAAAGAAGACAATGGCAGGCTCAGGCTCAGGGTCAGGGGAGAGATGCTGCCAGCAGCTGCTGAAAGAGTGTATGTGCATGGCACTGGGACAGGAAAGGATGGCCCCTCTTGCTGTTTGCATGCACTTTCCTTGATTCACGAAGCTGGTGAGGTCGGTGCAAAGCGGCAGAGGGTTTTGTGAAAGAAACGGCATTTGCTGAATGGGGAGTTCTTTACCCAGCATCCAGTAATTTGAGAGTGTCCATGGTTTCAGAGTGCCTCTTGTATATTTTACCATGTAAGCTATTAGGTCTCTCAATAAGTGTCCTTTTTTGGGCATGTTCGTTCATACAGATTTCAATGTATTTAAAGATACTCATCAGAACCAGTGCTGCTACAACCAATCCCATAGCCACGCATTGAGTCTATAGACCAAGTTTTGCCACTCTTTCCTTCACAGGTTTCTGTGGTCTTGGGGAGCAAAGTCCTTTTCTAAAAGGTGCTAGTTGAGTGCAATTAACTTCTTGACATTCTTAAGTCTTTATCTGACATCCTTCTAAGAAATTGGACAAGGCCTAAAAAACGGACGCAGTTACCGCGATGCGTGACTACCTGGCACCTGTTCCTTCCAATGCAGGCAGCACGCAAACTTGGTGTTACTTGTTAATTTAAATGACAGCAGCGTGCAGCCCAGCGCTAAAGTGCTGTTGAGTGGCTGCACACCTCAGCAGGGGGCCCAGGTTCGTGCAAGGCTAGCACCAATTAAAGCTAGCCTGCACTTCTTAAATCCAGCCTGTGCCTCTTAAAGAGGAGGTGCATTCTGGCTCCAGCAGGTACTGGAAGTCGTTGTAGAGGAGTGTGTACAGGAAGAGTGAAGATGGCGCAACATGACAGAGAGAGGGCTTCCAGATTTTTGAACGCAACACTCGAGGCCCTGGTGCAGAAGGTGGACAGGAGGAGAGGTATCATCTATCCACAGGGGGCCAGGAGGCCCTCCAGACACACACTGAGAAGGGAGTGGGAGCAGATAGCCGTCACTGTCAATGCAAGTAGTGTTGCCCTGAGCACCTGGATGCAGTGCAGGAAGAAGTTTAATGACCTCACACGAGTGGTCAAGGTCAGTGAATTCATATTCAAAAGCCATATCCCACCATCTGCACCACTAGCCTCACACACTGCTCAATGCACCACACTTCATCACTCACCTACCAACAATCTCCATCAAACACAACTCATACCTCACATTCATAGCTTCACCTCACCCTCACACACTTACCACTGCTGCAAGCCTTCATACTACTCGCTGCATTTTTGTTCTCCTGTCCTTTTCAAACTATCCTTTCTCCTTTCTTTTCTGCATTTGAAGTTTTTGTTCCTTTCCTTTTTTTTGGTTTAATTTCTCCACGTTCTTCACTGCAGCCATTGACCATGTGTAGAACACAGCTTTAGAATGAGCTGCTGGTACTAGGTGGCTGGACTACCTCAAAGGCCTCTCGCCCAGAGAATAAAATTCTAATATAGAAACATAGAAGATAGGAGCAGGAGTAGGCCATTCGGCCCCTCGAGCCTGCTCCGCCATTTAATGAGATCATCCAAATTCAGTACCCTGTCCCTGCTTTCTCCCCATATCCCTTGATCCCTTTAGCCTTAAGAAATATATCTAACTCCTTCTTGAATATATTGAATGAATTGGCCTCAACTGCCTTCTGTGGTAGAGAATTCCACAGGTTCACCACTCTCTGGGTGAAGAAATTCCTCCTCATCTCTGTCCTAAATGGCTTACCCCTTATCCTTAGACTGTGACCCCTAGTTCTGGACTCACCCGCCATCGGGAACATCCTTCCTGCATCTAGTCTGTCTAGACCTGTTAGAATTTTATAAGTTTCAATGAGTATCCCTCTCATTCTTCTAAACTCTAGCGAATACAAGCCCAATCGTCCCAATCTCTCTTCATACGTCATTCCTGCCATCCCAGGTATCAGTCTGGTGAATCTTCGCTGCACTCCCTCCATGGCAAGAACATACTTCCTCAGATAAGGCGACCAAAACTGCACACAATACTCAAGGTGTGGTCTCACCAAGGCCCTGCACAACTGCAGCAAGACATCCTTGCTCCTGTACTCGAATCCTCTCGCTATGAGGGCCAACATACCATTTGCCTTCTTAACCGCCTGCTGCACCTGCATGCTTACCTTCAACGACTGGTGCACAAGGACTCCCAGGTCTCGTTGCACTTCCCCTTTTCCCAATCTATTGCCATTCAGATAATAATCTGCCTTCCTGTTTTTGCCACCAAAGTGGATAACCTCACATTTATCCACATTACACTGCATCTGCCATGCATCTGCCTAATCACCCAACTTGTCCAAATCATACTGGAGTTTCTCTGCATCCTCCTCACAACACACACGCCCACCCAGCTTTGTGTCATCTGAAAACTTGGAGATATTACATCTAGTTCTCTCGTCTAGATCATTAATATATATTGTGAACAACTGGAGTCCTAGCACCGATCCCTGCGGTACCCCACTAGTCACTGCCTGCCACTCGGAAAAAGACCCGTTTATTCCAACATATAAACCTGTCTGTGGCCCTGGAAACTATTGATCTGTGCTGAGAGAAAGTAGTATTTGTGTGTTGGTGTATCTTCCAATATAATGAGTGAAACAAGAGAATGCAATTGTCTATCCTGGAATTTCTTAAGTTAGTCCCATAGTTGAAATGTTTAATCCCATTTAAACCCTAAAATGTTTGTAATCTGCGATTGGCTAATTTATCAGAGCTGCCATTTCTTGCTTTTATAGAGGAGTTGGTGTACTGAGATGTGACTGTTTTCTCATTCCTCTTCTCATTTATGACCTCCCTGTCCAAAAGAGCCACCTGATGTGACTGCCCCTCCAGAGTCTGTAGTTGGCTTTGTGGCCTCCCCTCGATGGAGCCAGCATCGTGCTTGACTAACTTGATTGAGTTTTTTGATGAGGTAACAGAGAGGGTGGATGAGGACAGTACGGTTGATGTTGTGTATATGGACTTTCAAAAGGCATTTGATAAAGTACCACATATTAGGCTTGTTAGCAAAAGAGAAGCCCATGGGATAAAAGGGGCAGTAGCAGCATGGATACAAAATTGACTAAAGGATAGAAAACAGACAGTTGTGGTGAATGGCTGTTTTTCAGACTGGAGGGAGGTATACAGTGGAATTCCCCAAGGTTCAGTAGTAGGACCACTGCTGTTTTTGAGAAACATTAATGACTTGGGCTTGGGGGTAGAATTATGGAGATTTGCAGCACGGAAGGAGGCAATTTGGCCCATTTTGTCTGTGCCGCCCGAAAAAGAGCTATCCAGCCCAGTTGTACTTTCCACGGCACTTTGAGTGCATATCCAAGTACTTTTTAAATGCGGTGAGGGTTTCTGCCTCTACCACCCTTTCAGGCACTGAGTTCTGACCCCCACCATCCACTGGGTGAAAAAAGTTCTCCTCAACTCCCCTCTAATCCTTCTACCAATTACTTTAAATCTATGACCTCTGGTTATTGACCTCGCTGCTAAGGGAAATAGGTCCATCCTGTCCACTCTGTCTAGGCCCCTCATGGTTTTGCACACTTCAATTAAACCTCAATTCAGCTTCCATTGTTCCAGCCTATTCAATCTTTTCTTATAGCTAAAATTTTCCAGTCCTGGCAAAATCCTTGTGAATCTCCTCTGTACCCTCTCTAGTGAAATCACATCTTTACAGGGTACAGGGTACAGGGCACAATTTTGAAATTTACAGATGACAAAACCTGGAAGGGAATCAAGGGATATGGGGATCGAGTGGGAAAGTGGAGTTAAGGTCAAAGATCAGCCATGATCTTATTGAATGGTGGAGCTGGCTCGAATGGCCATATGACCTACTCTTGCATCCAATTTCTTATGTTCTTATATTGTTAAGCCTCACACCCACATCTCACAGCTTGCACACACTGCCAGCTATTCAATCATGATAGGCACATCACCCAAACACATTGCACCACACTAAATGACATACTTCCCTTTCTCTAGCAGGACAAGGTGGCTCACAACCGGCACCAGCAGGACGTAACTGGTGAGGGACAGGCGTGCCTGCATGACCTAACCCCAATGGAGGAGCTGGTGCTGGACATAATGGGAGCGGCCATCACTAAGCCCGTAGCCAGCGGCGGGGCTGAAACAATCCAAGGTGACGGTACCCTTATACCTAATCCTCCTTTGCACATCCCACTTCCCCCTCATCCCACAATCTCTTCTGATTTACAAGCTGCAGATGGTTTAAGCATGAAACTCTTGCTTTCCCCCTTACCTCTCCCCTCACTGCAACCCTACCCTTGTGCCTTTCTCCTTTCAGATAGCCAAGAACTGCACCTGGCCAGGCACTGGTGGAGGAGCAGGAAATGCAAGAGGAAGAAGGAAGTGATGCAGAAGATGCACCATCACTCGATTTCACATTCGCAGCCACCAGCTCAGATACTGACACTCCGCATACTTTAGAGGATGCAGGATCTGCATGTGGTAAGGCACTGAGCATGAGTGGGCTGCAGCCAGGACAGGGGAAAGGGTAGCACAGGTGCCAGCTCCCCGGAGGGCGAGGTCGCACATGAACTCTGCAGCACAGGACTCAGGTGAAGACTTTGATGGGGTGGCCTACAGAAGAAGGCTGATGGGTATGCACAATGAAATTCTTGGTGCATTGGCAGGCCTGCCAGAAAGCCTGAGTGCAATGTCAAGGAGCATGGAGGAGTCCAGCGCCAACCTTACACAGGACTTTGCGCAGAGCTTGGAGCCCATCCTTTCCAGCATGGAAGTCATGGCCAACTCCAGTAGTGCAGTTGTGGACCCAACCATGATGCAGTGTCTGATGGTCAATGTCTCAGCTTCCATTGCAGCACAAGCAGAAGCCACCCAAGGTTTCAGTGCTGCAGTGGAAGCTCAGACTGAAGTCATGCAGGCTCAGCTTGCTGCCACGGAAGCACAGACTGCTGCCACCTTGGCTGCGGTTATCAATGTTGAAAGGGGCATGCAAGGTGTCACAGCAGTCCAGCAATCTGTCCTCCAACAGATTACTAGCATTGCTGAGGCGCCGCCCCAGGGGAGTGGAAATGGCTCTGTGGATCACGAACCTGCTGTTCTCTCTCAGGATGACGGCATTCATGCTCTCACCCCTGCCACTCCATCAGTGCTTTTGCTGTTGCCTGTCAGCCAGCCAGCCCAGACCGCTGCCTCCCATGCCGAGGTGGCACAGTCTAAAGCTGGGCTTTCTAGGCCCAGAACTGCTCGAGGCTGTCCTGCAAGGCCATCTGCAGTGTCCCCCACGGAGAGCCAGCAGCCTTCCACCAGCCATGCTGCAGCCACTGGTGTAGTAGTGTAGGAGCACTAGGACAGGCAAAGGCACACAGAAAACAGGCACCAAGGGAATGCACAAGGGTGATTAGTTGACTTTGTTATGCAATATTGAATGGATTGATGTATACAGTTGGTTTGGAATGTTTGTTTAGTGCAGGCTTTTATTGTAGCATTGTGGTCAAGCGGACGCTGTCATGGTCCATAAATGAGGGAAGGTAAGGTGTGGGACTGTGGGTGAATGGGGAATTGGGGTCGCGTTCACTGTTACCGCAGTTAGATCAGTTGTTCACGGGCAGCCCAGCCAGAAAGAAGCTGTCTTGGTTGCCTCTACCCTTCCTCCCCCTCCTCCTCCTCCTCCTCCTCTTCTTCCTCTTCCTCCTCCTCCTCCTCCTCAGCTCTTCATTGTATACATGGTGGCAAGGGCTGTTCCCTCATGATGGTGAAGTTGTGCAGCATGCAGCAGACCATGACAAATCTTGAGAGGCACTCTGGCGAGTACTGCAGGACTCCTCCAGAGCAGTTCAGGCAGCTGAAGCGTTGTTTAAGTACCCCGATGGTCTGCTCGATCAAATTCCAAGTGGCACCATGGCTTTCGTTATATGAGTGCTGCCCATGCGTGGTTGGTTTGCACAGTAATGAGCCAGGTGGTCAGCGGATAGCCCTGTTTGCCCAGTAGCCACCCTCTGGTTGTTGTGGTGTCTGAAAAGCGGATGGTACAGCAGACTGCCGTAGAATGAAATCAGCATTGCTTCTGCCAGGATACCGAGAATTGACTTGCATGATGCGCTGAGTATGGTCACACACCAGCTGGACATTGAGGGAGTGGAATCCCTTCCGGTTGTGGTATATCTCCAAGTTCACATGCAGCGCCCGCAAAGCAATGTGCGTGTAGTCAATGGCACCCTACACCATGGGGAAGCCTGCTATCTGGGTGAATCCATGTGTTCACTTCATCTGCTTCTCTCTGGCAAGAGAGAATGGGCTAGAAATTCATTATAGCCCAGGAATGGGCGGTATCTTTAGAAAAGTTTGAGAATTAGCGCAGGCGCTAATGCTTTAGACTGCATGCAAAATTCATTCTCACTGCTCAAAGAAATGATTGGGGCACTAAGTCAAGTCTGAAAGGCCTAGCTCAGTGGTGTTACACTGAAAGGGTGGACCAATATTGGGTGCAGTCTAATTGCAACTCATGATTGCCACAGGCTTTTCCCAGTACTTAAAGGGGGGGTTCATTGATACTGCAGCACCTCATTCTCAGCATTGCTGGCTATGCAGCTGCTTCAACAAGGAGAAGCACAACAAAGAGAAGGAGCCGGAGGACTGAAGCAGGTGTGCTCATGGCAGATCCACCTCAGTCGGGTGGTCAGTGTGATTGAATGCTTCAACAAATGCTACATACCACCATCTGTACCACAAGCTTCACACACTGCCCAAAGCACCAGAACCCCAGCACTCACCCACCAACAATCTCAACCTACCAACACTCACACCCACATCTCACGCCTTGCACACAATGACAGCTATTCAACTATGGCAGGCGCAAGGGTAATTAGTTATTAGAATGAATGTGATATGTTTATACATAAATTTATTAATGGAGTTTGCAATATTTTGTGGTCTAACTCATTTTACCTTTGCGCACAGGAGGACGCTGTGATATGGCATGGCACAGGGATGGTATGATGGGCATGTGGTGAACGAAAGGAATCTGGGGTTTAAGTCATCCTGCTGTGAGGCTGGAGGTCTGTTTGGAGGAGGTGGCAGAGTTCTGTGACCACCACCTTGGTGATGCGGAGCCATCTAATACACTGCTCCTCGCTTAATTGAAGGTAGGAGAAGTGCTGTCAGAATACGCTCGGAGGGTAAGGACTCCTGGTGAGAGCCCTGATGTCCCTCCTCATCCCTCTGTGCACATGTTCCTGTATTTCTGGCTGCCTACACTCCCTCTGCCGTAGATCCAGGAGGGCGAGGTGGCATGCCAATACAGCCCTCATTAATGTTGCCAAGTGTAGCAGTTTGAATCTTTGAACAATAAATGTGGCCACTTTGCACTTGCCAGAAGACTGCTGATAAAAAAGAAGCTTGAAATTACTCATACAAACTGCCCCACTGGCTGAAACTGACAAGAAGCCACTGAAACTAACCTGCTCTGACAGCTGCGAGTGATTAATGCTGATGCCTTTAAATAATGTCACTGGAGCCAGCTTCCGTCAGCTGTGCGCCTGCTCTCCCTGTCGCTGTCTGTTCGAGGTGCAAAAGTAAGTGGCAAAAATCAGTTTTGTAGATCAGGCTCCCAGTGAGCATTGCACACTCACTGATGTCATGATCTGCCTGCCGTTGAAGTCCCCGGTGGTACCTTGTACTGGCGGTGCAATGGGGGGTCCGGATTTGCTGTGCGTCGCTGGATTCGCCTCGCCCCGGCGCTACTACATCAGCGCCCCATTAGCGCCAGCTGTTGGTGGTAACGGGAGGCACTAACTGACTGAATTTTTCCTCCAATGAATTGCATTCACCTCTCCTTGCATTTTGAGCCTCAGTGACTCCCTTATGCAACGGTGAACGGCAAACTGTGAGATGTTTAAATGTCGCCTGCTCCAGCCTGGAAGGAGCCCGACGCATAAAAACTCATGGCCACGCTCACCTTCACAGCCACTGGAAATGCCGTCCTTGCCCTGCTCTGAGGCTGCAGGTCCGTCTGCAACAGGTGGCAGATTTCAGTGAGCACCTCCTTAGTAAAGCGGAGACATTGCATGTACTGTTCTCACTGAGGTTGAGGTAGGAGAAGTGCTCCCTGAAGATCCTGGGTGTATATGGCCTCCTGCTAGAGAGCCCTTCTCCCCCTTTTCCCTCTTCGAGCAGCTTGTCCTCCTCTGTGCCGCCTCTGCTCATTCTCCCTATCATGCAGCCGGCCCAGGGGGATACAAACTACAGCACCCATGTCTGGAAGCAATTTTTCTGAGCAGAAGCCTTGAAGTAACCAGTCACACCACTCCCTTGAGACTTCAGTAACTTTAGATAAGACACCAAACCAAGAAACACCTCTACAAACTCACCATGAGCCAGTTGAATTCAATCAGCAACTAACATGAAAGCAGGTGATGATCCCTTTAAATAGCACTGGTGAGGGGGGTCCATCCTGCTGCTGAATGCATGTTCCGGTGTGCGTGCTTAAGAGAGGGCGTTGGCTGCAGTGTTGAGGTCGAAAATTGCAGCGCGGACGTCAAATCCGCGTTACACACTGACTGTCATTACAATCTGTGTACTCTGAATTCTTCTGCCGCACGCTCCCAGCACTCGGGCTGGCGACCTCAGCAAAATGGCGTCTTGCGCGGCCTGCACCAGCAGTGTGCGTGCATGGTGCGGACACCAATTTGGGCACAAAACGGCACCTGTAGCACCGAAAAAAACGGGCACTACGGAGCCAAATTTCACTGCAATTGTATTGTGACAGATCACATTTACCTGCTCATCAACTTCATCTCTGGTTAAAACAATTAACATAACCAATTGAAAATCTATTTAAAGATTTTACTGAAATTCAAAAATTGTTTAGCTCCCAGTCTGACCCTTAACAAATAGAAACAGTTGTGTCTGTCCGCTTAATATATTATTGGAAGCCATTAAAATGGGACCGACTCTTTCAATGCCTAAAGATGCACAGTACCAAATATTAATGAATGTTTCACTGGGATTTAAAGAGGAAACTTCACAGCCAAGTAAGGTGGAATAACTTAAAATGCAGTTCAACTCCAGCTACCGACCTGAGAAGAGTATTTGTCAGCTCTGATGCGAGCTTGGCAGACCCTTGTTATACTGCAGATGGATTTCAGTATGACTAGAATCGAGGTGCTATGACAACAGAGCTCTGTATACATGTGCTTTGATGTATGTGAAGAACTCTTGGATGGGAGATCGTAGCTACAAGGGCAGGTTGGAGAAGCTGGATTTGTTTTCATTAGAGCAAAGGAAGTTGAGGGGTGTTTTGGCAGAGGTGTACAAGATTATGACGGGTTTGGATAGGCTAGACAGAGAAAGGCTGTTCCCACTAGTTGATGGTACAAGGACTAGGGGACACAGATTTAAGGTTTTGGGCAAGAAATACAAGGGGGATGTGAGGAAAAACTTTTTTACACAGCGAGTGGTGAGGACCTGGAACCCGTTGCCGACGGAAGTGGTGGAAGCGGAGACAATCAATGTTTTCAAGGGGAGACTGGATAGGCACTTGAGGGAAATAAATTTGCAGGGTTACAAGGATAGAGCGGGGGAATGGGACTGACTGGATTGCTCTACAGAGAGCGGGCACGGACTCGATGGGCCGAATGGCCTCCTTCTGTGCCGTTATGACTCTATGACTATGACTCTATGACTATGACAACTCTTCTCCCTCAGCAGCTAATTTTTAATGTTGTAAGAGCACAGGTTAGAGTGCCCACTTTCCTCTAACTTTATAAATGTTTTGCATAAAGTTTTTAAAGTTGCCAGGTGGTGTGTACTTTTAAAATGTGGTTTCACACTGGCGTGGAGTTAGACCGCAGCAAGTGCAAGCTCAAAGTGCTGTGAGATGGCCCCGTGGAGGAATTTCACATCACTTAGCTTTTGTGTGTTTAAGTGTCACATTGGTAACTTACATTAGATATACTGCCATTGCAGACGACACAAAGCTGGGTGGGCGTGTGTGCTGTGAGGAGGATGCAGAGAAACTCCAGTATGATTTGGACAGTGTAAGGGATACTCTCCTGACCCTGCGTGTCTCGTAGCCTGTGAGGTTCACGCGGCTCTGTGCAGCCTGTATGTCAGTGCGGGTCTAGGCCTGGTCTCCAGCCAGTCTGGGAACACTAGACACCCCTGTGAGTGGTTCGAATCACTCTCCCTTACGGTTCTAGACACTGGACTTAGATGCGAGAGCAGCAATGGAGATAAAACTCATGTAGACTTGGTTTGAACGGTACGAAATGGAAAATCTTTATTGCATGATACTTAAAATTATGAAATACATGTCATATGCACAGATTAATGACAGTACAATCTTACAAACAGTTATAATCACTCTTAGGGAAACGAGGAACGACCAGCACAACGTAAATAGGGCACACATTACAAATATCCTTACTTTAAACCCTCCCCTATCAATAACTATCCTAAAACTAGCTTCGTAGGATCCCGAGACTCATGCTCACCACTCGTAATAACTCGGAGAAATCCCGAATAGCTGATCGGATGTTTTTCACCGCAGCACCCACGTGTTGGTCAGGAGATCTCCTGGTCCCACTTGTTTACTGCTTCTGCTGCTCGGTCAGTCGGCTGGACCGTCCGCTGTAGTGAAGACCTCTGTTGGTTGGATACAGGGTATGGTGGAACACCGTTGTCAATATCGCTGATACGATGTGTTTGCACAGTCCAGTTATCATCGATGCAATATGTTTTGTTAGAAGAAAACTTCGTCGTCAAGAAGACTTGGCTGATCGACCTACAGGCGCGGTCGGGATTTACTGACCGTGGCGATGGATAAGGTCTTCTTCTCTTCTCCTCTCATCTCATCTCATCTCATCTCATCCCGGGCCTTCGGTTCCGCTGCCAGCTACCAACATAGGTCTTTGCAACAGTCTTTTACCCAGGAGCAGCCACGAGGTTAACAGCAGCAAGCGGCAAGAGTCACGAACACGAGGCAGGAGCAAGAATCAAGTCAAGAGGCAAGAATCAAGAGACAGAATGGACGGTTTGGGCCTGCAATTATAGTGCACAGTTCTTCCGTTTCCCGCCCAACTATAATGTCCATTCTTTTGTTTAAGGTTTGGCGCCCAAAAAGTCCTGTATGGGTGATCTCTGTCTTTAATGGGTTTCGGGGCTACTCCTGAATGTTTGAGTACCTGTTAATACTTCTCCCATTGTTAAATCGGTCGGTGTTCCCCCTGGAGGGGTTTGGGGCTTCCAAATGTCCTGCATAACTACCTGCTAACGGCTCTCTCATCGTAGAGCCGTTGGGAGTTTACATATTAATGTCCTTTGGATGGGCCCTTGATGGCTTTCCTTTGTACCTGGGAGACCGATTCCAGTATCGATGTTTATACTGTAAACCCATAATGTCCTGTGTAATGTCTTCACTGTGCTGAATCGTTATCGATCTTGCAAGAATGTTTATTGGAACGCCATCTTGTCTGCCTGCCGAAAAGTCTCGAATGTTCTGTCACGCGGTGCGGCGGCCATTTTACAGGCTGCTTGTGTCCAATTTAAACCTGACAGCATTCCGCTGAAATAAAAGCTGTTTTGAATGAAACTTGTGTTTTCTCCTTAATAAAATGAAATCGCGATAATTGCGAATTCTACAGTCCCTCCTGTTGATGCGAATAACTCCGCTTATCGTATCAAAAACTCAGTGGTGAGCAATCTTATCTCGATTTCACTCCGAATCCAGTAAATTAATCCCATAAAATTTTAACTTCACTAGGGTCTCTGTGTCGTCCTTATTTCCCAAGAAAATCACACTTTATATCACCATAGGCATCATTTGCCCTTAAACTTACACCACTTGTCTTCCTTCCCGGCGTAACCAGGCCGATACCTCACGCATCACCTGTATATTTGTCTTTTATTCAAGGGAAGGAAAAACAAAACCCAAAAACCAAACAATCAACACCATCACCAAAATAAACAAATCCCGACTCTTAAACATGTCGAGTTTCCAACGTATTTACAATGGGTACAAACTTCCGCGGCGCACGTGGCGAGCGGGAGTGACGCCATCTTCCCATTACACTGCGCTCTCATCGTGCACGCGCACGTAACGTTCTCGCCACTCTCCCGTGTTCTCATGCTTGGTGAGGCGCTTGTCTCTTTTACAATGTATGAACAAAAGGTATACTACAATAAACACTTGACAGACGACTAAAATGTGGGAGGCTATTCTGACCCATGAGGGCACTTCAATATTCGTGAACAGATTCCACCACGGTGGAACCACTATGTCCAAAATGTCTGTACCTATCTCGACGGTTTTCTGTTCTAAAGTATAGAAATGCTTTTGTGACACCGCGACGGCTTTCAGAAGTTTGGTTAAATGCTCGGGGAGAGGGGGAATGAGGTACCCAAAATGTGCGACAAATCGCTGCAAGTCGGTAAAATTCTCTTTTACTGTGAGATGAACAGTGGATGGTTCAGGGATTGGGATAATTCGCTGTTGTGCTACTTGAACTTCAGCCCTGGGTTTAAAACAGAAACTGCTGTCACTCACCGGACACCGGCTACGGTTTCCATGCTGGTAGTGTTGCGCTGCAGTGGTAACACAATATGTTCCACCCCCGATGTATGCTACCTGCGGAGGCACATGATCTTGTGCCATTGCCTCCATGGTGCAATTCATGGACTTGGCGCCAGCCGTTCTGAACCCGCACTGTGGTGTTAAAAAGGCATTCAAGTGCTGGGGGCACAGTATTATGTGTGCTCCCCTGCCACGACAACCAGAGAGATCTGTACCTGTCATCGTTTGCTCCCAGCGGATGACGTAAGGTGGAACCGCTGCATAACGAATGTGGGCTCCCCCCTGAATGACACCAATGTTCTCTACCCGATACACCGGGGCGGGCTTTGCTGTGTTGCCCAAAACCGGCATGCGTAATACTATTCCCATAATAGTATGGTTTGAACGTCCGCAGTCCACGGGGACTGGGTAAGCTTCTGAAGCTAGCCTGAGCTGGCACGGACTTAATGCATTCTGAAAAGGGTGGAGCGCCCGCAGGTGTTTGTTACTTATCCAGGACGGGACCAAACCTTGTTTTAAATCCTCCAAATTACTGCGGCCCTCGCCCAGTAACCACGCCCCGTAAAGCACGCACACCTCGTTCTGCGCAGCTTGATCGGATGCATTCCGATCTTCCCTAATCAGGGCATTTACCGTACGCGCATGTTTCTCCAGCTCTGCTATAATCTCTTTTAAGTGTAGTGTCATGGCTTGGTCCTCGTGCAGACCCGACCCTACCACTTTATTCTCATCTGTGAGAATATCCTTTAACTGTGTTTTTAAACCATTAATCTGGGTCTGCAGCTCCACACTGTCTAGAGCGTTGACCACAGATGTCCCTGTGTTAAAAGCAGTGAACGCATCGTTCACCAAACCCCTTCTTTGCCTCCCAACTTGATCCAAAACTTCCTGCGGTGCGGTGTATAAGCTTGTCTTATCAATTTCCGCGAAATCGAACTCGTAAAACTGCCTGAACATCTTGGTCAACAGGACCTGGTACAACTGTTCCGTCTTTTTGGGGCACCACTCTGGTAACCGTACCTCAGTGAGATTTAAAATCACCGAGGCCACCGCGTAATGCACCCCCTGAAATAGTATCTGGTCTGTGGGGACCAGTACCAAACCGTTCCCGGGTCCCTTACTAGTTTTAGGGCACCCTTCTTCCTCAGTTAGAACTACCGGAATCGTGGGCGGGGCTTTGCGTGGGCGCGTAATGAGCTCAGTGGCATTTACTGGGATCGGGGAGAATGGGGCTCCGCACCCCCTGGTGCTCGCATCCCACCTCATCCCCTGTCCGTTATCCTGCCACTGGTTAATAAAGAATATGGAGATGCCTTTGGGGCAAACGTACTTTGACCCCCACATACAAACATAAATCCCCTCATCTGGTTCCCACCATTTGTCCCAACAGACTTTCACTTGTCCATCTGTCCCCGTAATTGTCCGATGGGTATTATTACCCAGTCGCTCCCACTCAACCGAAGAGTTCCTCATAGTTTTGCTCAGCTTTCGCAGCCACCACCATCGGCTCAATGGGACATTCCCACTGCAAGTCAAACAAATCCGTTTGCCGACGGTGACGCTGATCCTGGGTGCGATGATCCGTACTTTGGGGCACATTAAAGAAGTCTCTTTGTAGGCGAACCCCGATGTGCTGGAATACTCCGTTGAGTTCGTTCCCAGCCATCCTGGCCACCTTCCCTTGTGGAAATAGGTGCTGGTCCCTTCTGCCTTCCGTCTCCCGGTCCCATCCACCGCGATGGGGGCCGTGTCCCCGGAACATCCAAACACCACGACATCCTTGGTGAGGCCCCGATAGGCCAATCCACATCCGATTGCCACGAGCAATACTATGAGTCGTTCCATCCTTCCTTGGTTCCTGTGATCAGATAAAATGCTGTAGCCAGCCTCCCAAGAGTCTCTGGCTTTTGTGAAGGGTGAGCGGGTCCCCTGACCTCGCCTCACGTAAAAAGACATGTACGCTGGATAGACTTCCTCTAAACCTAGCCTTAAAACTCCCATCATTTGTCGTTATCTGTTAAAACCACTACAAACTTAAACTTATTAAAACTACTTAAAACTTTAAACTAAACTTAAAACCTTAAACTAAACTTAAAACCTTAAACTAATAACTATACAATGCCGCCCGTTCTCAGGGCGGCCCCTTTAAATCCTGAGAAGGCTGCTGCGAGCTCTTCCCGACGGTGGGAGGGCACTGACCCTTCCCTCTGATCTGCCGCAGCCTGTTGCTGCGCTGACCCTTCCTTCTGATCTGCCGCAGCCTGTTGCTGCGCTGACCCTTTCCTCTGATCTGCCGCAGCCTGTTACTGCTTCGATGTGGCCTGTCTCTACCCGGGTTATCTTAATCTGAAACTTACGCCCTGGGGCATCCTGTGGACCTGACCACGTCTTCCTGGGCTGGGGTGCTCTGCTTGACCTACGGGGAACTGCTATGGGCGGGGGCTCCGTGACGGACGGACCGGGTCCCGAGACCTTCAACGGGATGACCTGGGGTTCCATCACAGGCGCCAGCCCCGCCTCCGCTGACTCCGCCTCCCTAACCTCGGGGCTGGCAGTTCGGGGCCCCGCCCTGCTCGGCCCAGCAGGCGGCCCTTCACTCGTGAACTCTGCCTCCCCTGAGGACTGGACGTTCAAAGCGGGCGGCCACACCTCTGGGAACCACATAGCGGCTGGCCCGGCCTCCTCTAGCTCCTTCCTCCTCCTGTCGGGACCTGCAGCTTGTGTGTCCACCCCGTATGGCTCTCTACCTAGCGGCCCCAATCCTTCCAGACCGTTCCTGTGAAACCACCCGTCATCATCACTATGCTCATCTGCACTATCCTCATCTGACCAGGGTACCCTGGGGTCCTCGTCATCTAACCCCCAACTCCAGAAAAACGCTGCATGATCGTCCGGGATGTCCCTTCCCCTGATGCAAGCTGCTACGCCTGCCTGTGTGCCTTGTGGTCCTACCTGGGGCTGTGTTTTCCCGTTGGCGGGATTTACCCCTGTAGTTTTCCCTTGCGCACCCGGCTGGTACAGTTTACATTGGTTTATGTGGAACCACTTAGTGCGCCGAGGTACTTTTACGGCGTAAACCATGGGACTTGCCTTGTCTACAATGTTGTAGGGTCCCATATACAGTGGTTCCAGACTCCCTACTCTGGCGTAGTTTCTGACCATGACCTGGTCTCCTACTTCCCACTCCCGCGTTTTGCGGGGTTCCAGCAACAAGCGATTGCCCTGGTGCTGCCTTCCCATGTTCCCAGCCGCCTGCTCATAAACTTGCTTCAGGCGCTCCAAGAGAGTTTGGGCGAACTTGTCCCTGCTGATCTCTTGAAGCTGACCCTCAGTGAGCACCGGGGCTAGCACATGGGTGGGGGTTCGCATGAGCCTGCCGGTCATTACCTCGTGCGGGGAGTACCCCGTACTTTTTGACTGACTGGCCCGGACCCCCATGAGGACTAAAGGCAGAACTTCCGCCCATTTTTGGGGCGAGTTCCTAGTCTCTTTCCTCAATTTCTCCTTCAGGGTCCGGTTCATACGTTCAACAATCCCGGATGACTGGGGATTGTGTGCTACGTGCCACTTCCCTTCAATGCCCAAAAGCATGAGGGTGTTCTGCATCACCTGGCCGGTGAAATGACTCCCTTGGTCTGACTCCACGAAACGGGGGAGTCCCCACTGCGAGAACACTTCCCGGACCAAGATTTTTGCTGTACCCAGTGCCGTAGCTGTTCGACAAGGGAAGGCTTCCACCCACTTGGAAAACACATCCACCAGGACGAGGCAGTACTTATAACCTCCCTGGGTGGTGGGCAGGGGTCCTATATAGTCGATCTGTATCGACTGCCATGGTCCCTCTACCCTTCTTACGTGTCCCATGGGCACCTTCCTTTTCTGGGGGTCTGGGTTATTTGCAGCGCACACAAGACAGCTTGCACAGAACTCGCGGACTTGTTCCCTGAGCCCTGGCCACCATCCCGCTTGCTCTACCCGTTGCCAGGTAACCTCGGGCCCGGGGTGCCCTGCCCCTGGTCCCTCGTGAGCCAACTGGAGGAATTCCCTCCTGTGCTGCTGCGGCACAACCCACTGCTCCCCGCGGAACAGCATGCCTTCCTTAACTGAGAGGGTTGCCGTACTGTACGGACCTTCTACCTGCCTCCCCTCAGCAATCGTTTTTAGGACTGCTTTTAGGGCGGGATCCTGGGCTTGGACGGTCTTAAGGTCTAGGGGCAATGCTACCCTGGTGTTCCCGGTATTCCCGTCCCCACCTCGGACCGCTGCTATGGGTCCGGTTCTATAGGGGTTCCAGAAAGTACCGTCGCGGGCACCCTCCCTGGCTAGCGCATCCGCCTGCCGGTTGCCCTCCCCACGGGGCTCTGTGGAGGAGTGAGCTTTCACCTTATGGATGAAAATCTCCCCTTCCTCCCCTACTGCTGCTGCTAAGATCTTTTCCAGCAAGGGCTTTACCGTTAAAGGTCGCCCGTCCGCGGAGGTGTATCCACGGCGGGACCAAATGGCCAGGTATTCCGTACACGAATTGCAGGTGAACATACTGTCCGAGCAAATCGTGTATGGGGTTGGGAAAATGTCTGGGTGGGTTACCACGTACACCACGGCAGACAGCTCAGCCTGCTGCGCGCTCATGGTGCTAGGGAGCTTGATCGCCAGGGCAAGGTCTGCCGCAGGGTCATAAACTCCACACCCTGTGAGTCGCTCGCCAGCAGATACTGTGCTAGACCCATCAACATAAATCTCGCGCCCAGTGGGATGTATCCCGGCCCGTAAACCTATGTCGACTTCCCACACCCCCTCCACCGAACACCGGTGGGCTGTACCGGGGTATACCAAATTGGCCGCAAGCCTGGGCTCGCAAAGACCTTTTACTCTGATGTCCAACTGGGAGAGAAGAAGGGTCCAACGCGCAATGCGTGCGCTGCTTACGGTCCCGTCTTTAATCCTCCCATCCAGAAGCATCTTAGTTGGTGTGTGATGTGTGAGGAGAGTGATGGGAGAGAGCCCTGTGAAGATCGCTGATCTTTTCACAGCCCAATGCGTGGCTAAAAGGTGCCTTTCGCAATTGGAAAAACTTCTCTCCACATCCGTTAATACCCTGGATGAATAGACAACCGGCCTCAGCTTGCCGTGACGCTCTTGGAGCAGCACGGCGCTTAAGCTGTCTCCGCTGGCAGCTACCTCCAGGAAAAACTCCTTCCCCCCATCTATGGCCCCTAAGGCTGGCGCGGTCTGCAGATCCCTTTTTAACTTCTCGAAGGCTGCTTGGCAGCCCTCGTCCCAAAGCCACTCTACCCCCTTATGGAGGAGTCGGAGGAGCGGCGCCGCTGTGGCCGCATAATCCTCGATAAAATCCCTGCAGTAACCGGTCAGTCCCAAGAAGGACCTCACACCCCTTACGTTGTTGGGAATCGGTAATTCTTGCACCGACTCCCTCCTTGCTTTGTCTATGGCTCTTTCCCCAGCGCGTAGGGTCAGCCCCAGGAATTTTACTTCCTGCTGACCGATACGTGCTTTCTTTGGGTTTACTTTAAAACCCTTTCTCGCTAACAGCTCCAATAACTCGTCCAGCAGTGGTCCGTGCTCCTCCCTTGAGTCCGTAAATAGGAGCAAATCATCCACATACTGTACTATCTGATTGGGCTGACTAAACTCCTTTAAACTCCCTGCCATACACTGGTGAAAAATACTGGGGCTATTGTGGAAACCTTGTGGCAGACAGTTCCACGTGTACTGTTGCCCTTTAAACGTAAAGGCAAACTTGTACTGGTCCTCTCGCCGCAGCGGGATGGACCAAAAACCGTTCGAGATATCCAGCACCGTGAACGTGGTCGCGGACGCTGGGATGCTCCCTATTAGGTCAGCAACTGCTGCTACTGTGGGCGCGCAGGCGGGGATGTTACTGTTAAGGACTCTGTAGTCCACCGTGGCTCTCCACGAATTATCCGGCTTCCTAACCGGCCATAATGGGGAGTTCACGTGTGTGGCTATCGGCCTCAACACGCCCTGCTGCACCAAGGAAGACATTGCTGCCTCCATATCGGGTTCTGCTTCCTTGGGGAAGTTATACTGCTTTTGGGGTCGGGTCATGGGGTCCCCATCTACGCTGACCTCAAACCCGACCACCCTCCCACAATCGTGCTTGTGGGTTGCAAACGCGTGCATATTATCTGTCACGTACGTCTGCATGTCCGTTGGGACATCTGCGACCATAAGCCTGAGGTCGTAGCCTCCGGATGGCTGTACGGTACACAGGACCCCTGTTTCTTCCTCCCCTTGAATTACCATTACCTCGCCTTTTTCCCCTTTAGCCCCCCAGAGACAGTGATTTCTGAGGTCCACGAGGATCCCGTGTCCCGCTAGCAGATCGGACCCGAGAATACCTCTTCCACCCCCCTTTTGCCATGCCATTAGTATACACTTCCACTTAAGGCGAAGTGTCCCTAAACGAATGGATAGCGGGAGGGAAAACGTGCCAGCCTGTTCTTTCCCTGTGAACCCTGCTAGCGTGAATGGGACCTTGGTAGATAGCGGCGAGTCAAAAGGGTCATCTGTATGGATTATGGTGCAAGAAGCTCCCGTGTCCAACAGATAACTGCCCTTTTGTTTCTCTACCTCCATCTCCACCACAGGTCGCCTCCACGCATCATAGCTGAGCGGACACAGGTAGACGGGCTGTGCTGGTTCTAGTCATGGGGCACTATTAGACGGTCCTGCGGCACCTACGGGGCCGGTTGCGACCGCCACCTGTCCACGCGCATTTAAAACCATCTTGCGCATGACTCCTAACACTGCCTCGAGGTCTTCGGGAGAGGTGGGTACCTTTGCCTCCTTAGCCGGGACAGGCGCCTGGGCTCGGACCGCGGGATTCTTATCCTTGGAATCCTTCCAAGGGTTCCTGCAGTGCTTGCGCCAGTGCCCTGTCTTCCCGCACCCGTAACAGGCATTGCTTGCCGGTGGGGCGCGATTACCCTCCTGATGCCACTCTCTTTGAGCCGGGGCTGCGGGTCGTACCTCATGTACTTTTCCCTTAAAAGGACGTGTTGCCATACCCCTTATGTTACGGTAACCTAACGTGAGTCGATTCAAGACCGACTCTTCCGTAAGGTTGAGGTCATTGGGATCGAACCAGGCTTTTGCCTGCTCTCTAACGGCTGGTAAACTGTTGGCTATTATGCACCTAAGCCAATGAATTAAAGCGGCGCCTTCCACATCTTCGCGCTCGGGCGCACCTAGACAGCTGCGCTCATATACTGGCCACAGCCTGTCGGCAAAAACCTTCGGGGGTTCTCCCTCCATCTGCACTGTCTGTCCCACTCTAGCAAACGGACCTCCGTCGTTCGCTCCCACTACTTCTAGGACCTCATTTTTCAATTCCTCATAACTTTTATTACCCCTCTTGCTATCGCCTGAGAGACACTGAAGGACCGAGCTATCTAACGAGAACAGCAGCATTTTTGCTGTCTCCCCATCATCGCAGCCGTTAATGGCTGCGGCTTGCTCAACTTCCCTAAAATGTACGGAAGGGTCGTCTATCTCGGTCAGCTTCCTTACGTGGTTTATCATAGCCCTCAGCTGATGTGAACTGTGAGGCAACACCAGCTGTCCGAGGAGATCCCCCGGTTCTTCCCCACCGTTTCTGCTTGGGCCCCTTTTAATCCCCGTTACTGGATACAACGATCCCTTTTCTACCTCTTTTTCAACGGGCTCTTTCGCTTCTTCCGGTGCTTCCTCCCTAACCCAGGTTTCTGAATAGCTGGGTGGCGCGGGGGGCGCAGTGGCTACTACCTCTTCTGCTTTACTTGGTGGGGAATTTCTAAATCTCTCACTTACTAGCGGCTGGCGTGCCGACGGATTAATAAGGCACACCATGCCGTTCGCATTATTCACGGCCTTTTTGAGGCTCTCTATCTCCTTTTCGCAGGCGCTATGGTCGGCTCCCTGAAACTTATCCTCAAGGGCCAACTTATACGCCGACCTAACCCCCATTAAGCTCTCTTCTTGAGTTCTTATCTGGGCAGCTTGACGGTTACATCTGTCCTTCATCCTATTCTCGTTTAATTTTGCTTCAGTGATCTGGCACTCGAGATACTCTACCCTTGTTTTAAGGTAGCTGGAGACTTCCTGGCTTTCCTGGCGTAACTCATTTAAACTCTTAATGAGCACCTCCCCTCCAGAAACCTTCTCCTTCATTTCCTCCTCTAACTGCTTGATTCGAGCGGTTAGCGCTGTATTGGTCTGGTTAGAAATCTGAACCTGCCTTTTGTAGCACATAAGCCAGACTGCTTTCTCAACTGCCTTTTTATGCTCCTTACTATCCGTCCACCTTTCAGCTGCCTCTAGTGGGCTCTTATCCGCTAACAATTCGCTTATCCACTTTTTCGTTAGATTAACCTTTCCAAATACGTAATCCGCTATCTTTTCCTGCATCACATTTCGTACAGTCATTCCAAAGTCCAACACACCACCCTCTCGCTGCCAATGTCCTGCCGCGGTCGCCATTTTCTGTAAGGGATACTCTCCTGACCCTGCGTGTCTCGTAGCCTGTGAGGTTCACGCGGCTCTGTGCAGCCTGTATGTCAGTGCGGGTCTAGGCCTGGTCTCCAGCCAGTCTGGGAACACTAGACACCCCTGTGAGTGGTTCGAATCACTCTCCCTTACGGTTCTAGACACTGGACTTAGATGCGAGAGCAGCAATGGAGATAAAACTCATGTAGACTTGGTTTGAACGGTACGAAATGGAAAATCTTTATTGCATGATACTTAAAATTATGAAATACATGTCATATGCACAGATTAATGACAGTACAATCTTACAAACAGTTATAATCACTCTTAGGGAAACGAGGAACGACCAGCACAACGTAAATAGGGCACACATTACAAATATCCTTACTTTAAACCCTCCCCTATCAATAACTATCCTAAAACTAGCTTCGTAGGATCCCGAGACTCATGCTCACCACTCGTAATAACTCGGAGAAATCCCGAATAGCTGATCGGATGTTTTCCACCGCAGCACCCACGTGTTGGTCAGGAGATCTCCTGGTCCCACTTGTTTACTGCTTCTGCTGCTCGGTCAGTCGGCTGGACCGTCCGCTGTAGTGAAGACCTCTGTTGGTTGGATACAGGGTATGGTGGAACACCGTTGTCAATATCGCTGATACGATGTGTTTGCACAGTCCAGTTATCATCGATGCAATATGTTTTGTTAGAAGAAAACTTCGTCGTCAAGAAGACTTGGCTGATCGACCTACAGGCGCGGTCGGGATTTACTGACCGTGGCGATGGATAAGGTCTTCTTCTCTTCTCCTCTCATCTCATCTCATCTCATCTCATCCCGGGCCTTCGGTTCCGCTGCCAGCTACCAACATAGGTCTTTGCAACAGTCTTTTACCCAGGAGCAGCCACGAGGTTAACAGCAGCAAGCGGCAAGAGTCACGAACACGAGGCAGGAGCAAGAATCAAGTCAAGAGGCAAGAATCAAGAGACAGAATGGACGGTTTGGGCCTGCAATTATAGTGCACAGTTCTTCCGTTTCCCGCCCAACTATAATGTCCATTCTTTTGTTTAAGGTTTGGCGCCCAAAAAGTCCTGTATGGGTGATCTCTGTCTTTAATGGGTTTCGGGGCTACTCCTGAATGTTTGAGTACCTGTTAATACTTCTCCCATTGTTAAATCGGTCGGTGTTCCCCCTGGAGGGGTTTGGGGCTTCCAAATGTCCTGCATAACTACCTGCTAACGGCTCTCTCATCGTAGAGCCGTTGGGAGTTTACATATTAATGTCCTTTGGATGGGCCCTTGATGGCTTTCCTTTGTACCTGGGAGACCGATTCCAGTATCGATGTTTATACTGTAAACCCATAATGTCCTGTGTAATGTCTTCACTGTGCTGAATCGTTATCGATCTTGCAAGAATGTTTATTGGAACGCCATCTTGTCTGCCTGCCGAAAAGTCTCGAATGTTCTGTCACGCGGTGCGGCGGCCATTTTACAGGCTGCTTGTGTCCAATTTAAACCTGACAGCATTCCGCTGAAATAAAAGCTGTTTTGAATGAAACTTGTGTTTTCTCCTTAATAAAATGAAATCGCGATAATTGCGAATTCTACAACAGGTTGGGTGATTGGGCAGATGCATGGCTGATGCAGTATAATGTGGATAAATGCGAGGTTATCCACTTTGGTGGCAAAAACAGGAAGGCAGATTATTATCTGAACGGCAATAGATTGGGAAAAGGGGAAGTGTAACGAGACCTGGGTGTCCTTGTGCACCAGTCGCTGAAGGTAAGCATGCAGGTGCACCAGGCGGTTAAGAAGGCAAATGGTATGTTGGCCTTCATAGCGAGAGGATTCGAGTACAGGATCAAGGATGTCTTGCTGCAGTTGTACAGGGTCTTGGTGAGACCACACCTTGAGTATTGTGTGCAGTTTTGGTCACCTTATCTGAGGAAGGATGTTCTTGCCATGGAGGGAGTGCAGCGAAGATTCACCAGACTGATACCTGGGATGGCAGGAATGACGTATGAAGAGAGATTGGGTCGATTAGGCTTGTATTCGCTAGAGTTTAGAAGAATGAGAGGGGATCTCATTGAAACTTATAAAATTCTAACAGGACTAGACAGACTAGATGCAGGAAGGATGTTCCCGATGGTGGGGGAGTCCAGAACCAGGGGTCACAGTCTAAGGATAAGGGGTAAGCCATTTAGAACTAAGATGAGGAGGAATTTCTTCACCCAGAGAGTGGTGAACCTGTGGAATTCTCTACCACAGAAGACAGTTGAGTCCAATTCATTAAATATATTCAAGAAGGAGTTAGATATATTTCTTAAGGCTAAGGGGATCAAGGGATATGGGGAGAAAGCAGGGACAGGGTACTAAATTTGGATGGTCAGCCATGATCTCATTGAATGGCGGAGCAGGCTCGAGGGGCCGAATGGCCTACTCCTGCTCCTATCTTCTATGTTTATTACAACAATTTGCACCTGAAATGGCCTTGCATTGACGAGAAAGTGCAGATAAACTGTATCCTACTTATTTGACCAACTGTTAAATATTAATATTCAACCAATCACAGACAGTTTATTTACTAAAATTCTAATGGCTTTAAAATAAAAGTTGTTTAGAAGTTTCAGTTTTCTGTCAACGCTACTGATGTTGAAAAAAACATTTGCCAAAGTCTCACAGTGAATCACCTTCTCAAAATCCATTCAAACTAGAGCTGGCATAAAAATGATGAGGCCTGAAGGTGATTTGTATCCTTTCAAGCTCACTTCAGATCTTCATCTGTCATATTTTCAAGCATATTACAAATGTAATAAGGGTGTCATTGATTTTATAAGTGCACGGAAAATGATAGCATAAGTCAAAACAGCATAAAGAATATCTAATATCATTCATGGTTTTACTCCTTTAAGACTTCAAACCACAGGGATAGGAGAGCGACACTACAATCCAATACGTTTTTACAATAATTTGTCATGGCAAACTCAATTAGACCTGATTAATGGGAAAATAATGGTTATGCTTTTTCAGGCGAACACTAAGATTTTGGTGGATGATGTAATCTCACAGCGGTATCTGTTACCTAATTACCACCCATAAACCCACAGCACTGACAGATGGTTCATCTGGAGCCTCCCACTGTCAGTTGCCAAAATATAAACCTGTGTGTGACTGCACGGACAATCACCATGCTATCAAATGTGCATCACTTGTCACATACGCTCTAACACTCTGCTACTGAGAGAATTTGAGCCTTGTGGGATAGCTGCAGAAAGACAGAGAGGGATATCCCTCGGGTCACTGCGGGATACGGAAAATATTTCATGAGCCATCTTGACCTTGTAATCCATGAGCAGTGACATTGCAAGTGAGTTATGCGGGTCAGGATTGTGAGTGAAATATTTTTGTGTATCCCACAGCAACGCTGCTTTTTTTAAACTATGTGTATTTTATTGGAGGCTGGCAGCCTTTTGATTATTTTACTTTATTTCAATGTTACTCCAGAATTAATGACAGTTACAGCTGATATGAATGCAATCTGAAGCCATGAATTCCTCATAAGCAATCTCCTCAGGATCATAAAGAATACGTAAAACAGCCCGTCGCTCCAAAGAATACACTGGTGGTATAACTTAACAATGAACTCACTCTCCTTGCAGATCCCAGGATAGCTGTGACTGTAATCTGATCTTTGAATTTAAACTACTTTTAAATCATAAGGTTATGATATTTGGTGCACTGTGTGCTAATGCAATGCAGCTAGTTGTAAAAGTTTATTTATAGGTAGGAAATGTATAGCCTTAAAACCTGAAGAGTAAGGACAGAATGATATATTCATTACATTATGCTTATGACATACTGATATAGTTGGGGATGTTGAATGCAAAAGTATTGAATGTGATTGTTTCAGTACGAGAAAATAGGAACGGGTAGAGCTGACCAGGATGGAAGACTGAGGGCAGAACTATACATAGAACAGGTAATGCTGGAGGAAAACTCCCTGAGACAAGAAAGGGCAAATACCTCCCCCAACTTCCAGCAAAGCAAAGTGGTCACAATAGTTTTTCATGATTCCTCTAGTTTGGCTCCATTCTCAAAAACTTTGCCCTTGCATCTCTTGGTTTATGCCCAGCTATATGTTGACATTTCCCATTCTGCACTTTCCCTCTCCTTGTAACTCTTTCTCTATACATTCCAGGTCTTGCCCTTGCAGCATCTCCTTCTCTGCCCTCAGACCCTCGATATCCTCCATCCTGGCCAGTTATCGCATTAGTTGCCTCTGTATTATAAAGAGGTTGTCTGCCTTTAGCAGCTTCTGCATGGTCTCCATACTCACCATTTATCAGCAGGTATTTTATAACATTTTGCATCTAATACTTTAAAAGTATTTTGCATTTAATATGCATCAGTTGGAGATAAAAAATAGGAACTGTACAATTTCCTCGGATACATATTGTAATGTGGAGGTGTGAGGGAGCATTGTGCCTAATTCCCTGGCAATCCAACTGGCTCATCTAACCAAAACATTCCAGTAGCTAACTGGTGAGGTGTAGGTCTTTGAGACAGAAATTAAGGCTGTGATTTCGCCTCAAATACATGCATTAGATATATTCATTAAGCTCTAGAATAGTCCAGTGATGAGCTGGATAGTACATTTCATTCCCTGCTCTCTAGTTGTAATATGTGTTGATAATCTGTGGAGTTTTTCCACTTGGATACAGGGTTTACTTTAAATTTGGGCTTTGTAATCTAATCATTCTAAATTTAAACTTTACAAATTTGAGTCTGAATCCAAACCTATCCGACTATGTCTGGGCATGCATCTCATCGAGTGCAGAGCACAGTACAGAGTGAGGTGGGAACAGAGTGAAAACAGTACTTCCATAATGGGAGTTTGACTGGAGTGAGAATTCAGTGTTGAGGAGGGGTAAATAGTTCAGAACTGCTTGTGCGTGTGTTATTTCTTCTTTAACTGAGTTTTAAATTTGTGCAACTGTAATGAATTGGCAGGTAGCAGGTAATCATTACTCACAGGTCACATTTTAATGAATCTACTGTGTAGTTGGGCTGACTGAAAAGCTGAAACTGGTTTTGACCTAATTTGTCAGTATGAAAAGAGAGATAGTTATGAGAGCACACCAGTTTGAGTGGAGAGCACACCATTGAGTGAGCTGGGAACAGAGTGAAAACAGTACCTCTGTGACAGGAATTTGAATAGAGTGAGAGTTTGGAGCAGAGGGGAAAGAAATGGAATAGTTTAATTAGATAAGAATATAAACTTACCTATAACTTAACTGGAATTTACAGTAAGAATAGCAGCACACGAAGGGGCCGTGATGTGCAGCCTCTGCAGGATGTGAGAGTTTCAAGTAACAGATGTTAACTCAGACAAACACATCTCTGGGAAGTGTCTCCAACTGAGGTTATTCAGAACTTGAAGTGGAGTTGGAGACAAACCGACACATCAGGGAGGAAGAAAGATTTCTGGAGCAAGAGTTTCAAAGGGTAGTTCCCTAACTGAGAGATAAGGAGCTGGTAGTGATAGAGGAAGGAGAGGTGATTATCCACAGGTCAGGGAAAGTGAGGAGGGGCAGGCTAGAACGGGAAAACTGAGAACAAATGACCTTTTCTAATAAATTTGAAGCACAGCCTTCCTGTAGGGTGGATGAGGACTTTGGGCAGGGCAATCAAATGGATTACAATGGCACAAGAAAATATGAACTGCCTCATGGGGCGTGGGGTGGCACATAGCAATTCAGTTAGCAATGCAGCAGAAATAGGAAAGAGTAGTAATAGTAAAAGCAAACAGAAAGAGCAAGTAGAGAAGTAAAAATAAATGAGGTAAATATACAAATAAAGAATTTAGCAAAACAGACAACACACAGAAAGAATAAATGGGGGTAGAGGATGAATTTCGAATTGACAAGCTATAAACAGAGAAAAGATTGACATAAAGGAACAAGGTGTTAGCTTCCACACGAATAAAGGGGAAAGGAGTAGTGTTAAATAGGAGCAATCGTTCCTATTAAGACCCCAACGGTCCTCTTGATGACCAACCTTAGAGAGGCATGTGCCTTATTATAACGCTCCTCTGCTGCTGTTTGGGTCACTCTTAGTGGGTCATTATTCATAGGAACAGGGCATAGACAGTGTCACCCACAAGCAATCCGCTAAAATGATTTTCTTCCCTAAAGGTGCCAGAGAGGGCTGAATTTTGAGGTATGAATTGTGACAACTTCCAGCATGTCTTACGTTGACATGGTTTTTTTTGTCACACGCAATCTGTACATTCAGGGAGTGGAAGCTCTACCTATTGAGAGAGATGAGGGGGTTTTCTATTGTAGTTCGCAAAGCAACGTAGGTGCTATCGATTGAACCCTGGGAAAGCTAGCAACCCCATAAAGCTGCTTCCTTGCTGTGATGCCAAAGGTAATGAATTCCTCAGCTCTTCTTCAAAGTGCATCTGTCATCTGATGAATGCATGCCAACACTGAATTCCTGGTTGATATGACATAGATCCCATGTTGGTGCTTGAAATGAACTTGTGCAATAAAACTTGAATGTATCATATTCATTGCCGTAGGGAGAACAGTGCAGGCAGATAACCATGGTTGCAGTTACCTATGAGTAAGTGTCAGAGCTGCCTTATTGCCCCTTTGGTAAAGTGTGCTCTTCTTATACACATCTCCTCACTAAGGTCCTTAAACAATCTTTGTTGCCTGTATGTTCTATGGGGGGTAATATCTGGTGGGGTCCATTCTCCTAAAATGCTGCCAGACTCTCTATTGTTCCATCCTGTACTGCTGCTACTCCTCCTACATGATAATAACATACCAGGGTATGGCCATAGTGAATGCCATAACTGCTCCTGAGAAGCCCTCACTTGCAATGCTCTCACACTTTCAGAAGCAAGACCAGGTCTGTGTCGGCAAAATGACAAAAAGATTGCTGCCAAAAATTGTTCCTACCTACAGAAATTTCTATTAAAACTCTCCGCACTCTTCAGGCTCATAAACTCTCACTTCCACCTGTCTGAGTTGATCCTGGCAACAGCTACACCGTACAATTCCCATTTTAACTTTACCCGCTTGCACTGCGAGTGTAACAGTGGGAGACTCTCAGCTCCAATGTCACTGGCCCTCATTACAATATATGTAAATAAGCTCACTCACTGGTGGACTGATTGTGACAAAGGCTAAAAAACCTGAAGGAATTCGAGGGGGATCTATTTTGGGGTATGAAACCAAAGAAAATGGCTTCCACCCCATTTTGCTGCCAAAATATGCTGCTAATCGCAATTATACACTAAAGTTAGGTGGAGTATCTAGGCCCAAACTTTCTCAAACGTTTTGCATACATCTTTTGCCATAGATCATGTTTATTTTACAGTATCTCATTGGAAGAGACAATCATCTCTCAAAATGGGCAAGCATAAATAGACTTCCAATACCTCAAAATTATATACTTATCTATCATTAGCAAAGTGCTAAGTAATCCAATTGAGTAGGATATAAAGGTTCCGTGAAAGATCAACACTGGTGCTAGTGGAATACCTTGTTTTAAAGTATTTATTAGGGTTTTTTGCATTTCATAGGATCATAGAAACTTACAGCACAAAAGGAGGTCATTCGACCCGTTGTGCCTGTGCAGTCGTGCTTAGTCCCACCCCTCTACTTTTTGTCCATAACCCTGCAAGTTGCTCATCCTCAAGTACCGATACAACTCGCTTTTTAAATTATTTGTGGAATCAGCTTCCACCATCTTTTCAGGTAGAGCGTTCCAGATCCCGACGACTCTCTGTGTGAAAAAGATTTCTCATCTCCCCTCTAGATCTTTTGCGAATGAATTTAAATCTATGACCTCTGTTTATTGACCCAGTCGCCAGAGGGAACAGTTTTTCTCTATCTACTCTACCATAGAATCATAGAAGAGTACAGCACAGCAGGAGAACATTCGGCCCATCAAGTCTGTGCTGGCTCTTTCGAAGAGCAATCCAGTTAGTCCCACTCCCCCGCTCTTTCCCCATATCCCTGCAATTTTTTCACCTTCAAGTATTTATCAAATTCCCTTTTAAAAGCTCCTATTGAATCTGTTTCCACCACCCTATCAGCCAGTGCATTCCAAATGCTAACGACTTGTTGCGTAAAAATGTTTTACCTCATGTCGCCTCTGGTTCTTTTGCCAATCACCTTAAATCCGTGCCCTCTGGTTATCGACCCTTTAGTCATTGGAAACAGTTTCTCTTTATTTACTCTCTCTAAACCCTTCATGATTTAAAAATCTCTGTCAAATGTTCTCTTAGCCATTTCTACTCCAGTCTGTCCACATAACTGTAACCCCACATCGCTGGAACCATTCTAGTAAATCTCTTATGTACCCTCTCTAAAGCCTTCACATCCTTCCTAAAGTGCAGTGCCCAGAATTGGAAACAATGGGGGGAATTTTAACCCCCAAAAATGGCTGGGTTTGGGTCAGGTGGGAGGTTAACATGTTAAAATTCTGAGTCGCGACCGCCACATTACAATATGTATCCCAGGAAATTGTACAGAGTTCCTAGTTTTTTATTTCCAACTGATGCATACTAAATTCAAAATACTTTTAAAGTATTAGATGCAAAATGTTAAAAAATGCCTGCCTTTAAAGGGTGAATGTGGAAGACCATGCAGAAGCTGCTAGAGACCAACAACCCCTAGATGAAACTAATGTCATAACCTCAACAAAATCTGTCGATCCAAAATGCTTGCCCAATACACCAAGCTAAAATCACCACTTCTCCTGTGGAAATCACTCCAAAACAGTGTCATCACCTGGGCCTCTCATTTTTATGCAATGTTCAAATTTTTGTGTTAACCCTCACTTGCTGAACCTGGGTTTTTGGAGCATTCATTGGCCTGTGCAAAATCTCTGACTTGCCCGTTGGCACCAGAGAACAGCTGATGAGGTTCCAATACATTCCTGCAGCTGTCATGACAAGAAACTTGCCAGTTCTCCAAATGTATGATTTCTTCCAGCAATCACCGAGTCAATGTCAGGAGACATCTGGCTTCATTGTAGTTGCACCCTAGTATGCAAAAGAAACATAAGCAAACTATGCATTATTTCTACTGTAAACTGGGTATAATGTTGACATTATAGCTCCAGCAGAAGGAAAAGTGGGACAAATGGAGGAGGCACTGCCAGCCATGGAGTTAGGCCCCATGCCAAAATTCACATAGGGCTGGATTTTACCAGCCCTGAGGAGGCAGGTTTGTATGTGGGACTGTTGGAAAAAAATTTTAAATGACAACGGATTCCGATCCCGCCGACAACCCGCCTCCGCGTAACTTTGCCAGAGGCGGGCTTGCAGAGTCCGTTTTGGTCGCGCCTCCAGGCGGTGGGATAGGCCCTTAAGGCACTTAACTACCACTTACCTACCGCTATAAAGCCATTTTGAGAGGCCTTCATATTTTCCCACATTTCCAGCGTGCTGCATGTCTTTCCTGAAACACGCCAGCTAATCCTGTCGGGTTCACAAGTGGCTGGCTTCCTAACAGCTGCAGCTCCACCATAAAAACAGAGCTCTCAACAAGGATTAGTTGCAGGTGGCAGAACTTTGTTTTTTCAGGTCTTGGAGAACTTTTTGCAGGTCTACTGATTTTGGAAGTGGTGAAGCAGAGATCCATCTCCACTGTGACCTCCTGGGAAAACCCTCTCCCCACATTGACTGAGCGCTTCCTCAACTGAGGTATCTACCAGCAGCATGGGAACCATTTATTTCTTTTCATCCTGGACCTCAGATTCGGATGAAGAGCAGCCGCGGCAGCAGCAGAACCAGGAACAACAGCAGCAACAGCAACAACAGGAGCGCCAACCTGCTGCTCACCCACCTGATGGTGCACAGGGCAGAAGGCGCCAGCAAAGGGAAGCATGTCGCTGCAGGAGATACCCTCAAAACAAGGTTTACAGGCTGAGGATGAGCTTCCTCAACATGAGTGGGCAGCAGTGCCAAAGGAGACTTTCGCGAGAGGTAGTCGGTGACATCTGCGCAATGCTGCAGCAACACCTGGAGCCCTGAGGAGCGGGTGGACACCCCTTACCAGTGGCTGTCAAAGTCACCACTGCACTCAACTTTTTTGCTTCAGGTTCCTTACAGGGATCATCAACAGACATCAGCGGCATCTCCCAGTCGTTCACACACACTTGCATCACGTAGGTTACCGATGCCCTCTTTGCAAAGGTGCACAATTACATCCACTTCTCCACGGATCAAGCAAGTATAACCGCGCGTGCGGTTGACTTTGCAAATATGGCAGGCTTGCCAAGGGTGCAGGGTGTCATAGACTGCACACATGTGGCCCTTAAGGCACCACATCACAACCCAGCTCTTTTTGTCAACCGCAAGGGCTTCCGCTCCTTCAACGTGCAGGTGGTGTGTAACCACAAGAAGGACATTTTGCATGTTTGCGCCAAGTACCCCGGCAGTTGCCATGACTCGTTCATCCTGCGGCAGTCTAGTGTACCTCCGCTCTTCAATCCGCCAAACCAACTTTTGGGATGGCTACTTGGAGACAAGGGCTATCCCCTGAAGACGTGGCTAATGACACCATTCAGGAGGCCATCGAATGAAGCTGAGGAGCGCTACAACTCCAGCCACTTTTCGACCAGATCCATCATCGAGCAAACCATCGGCTTGCTGAAGATGCAATTCAGATGCCTTGACAGATCAGGTGGAGCCCTGCAGTACTCGGCAGCCAGGGTCTCCAGAATCGTCACAGTCTGCTGTGCACTGCACAACATCGCACAGCATCGTGGCTTGCAGCTGCCTGAGGAACAAGTGGTCAGCGCATAGCCTCCTCAGATGAAGATGAGAATGAGGAGAAGGAGGAAGAGGAGGAGGAGGAGGAGAACGAGAACGAAGACCTTGAGGATGCGCATCAACCAGCTGCAGCAGCACACGAGCACATTGCTGCCCGGGATGCAAGGGATGCACTCATCTTGGCCAGATTTGCTTAAGTTGCCCAATCAAACACATGTGCCTGGCACCTTCTTAACACACCGTAGACAATGGACAAGAACCTGTGGCTTCCTATCACACTGACCACCATCATGACAAATACAATTCGCCCTGAGCCCTCAATGTAGAACTTCCATTTCCGAAATGACAGAGTCCAGAACTTCAACGTTTGCCATCACTTCATTTTAATACATTGACGAAAGGATGGCATTTAACAATTAAACACATCAGAACACCCAAGTGACTACCCTTGTGACTACTTGTGCTTTATCTTCCTCTTACGCGTGCTCCTATGTGGTGCTTCCCCTGTGGCTTCGGCAGATGTGGAGGCCCCTTGCTGACTCTCATGCTTGTAGGGGGTGGTGTGTGGGGTCAGCATTCACCTCTGACTCAGTGAGCGGTTCGAATCGCTCCCACGCCCCTGGTTCTAGACCTTGGACTTATTTAGGGGTTGTGAACAAAGATGCAGTAGACAACAGGTTCTGATGAAAGAATTTTGACTTTATTAAAAGAAAAAGGTAACAAACTGAAAACACTCTTAATGCTTAAACACAGGTTGGGGAACACATTGGTACAAGCGAGGGAAATAACCTTAGAAGAATACTTCACCCCTCCCAATGCCACTTCACTAGCTCGGTTGGACTCTGGAGAACCAGAGATAATGCTCACCAAACGAATCCTTGACAGTTGAGAGTTAGGGTTTAGAGTCTTTTGAGTAAAAGGTTTAGTAAGGCCCTTGTTGCCGCGAGGTGTCCGATGGTCACTGAGGCAGTCGCTCTGGTTTCTTCTTGCGTGTTGGTCTGCTTGTGAAGTTGTTGGCCTTCTTTGTTGAACTTCTTGCTGTAACTCTGCCTCTGTTTAAACTGTCTTCTTCCGAGCTGTGGAACTGCCTTCTTGCACAACTGTGGAAACTGCCTTCTGTCTGCTTGTCCTGAACTCTGTAACTCCAGCAGTGACTTCTGTTCAACACAGGCTTTCAATCCTGTTTCGAAAACTGCAGAACTGCCTTCTGTTGAACTTGAACTGTTTTACTGGAGAACTTGAACTTGTAACTGTTTGATGGGCCTTCAATTATACTAAATTGTGTTTTTTCGCGCCAAAACCGCTTTACTAAATCGGATTCGTGTTGAAGTGATTTAGGTTTCAGTAGAGGCCTGTTCATTCTATTGTCTTAGGTTTTGGTGGGCTCGTTAAGTTTGATGATTTTAACTTGGTGTTAACTTGTCCTGATGGCTTCCGATTGTTTTCAGGCTTCTAGCATCCTGTTTGGGCCTGGGGATTTCAAAAGGGGTCTTGGATTATTCATTTTTGAATGTGTTTGTGAGGTTTTGGATGAGGCTCATCCTCCTTGGTTGGATTGCAGTGCAAACATCTTCCAGACAGCTTGACTGGGCCCCAATATCCAAAAGCTGTCCACTGCCTCACCACCCCCTCCCCGCAGCCTGTATTGTTTCTGTGACTGCAGGGTTTCATTCAAAGTCATTTTTCCTCATGGCTTTTCTTCCCTGATCCTTAAAAATGTCCAAAACTGAGGTTTTGACCTCAAATTCCTTCACAGCCTTTTCTCCCTTTACAGGCCCAGACATGTTTTTAAAATGCCAAAACTTGTTTTTTGGTCTTAAATTCCTTATGTTAGGCCCAAATGCATTTTATCACTCTGGGGTAGTTCCAAAGTCCTTTTTCCTTAGGTTTTGGGGATCTGCAAATCTTGGAAGCCTTACATGCTGCTCCTGCTTCTACACCTTTGGCAGGCGTCCTCTGGGGTTGCGAGCCTGTGAGGGCTCGCCAACAGTTTGCACCTCCTGCGGCTGTGTAGGGGCTGAGATGCCCATCTCAGTTGAGTGAGGACTCTAGTGGGGCTCTGACCGAGGGCTCCGCAGTGGCATGGGAGTGTGAGCGCTTGGAGAGGAGCCCCCACTTCCTTGTTGTCTGCCACCAACATCCCTCTCATGGGTCAGGCCCACCTCAGAGCTAGCAAGTGGCTTGACAGCACCTTGCTGCACATCAGGGGAGCCATGAGGACCCGTTTCTGCACTGGCAGTCCTACTCCAGAGGACTTCCATGAAGGTCTGGTTTCTCTGATCAATAGCTGTTGATCGCTCCTCCAGAGATGTCAGTCTATTCTGAACATTCACCATGTTTTCCACACTCTGGCGACTTAACTCCTCCATGGCCGTAGCCATCCTCTCCTCTACACTCGAGGCTATGTCGTTTATAAAGATTAAAAAGAGTAATGGAACCAAAACTGGCACTTGGGGGCAAACCAGCCCCCTCTGAAAAAATACCGATCCACCACAACCCTCTGCTTCCTGTCACTGAGCCAAATCCATATCCATACCACTACTTTCTACTTAAATCCATGGTCTCCTATCTTCTTAACAAGCCTCCTGTGTGGCATTTTGTTGAATGGCTTCCGAGAGTCCATATATACAACATCTACTGCACTACATTGATCAACCTTCTCTGTTATGTCATCAAAGAATTCAATCAAGTTCATCAGACACGATTTGCTTTTAACAAATCCATGCTGGCTCTCCTTGATTAACCCATGCCTTTCCAAGTGAAAATTTCTTTTGTCCCTGATAATGGTTTCCAATAACTTCCCCACCACTGATGCTAGGCTGACTGGCCTGTAGTTTCCTGGGTTATAGAAACATAGAAGATAGGAGCAGGAGTAGGCCATTCGGCCCCTCGAGCCTGTTCCGCCATTTAATGAGATCATGGCTGATCATCCAAATTCAGTACCCTGTCCCTGCTTTTTCCCATATCCCTTGATCCCTTAAGAAATATATCTAACTCCTTCTTGAATATATTGAATAAATTGGCCTCAACTGCCCTTTGTCGTAGAGAATTCCACAGGTTCACCACTCTCTGGGTGAAGAAATTCCTCCTCATCTCAGTCCTAAATGGCTTACTCCTTATCCTTAGACTGTGACCCCTGGTTCTGGACTCCCCCGCTATCGGGAACATCCTTCCTGCATCTAGTCTGTCTAGTCCTGTTAGAATTTTATAAGTTTCAATGAGATCCCCTCCCATTCTTCTAAACTCTAGCGAATATAAGCCTAATCGACCCAATCTCTCCTCATACGTCATTCCTGCCATCCCAGGTATCAGTCTGGTGAATCTTCGCTGCACTCTCTCCATGGCAAGAACATACTTCCTCAGATAAGGTGACCAAAACTGCACACAATACTCAAGGTGTGGTCTCACCAAGGTCCTGTACAACTGCAGCAAGACATCCTTGCTCCTGTATTCGAATCCTCTCGCTATGAAGGCCAACATACCATTTGCCTTCTTAACCGTCTGCTGCACCTGCATGCTTACCTTCAGTGACTGGTGCACAAGGACACCCAGGTCTCGTTGCACTTCCCCTTTTCCCAATCTATTGCCATTCAGATAATAATCTGCCTTCCTGTTTTTGCCACCAAAGTGGATAACCTCACATTTATCCACATTATACTGCATCTGCCATGCATCTGCCCAATCACCCAACCTGTCCAAATCATATTAGAGTTTCTCTGCATCCTCCTCACAGCACACATGCCCACCCAGCTTTGTGTCATCTGCAAACTTGGAGATATTACATGTAGTTCCCTCTTCTAGATCATTTATATATATTGTGAATAGCTGGGGCCCTAGCACCGATCCCTGCGGTACCCCACTAGTCACTGCCTGCCACTCGGAAAAAGACCCGTTTATTCCAACTCTTTGCTTCCTGTCTGCCAACCAGTTCTCAATCAAGACAGTACCTTACCCCCAATCGCATGTGCTTTAACTCTGCACGCTAATCTCTTGTGCGGGACCTTATCGAAAGCCTTCTGAAAGTCCAAATACACCACATCCACTGGTTCTCTCTTATCTATTCTACCAGTTACATCCTCAAAAAATTCAGTAGATTAGTTAAGCATGATTTACCTTTTGTAAATCCATGTTGACTTTGTCCGATCCTGTTTTCCAAGTGCTCTGCTATTACATCTTTTATAATGGACTCTAGCATTTTCCCCACTACCAATGTCAGGCTTACCGGTCTATAATTCCCCATTTTCTCTCTACCACCTTTTTTAAATAGTGGGGTTACATTAGCTATCCTCCAATCCATGGGAACTGTTCCAGAGTCTATAGAATTTTGGAAGATGACCAGCAATGCATCTACTATTTCTAGGGCCACTTCCTTAAGTACCCTAGGATGTAGATTATCAGGCCCTGGGGATTTATCGGCCTTCAATCCCATCAATTTCCCTAACACCATTTCCCTACAAATACTGACTTCATTCAATTCCTCCCTCCCTTTCTTGAATGGTGGTATAACATTAGCAACCCTCCAGTCCTCTGACACTACTCCTATATCCAATGAGGAATGAAAGATTGTGACCAATGCTTCTGCTATTTCCAACTTTGCTTCGTTCAGTGACCTAGGTTGCATTCCATCTGGATCAGGTGACTTTCCAACTTTCAGTAATGGCTAATCTTTTTAGTAGGAAGGTTTTGTTTAAAGCGATCAGCTTCACAAGTGCTATGCCAAACTTTTCTTATTTTTCAGTGAAGTAAAATACATTGGTGGACAAGTAAACTGGAAGAAGCAGGAGTTTGGTATCTCTAGGGGACGGATTTTGATGTAAGCAGAGGTAGGTGTCTAGATATTACAGCTGCTGATTTCAACATACTTGCCCTTACCGTGTTCATGCAATATTTCTAACTTAACATGAGTATTAACCCATTTATTTTAAAAGGGTTAATGCCTCTGATATAATGACAGAAGAATGTTATATGAGCACATTAAGTATTGTCATCAATAGTAATTTCTCGATCACATGTTCTGCTCAGCAATCAGACTAGGGCAGTGTAAACCTGGGGGTGGGGTGGGGAATTCTCTTCTTGGGGGTGGAGTTCTGGCAGGATTGCTGTTGCAGCAATCCTGCAAGGGACCTTAAAGGGACAGAACACTTGGCGGAGCCATGGCCTTTCAACAGGTATGTCACTGGCGACAAATTGAAAGGGGAGGAGGCTGTTACAAGGCCCTCTCCCTTCAAGGAGAAAATTTGGAGCAGGTACCTATGCTTTACAGGTCCCACTGCCACTTTCCCATTGCGACCCCAGGAAGTGGCAGTGACCCAACACAAAGAAGGAAAATCCACTGGGGCACAGGCCCTGCCTGGGCAGCCACTATTTGCATGTGGCAGACAGGGAAGGAGCGGGCTGGTGCTAAGGAAGAGAAATCCTGGTCGGAGTGGTGAGGCGACAATAGACCTCACGCCTCAGCCCCATATTTTCCGCTTTTTCTGGGGAGGGTCGAGGAATAGTGCCATCTCCCCTTCCCTCCCTGTTTCAATTCCAAGTTTTTGCTAAATATTGGCCCGTAATTTCCGATAGGAGGCTTCCTGCGTGCGGATGCCTCCTATCGGAAAAAAATCTACGAACTTACCTGAGGGCTCCCAAGGTCCGGACACTTCCGCTCCTGGGCCTCTCCAAAGTCGAAATACGCAGGGCCCACGTCTCCCAGGGGCGCATGTGGTTCGCAAGCGTCCCTGGGTTCACGTGGGCCAGGCCAGCCAATAGGAGAAAGGAATCCCCCTTCATATTTTTGATAGATAGACCTGTCAAATATATGAATGGGGATCACCCCAAAAACACACTAAAACATTAAATATATATTTTTTTAAATCACATTTTTAAAATGAGTTAAAATTACAATAAATTTAATATTTTAACAAAAATGTAATTTTTTGAAAAAAATAATTAAAGTTTTTTATGGGGCTAAAAATAAACTTACCTTTTTTAAAAGTATTTTTAAATTATAAATGAGTGAACATTTTTTCAAACTTTTTTCAACTCTTATGCTGCTAAAAGCAGGCCTTACACCTGCTTTTACCAGGCGTAAGATTTCTAAAGGTTTTCAGCGGGCGGAAGTTCTACAGAAAGCGGAACTCTCCACCCACAGAGGCCCTTCTCTAGCGCAGGCGTCCGATCTGTCAAGAGCATTCACTTCGCATGCCTGAAACCAGCATTTCCGATGTCCCTACGGGTGTGTACTCAACGCGTACACACCCGTAGGCATCGGAAAATACGGGCCATTAAATTCTATTGCGATTTTAAGCAGCACTTTAGTTCTCTTCTGGTGAGGTAAATGAAATGTGCTTTATCAGTAATGTCTCACCCTACTGAGCTATCTCGGTAAACTTGAGGCAAAAAGCTATATAACATGGGGGTAATTTTATAAATCACCTGCCAGGAATGCATATCAAGAATTTGGGTGCGCACTCCCATGATTTTTCATCCAATCATTTTAATGTACGGAAAATCGAGGGTATGAGCTCAAATTTCTGATATGCACTTCTGGCAGGGGAGCCTTTGCACCAGGAACCTAAATTTGTAAAATGACCCCCATATTGCAGGCATTTTTCCCAGTATTTCGGGAGGGTATTTAGCCAAATTCACTCTGTTATGTCAGAAAGCCTGTAATTTATTTTAATTGCTCAAGCGGAGCTGACTCAAAAGCATTCATGTGTTCAATAAGAATGAGATAAGGTACACATTTGACATTTGCCTCTAAGAGCTATTTATTGACACGGAGGGAGGTCATTCTTCTTGTCATTCCCTGCAAGTTTTGTTGAAAGTGCAATTTTCAATAAAGCAACAAAGTTTGTTGCTTTAATGAAAATCCTCTACTTCAAAGACAGGTATTTGTCTGAGTATCAATTTCCTCATATGAGAATAAGTCAATCTAACAGAAAGTACTTTGTTGCCCCCTGCCCTCCCAACTGCTCACAGATCTAGTTTACCTTTTTAACGGACAGGCAAATAGCTATAATCAAAGTCTGCAATAACTTAGCTGTTGACTGCACGTTTATGACAATTTTTGTTAAACTGAAGGCAAGGTTATGAAGCATAAAAAGCTGTGCCCATATCAGGGGATTCATATATGTGTTTTGAGCAGTAAAAACAACAGTTCCAGTTGAGATGGCAACCATGACAGTCTAAAACTTTAACCTAGTTTTTGCTTTGAAACTGATTGTTTTAAAGAAAGACTTGCATTTATATAGCGCCTTTCACAACCACCGGACGTCTCAAAGCGCTTTACAGCCAATGAAGTACTTTTGGAGTGTAGTCGCTGCTGTAATGTGGGAAACGCGGCAGCCAATTTGCGCACAGCAAGCTCCTAGAAACAGCAATGTGATAATGACCAGATAATCTGGGTTTTTTTGTTATGTTGATTGAGGAATAAATATTGGCCAGGACACCAGGGATAACTCCCCTGCTCTTCTTCAAAATAGTGCCATGGGATCTTTTACGTCCACCTGAGAGAGCAGACGGGGCCTCGGCTTAACATCTTATCCGAAAGACGGCACCTCCAACAGTGCAGCACTCCTTCAGCACTGCACTGGAGTGTCAGCCTAGTTTTATGTGCTCAAGTCCCTGGAGTGGGACTTAAACCCACAACCTTCTGACTCAGAGGCGAGTGTGCTACCAACTGAGCCACAGCTGACCCTTTAGCCTGCTCCTGACCCACTGAATTACTTTCCTCTTGTCTTGACTCTTTATTTCCACCCCCCCCCACAACCCCCCATTCACTCTTTACCCACCTACATCTGTGACTCTTTGGATGACCTCTGCTATGTTGATGATTTCAGGTTCTCTGGCTCTAATCATCTCCTTTCCATCATGGAGATGCAGTTCCTCTATGCGTCCATTCCTCAACCAGTACAGCCAGCACAAACACTCCAAGCCCCATCCACCTTCCTCTACCTGGCTGAGCTTTTTCTCACCTTGTATAACTTACCTTTCAACTCCACTCACTTCATCCTGATAACAGGGGTGACCGTGAGAATCCACATGGGTCTCAACTTTGACTGCCTCGTTGTAGAATATTTGAAACACTCTTTGCTTCTGTCCTATAAATGCCTCAGTGTTGCTTCCTGCACTCTCTCTGACCTTGAGAATTTTATTAATTATTCTTCCAGTTCTCACCAATTCTCACTCTTATGTGGTCTATCTATGGATTTTCTCTTCCATCCCTGGGATTTCCTCTCTCCATTTCTGACAATAGGATTTCCACAGACATTTCTTAAAAGCTCACAGCTTCCCATGCCTGCCTGGATTATGCATCTTCCCACCCTTAAAAACTCCAACTCTTTCTCCTAGTTTCTCTGTCACAGTCATATCTGTTCCAATGACTTTACTTTCCATGCTACAGCTTTTGAAATGTCCTCCCTTTTCTTCCGTCAAGGTTTCCCCACAACAGTGGTTGACAGGAACCCTGACCGCGTTTACCCCATTTTCGGTGCCTCTGCACTCAGTCTCTCTCTTCTCCCACTTTAAAATCAGGGATGCTCAAGAGGCCAGAGTAATTATAATTGTTCAGCCATTGGTGGCTGTACCTTCTGTTGCCTAGGCCCTAAGCTCTGGAAATCCCTGCCTAAACCTCTCCGCCTCACTACCTCTCTTTCCTCCTTTAAGACGGTCCTTAAAACCTACCTCTTTGACCAAGCTTTTGGTCACCTACCCTATTCCTTATGTGGCTCGGTGTCAAATTTTTTGTCTTATAATACTCCTGTAAAGCGCCTTGGGACATTTTACTATGTTAAAGGTGCTATATAAATAAAAGTTGTTGTTGTTGTGGTGTGATCTGGAGAGAGGGTGCCGGAATACGCAATATTTTAAGACTGATTTTCATCTGTAGGAAGGATAGCCGAGTGCAAAGGTGGAAAGTGTAAATTGTAAGGATTATTGGGGCTGATGATGCAGTCTGGATATTGTGTGCACCTGTAGCGCAGTAAGTGGACCGCATGCTAAAATGTGAAGTCATCTCATTTAAATAAATTTGTGTCACTCCCATTATTAAGGGGTCCAGGGAACGATCCGAGCCTGAGGCTGCAGGTGGAGTCACTTCTGCATTTATCAGCCTGGTCTTACCTGGCATATGGCCTCTGGGTCTCACTGAGAGCTGGGGACACGGAAAATCTGAGCACTGGGGGAATCCCACCCCTCCCCTCCTCTCATGCTGCTCGCCTTGTAAGGGTGGGGGGAGGCTTTACCTCTTACAAGGCCTACATAAATCCTGTCATAAGATTGGGAGGCAGTGTATCGGAGCCCCAGTCTAATTTCTACCCCTTCCAAGTTATGGCAAGAGTACGCAATGTTCTGAGGAGGAACCTAAAATTATGCAATTAAACTTGAGATTTCCTGCTGCATGTTGTTAAAATAGACTACAAGTCTATGCGTGATATGCAGGGGGTGGTGGTTTGTGTCAGCTTTACCTCTGACTTCTGAGCGGTTCGAATCGCTCCCACTCCCTTGGTTCTAGACCTTGGACTTATTTGGGGGTTGTGATATAAAGGTGCAGCAGACAACTGAGTTTGATGAAAGAACTTCAATCTTTATTAAAAAGGTAAGACACAAATAAGAACACTCTTAACACTCTAAAGGTGGGGAACACTTCGGTACAAGCGAGGGAAATGACAGTAGAACAATACTTCACCCCTCCCAACCCCACTTTACTAACTAAGTTAGGTTTTGAAGGACCAGGGATAATGCTCACCAATCCTTTGACAGTTGGGCTAAATCGCGGTTTTGGGGTTCGCTGTTTATGGCGGTTAGTGTCTGCCATACCCCGTACGCGGTAGAGGACTTCACCTGAGTCTCTGGTCAGTCTTCGCGAGTCCGCTGATGCGGTAGGATGTCGTTTTGGATTTATCTGGTGAGTACCCAATTTCTTTGGTTTAGCAGTAGGGTTTAGAGTCTTTGGTGAAGATCTTACCCAGGGGTAAGTCAAGAGTAGTTTGTAGTGAGGAAACTTTGCGGTTCTTCGGGTTTTCTTCCCTGGAGTTGGTCTTTGTTGGTCGCGGTGGCCTGCTATTACCCGGTCAGTTGGGGGTAATGCGCGGTTGTTGGTTTCGTGAGGCCTTTGGTTTCCGCGATGGCTTTAGGCCTTGTTTAGTGTGTCGGTCGACCTCGTGGAGCCGTCGGTGGCTTGTTGCTGCTTGTTGCTCCGGGTAACTATGTTGGGACCGTTGTTGGAGGTCCGTCGAGGTGATATCTTCACGAGCTGGACTCAGGTGTGTCTGAGTGGTGAGCGATGCCGACTCGCTTCCAGCTCGGGTTTTCTTCTTCCTGGTTTCTTCTTCTTCTGATGACCACCAGTTGCGACTGACTGCTCGACTCTCGACCTTGAACTGCTTGATGGGCCTTCAATTATACTAAATTGAAGTGGCCTTACCTACCCACCAAATCTACTCAGTTCATTGTCTGGTTTTTGGCGGGCTCGTAAATCGGTAACGACTTACTAGCACGTTAACTGGGTTTTTAACAGGCCTTCAATCTCACCCATTGAACATGGCCTTATCTACCCACCAAATCTACTCAGTTCATTGTCTGAATTTTGGCGGGCCTGTTACCAGTAACTCCTCTGTAAGTGTCAAATGGGTTTTGGGATGATTTGCATCCTGTCGATCTCCTTGGCTGATCACTGGTGATTGGTTTCGTGTTTTGGGTTTCTAGGCTGGACTCAGTCTTTTCTATAGAATGGTCCTGAGTGATTTGTATTATGCAGTTTTCTGATAGGCCCTGTAATCGGTTTGATGGGGCCTGTTATTTTGGGTGGGACTGTCTTCTCCCAGGGTCTATTGTCAAAATGTTAATGCCTGCTGGAGCTTGAGTAGGGTCATCCCGGTTTCCCAGACAGTGCAATTAACTGCAATAACCAAAACTGCTTTTACAGAGGTCCTTCACAACCTTTTCACCCTTTATAGGCCCAGACATAGTTTTAAAATGCCAAAACTTGGTTTTTGGTCTTAAATTCCTTATGTTAGGCCCAAATGCATTTTTATCACTCTGAGGTAGTTCCAATGTCCTTTTTCCTTAGGTTTTGGGGATCTGTAAATTTTGGAAACCTTACAGATAGCAGAAGTGGGATGTAAATGTAAATGAAAGAGTTTAAGCTTCCAGATCATTCAACACTAGAAGGAACTGTTATAGAATATGGAGATAACATAAATTGTATGTAACAACAATAAGCTTAGTAGATAAAACAGACAAAGTGCAGGCCAGTACTTTACTTGATGCAATATAATACATTCATATAGAGAGGTGAGAGATAAATGGAAATAGAAGGTATCAACAGGCATGTTTGAGAAATATTTCACACCTCAGGCTGGAAATTTCCTCAGGGTTTAAATGAACAGGGGGTGTTATCTGAGTAGGCGAGAGTTAATAGGGGCAGGAATTGGATCAAGGGCTGGTTACACCAGGCGTTCAACAGTTCAGGGGTTTCCAAAGACAAAGCAGTCAGGCTTTTGTAGCACGCAGCCCCTTTCCAGATAATATTAAAAAAAGACACACGACAGGCAGGATGACATTATCCTCCAGAAATCCCACCAGTCCTGTCTGGTGGCTTCAACATGCTGTGATTGTGTGCAAGGTGTGAGATGTGGGTGTGAGTGTTGGTAGGTAGAGATTGTTGGTGGGTGAGTGCTGGCGGTGTGGTGCTTTGGACAGTGTGTGCAGACTGTGGTTCAGACGGTGGTATGTAGCATTTGTTGAGGCATTGACTCACTTCTTCCTACACTGTGTGTGGGTCCTGGGGACCACAATGCTGCCCAAGACGTGCTGGGCTGCCTCCCTCCACATGGTGCGGAAGACTTGCGGCGAGGGCCTCCTGCCACTTGCCAGGTAGAGCACCGCCCTCCGTCTTTCCACTGCGAACACCAACACCTCCAATGCATGGTTGCAGAATCTGCGGGCTCTCTCCTTGGGGCGTGGATCTGCCATCATTACGGCTGCTTGAGTCATCCGGCTCCTTTTCTTTGACCTGCTGTTGCTTGCTGAGGCAGCTGCACAGCCAGCAATGATGAGAATGAGGTTCTGCAGCATCAATGATTCTCCCCTTTAAGAACTGGAAAGAGCCTGTGACAATGGTGACTTGTGATTAGACTGCACCTGATATTGGTCAGCGCTTTGAGTTTAACGCCACTGAGCTAGGCCATTAGTGCTTGATTTAGTGCTCCCATCCATTCTTTGTGCAATGAATCTGAATTTTGCATGCAGTCTGAATCATTAGTGCCTGGCGCTAATTCTCAAACTTTTCAAAATTTACCGCCCATTCCTGGGCTTTAATGTATTTCTCCCCCCTTGTTTCTTACAATGCCCCACTCTAGAATCTCCAGATCTGTGTGGTGCCTACATGTCCTGTACCCACAGCACAGTATGTATCCATCTTTAACTGTTACAAGATCAACATCTGTTACCCTCATACAATGATTCCAAAACAAGAACAACTTGCATTTATACAGCACCTTTAACTTTTTAAAACATCTCAAAGCGCATCACAGGAGCGATTATCAGATAAAATTTGACACCGAGCCACATAAGGAGATATTAGGACAGGTAATGAAAAGCTTGGTCAAACAGTTTTTAGGGAGCGTCTTAAAGCAGGAGAGAGAGGTAGAGAGCTGGTGAGGCAGCTGAAGGCACGGCCACCAATGGTGAAGTGAAGAAAATCGGGGATGCGCAAAAGGCCAGAATTGGAGAAGCAAATAGATCTTGGCGTTTTGTAGGGCTGGAGGAGGTTACAAATTTAGGGAGGTGTGATGCCATGGTGCGAATTGAAAACAGGGATAAGATATTTTTTAAATCACGTTTTTTTCTGAAACGGGAGTCAAAGTAGGTCAGCGAGCACAGGGGTGATGGTTGTACGGGACTTGGTGCGAAGTAGAATGCGGGTGGCAGAGTATTGGATGAGCTCAACTCTACGGAGAGTGCAAAGTGAGAGGCTGGCCAAGAGAGCATTGGATAGTCAAGTCTGGAGGTAACAAAGGCATGGATGAGGGTTTCAGCAGCAGATTTGGAGACGGACGATGTTACGGAGGTGGAAGTAGGCGGACTTGGTGATGAAGAGGATATGGGGGTGGAAGCTCAGCTCAGGGTCACACAGAACAGCAAGGTTGTGAACAGTCTGGTTCAGCCTCAGACAGAGGTCAGGGAGAAGGATGGAATCGGTGGCTAGGGAAAGGAATTTGTGGTGGGGACTGAAGACAATGGGCTGTATTTTAACGGGGAAGGCGAGTTGGGGGTGGGGGGAGCTCCGAGGGGGTCGGGAAACCCAGGAGAAAGGGCCTCCCACAGGCCCTGTCGACTTTAACAGCAGGGCCTGTAAGGGGTGATGTGTGGCTCTGTGCTTAGCCTGGGTGCTAGTGCGGGGTTAGGCCTTGTTGCCTGTTCTGGTCTCCAGCCAGCCTGGTAACACTAGACACCTGTGAGTGGTTCGACCCACTCGCCCTTACGGTTCTGACACTGGACTTAGGTGCGAGAGCAATAATGCAGAGAAAACTCAGGTAGACCCGGTTGAATAGTGCGAAATGGAAAATCTTTATTGCATATTATTCAAGATTACGAAATACATGTCATAAGCACAGATTAATGACAGTACAAACTTACATACATTTATGCAACTAGGTTTAGGGAAACGAGGAGCGCACGACACATCGTAAAAGGGGACACACATTATAATTATCCTTAAAACATAAACCCTCCCCTATCAATACCTGTCCTAATCTAGATTTGTAGGATCGAGACTCATGCTCACCACTCGTGATAACTCGGGGAATTCCGAAACTCTGCTCGGATGTTTTTACCGCAGCACCTGACTATCCACGTGTTGATCAGGGGTCTCTGTACCCCACTTGTTTACTCGTTTCTGCTCCGGCTAGCAGGCTGGACCGTCTGCTGTCATGAAGATCTGTGTTGTCCTCGGAACTCTGACAAAACTCAAAGAAGAGTCTTCCTATGCCCGGCACCACTTGCCTGTAAAATTCAAAGAACAGTCTTCCTGGGCCAGTTGTGGAGTAGCCGATAGAATTCGAAAATGGTCCTTATATTTTTAGGTGCGGTCGGGGCTTACTGACCGCGGCGACACGTGTAGTCTTCTTCTCTTCTCATCTCAACTCATCTCATCTCCTCTCGGGCCTTCGGTTCCAACACCGTTTACCGACTTCTCGGGATGGTGCGCCCGCTTCCAGGCCTTCACAGCCCAGTTCTCCACAGATCTTCGTGGCAAGCCATGAGGTTGATCCTGGCGGATCAGAGTCCAGAGTCGTCAGGCAAGAGAATAAGAGTTCAGCAGCCTTCCAGTGAGTCAAAGCAGCAAGAGAAAGATGGACGGTTGTACTTTACAGTTATAGTGCTGTAATTCCTATTTTCCCGCCCAATCTTAATGTCTATCTTTTGCCATGTTTTGGCGCTCAAACTTCTTGTATGGGGTGGTACTTGTCGTTAATGGGTTTCGGTGATACTTGTAACTGTTTGAGTACCCGTTAATATTTCTCCCATTGTGGAACCGGCTAGTAGTCTCCCTGGAGGGGTTTTGGGGCTTCCAAATGTTTGCTGTGAGTACCCGCGAACGGCTCTCTCATCGTAGAGCCGTGGGGATTTTGCATATCAATGTCTTTGGATGGGTCCTTGATCGCCCAGTACAATAGCCCTCGTTTGTACCTGGAAGACCGATTCCAGTATTTATGTTTAAAATGCAAACCCATCGCGTCTTGTCACTATCTCAAATGTGCTGAGTCCTGTCCGATCTCGCTGCAATGTTTATTGAAACGCCATCTTGTCTGCCTACTGAAAGTCTAGAACTTTCTGCCACGAGGCGTGGCGGCCATTTTACAGGCTGCTTGTGTCCTTTTTGAAACATGACAGCATTTTGTTGAAATAAAGCTGTTTATACGAAACTTTATGTCTCCTTCTTATTATTATGAAATCGTGATAATTTTGCGAATTCTACAGGCCCGATTTGCATGCGAGGCCTCTTTTTCTCACCCGCAGCTAGCCAGACTGAGAGGCTGGCTGGCTGCAGGCAAGTAGGCCTGAGGCACTAGGCCACACAATGGAGGGAGGGAGGGATCGCGGGGCACTGGGGTTGGCCGGAAAAGCACGGGGTGGGGGTGTTGCTAAGGATCATGGTGGGGGGTGGTGCGAGGAACCAAAGCATATGGGATCTTGGGCTTCATTAATAGAGGTATTGAGTACAAAAGTAGAGAAGTTATGCTGAACCTTTATAAAGCGCTGGTTAGGCCACAACTGGAGTATTGTGCCCAGTTCTGGTCACCACACTTTAGGAAGGATGTGAAGGCCCTTGAGAGGGTGCAGAGGAGCTTTACCAGAATGGTTCCAGGGATGGGGGATCTTAGCTACAAGGACAGGTTGGAGAAGCTAGATTTGTTTTCATTAGAGCAAAGGAAGTTGAGGGGTGTTTTAATAGAGGTGTACAAGATTATGACGGGTTTGGACAGGCTAGATGGGGAAAGGCTGTTCCCACTAGTTGATGGTACAAAGACTAGGGGACACAGTATTAAGGTTTTGGGCAAGAGATACAGGGGGGATGTGAGGAAAAACTTTTTTACACAGCAAGTGGTGAGGACCTGGAACTCACTGCCGCCGGAAGTGGTGGAAGCGGACACACTCAATGTTTTCAAGGGGAGACTGGATAGGCACTTAAGGGAAATAAACTTGCAGGGCTACAGGGATAGAGCGGGGGAATGGGACTGACTGGATTGCTCTACAGAGAGCTGGCACGGACTCGATGGGCCGAATGGCCTCCTTCTGTACCATTATGACTCTATGGGCTCGATTTTGCCAGGCTCGAGGAGGCGGGATTGGAGGCGTGTGAGGTGTTAAAATCGCAAAAAATGGCAGGCGGGCCCGATCCCGCCTCCATCCCGTCTCCGAGCAATTTTCCCAAATGCGAGTTTTCTGACCCCGTCTCCATCCCACCTCCAAGAGGCGGGATAGGCCCTTAAAGCCCTTAACAACCAGTTAAGTGCCTCTATAATCCCATTTTGAGAGGCCTTTCTGATTTTAACACTTTTCCCACGTGGTTCATGTCTCCTCTGAAACACGCCAGTGAAACCTGGCGGCAGCACAAGTGGAATGCTTACTAACAGCTGCAGCTCCACCATTAAAAAGGAGTTTTCAGCAATCATCATTTGCAGGTGGCAGAACTTTGTTGTCTCAGGTCTGGGGGAACTTTTAGCAGGCCTACTCATTGTTGTGGAAGTTTGGAGCCCGACACCCATCTCCAGTGTGACCTCCTGGGAAACCCCTCTCGCCACCTTGAATGAGCGCTTCCTCAACTGAGGCATATACCAGAAGCATGGGACATCAGATTCGGATGAAGACCAGCTGTGGCAGCAACAGATCCATGAACAACAGCACCACCAACAGCAGCAGCAACAACAGGAGCGCCAAGCTGCTGCTCACTCACCTGAAGCTGCACAGGCCAGAAGGCGCCAGCGCACGACCACATTGCTGCCCAGGATGCAAGGGACGCACTCCTCTTGGCCAGATTTGCTTAGCCTGCACAATCAAACACTTTTGCCTCGCACCTTCTTATCAGACCATCGACAATGGCCAAGAACCTGCGGATTCCTATCACTCTGACCACCATACTGACAATTGCAAGTCATCCTAAGCCCTCAGTGTGGAAGTCCCATTAGCGATATGACAGATGCCACAACTGCAACAGTTGCCATCTGAATTTTTTATTTACAATAACCAACTGATGGCTTTTCAACATTAAATATGACATTTCACCCAAGTGACTACCCTTGTGACTACTTGTGCATTATCTTCCTCTTACGCGTGCTCCTACGTGGTGCTTCCCCTGTGGCTTCAGCAGATGTGGAGGCCCCTTGCTCACTTTCTTGCTGATCCTGTCTCGACACCTTTGGCGGGCGTCCTCTGGGGTTGCGAACCTGTGAGGGCTCGCCAACAGTCTGCTGCTCCTGCGGCTGTGCAGGGCTTGAGACGCCGATCTCAGTTGGGTGGGGACTCTGGTGGGGCTCTGACCGAGGACTTTGCAGTGGCATGGTCGTGTGTGTGCTTGGAGAGGAGCCCCCACTTCCTTGTTATCTGCCAACAACATCCCTCTCATGGGTCAGCCCCACTTCAGAGATAGCAAGTGGCTTGAAAGCACCTTGCTGCACTTCAGGGGGGCCATGAGGACCCGTTTCTGTACTGGAAGACCTACTCTCGAGGACTTGCCTGAAGGTCTGGTTTGTTTGCTCAATAGCTAACCATCGCTCCTCAAGAGATGTCAGTCTATTCTGAACAATGACCAAGTTTTCCATACCCTGGCGTCTAAGCTCCTTGATGGACGTAGCCATCCTCTCCTCTACCGTAGCCATCTTCTCCTCTACGGTAGCCAGCCTTACCATGGAGGTAGCCATCCTTTCCACGGAGGTTGCCATCCTTTCCGTGGTGATGCGTTCATGTGCCAACGCCTCCACAAAGGCTCTGCTCATGTTAGCGATGGACTCCTCCATTCGCTCCACACTCGCAGCGACCCTGGAGACAAAACCTGCCAGAGACTCCTGCACCTCTTCCTGGAGTTCCAGCACCGCTCTTCTTCTGGATGGACCCGGAGGCAGAGGGTCGACATGCAGCTGAGCCGAGCTGGCAGAGTCCTGCACCCCCCGACTAGGACTCTCCACTGCTGTCCCTGTCTGCAACATCTGCTGATGCTCACTTGTGAGCTGTGATACACCAGGTGACAACACTACACTATCTCGCGAAGGTACCACCGAGGTGTGAGTGTCTGCGCTGGTGCTGGGTGGGCTGAATTCTGCTGACGCTGCGCCCTCAGAGGTTGCAGCTTCCTCTGAGGTGTCTGGAGGCTCAGACTGTTCCTCCTGGACAGTGGGGACGGGGGCTTTCGATGGTCCTGTGGGGGAGTAAAGGAAAAAGTCAGAGATGTGAGGCCAAGGTTACATGCACATTGAATATTGCAGATGATCATAAGTCAATCTGTTAGAGCATCAGAATCATTATCAGTGATTCATGCAATGTCAATGAGAGAGATGAAAAACTATTCTGTCACCAGCTTGCTCTGATGCACCCATCTGTCCGTCCCCCACTTGCGCATCGTCCTCCACTCCCACGATCTCCAGGGCCGCCTCCTCCCAGGGAGTGAGCTGGGCTACTGAGGGTGGCCCTCCTCCTGTCCTCGCTCTTTCCCTCTTATTGTGAGCTCTCTTTTCCTGCAATGAGGGAGACAAGTGGAGTTTGAGTGAGAATGAATGAGTGAGTGTAGAGAATCCATAGCATAGATGCCTAGAAGGAGACAAAGATTCAGTGAGGTGGCAAGACCAAGGGCCCTCCCTGTATGTTATAAGTTGTTTTCATAGCATCACAGCGATAGGGAGTGTGAGGGCTGCATAGTCAAATAGTTAAGTGAATGTGAACATACAGAGAGAGGGAATGGGTAAGGGAGCAGGGATGTCAGTGTCAAGTGGGATGTGGAGGAAGAGGTTGCTAAAGCTGAGTGCTGGTGAGGAGAGGCAATGGGGATCAGATTGAGGGTGATGGGCAAGTCATACTTACTTTTCCAGTGCACAGAAGGTCATGAAACCTCTTCCTGCACTGCAGCCAGGTTCTGCGGCACATAGATAAGGAGTTGACCTCCTGGGCCACTTGCATCCACACAAGCCTTCGTCTGCTGGGGAGGCTTCTTCCTCCCTGAAGAAGGGAAGAGCACCTCCTTATTCCCTCTTGCTCCCTCCACCAGAGCTTGCAGGGCAGCATCATCAAATCTCGGTGCAGACTTAGGTCCACTGCTGGACATTTTGCCTGGAAGAAACTATCAGAGCAAAGGCCAAAAGGTTTGCAGTCTGCAGAAGAAGCAAGGCTGCTTGCAGGCCTTAAATCCAGCAGCATTGATGACGTTATCGGAGGCGAGTTTCAGAATGGAAAGACTAATTGGGCCAGGGGTTCCCACACGCTGGAAATCAATTGCCCAATTAGGGGAAAATCGCATATTTTTCCCACATCAAATTGGAGTCGGGTGGCTAACACGAAAAGTGGATGACACGCCCCCAGCCCGCCCCAATGACAAAATCGAGCCCTATGACTCTTTTACTCCAAAACATTTTTTCCAACTGAAAACTGAACAGTAAAAGAGTTTCTTCAAAAAAATGGAAGGCAAATACCGAATTAATTAATCATTTTCAGGTCAGCACATCACAGTCAAGGACCCATTAACTATATACACAGTGAAAACATTCTCTAAGTACTTTTTACCTTACTTCAGCAAAAATTAAAAATTCAGCACCAAAAGTAAACTTGTTCAAAAAATAGCAGGCGATCGTCTAACTTTTTCAGCAGGACTAGGGCTTGTACTGAGCAAACAAATGACCTAGTAGTCAAGGCTTGAGGACCAACATGGGGCTGAGTCACATGTGAAGAATGAACCAATCAGACATAAATAAAAGAAAATAGGTTCAAAATAGCACATTTTCAAATACAGAGGAGTGTCATTACACACAGGTGTGGCAGTCATGTGTGATGGAAATAGTAAGATGGAAATAGGTGTAATAGGAAATTACAGAGAATGTACACATACACAAGACTTTTAATATAGTACAGATAGATATATATGTATTAGGGTGTCATTTTATTCAGCTTTTGGTCTGTGTTTATGTCAACAGTAGCTGTCAGAAACTCGATTAATGGCCAGGGTGCTTCACATCTCAGATGTAACATGCTGTTCATCCATAAGGATTTAATTCCCTCTGTGTGTGACTTTAGCACACTTATTAATGCATTTGTGTTGACTTCCTACCTCTGCTAATTTTACAAAAAGTTGTTACCCCTCTTATTTTCCCTCGATTATCTCTTGAGGCATCGCTGACACGTGACAGCTGTGAATGGGGAAAGAGTACTCAGGGAGATTTCATCTGGTTTGAGAGTTAAGCTGGAGCAAATGCTGGTATGTGGACTGAAAACAGAGCTACATGTGTCTATCTCCTATTATTAAAAATGGTAAGCTCGTTAGGCCAGAAATTGAACCAAAGTACTTTGGGTGGGCCCGCAGAAAACTGACTTACCATTTTTAATAATATAAGATAGAACGGCCCACTGCAGAGCTGGTACTCCATGGGACATTGAGGCTCTACAGGCCAAAGCTCTGATATTGGGAGGCAACCTCCAGCTAAAGGATACAAGCTCCATTAAGAGAAGAGCGATAACGCTGGTCGCAGTGTCAGAGGAAAGATCCATGAGGAATGACTTGATAAGCTATGGCTCCAGCCTGATAAAGCTAAATTTCAGGGGAGTACTTACAGAGATACTCAAAAAAATAAAGAAAGTAAACCGGAAACTATAGGTAGATATTTTGGGGTGGCATAGCAAGGCTTGTTGTGAAGGGCAAAATTAGAACAGATGTCAGGAAGAATTTCTTTATAGAAAGGGTGATCAACAGCTGGGACAGGTTGCCAGGAAGGATGGTAGACTTACTTTAGGAATAGCTGGATGTTGTGGTGGGAAGATGGGATTCCGGAAGGATGAGATCAAATGGGATGAAGAATGCGCCGACTTCTGGGTTTAACTTGGTCGGATTCAGCTGGTTGTCGCGTATTCCCTCCGGAGAGGTGGGTTATCAATTTAAATATGTTAATCACTCCACTGTAGCGATGTTTCTAACCTACATTCAAATTTAATGGCGCATTCACGGGCTCCCCGAACTACCTGAAACTCACCATTGAAACTAAGACGAGAACACAATGGCAAATCATGGGGCTCATTAAAAGACTGTCAAATGCTACAATAAGTACTCTGTGCTCACAGCTGCTTTCTTACCAACCACTGGGAAAATGTTTGTTCAGGGTACTTGTGGTGAGAGGTTAGTTTCTACACTTTGGTCATTTTGAGACTCAGATCAGGATGGGTGGTGCCTTGGCTGCCTTACATTGGACCTTGGACAAGGATCAAGATGACCATCAGGAACAGCAGCAGGAGTAGCTAGCTGTGGAGAAACCTAGAGGTGGTAAGTAGAGATGGGGGCAGCAGAGAAGGGAGCAGCAGAGAGGGGAGCAGAGCGATTGAGCTCACAGCAGGCACGACCCGCATAACAGGGTCAATCAGGCTGACTGTCAGGTGGGAAACCGGGAGAAAAAATTTAAAAGACGCCCTACAGTTTTTAACTGTAGGATGTTCGCGAAACTCGTACTTCCGGGTTTCCTGACCATAACTCCATTTCCCCCGTTGCGAACGCTCAGGCCCCATAAATATCGGGGCCAAAATACACCGAAATACAATTATGGTGAACTCAGCTTGTCATTCTTTTAACCCAAACTCAATCTTAGCACGACAATAAAGTGCAAATCCCTCATTTAAATAAATCACTCTTAAAATTTGTCTGCTGGATCCAGCCTGGACATCTACCACAAATTTGTAAAATAAAAATTCATAATCCTTACTAGTTTCTATTAAAATTGAAATCTCTTATTGTTATTAAGTCACATTTTTAAAAACATTTTATATATTTACCAGCTCTGGGACAACTTTAAACGCCTCTTTACTCTTTACTCTGCTGTGTTATCATCAGGAACTGGAAGAAGAAAATTGTGTATATATCCAGCCAGCAATTAATAAATTCAAAAGATTGAATCAGATGCGTCAGCTGGCCCCCAACTAAAGATTTTGTAAATTACTTATAAATCAGAAATTCTTGATGGCAATGGTCCCTGAATATTATGTGCTGACATTTACTGGTGCCAGTGTAGCTTATTTTTTCCACTAATTTAATGAAATTACTGAAGAGCTTTTAATGCATCAGAGTTCTATGTGCTGTGAAGTTATAATCCAGTCCTTTGACTAAATTTTGTAATTTCTTTAAAAAGTCCAAGATGAACCAATTTGCCGTATGTGGATTTATTCACAGAGTGCCAACCGACTACAAATATAAACAAAATAGTTGTCAAAATTTTTACCATCCCAAAGATATTTTCTTCATAGCTAATGGAAGACGGTGTACAGGAAACACCAATATAAAAGTTGAACCAAAAGCCTTTGCACCATGTGGCTGATTGGCAAAAAAAGATTGTTTACAGGTTACCAGTAATCATAGCCTGAATGAAGGTTACTTGAAGTATCAAAAATTTTACAGTAGGTTTATAAATAAGCATTCCAGAAGTACTGTTTCTTGCTAATTCATCATCGTTTATACTTGCAGTTATGTTAAAGATGTTTCTTTGTATCTATTCTTTATTCAGCCATCACAAAAGAGTACTGGAAGCATTTATATTACATAATTGCATGTTAGAAACTCTATTAACATGCTGCCAGCATCTGAGAAAATTCAGCAGGCAACAAAACCTCTGCTAGTGTAATAAATGTTGTGTTGATGATAGGAGTTTCTATTTAAAATAGGTGCAATTTGGGGTGATTTGACCCAGTTAGTAGGTAAGTGACCGAATAATTATTCACAATCACAAATAATTGAATTTGTGACAAAAGGCTCTTGAATTATGCCATTGGCATGTGTTAGCTCAATTTCAGCTGGAAGAGTCTGGACAGTGAAGGTATCTGTAGTCACACTGTAGTTTTCACTGTCTGCAAAAATTTTAATAGTGTCCTGACAGATAATACAGAGTTATTGTTCATGTCTTGTGATTGGTCTGCGATGACATCACGCTATGTGATTGAGGATAAGAAAGGTCACTCACCATTACAGTGAGTTTCTGTTTGTGTCTGACCAAAGAAAGCGGCTTTGTTTGAGAAATTGTATAAAGCTCGCTGCAATTTTTAGGCACAAAGGCAGCACAATTTTGTTTTATGTGTATAGATTTATTGGATTTATACCTAGAATAGTCTCTTGTATTATTTTCTGTTGCACAAAGCACCTCACTTGCAAGAGCCTCTTTCAAGTAATACATTTTATTTTTATTATAAAGTGCCAAATCTCATGTCTTGTATTTATTACCTAGACTACAGTATGTTGCAAATTATTCAAATGCTTCTAGCTATGAATACTCATCGAACTTCAATGAACAATTATTTAACAATTATCAAACAGTAAACCGTGCAAATATAGTTGCTGATCTCAGTCTGAAGAATGGGCTGAAAGGGTACAAATCTGGCCTCAAAACCCCAAGTTAAAATTTCTGCATTAGAGAATTTCAGGTGAGATCAATATTATCAAGGGAACTGTGGTTTATATTTGCATTATTCTCTACTGTTCTCACTTCATTGGCTCCAAAAGACCTATGATGTAATTGTAACCATTTTCTGTTCAAACACCAGCACCCTTACTCATCTGGGCACAAAAGCTCTCTATAATTGTAAATGACCTTCCATCTTATCCAAAAGTTGAATTAGGGTGGAGTATCCTCCAGCTAATAATGCTCCCCTTGTTATTCATTATTACTATTATGTAATACCTCAGGGATCACCAAAATCTAGCTACAATCACATTTTCTTCACTGAGATGAATGTATGTTTTCAGCACATTATGATAATCACAGTTAGACCTCGAGATGGAAGGCCAGCTCTTGCTGTACTCTCATTTACCCCTGATTAAAACATTCCAAAGTCACCAGGTCTTTAGTCTTGAATTTTAATCCTGATTCAGTTCTGTCTCCTGTACTTTATCCCTTTTTGGATACCTTGTGACAAACTAGTATTTATACAGACTGACTACAAAGATAACAACAGATGAGATCGGTCATTTGGCTCATTTAACTCATGCTTCCATAGAAACCTATAGTCTCCCCATCACATCATCTAACTGCCTCTTAAATGCGTCCAAAGTTTTTACTTCCACTGTCCTATCACTAATCCGGAAACCAATTCCAGGTATTGATCACTCTTTGTGCAAAGAATTGCATTTTGACACCAGTCCTGAGCTTGTCTTTAGTGCTTTATATAGAATCATAGGGGGAAAAATTTGTGTTTGCTAGCAAAGATGCCGGTGTCACTGGCAACTGGAGTTAACGGCCGCTGAAAATGGCGGCAATGCTAAAGGAGTAAAATTGGTCTGGGAGCATGGAGATTGGTGCCGCATTGCTTAACTTCTGTGCAACGCCATCCTGGTGGCGTTTTTGGAGGTATCCGAGATGAAGTTCCTGTCCAGGAGCGGCGTTGCAGCTTCCCACAGCCTCTGGAAGCGAGGCTGTGGAGATCGCAAGAAATTCTGGGTAATGAAGAGGTCTGAGAATTAAAGGGATGATGTACACTGCAACAATACAAAATAAAATGAATTGAAACAAAGCAGTATTCAGCTTTTTCTGCCTTTTAAAAAATATTTAACATTAAAAAGAAGTCCCAAATGTGAATATTCCGCTCTTAAAGCTGATTTATCTTCCTAACCTCAACACATGGGAAAACTGCCTCAGCACTAACACAAATGGCTCAGCAAGCCAGGGAAGAGACACCCAGGGTATCGCACGCAGCACTCCAGCTTTGTGTAGGGGATCAACACTGCAAGACAGGCCCTCTACCCACAAGGGCTAGGAGCTGTCAGAAAGAAGGATGTGGGACCACATCACCGAGGCCGTCACTGCCAGCAGTGTCACCCCCACCATCTGGCTCCAGTGCCCAAAGAAGCTTCATGACCTCAGACCACTGGTCAAGGTCAGTGAATACAACTTCAAAAGCCATCTCCTACCAACTGCACCACTGGCCTCACACACTGCTCAATACATGACCCCCAATCACTCACTTACCAACAACCTACACCAATCACAAGGCACATCTCCCATTCCTAGCCTCGCCTCACCCCCTTGGAGAAGATGGTGCAGGCCATTCTTGTCAAGGGCATGGTTGAGCCCTTGGCCAGCGGTGGGGTTGAAAGGATACAAGATGCTGATATCCTCATACGTTATCCTCCTTCTAGCATGCAGCTCATGCTTTCCCGCCCTCCCCACAACTCCACCATTGTGTCTTCCTCATTTCATACACCCAAGAAATGTTGCCTGCCCAGCCAGTGGGTGACAAAGAAGAGACAGAGGAGAGTGAAGAAGAACAAGAACAGAAGAAGATTGATTTGACACTCCCAGCCACCAGCTCCTCAAGTTCAACCAGCAAGGACATTTGCAGTGTCCCCCACTGAAAGTCAGCAGCCTTCCACCAGCCATGCTGCAGCCACTGGGGTAGCACTGCATGTAAGCAGTAGGATATACAAAGGTACACACAAGACACTCACTAAGAGAATGCATACAGGTGATGAGTTGATTTCTTGATGTCACATTGGAGGGATAGACATATATAGGTGGATTGGAAAGTTTGCTTTGTGCTGGTTTTTATTTCAGAATTGTGGCCAAGAGGACGTTGTGATGGTCAGTAACAGATGGAAGGTAAGGTGTGGGACTAATGTTGAAAGGGGAATTGGGGTTGTGGTCACTGGGACCGCAGGCAGATGATTCCACCCTGGGTATCCTGGCCAGAAAGGGGCTGTCTGAGATGCATCCTTCTGTCTGATTCCTCCTCTTCAGCTTCCTCCTCTTCAGCTTCCTCCTCTTCAGCTTCTTCCTCTTCTGCTTCCTCCTCTTCTGTTTCTTCCTCTTCTGTTTCTTCCTCTTCTGCTTCCTCCTCTTCTGCTTCCTCCTCTTCTGCTTCTTCCTCTTCTGTGTCTTCCTCTTCCCTCTGTAAGCGGATGCTGTAAATGTGAAATGACAGCATAAAATGCTGGAAATACTCAGCTGGTCGGGCAGCACCTCGACCTGAGATGCGGTGGCTGCCATTTTATTGCCATTTCATGGTGTTATGGAGTGGTGGTAAATAGATGCATTTCAAGCACATACAGCACAGAAGTAGGACATTCGGCCTGTCGTGCCTGTGCTGGCTCTTTGAAAGAGCTGTCCAAATTAGTCCCACACCCCAACTTTTTCCCCATAACCTTGCAAATCAGTCCTCTTCAAGTACATGTCCAATTGCCTTTTGAAAGTTACTATGGAATCTGATTCCACCACCCTGTTAGGTAGTGTGTTCCAGATCTTAACAACCCTCTATGTGAAAACAAGTCTCCTCATTTCCCTTCTAGTTCTTTTGCCAATTATTTTAAATCTGTGACCTTTGATTACTGATCCAGTTGCCAGAGGAAACAGTTTCTCCCTACTTGCTCTATTAAACCCCTCATAATTTTGAATACCTCTATTAGGTCTCCCCTTATCTGCTCTAGGAGAACAATCGCAGCTTCTCCAAACTCTCCACAAAATTGAAGTCCCTCATCTCTGGTATTATCCTGGTAAACCTCCTCTGTACCCTCTCCAGGGCCTTGACATCTTTCCTAAAATATGGTGCTCAGAATTGAACACAATACTCCAGCTGAGGCCTAACCAGAGATTTGTAAAAGTTTAGCATAACTTCCTTGTTTTTGAATTCAATGCCCCTATTTACAAAGCTAAATATCCCACATGCTTTCTTAACTGCCTTATCAACTTGCCCTGCCACCTTCAAAGATTTGTGAAAATGCACCCTCTGTTCTTGCACCCCCCTCAAAATAGTAGCATTTAGATTATACTGCCACTCCCTGTTGTTCCTTCCAAAGTGCATCACTTCACACTTATCCGCATTAACTTGCACCTGCCATGTGTTTGCCCATTTCACCAGTCTGCCTATGTCCTCCTGAAGTATGCTACTATCCAATGATTTGTATCATCCACAAACTTCAAAATTGTACTCCCTATACCCAAGTCCAGGTCATTTATATATAACAGGAATAGCAATGATCCTAATATCGATCCCTAGGGGACCCCACTGCATGGTTCTCTCCAGTCAGAAAAACATCCGTTCACCACTACTCTCTGCCTCCTATTCCTTAGCCAAATACATACCCAAGTTATCACCATCCCTTTAATACCATGTGCTTCTAATTTCTGAATAAGTCTGTTAAGTGGTGCTTTATTAAATGCCTTTTGAAAGTCATACATACAACATCTACTGCACTATCTTCATCAACCTTTGCTGTTACTTCATCAAATAAATCAATCAGGTTAGTCAGACATGATTTGCCGTTAACAAATCTGTGTTGGCTCTCCCTTTTTAACCCATGCTTCTCCAAGTGAGAATTAATTTTGTCCTTGACAATGGTCTCTAGTAGCTATTCCACTACTGACATTAGACGGCCTGGTCTGTAGTTACCTGGTTTATCCCTCTCCCCTTTTTTGAATACGTCCCTCAGCAACCTAAGATGCACCCCATCTGGACTAGGTTACTTGTTAATTTTAAGTGATGCCAACCTATTTAGCACCTCCTTTCTATCTATTTTTATCCTATCCAATATCTCTACTTCCTCCTCCTCTACTGTGACATTGGGAGGAATTTTAATCCCCAAAAATGGATGGGTTTGGGCTGGGTGGGAAATAAAAAGGTAAAAAATCTCAAACCCAAACCCAACCCACCTCGATCACGCTAACTTCTGATTTTAACAGAAGCAGGACAGGGGGGCAGGTGACCAACCCACTCCCAGGAGTCGGACCCACATTTAAATATTTTAATGAAGCTGTGTGCCTCAGATTTATTCTCCATTCCAGCTTTAACTCTGGCCAGCTGGGTTTCCCGGGCCTTGGGAATTCCGGCAGCTAAAGAGAGGCGAGGACTGCTTCATGGAAGAGTTACATACTTTTCCAGCACTGCTTGTGGGCCAGGAGAAGCAGGAGTGCTTCCCACCAGCCTCTCAAGGGAACCTGTTAACCTCCCCAGCAATTGGACCGACCTCCCCCGCCCACCCTGCGAAAGTCAGCAGATAAGACTTTACACTCATGCACAAAAAGCAAAAGTGACTAGTGAAGTGGTGATAAATAAAATTCAGTCCAGGGCCCCAAACACCCCTTCCAGGTGAAACAGCGATTTACTTGTACTTCTTGCAATTTAGTATACTGTATTCGCTGCTCACGATGTGGTCTCCTCTACATTGGGGAGACCAAACGCAGATTGGGTGACCGCTTTGCGGAACACCTCCATTCAGTCCGTAAGGGGGACCCCGAGCTTCCAGTCGCCTGTCACTTTAATTCACCGCTCCACTCCCACTCAGACCTCACCGTCCTCGGCCTCTTGCATTGTTCCACGGAAGCTCAGCGTAAGCTCGAGGAACAGCATCTCATCTTTCGATTAGGCACTTTACAGCCTTCTGGACTCAACATAGAGTTCAACAATTTCAGATCATAACCTCGGCCCCTATCATATATATATATATTTTTTATCCACACTCTTTGTCTATCCTTTTTTTTCTTCTCTCCCACATGGCAGCTGTCTTTCATTCTGCCAGCGCAATTTACACTTCATCTAGAGCCATCCTTTGTTTCTTAACCTGTCCCATTACCGTCTCCTTTTGCCTTGAATATCTCTTAATGCCTCTTAACCTCTTCTGCCTTCTATCCTATTACAGACCTTCCCTTTTGTTCTTTCATCCCCTCCCCGCTTTCCCAGCCTCTACACTTGCTTAAAAATCTGTTCCATTTCCTGCTTTTTTCCAGTTCTGACAAAAGGTCATCAACCTGAAACGTTAACTCTGTTTCTCTCTTATACATAGATACATAGAAGATAGGAGCAGGAGTAGGCCATCCGGCCCTTCGAGCCTGCTCCGCCATTTAATGAGATCATGGCTGATCCTCCAATTCAGTATCCCGTCCCCGCCTTCTCTCCGTAACCCTTAACCCCTTTTGCCTGTAGAAATATATCTAATTCCCTCTTAAATATATTTAATGAGCTGGCGTACACTGCCCTCTGTGGCAATGAGTTCCACAGGTTCACCACCCTCTGAGTGAAGAAATTCCCCCTCATTTCTGTCCTAAATGGTTTAGCCCTTATCCTTAAATTATGTCCTCTAGTTCTGTTCTCACCCGCCAAGGGAAACATTCCTTCTGCATCTAGTCTGTCTAGACCTGTCAGAATTTTATACACTTCTATGAGGTCCCCTCTCAATCTTCTAAACTCCAGTGTGTACATCCCTAAACTACATAGTCTCTCCTCATAGGTCAATCCCGCCATTCCTGGTATCAGCCTGGTGAATCGCCGCTGCACCCCCTCCATGGCAAGAACATCTTTCCTCAGATGAGGCGACCAAAACTGTACACAGTACTCGAGGTGTGGTCTCACCAGTGCCCTGTACAGCTGCAGCAAGGTATCCCTGTTCCTGTATTCCAACCCTTTTGCTATGAAGGCCAGCATACCGTTTGCCTTCTTGACCGCCTGTTGCACCTGCATGCTCCCCTTCAGTGACTGGTGTACAAGAACACCCAGGTCTCTCTGTACTTCCCCCTCTCCCAATTTATTGCCATTTAAATAATAATTTGCCCTCCCGTTCCTGCACCCAAGGTGGATAACTTTGCACTTGTCCACATTATAGTGCATCTGCCATTTATCCTCCCAATCACCCAGTCTGTCCAAATCGCTCTGGAGCTTCCTGGTCTCCTCCTCTGAGCCCACCCCCCCTCCTAGTTTAGTGTCGTCTGCAAATTTGGAAATGCTGCATCCGACTCCCTGATCCAGGTCATTAATGTAAATTGTGAACAGCTGGGGACCCAGGACAGATCCCTGTGGTACCCCACTTGTTACTGCCTGCCATTCAGAAAATGAGCCGTTTATTCCAACTCTCTGTTTTCTATCTGACAGCCAGTTCTCTATCCACGTCAATACTTTCCCCTTTATCCCATGAGCTTCAATTTTCCATGCTAATCTTTTATGTGGGACCTTATCGAAGGCCTTTTGGAAGTCCAGGTACACCACATCTACTGGCTCTCCCCCATCTATTTTACCAGTTACTCCCTCAAAAAATTCCAATAGATTAGTCAAGCACGATTTACCCTTTGTAAATCCATGTTGACTCTGTCCTATCCTGTCCCCATTTGCTAAGTGCTCCGCTATTTCATCCTTAATGATGGACTCCAGCATTTTGCCCACAACTGATGTAAGGCTTACAGGTCTGTAATTACCTGCTTTTTCCCTACCCCCCTTTTTGAATAGTGGGGTAACGTTAGCTACCCTCCAATCCATGGGCACTGTTCCCGAGTCTAATGAATTCTGAAAAATTATACTTAGTGCATCCGCTATCTCTAGGGCCACCTCCTTCAGTACCCTAGGATGCATGTTATCAGGCCCTGGGGATTTGTCCGCCTTCAATCCCTTTAGCTTCCTTAACACCATATCCTTAGAGATATTGATTTGCGTCAGTTCCTCCTTTGCCAATGTCCCTATTTTTCCCGATATCCCAGGGAGGTTTTTTGTGTCTTCCTTCGTAAAGACTGACCCAAAGTATGCATTTAGTTGGTCTGCCATTTCCTTATTTCCCGTTATATATTCCCCCGTATCTGACTGCAATGGACCAACTTTGGTTTTCACCAGTCTTTTCCTCTTGATATACTTATAAAAGCTTTTGGAGTTAGTTTTTATATTTTCCGCCAGCTTGCTTTCGTAAGCTATTTTGCCCCTCTTGATTAAGCCCTTTGTCCTCCTTTGCTCTATCTTAAACTGTTCCCAATCTTCCGCTCTGGCGCTTTTTTTGGCTATTTTATATGCCCTATCTTTGGATTTTATGCTGTCTCTAATTTCCCCTGTTATCCACGGTTGAGTCACCTTTTTAGATTTCCTTTTATGCCAGATTGGTATAAACAATTTTTGCAATTTTGTCATTCTATCTTTAAATGCTTGCCATTGTTTATCTACCTCCAGTCCTCCCAGGAACGTTGTCCAATCAGACCTACTCAGTTCCCGTCTAATGGCATCATAATTCCCCTTGTTTAAATTCAGGACCTTAGTCTCTGAGTCAATTTCTTCGCTCTCCATTTCGAGTGAGAAATCGATCATGTTATGATCGCTCTGACCCAAGGGTCCCTGTACAACAAGATTACTAATTAGTCCCTTCTCATTGCACAGTACCCAGTCCAATATAACCTGTTCCCGAGTTGGTTCCTCGACATATTGATCCAGATAACCATCCCTTAAACACTCAAGGAATTCCTCCTCCTCATTATTTTTACTGATTAGGCTATTCCAATCTATATGTAAGTTAAAGTCACCTATGATGACAGCTGTGCTCTTATTGCACGCTTCTCTAATTTCCCTCGTGATGCCCTCCCCAACCTCTATTTTACTATTTGGAGGCCTATATACCACTCCTATTAATGTTTTTCGCCCCTCGCTATTTCTTAGCTCCACCCATATAGATTCTGTATTAACTGAGTTAATATCCTTCCTTTCAATTGCATTTATCCCCTCTTTTACCAGCAATGCTACCCCTCCTCCCTTTCTTTTTTGTCGATCCTTCCTAAATACTGAATACCCCTGTATGTTAAGCTCCCAGCCCTGCTCACCCTGCAACCATGTTTCCGTAATCCCACTCTTCACAGGTGCTGCCTGACCTGCTGAGTATCTCCAGCATTTTCTGTTTTTATTTCAGTAGTGGTGAAAAATGTCATTTTCTGGAATTGTATGCTACATATTGGTTGCCGTAGAACTTGCTTTAACATCTGCAATCTTTTAGGAAAAAGTTGAAAATCTCCCTGCAAAACAGATCACAGGTAGACACTCCATGCATTTTCCATTATAGTTACCAATCCCTACTTTGACAGCATTGTCATGTTAGTTATGATGCAATACTGGAATTTAATAATTCAATGGATCACCTAGAACTTATATTTCATTGTGGTACTTGGCTATCTTACTCGCTGATGTCTGTCAGTGGGTAATTGGCTCTGCTTTATACTCACACAGATCAGTTTTGCACAATGCACAAGGCTGTTACAGCTTTTGAAATTATTACCTCAATTTTAAAGAAGTCAAAATGATTATTTTAGCGAATACATGATTAACATTTTCATTTGACATTCTTCTGTTTGCTAATTTAGCAGGGACATTGAGCTACTGTAAATAAACAGGATAATGTCTGTGTTAAAATAGCAGAGGAATGTCATATGAACACATTCAATATTCATCCGCTAATATCACTAATAGTAATTCCTCAGCTAATAACACATTGAGGCACATCCAAGCTATCATTTCATTCCATAAAAGTTAATAGTAGTGCCGTTTGTGATATACACAGCAAATATTTACAGGTTCTGCCAGAAATGAAGTATTTACATGGAACCTCAATTGTTGTCCTATTTGTGGGCATAGTTGTATATTTGGAGAATTTTGCTGACGTGATAGAAGGGGCAAGATTCTGTGCAAATTAAGTAATTTGAGTCTGTAAAACATGTGGTGCAGCATGCTCCCACCATGAAACTAACTAGGCGACAAGACATGGATACAGCAAGGATGAAACAAATCTTCATTTTGTGCTTCATCATCAATACAGAGTTACTGAGACTGGTCATTTAGATATCGCTGTGAGTGAGGAATTGAAATTTTAGAACAAGTAGACTATCACAGATCTCTATATGGGCTCTGAGACTCAAAGCCAATTGGATAGATTTTGACTTTGTGCGATAGTGTAAATCGGATGATAGCAAATCGGCAGCCCGTTTCACATCACTCCCAATTTGAATTCAATGAAAATAAAAATCGGGAGAGATGTGAAACGGGCTGCCGATTCGTTATCAATTGTTTTACACTATCGCACAAATTCAAAATCTACCCCACAATGTTGAGCCTGCTAATTAAGAGAAGGATCATTCTGAGTTCATTATTTCTTCATAATTTCTTCGTAAGCATAAATTTCTATTTTGGCCGATGCCATGTCTTTTTCGTCTTATTGGCAAAGTTTTGTTGAACAAAGTGTAAATATGACACAGGACAATACATATATACCTTCTAAAACGCAATAAAAAAACGTTGTTAGTTCAGTAATGGCCTAATGGGTAAAGTGTTTCTCCTTCCAGTACTGAGCCATATAGACCAGGATGCTTACTGGTCTGTGGTGAGTAATCTGATCTCAACTGGGGCTGCAGTTGGTATAAAATTGGCAGCAGGATCCTGTCAGCTAAAGAAGAGAAAAATCCTGCTACCCAGTGACATCTGCTGGAACAGCAGCATGTTTGGATGTCAGGTGAGAACAGGATCAAGTGCAGCTTTGTTGTCCTTGGCAGTGAAGTAGCCTGCTGACACTGTCTCTGGGCTGTCACATCAAGCGTGTCCACTTGGGTGAGGTACCGAAAGGCTGCTGGAGTGGAATCATACCCTAGCTGGCTTCAGGAGGATGGAGAAAATTGAAAAAGTAACAGGCCAGTCAATGCTATGGATTTTACTTTTATTGACAGCAGTAATGACCAGACACTAACACTTGATGTGTTCCTAGGAAATAGGCATCATCAAGAATTTTTTTTGCTAGTGTTTTGTAAGGCTTTAAAGGAATTTAATTGATTATCAATTACCAATCCTTAAGGATTAACAACTCAAGACAGTGCTTGCTGCTTTCTATTGTGCCTATACAAACAATCAGGCTGAAAAATCATTGGCTCTTCAAGCGCTTCCACTGTAACGCCAGCTCGGTAGGATTGGGCAGAGTCAACACAGATTTATGAAAGGGAAATCGTGTTTTGACAAATCTGTTAGAGTTTTTTGAAGTTGTAACGAGCAGAATAAATAAGGGGGTATCAGTGGATGTGGTGTATTTGGATTTTCAGAAGGCATTCGAAAAGGTGCCACACAAGAGGTTATTAAACAAAATTAGGGCTCATGGGGTTGGGGGTAATATACTAGTGTGGATTGAGGATTGGTTAATGGACAGAAAACAGAGAGTAGGAATAAATGGGTCATTTTCGGGTTGGCGGTCTGTAACTAGTGGGGTACTGCAAGGATCAGTGCTTCGGCCTCAGCTATTCACAATCTATATCAATGATTTGGATGAGGGGACCAAATGTAATATATCCTAGTTTGCTGATTATACAAAGCTGGGTGGGAGTGTAAGTTGTGAGGAGGATGCAAGGAGGCTTCAAGGGGATATAGACAGGCTAGGTGAGTGGGCAAGAACATGGCGGCCGGAATTTTTCTGGTCCTCAGATTGTGGGATTGGAGGCGGGACCGCTGTCAAAATGGCAAAGATTGACAGTGGGCAGGAAACCCGCTGTCAACCCACCTCCAATCAATCTTCCCAAGTGTCGGGTCCCCGATTTGTGCATGGACCCGACACCTAGCAGCGGGAAGAGGATTATAGCCATTTACCTGCCTGTTAACAGGTACTTGATACTTGTTAACAGGCTCTTTTTCAATTTTGCCGCTTCTGCCTCGGGTTCCCTGACATCCGGACACCACGCCAGGTAAGTGTGGCGTGTTGTGAGTCTGCTGTAGTGTTTCTGCATTGATGACAGCACCAGAAGTGGTGTGAAGGATCCAGTGGTGCACTGGTGAGTTTCAGAGATGAGAAATGTTGGGAAAATCATTTTTAATGCATTTACACTTTTCTGTAGGTAACAAGTTTTGAATTGGCTGTCTAGTCCCACCTGATTGGGAGAACCTCTCTCACCAGTGACAGATCGCTTCTGTAACCTCACCTGCAGCTGCCATCTGTTCTAGCCTAAGGAGAGAGTCACTAGAGAGCCTGGGTGCAAGAGCTCACCTGTGAACAGTCATTGTCAGTGTTTGCAGCACCTCAATGCTGTTAAACACTGAGAAATGAGCTGTCAAAGAAAAATTGTGCGTGGTCACTTTAAGAAAATCGGCAGATGACGCGTCATCAAATGACGTCATCTGACCGGTTTCTTCTTAATTGGTCAGCAAGCCCGCAGGGCGGGCTTAACAAGGCCAATCGAATTAAAATCACGTACGTTGGCCGGATGCAGTTGGGGGCGGGACTGGAACCCGGAAACCAGCTGATCCGCTCCCAAGCCGCATCCATTTGCAAAATCGCGGCCAGCAAATGGAATATAATGTGGAGAAATGTGAAGTTATCCACTTTGGTAGGAAAAATAGAAAATCAGAGTATTTTTTAAATGGTGAGAGATTGGGAAATGTTGGTGTTCCGAGGGATCTGGGTGTCCTTGTACACGAATCACTGAAAGTTAACATGCAGGTACAGCAAGCAATTAGGAAAGAAAATGGTATGTTGGCCTTTATTACAAGAGGATTTGAGTATAAGAGTAAGGACGTCTTACTGCAATTATATAGGGCCCTGGTGAGACCACACCCGGAGTATTGTGCACAGTTTTGGTCTCCTTACCTAAGGAAGGATATACTTGCCATAGAGGGAGTGCAACGAAGGTTCACCAGACTGGTTCCTGGGATGGGGGGATTGTCCTATGAGGAGAGATTGAGTAGACTAGCCCTATATTCTCTAGAGTTTAGAAGAATGAGAGGTGATCTCATTGAAACATACAAAATTCTTACAGGGCTTGACAGGGTAGATGCAGGGAAGATGTTTCCCCTGGCTGGAGAGTCTAGAACCAGGGGTCACAGTCTCAGAATAAGGGGTCGGCCATTTGGGACTGAGATCAGGAGAAATTTCTTCACTCAGAGGGTGGTGAATCTTTGGAATTCTCTACCCTAGAGGGCTGTGGAGGCTCAGTCCTTGAGTATATTCAAGACAGAGATTGATAGATTTTTGAATATTAAGGGAATCAAAGGATATGGGGATAGTGCAGGAAAGTGGAGATGAGGTAGATGATCAGCCATGATCTTATTGAATGGTGGAGCAGGCTCGAACGGCCAAATGGTCTACTCCTGCTCCTATTTCTTATGTTCTTATGTTCTTATGAGACAAGCAGAAGCATCACAAATGAGGTCGGAACCCGGCATAGGAGGAGGTACGACTAGGGATGGGTATTCGCAGGCTGGAGATTCCTGGGGAATCCAGGGCTGGGACATAACCTGGGAAGTTCTGAAGATCTTGTAAATTTACACCTTTTCTCAGCCTTTTCATAAAGGGAGCCAATAGCCATGGTATTAGAGTGTTTCCCTTGGGGCCCCTGAATGCCCCCCACCCCCACAGCTGCTCCCCTGCTAGGGTGGGAACTCAAAACCTAATGTTGCAGCCTTTCCACTGAGCACTTGTGGTGTACCCCTAGTGGTGAGGTGACCTCCCCTGGCGGGCAGATCCAGCAGTTACACCGGGATCAAAGACCCACAAGTTTTCACTTTTTATCTGTAACATATTAAAATAAATGTTAAGTTTTGCACATAATGCACATTTATTTCCTGTGTTGCAAATGTTGCCAATGTTACTTCTGCCAGGCTTATCTGTCATGTCTGAGTGTCACAACTCTTTAGGTTTCAATTCTTTTTATGTTTCTTTGATTATGATTACTTCTCATTCAACCCATCCCTCCTTGGCCATTCTAACTCTATCACACTACTCAGTCCAGACCTAGCTTTCCTACCCAGTGACACTACCAATTTTACTGTAAACTATTTAAAAAAAAATCTAATTTTTAAATTCTTCTTTAAACTTTAGGGGTGCAAAATTGGATTAGGCCAGAAAACGGGCACAGGGATCGCGATGCGTGATCTGCCCACGCCCGTTGGAAGTAGTGCAGGCAGCATACAAAATTCGAGCTGCCTGCTTATTACCATGATTGCAGCACTGTGCCCAGTGCTAAATGCGCTGCTGGTTGGCTCAGCGCTCAAGAGTGGGCCCAATATCGGGTGCACTCTGCTGTCCAATTAAAGTTTGCCTGCAGACTGAAAGGCTGTCTGCACTTCTTAAAAGGGAGGTGCTTTGTTGCAGAAGCACCTCATTGTCACTGTAGCTGCAGCAATGTCACAACATAGTAGAGAAAGGGCACCTCACTTTTCAGGTGCAGCACTAGTGGCCTTGGTCCAGGGGTATATAGAAGAAGACAGGTCCTCTACTCACAGGGAGGCTGGAGGCTTTCAAGACAGAATGTCAGAAAGCAGTGGCAGGAGATAGAGCAAGTTCTCTGTGCCACCAGTGTTGCCGCCAGGACCTGGATCCAGTGCCGCAAGAAGTTTAATGACTTCACACGAGTGGTCAAGGTGAGTGAATGCATCTTCAAATGCCATATCCCACCAACTGCACCACAAGCCTCACACACTGCTCAATGCACCACACCCCCATCACTCACCTACCAACAATCTCTAGCAATCCTTACCGGGTCTGGCCTATATTTGACTCCAGACCCACAGCAATGTGGTTGACTCTTAACTGCCCTCTGAAATGGCCTAGCAAGTCACTCAGTTGTACCAAACCACTACGACAAAGTCAGTACTGTGGGAGTATCTTCACCGCAATCTGCAGCGGTTCAAGAAGGTGGCTCACCACCAGCTTCTCAAGGGCAATTAGGGATGGGCAATAAATGCCGGCCTTGCCAGCGATGCCCACATCCCATGAACTAATAAATTAAAAAAGAACAGGCGGGGGTGAAGAACGTCTGCATAACCTTATTGCGTTGGAGGAGACTGTGCTGGAAATAATTGGAGGAGTCGTCACTGAGGCCATGGCAAGCGGCGAGTTTGAAAGCATTGATGATAAAGGTATGCTCATACTTAATTCCTTCTTCTCACATCCCACTTCCCCCTCATTGTATAATCTCTTCTCACTTACAAGCTGTTGATGGTGTAAGCATGCACATCTTGCTTCCCCCCAGCCCCCGCCCCACCACAACCCAACCCTTGTGCCTTTCTCCTTTCAGATACTCAAGAACTGCCAGCAGCCCAGCCAGTCCACAAACAACTGGACGAGGAGAGTGAAGGAGAAGAGGCACCAAAACTCAATCTGACACATCCAGGCACCAGCTCAGAAAATGGCACTGTGCATAATTTAGAGGGTAGCATATAGGCGGGATCTGCACGTGGTGAGTCACCGGGCACGAGTGGGCTGCAGCCAGGCCGAAAGAAAGGGTAGCTCAGGTGCCACCTGTTTGCACATGAATTCTAACGTACAGGACTCAGATGAGGACTTCGATGGGGTGGCCTTCAGGAAAAGGGTGATGGGCATGCACACAGAAATATTTGGCGCAATGGCAGGCCTGCCAGAAAACCTCTTGTCAGTGTGAAGAAGCATGGAGGAGTCCAGCTCCAGCATTGTACAGGGCTTTGTGCGGAGCTCGGAGCCCATGATTTCCAGGAGGGAAGTGATGGGCAACTCCATTAGAGAACTTGTGGACCCAACCACGATGCTGGGTGTGATGGGTGATGTTGCTTCAGCACAAGCGGAAGCGACCCAACATCTGAGTGCTGCAGTGGAATCTCCGACTGCTTTCATGCAGTCTCAGCTTGCTGCCATGCATGCTCTCACTGCTGCCATTGTGGCTGGGTTTACGAGTGTGGAAATGGGCTGGCAGGGTCTCACAGCAGTCCAGTAATTTGTGCTCCAACAGATGGCTAGGAATGCTGAGGCACCACCCCAGGGGAGTGGCAGTGGCTCCGTGGAGCACGAACCTGCTGTCTTCTCTCAGGATAAAAGTGAGAAGTCGCACAACACCAGGTTATAGTCCAACAGTTTTATTTGAAATCACAAGCTTTCGGAGCTGCTGCCCCTTCGTCAGGTGAAGTGAAGGAATATGAATCGGCAAAGCATATATAGACAGAGAACAATGCCTGTGTAGCATACAATGTCAGGCGACTACAGTTAATCTTTCTGACTGCCTTTTATCACACCTCGGCAGAGAAACAATCAGGTCAGGAAGGCATTATATCAAAGACATAGCAAGATACAGCTAAGACAATGAGGTGGGGTCACAGGGGGTCTAATGTGTCAAATGCAGTCTGTATGGAAAACCATAAACTTTAAAATTTTTACTTTTTTTTACTGGAAATCACATCTGTGAACAAGCCAACGACGACTTGAGTCTGGATGACTCTACGTCATGTAGCATGACATGAACCCAAGATACCGGTTGAGGCCGTCCTCATGGGTGCGAGACTTACCTATCAGTTTCTGCTCGATGATTTTGCGTTGTCGTGTGTCTCGAAGGCCGCCTTGGAGAACGCTAACCCGCAGATCCGAGGCTAAATGTCCTTGACTGCTGAAGTGTTCCCCGACTGGGAGGTAACAATCCTGCCTGGCGATTGTTGCGCGGTGTCTGTTCATACGTTGTCTCAGTGTCTGCATGGTCTCGCCGATGTACCATGCTCCGGTGCATCCTTTCATGCAACGTATGAGGTAGACAACGTTGGCCGAGTCACATGCGTATGTACCATGTACCTGGTGGGTAGTGTCCTCACATGTGATGATGGTATCTGTGTTGATGATCTGGCATGTCTTGCAGAGGTTGCCGTGGCAGGGTTGTGTGGTGTCGTGGTCGCTGTTCTCCTGAAAGCTGGGTAATTATGGTACTTTTGAGGTTAGGCGGCTGTTTGAAGGCGAGTAGTGGAGGCGTGGGGATGGCCTTAGCGAGGTGTTCATCGTCATCGATGACATGTTGAAGGCTGCGAAGAACATGGCGTAGTTTCTCCACTCCGGGGAAGTACTGGACGACGTAGGGTACCCTGTTGGTTGTGTCCCGTGTTCACCTTCTGAGGAGGTCTATGCGATTTTTCGCTGTGGCCCGTCGGAACTGTCGATCGATGAGTCGAGCGTCATATCCCGTTCTTACGAGGGCGTCTTTCAGCATCCGTAGGTGTCCATCGCATTCCTCCTCGTCTGAGCAGATCCTGTGTATTCGAGTCGTCGTTGGCTTGTTCACAGATGTGATTTCCAGTAAAAAAAAAGTAAAAATTTTAAAGTTTATGGTTTTCCATACAGACTGCATTTGACACATTAGACCCCCTGTGACCCCACCTCATTGTCTTAGCTGTATCTTGCTATGTCTTTGATATAATGCCTTCCTGACCTGATTGTTTCTCTGCCGAGGTGTGATAAAAGGCAGTCAGAAAGATTAACTGTAGTCGTCTGACATTGTACGCTACACAGGCATTGTTCTCTGTCTATATATGCTTTGTCGATTCGTATTCCTTCACTTCATCTGACGAAGGGGCAGCAGCTCCGAAAGCTTGTGATTTCAAATAAAACTGTTGGACTATAACCTGGTGTTGTGCGACTTCTCACTTTTGTCTACCCCAGTCGAACACCGGCATCTCCGCATCACATTCTCTCAGGATGACAGCATTCATCCTCCCACCACTGCCACTCCACTAGTGCCCTTGCTGTTGCCTGTCAGTCAGCCACCCCAGACTGGTGCCGCCCATGCCGAGGTGATGCAGGTCAAAGCTGGGCCTACTAGGCCCAGAGCTGCTCGAGGTTGTCCTCCAAGGCCATCTGCAATCTCCCCCACTGAAAGTCAGCAGCCTTCCACCAGCCATGCTGCAGCCACTGGGGTAGCACTTCATAGGAGCACTAGAATACGCAAAGGAACATGAAAGACAGACACTACAGGAATGCACATGGGTGATTAGTTAACTTTGTTATGTAAGATTCAAAATAATCATTTATAAATTATGTTTGGAATGTTTGTTTTGTGGTGGCTTTCTTTCAGCTTTGTGCCCAGGAGGATGTTGTGATGTTCCATGACAGAGGGATAGAAAGTTGGGGAAGTGTTGAGCAACTGGGATCTGGAGTTCCATTCATTGGAACCAGAGTCTGTTGAGGCGTTCACGGACAGCCCGTCCGGAACGGGGATTTGCTGTCTGCCTCCTCCCTTCCTCCTCTCCCTCCTCCTCCTCTTGAGGTGGTTGTGGAACCAGTGGTGGCACCCCTCATGATGCCCAAGTTGTGGAGAATCAGCAGACCACCACGAAATGGGACACCCACTCCTGCGTGTATTGGAGGGCTCCTCCCAAGTGGTCAAGGCAGCGGAACCATTGCTTGAGCACCCTGATGGTCTGCTTGCTGACGTTCCTTGTGGCAGCATGGCTGTCATTATATGATTGCAGGCCACGAGTGGTGGGGTTGCAGAGGGGAGTCCTAGCCAGGTGTAGAGTGGATAGCCCTTGTCTCCGAGCAGCCACCCTCGGGTATGACTTGGTAGCTGGAAGATTGCTCTCAAAGCGGACTGGCGCAGGATGAAGGCATCGTGACTTCTGTCAGGATATCTGGAATTTACCATCACAATGTATTGGGTGTGGGCACACACCAACTATACATTTAGAGAGTGGTAGCCTTTGCGGTTGCAGTATATTTCTGGATTGTTATGCAGCGCCCGCAAAGCCACGAGCGTGCAGTCAATGGAGCCCTGCACCAAAGGGAAGTCCAATATCCTGGCAAAGCCACATGCGCGCTCCTCCTGCTTCTCTCTGTTCAGAGAGAAGACAATGAAACTCCATTTCCTGGAGTACAGAGCCTCTGTGACCTCCCGGATGCAGCAATGGATGGCGAACTGGGAGATGTTAGCTATGTCGCATGCTCTAGACTAGAAGGATCCACTGGCAAAAAAATTCAAGGCCACGGTGACCTTGAGGGCCACTGGCAGTGCCATTGTCGCCCTGCTGTGAGGTTACAGGTCTGGTTCCAAGAGTTGGCAGTGTTCTGTGACCACCTCCTTGGTGAAGCAGAGCCTCCAAATTCACTGCTCCTGGCTTAAGTGCAGGTAGGAGAAGTGCTGTCAGAAGACCCTAGGTGGGTAAGGCCTCCTACTGAGAGCCCTCCTGCCCCTCCTCCTCCTCCCTCTGCGAGCAGCTTGTCATCTTCTTTGCTGCCTCTGCTCCAACTCTCTGTCATGCTCTAGTGCGAGAGAGACTGCAAGAAGAGCCCCCATGACTGGGAGCAAGTGGTGTGAGCAGAACCCTTGAATTCAGAAGCAAGGCCTTCTCCACTTGCAGCAGCACTCCCTGGCACCTCACTAACTTTTAGAAAGCTCCAAACAGTTCCACGAATGTACACAGACCCAGTAGAAATCAAAAATCAAGTTAACTGAAAGTTGTTGATGATCTTTTTAAATATCACCGGTGGGGGGTCCATCCTGCTGCTGAACCCACGTTCAGCTGTGTGTGCTTTGGAGTGGGCGTGCAGTCGAGCAGCGACGTCCAAAATAGCAGGTCATGCGTTACATGCTGATTGATGTCACGATCTGCCTCATTTGCATTCTCCTGCTGCACGCAGGCAGCCACCGCGCTACCGACCTGCCTAAAATGGCGGCTGCCGCTGCCCGCGCCAGAAGTGGCCGCCATTTTTCTGCGGAAACCAGCCTTAAATACCAGCCTTAAAAGAGGGGGAATTTGCGCCCTCTATTTCTACTTGTTCAGACAGCTTTAGCTGAATAATTAATTTGCGGCAAACCTGCTCCCAATCTCGAGCCTGTGGATATAATTTTCATTCTGAACTTTTAAAAATTAATATAACTTTGAATTTCTTCTATTACTTGTATTGCCTTCTTTTTCAGCCCTCGTTCATTTAATTAATTAATTTGTGGAAACAGCTGTGGTAATTTGTTCAACTCCCTTACATGGCATGACAAAAGGTCGCAATGCAGCATCTGTTGATCAGGAATTTTGCCAGCAACCAAACTGGTGACTTTAGAACAAAAGGTTTGAGGCAAACTTTCCCGTCTGTTCCCAGAACTGTATCTGTCTGTGAACTCTCTGAATGAATGACAATGCCTCTTTAAAACCACCTTCATCCATTGATATTTTAATGTGTTCAATGCTTTCTACAAGGGAGCACACCAAGGGCTAAAAATTCAGAGGCTTTAATGCCACCCGTTACTGGCAAAATGTAACGAAAAGATGGTGGCCGCCGTTCTTTCGCCAGCTGGTAGCGGGTCCCGCGGCATCCAGCATTTTCCGAGTTCCGGCAGCGCTGCCGGTAAGAGCGATGGCCCTGCAAATTTAAATTAGGGAGAGGTGCCATCAGTCGATGTGCAATGCCGACTTAACGTCACCTCAGCAAACTTGGACCTTAGCGCTGAGTTCAGCGCTGGGTCCGAAGCTCGCCATGAAAACCCAGCATTCAGCAGACTGACAGAGGCACTGTCAGCACCTCTTAAAGGGACACACACATCTTTCAGGTAAATTTGCATTTAAGCTTTTGGACTGGATTATTTTGATTTTATTCAAGTAGTGGCTACAATACATGTTAAAAGTTTAAAAAATGTGCTGGGAATGCTGCTGGAGGCTAGCAAGAACTCAGCTGGTAAAGGAAGGCCTCTGAGAAGACAGAAAATTTTGCAAATACTCAGAAGGTCAGGCAACATCCGTGGAGAGAGAGACAGAGTTCACGTCTCAGGTCAAGATGCTGTCTGATCTGCTGAGTATTTCAAGCATTTTATTTCAGATTTACAGTATCCGCTCACAGAGGGAAGAGGGAGACGCAGAAGAGGAGGAAGCGGAAGGAAGGGTGCAACCCAGACAGTCCCTTTGTGGCCTTACCTTCCCTCTGTTGCTGACCATCACAGCGTCCTCTTGGCCATGATGCTGAAATAAAAGCCACCACAAAGCAAACCTTCCAATCCAACTTTATACATCTATCCATCCAATATGACATCAAGAAATCAATTCATCCCCTTTATGCATTCCCTTAGTGACTGTCTTCTGTGTGCTTTTGCCTATCCAACTGAGGTCATGCAGTGCTACCCTAGTGGCTGCAGCAAGGCTGGTGAAAGGCTGCTGACTTTCAATGGGGGACACTGCAAATGGCTTTGCTGGTTGACCTTGAGGAGCTGGTGGCTTGGAGTGTGAAATCGAATGACGGTGTTTCTTCTTCTTATTATTCTTATTCTTCTTCTTCTACTTCTTCACTCTCCACTCTCCTTTTCTTGGTCAATCACTGGCTGGGTAGGCTCCATTACTTGGGTGTGTGAAATGAGGAAGACACAAGGGTGGAGTTGTAGAGAGGAGAGAGCGGGAAAGCAAGATGTGCCTGCGAGAAGGAGGATAATGTATGAGGATACCAGCATCTTGTATCCTTTCAACCCCGCTGCTGGCCAAGGGCTCACCCATGCGCCTGCGAAGAATAGCCAGCACCATCTCCTCCAAAGGGGTGAGGTGCAGCTATGAAGGTAGGTGAGTGATTGGGGGGCAGGGTGTGTCGGGCATTGAGCAGTGTGTGAGGTTAATGATACAGTTGGTAGGAGATGGCTTTTGAAGATGCATTCACTGACCTAGAACAATGGTCTGAGGTCATGAAGCTTCTTTGGGCATTGGAGCCAGGTTGTGGGGGCGACACTGCTGGCAGTGACGGCCTCGGTGATCTGGTCCCACATCGTTCTTTCTGGAGGGCCTCCTGGCCTCTGTGGGTAGAGGACCTCTCTTGCAGTGTTGACCCCCTGCACAAAGCTGGAGTGCTGCGTGCGAGACCCTGGGTGCCCCTTCCCTGGCTTGTTGAGCCATTTGTGTTAGTGCTGAAGCACTTTTCCCATTTTTTGAGGTGCGGGAGAGAATTCAGCTTTAAGAGCTGAAGACTGCCATTTGGGAATGCTTTTTCAAATGCTAATTTTTATTTAGACAGTAGAGCTGTAAGGGCTGAAAACTGCATTTTTTTTTACTTCATTTTTATTTTGATCAGTTCAGAAGGCATTGCCCTTTTAATGCTTCACCTTTTTAATGTCCCACAATGCCTAATGAACACATTGCCTCGCTTCCAGACAGAACGCCGCTTCTGGACGGCAACTTTGCTGATCCCTGCATAGAAACATAGAAAATAGGTACAGGAGTAGACCATTTGGTCCTTCGAGCCTGCACCGCCATTCAATGCGTTCATGGCTGAACATGCTACCTCAGTACCCCATTCCTGCTTTCTCGCCATACCCCTTGATCCCCTTAGTTGTGAGTGTTATATCTAACTCCCTTTTGAATATATTTAGCGAACTGGCCTCAACAACCTTCTGTGGAAGAGAATTCCATAGATTCACCACTCTCTGGGTGAAGAAGTTCCTCCTCAGCTCAGTCCTAAATGGCTTCCCCTTAATCCTTAGACTGTGACCCCTGGTTCTAGTTTTCCCTACCATTGGGAACATTCTGCCCGCATCTAATTTGTCTAAACCAGTCAGGATTTTAAATGTCTCTATAAGATCCCCCCTCATTCTTCTGAACTCCAGAGGATACAAGTTCAGTTGACCCAATCTTTCTTGATATGTCAGTCCGGCCATCCCAGGAATCAATCTAGTGAACCTGCACTAACGCCCCGGTGCAAATTTTTCTCTCCTACCTGCGCGACCATTTTCTGCGGCCGTTAACCCGAGGCTGAGGTGACACCGGCAACTTTCGTGTCACAGTCCAATTTCTAGGCCCAAATATTTTCCCAAAGTCAAGATATGCAATTCCCACCACATTACACTATCCAGTACTGATTCAAGATAGAATGGGGTGAGAATGGCCAAAGTACGTCCCATGGACCATGTCTTCCGGCGAGCCCTGGCAATCTGGCTGATGAAGGCCAGGCAACTCAATTCTATTTGCATGACTATTTCTTACTTACTGGTTTGTCCTGTCTACATTTTATTGGCTTGGGGCCAGAATTGCATAGGGCTGTTCTTAGTGCTGCTGCCTCGAGGATAGATAAATTCTAAATCAGAATATTGAGATCTGTTTGGATCTGCAGCATCAGAAATACAGAAATTAAAGGGGACATTGATTTAATATTTATATGTGTCCTGCGTGGCTCCTTAGTACGCACTAAAACAGTCGCCAAAGACAAAACCTTCGACACTTTGCGAGTAGCGATGACAGTAAGGCAAGATGGAACTTAATATGTTCTGTGCAGATTGACTCAAATAACTGAGGTTGAATAACATTTCTACTTTTGTTTTCAAAGTTTTTAAATTGTTTATGTTGAAGTTTTTATTCAGTGCATGGCAATATCATTAGCATCAATTTTGAGTATCATTTCAGCAAAAAAATTATCAGTTTAGAAAAAGTTGATCAAATTTACACTTTTGATATTATTTAAAAAAATGGTGAAGCTCAGGCATAAAGGGGGGATGGATTTTGATTTTGCTTCGACTGGATCACAGGCCAATCGCCTGTAACTGTGGTGAAGAGGTGGAGAGATTTTGATTTTGACGGATTTTGAGGCCCAGCCCATATTTACATCGGACGTTTTGATGCAGCTCGCTGGATTAATGCAGGTAACTCGCTCGACAGTGCTGCTGGCATTCATCCTCTTTACTCTCTCCTGCTCTTTGACGCACAAGGGGGAATTTTAACATTGAGGGGTGCGTGGGTTTAGGTGCAGGTGGGGGTTAAATTTGGCGAAAATGTCAGCGCCTCTGAAAGCCGGCTCCAATGCGCTGACTTATAAGAACATAAGAACATAAGAAATAGGAGCAGGAGTAGGCCAATCGGCCCTTCGAGCCTGCTCCACCATTCAATAAGATCATGGCTGATCTGATCCTCACCTCAAATCTAAAGAACACAAGAAGTAGGAGCAGGACCCGGCCACTCAGCCCCTGGGCCCGCAACGCCACCTACAGGGCCTCGACCGATCCGAACTCAGCCTCATGTCCAATTTCCTGCCCGCTCCCCGTAACCCCTAATTCCCTTTACTTCTAGGAAACTGTCTATTTCTGTTTTAAATTTATTTAATGATGTAGCTTCCACAGCTTCCTGGGGTAGCAAATTCCACAGACCTACTACCCTCTGAGTGAAGAAGTTTCTCCTCATCTCAGTTTTGAAAGACCAGCCCTTTATTCTAAGATTATTTATATAATATATATATAATATAATATATAAAATAAGACTTCCAGGTTTAACTCAGACACATTCGGCTGCATGTGCGTAACACGCTCCGGAGAAGTGGGTTAGCAATTTCAATATATAAATCAGTATATTACAACAATATTTTAACTGGCATTTAAATTTAACAGTGCATGCATGGATTTCCCAGGCGACCTGAAACTCACCATTGAAAGGAAGGCAAGAAGATTGTACAGCAATTCATGGGGCTCAATGAAAGTCAGGCAAATACTGCAATAAATACTCAGTGCTCACAACTTCTTTCTTGCCTCCCACTGGGAAAGGGTTTGTTGAGAGTACTTGTGGTGAGAGGCTAATTTCTGTACTTTGGAGGAATTGAGACTCAAGATCAGGATGGGTGACGCCCTGGCTGCCTTAGATTAGACTTTGAGCGAGGAGCAAGATGACCATCAGCAGCAGCAGCAGCAACAGGCTGCTGTGGGGAGACCTGCAGGTGGTCAGCAGAGAGGGGAGCAGCAGAGGGGTCGAGCTCGCAGGAGGCACTACCCGTGTAACAGAATGTACACGCAGAGGCTCAGATTCCTTGACCTCTCGGAAGAGCAGTGCGTCCGGAGGCTCAGATTGTCGCATCAGGTGGTGGTATAGATATCTGCAGCCTCCGAGAAGATGACTTGCTCCTTGCAGGTGGCCACGCTTTACTAGTGGCTGTGAAAGTCACCACCGCCCTCAACTTTTTTGCCTCCGGATCCTTCCAGGACACTACCGGAGACATATCCAGGATCTCCCAGTCGGCTGCATATAAATGCATAAGGCAGGTCACTGATCAGTTGTTTGCCAGGGCCAGCAATGATGTTAAATTCACAATTGATGGTGCCAGTCAGAATGAGCAGCCGGTCGGCTTTGCATCTCTGGCTAGCTTCCCACAAGTGCATGGCATCATGAACTGCACACACATGGCAGTCCGGGCACCCCCAGATCAACCAGGAGTATTTGTCAACCGCAAGGAATTTCATTCCATCAATGTTCAGCTGGTGTGCAACCACAAGAAAATCTTTGTGCAGCTGCGTGCCAGATTCCCAGGGAGCTGCCATGATGCTTTCATCCTGCTGTAGACCAAGCTCCCCGACCTCTTTGGACCTGCAAACAGACGAAGGGGTGGCTGCTAGGAGTCAAAGAATACCCCATTCAAATGTAGTTAATGACATCTGTGGGAAACCACACCAATGAAACCCAAGACCGGTACAACGACAGCCATATGACCACCAGATGTGTCATCGAGCAAGCCATCAGCATGCTCATGTCCACTTCAGGTGCCTGGACAGATTTGGAGGCGCCCTTCAGTACTCGTCAGCCAGGGTGTCCAGAATGATCGTGGTGTGCTGCGCTCTGCATAACATTGCGCAGCAGCAAGGATTGGAGCTGCAAGAGGAACAAGGCGCTGAGCACACATCATCTGCGGGCGATTCCAAAGAAGAGGAGGAGGGTGAACATGGCGACCCCAATGCAGCTCCAACCGCTCACATTGCTGCCCGGATTGCCAAGAATTCCCTTATAGTTGTAAGGTTCTGTTAGTTACTCCCACTAGACCGATGTAACAATCACATGGGGCCAGAAATTCGGGTCGGAGGCTTCCCGCGGGTGCAAGCCCCCGACCTTCACTTACATAGCGCGCCTGCCGTTGTGCTGTGGGCCCGCGTGGGATTCCGATCCTGGGCCTCCTCCAGCTGCCGGTGTGCAGTGCCCGCGTATCCCAGGGGCGCAGTTAGTTCGAAGCGTCCCCTGGGATCACGTGGGCCATGGAGAGCCAATCGGAGCAGGGAATCTCCATTCATAGATTTGACAGGAAGACCTGTCAAATCTATGAATAGAGATCACCCCCCAAAACCTAACTAAAACTTCAAATAATTTTTTTTTTAAATCACATTTTTAAAATAACTATAAATTACATAAATTAACTATTTTAAACAAAAATTTAAATTTTTGAAAAAATTATTTACAGTTTTTAACAGGTCTAAAAATAAACTTACCTTTCTTTAAAGTATTTAAAAAAGATAAACCTGTGGAAAAATGTTTAAATTTCACTTAATTCACCACTTACCTTGTTAACAGCAGGCCTTGCGCCTGCTTTTTCCCCGCGCAGCTGCCAGGGACTTACCCTCACTTCAAAACCTATAAAAAAAAACGAAGTTCGCTGCGTGCGCGCTGCCTCTCCGGCGCACGTATTTGACCTCCGAACCCCTTCCTTCAAGGGAACGGAAGTTCCGGTTTCCAGCGCATGCGCAGTGCATGCGCGAAACCGACACTTTCGTTGGGTCTACGGGTGAGTACACAGCGCGTACTCACCCGTGGAGACCCGAATTTCTGCCCCATTAAACGGCTACTCTTCCACAACATCCCCACCCCATCCCCCGGCCCCCCCCCACCAATCCCACTGACACAAAGCAGTCCTGTAACCAACCAACCACCCATTGCACAACCTCCCATTGGTCCCCGTCAATTCATGTCTTCCCATTCATCAACAAGCAACTGAAAAGGTGAGTTGCCACCCAGCAACCAAGAATGGGCAACACAGGAAAGTGATGCAAAGTAACACATTTTATGTGATTGTATGAACAAGATAGCATTTTCTCAAACACCCATTTGCACAACCTTTTGCAACTATGAATCTTTACTCTTCCTTTTCCACTACTCCTACATGATGCAACCCCTGTGGCTTTAGCAGTTAGAGGCAGGCTGCTCAGATCCCTGCTCTGACTGTTGAGATGCTCTTGGCCAATGACCTGTGGGTGTTGGAGCCCATGAGGGCCCCATCAAAGACTACTCCACCTGCACCTGTGCAGGGAAAGATTCAGCCATCGGGAGAGGAGGCAGTATGTCGGGTACTAACTGAGGGTGGGGCAACACATGAGACGTGGAAGTGCTTTGAGCGGATTTCTCACTTCCATGTTCCCTTTCACCATCATCCCTCTCATGGGTCAGTGGCATTTCACTCCTTCCACTCTGCTGGAGAGCAGCTTGATGCAGATCAGTGACGAGCTGTAAGGCCAAGTCTAAGGTGTCTGTCATCCTATTCAAGGCCCCAGAGTCTGCATGGCTGTGGTCAAGGCCTGCATGGACTCATTTGATTGCCGCCATTGATATTCCATGGAGTTCGCCACTCTATCCATGGACGAAGACGTCCTCGTAATGCTCTGCGACGTCAACACACTCATGCATGAGGTGGACTCCTCCATTGTCTCTGCAATCATGGTCAGTGTGCATGTGTGTGGAAGGCCTGCCAGTATGTTGCAGATTTTCTGCTGCCCCTCAATGATTATCCTTTTCATATATGGCTCCCACAGTACAGCATCTGTGTCCAGCTGAGCAGAGTTTGGAGAGGGCTGTGCCCTCCGACGCGACTCTCCACTGCTGTCCCCGCCACCACCATCTGCTCATGCTCACTTGTGAGCTGTGAGTAACCAGGAGAAATCACGACTAGCTGCCTAACTGGACCCATCGAAGTGCGAGTATCTGCGCTGGTGCCCGGTAAGCACGAGTCCTGTGATGGTGCACCCTCAGAAGGAATCAGCTCCTCTGAGGAATCGTCATCCAGGAGGTCCACCGGCTGCTGCTGTACACGCGAAGACCTTGGCGGAGAGAAAAGTTCCGAATTAGTCCTGGCAAGCAACGCTCCCTTTAAGTTACGCGTCCGCACAGCTGTCTCGAGGTCCCGCGGAGCTGGTGAGCTGGCTTCCTAATGCAAAAAAACGCACACGCACGGAAGTTTGAATAGGCCGCACAGCCCATTAAAGGAGCTGTGCAGCCCCCAAAAATTTAGGGGAACATTGCTGACAAGGTAAGAATGTTGCAACTTAGTATTATGAAGATCATCATATTTCACCCGCTGCCGAAATCAAGTCAACATGACTGAGTGTTGCATGACACGTGAGTCTCTGATATTTAATTCAGTGACCAGATAGCTGGGTGGTCCCGATCTCTCCACTTCTGATGGTCAGAGACACCAAAACACCACTGATCCCCAGCACTTCCTCCTCTGCAGCTGTCAACTGCACAATCTGTGGAGGACCACCTCCGGTCCTCTCGCTCTCCTTAGTGTTCTGTGCTCTCTTCTCCTGCAACGGGGGAAAGAACAGACTCTGAGTGAGTGTAATGGCATGTGTTCACCTGATGGATGCAGTGCATTTGGTGAGGGTGACTATGAGGGAGAGGTATGAAATTGCGTAAGGATCAGGGTGAGTGGGAGTGGTGGATGGATAGATGGGGATGTGAGGAAGTTCATAGAAAGAGAAGGATGGGTGCGCTTGCAAGGTAAGTTGGTGTGAGGAGTGATGTGATGGAGTAGGCTTGACAAGGCAGAGTGAGTGTGGGGTGATGTGTATAACAGGATGCAGGTGAATGTGCAACAGTACTCACCTTTCCTGACCTGGTTAGATCATTAAAGTGCTTCCTGGACTGAATCCAGGAGCGTGGCACAATGCTCCTGCTGCTCACCTCCTGGGCAACCTCTAGCCCTGCCTTCTTTAGTTTCTTCCTCCCGTTGCTGGAGAAGAGTATCTCTCTCCGACTCCTCACTGCAGCCAGCAGTGCATCAAGCGATGTATCGTTAAATCGAGGTGTGAAGAGTCAGGAAACTGTGTAATACCTCATTACATAGCACACCAGGCCATGGTTGCAAATAGTCCCACAAAAAATACGGTATCATACTGATGTCATGCTCCTGAGATTACAACCATTGTACAAACTGTATTCCAACAGCTGATTTTATGTTTCAAGCACTTAAAATTGTTCCCCACATTACAATAGTGATTCCACTTCAAAAAGTACTTAATTGGTTGTAAAGTGCTTTGAGACCCGTCTGGTGGTCGTGAAAGGCACTATATAAATGCAAGTCTTTCTTTCTTTACTGTGAATCTAGAATAACAAGGATATTTTGTCATTCAAGTGCCTGGAGCACAGCATAATTTATATACAGGCTCCAAATTGATCTGCAAGATAAATTTAATTGATCATTCATGCATTGACTTTAAATGGAACATTACATTTAGAAATGTTTTGGGTCAACTGTAATATTATTAGAATATACTGGCAATGTGCATAGGGCATTGTGAAAGCACTTCTGCAATTACAGCTTTTTAGGAAACAAGGCTGTACTTTATATCGTTTATATGTCACGAACAGTTGGGGCCAGGTTACCATTCTGGCCCAGGATGGCGAGTGCTGGGTCAACAAAAAGATCTATTTTCTCACTGGTGAGCTTGTAATAAACTTAGAAAGGAAATTGCTCAATGGTTTAATAATATGGCAGCAATTTTGAACTGACTTGAGCTCTTGATGGTTATCATGAAAGCTCTGGCATATTTTATGTTGGAATAGGAAAACTCCAGTAGATTAAGTACCTCACACTCTAATCAGCTAGCGTCACTAATTCCAGAATAAAATACGCTGGAACATTCATTATAACTATATTATTGGGCCAAGTGTGTTATTATTTAAAGTAAAGTTGGTTGACAGTCTATGTTAAGAAAGTTTTAGAGCTAAACTGCAATTAGAATGACAAGTGAGAGAAATCACATATGACCTGTAACAAAGTTACGGAATTATATATTAAAATAATACACTGTGGCAGTTTCATTCTGGCTAGACTTTCCAAAATGGGATCATAGTAATAATCATGCTTGTGTTGGAGAGAATACAAGAATAGAGACATAATTAACGCTATATAGCTTCTGACAGTGTCAAAGTCCATCAGACTCCTTCACATTTCAAGCCAGATGATGGGGAGATTTCAGAGGAAGCCACTACTGCATTTTTAGGCTGCCCAGCTCTCACCTTCTACAGAAGAGGTAGTGAACAAGAGTATGACCAAATTGGCTGACCAAAGAATCTCCAGATATATGTATTTGGCTGACATAGCCATGGGGACACTCTGACCCTTACAAAAATTACATAGCTGCAAGAAGATCGTGGTAATAAAACATGGTATCCTTTGCCAGGTACAGCTTCCTCCGCTGCTGACGCCTGATTTACTGCCTCCAGCAGCCAGGTGATGACACAGAATAACAGACGTTCCTGGCTCAAGGCTCTAAGATCTATTATGGCGCCTCAGGTCAACTACCTTCATATATACAGAGCACTTCTCTCGGAGAATTCCTGCAATAAGCCTGGTTACCTTGGGTACAAGTTTAACCCAGCTGAAACTGGGTGGGTGCGCAGTTAAAATTGCCCAGGTTACTTACCCGGCCTAGAGTCACTGGGAGCTGAGCCATTGCAATTCCAACCTGCTCCACTGAGCAGACGGCAAGGACATCCACCCAAACACAATGGGGTTTATTTTAACATATGCATAATCGCTTCCTGATGTCAATGGGACCTGACTGCAGTTTTTACTAGGTGGTCTGAATGGGAAGCGGCATTGAGTTTTCCACCAGGCCAACCCCGCCTGGAAGAGGATTGGGGCCAGAAGAGGCCCAAAAGGGTAAGCCAACATCCCAGACTCCTCCATCACTATCCCTGGGTATGTCCTGTCCCACCGGCACAGTGGTATACAGTAGAGATGAAGTGGCCCTGGGAGTCCTCAACATTGACTCTGGACCCATGAAGTCCATGATAGTATTGGTAGCAGTGACTACCGCATATTCCTTTTGTGGAGAAGTCCCGACTTCACACTGAGAACACCCTCCATCGTGTTGTGTGGCACTACCACCGTGCTAAATGGGATAGATTCAGAACAGATCTAGCAGCTCAAAATTGGGCATCCATGAGGTGCTGTGGGCCATCAGCAGCAGCAGAATTGTACTCCACCACAATCTGTAACCTCATGGCCCGGCATATCCCTCACTCTACCATTACCATAAAGCCAGGGACCAACCCTGGTTCAATGAGGAGTGTAGAAGAGCATGCCAGGATATTACCTATAAATGAGGTGTCAACCTGGGGAAGCTGCAACACAGGACGACATGAAAGAAAAAACTTGCATTTATATAGCACCTTTCATGACCACCGGACATCTCAAAGTGCTTTACAGCCAATGAAGTACTTTTGGAGTGTAGTCACTGTTTTAATGTGGGAAACGCGGCAGCCAATTTATGCACAGCAAGCTCCCACAAACAGCAATGTGATAATGACCATATAATCTGTTTATTGTTATGTTGATTGAGGGATAAATATTGGCCAGGACACCGGGGATAACTCCCCTGCTCTTCTTCGAAATAGTGCCATGGGATCTTTTACTTCCACTTGAGAGAGCAGATGCACGCTAATCAGCAGCATGCTATAGACAGAGCAAAGTGATCCCACAACCAATGATCAGATCAAAGTTCTGCAGTCCTGCCACATCCAGTCGTGAATGGTGGTGGACAATTAAACAAACAATGAGAAGTGGAGGCTCCATGAACATCCCCATCCTCAATGATAGCGAAGCCCAGCACGTGAGTGCAAAAGACAAGACTGAAGAATTTGCAACCATCTTCAGCCAGAAGTGCCGAGTGGATGATCCATCTCGGCCTCCTCCTGAGGTCCCCACCATCACAGATGCCAGTCTTCAGCCAATTCAATTCACTCCAAGTGATATCAAGAAACGGCTGAGTGCACTGGATACAGCAAAGGCTATGGGCCCCGACAACATCCCGGCTATAGTGCTGAAGATTTGTGCTCCAGAACTAGTCGCACCTCTAGCCAAGCTGTTCCAGTACAGCTACAACACTGGCATCTATCCGCCAAAGTGGAAAACTGCCCAGGTATGTCCTGTCCACAAAAAGCAGGATAAATCCAATCCGTCTAATTACCACCCCACCAGTCTACTCTCAATCATCAGCAAAGTGATGGAAGGTGTCGTCAACAATGCTATTAAGTGGCACTTAGTCACCAATAGCCTGCTCACTGATGCCCAGTTTGGGTTCCGCCAAGACCACTCGGCTCCAGACCTCATTACAGCCTTGGTCCAAACATGGACAAAAGAGCTGAATTCTAGAGGTGAGGTGAGAGTGACTGCCCTTGACATCAAGGCAGCATTTAACCGAGTGTGGCATCAATCAGCCTTAGTAAAATTGAAGTCAAAGTGAATCAGGGGGAAAATACTGCACTGGCTAGAGTCATACCTAGCACAAAGGAAGATGGTTGTGGTTGTTGGAGGCCAATCATCTCAACCCCAGGACATTGTTGTAGGAGTTTCTTAGGGCAGTGTCCTAGGCCCAACCATATTCAGCTGCTTCATCAATGACCTTCCCTCCATCATAGGGTTAGAAGTGGGAATGTTCGCCGATGATTGCAGTGTTCAGTTAAATTCGCAACTCCTCAGATAATGAAGCAGTCCGTGTCCACGTGCAGCAAAACCTGGACGGCATTCAGGCTTGCGCTGATAAGTGGCAAGTAACATTCGCACCACACAAGTGCCAGGCAATGACCATCTCCAACAAGAGAGAGTCTAGCCACTTCCCCTTGACATTCAACGGGACTACCATCGCCGAATCCCCCACCATCAGCAATCTGGGGGTCACCATTGACCAGAAACTTAACTGGACCAGCCATATAAATAATGTGGCTACAAGAGCAGGTCAGAGGCTGCTCCAACAATGCTCAGGTAGCTTAACAGCATCCAGGACAAAGCAGCCCGCTTGATTGGCACCCTATGCACCACCTTAAGCATTCACTCCCTACACCACCAATGCACCGTGGCTGCAGTGTGCACCTTCTACAAGATGCACTGCAGCAACTCGCCAAGGCTTCTTCGACAGCACCTCCCCAACCCGGGACCTCTACCACCTAGAAGGACAAGGGCAGCAGGCACATGTGAACACCACCACCACCAAGTTCCCCTCCATGTCACTCGCTGTCATAATTTGGAAGTATATCGCCGTTCCTTCATTGTCGCTGGGTCAGAATTCTGGAACTCCCTCCCTAACAGCACTGTGGGAGTACCTTCATCACATGGACTGCAGTGGTTCGAGAAGGCGGATCACCACCACCCTCTCAAGGGCAATTAGGGACGGGCAATAAATGCTGGCCTTGCCAGTGATGCCCACAGCCCATGAATGAATACAAAAAAAGTGTGTCATTTTAAAAATAACTTTCCTCGTGTGGCCAGAGATAGCACGAGTGCCACGAACTTGAGCTCCCCCCGATCAGGGGATCCCCATGGGACAGCTCAGCAGCCCATCCTGCCACTTACTGGTGGGCTGCCTCCAGGCTGCGCGATATTTTGCCGCTTCCTGCCGACTTCCTGCCTGGCTGGTGGCATTTAATGAAACTTGGGAGCTAAAATACCATAAGCCTGATTTCTGCAGCAGCGGGTGAGTTTCTAACTGAAAGCGCTGCTCACTCGCTGAACAGTGGCCCAGAGTTTTTATATCTAATGGTTGTTCACTCTTCAGATGGTTCGATCATTACCTTCCATCTTCACCTGTACTCGGGAGAGATGTGTAACGGGCGGCTGAATCGCTATCGGCTGTTTTACATTATCACCCAAAGTCAAAATGACACCACAGTCAGTTTTTCATTTACAATAAAATGACAGTTTTGACTCACTGGGAGCAGTCTTGCTTTTGACTCAGAGGATTGTGGGTTCAAGATCCACTCCAGGACCTGAGTACATAATCTAGGCTGGCCCGTCAGTATAATACTGAGAGGCTAAAGATGTTAAAGCAAGACCCCATTTGCCTGCTCAGGTGGGCATAAAGAACCTACAGCACAATCTGAAGAAGAACAGGGGAATTCTCTTTCTTTTTTAAAATGTCAGCAAGCAGGTCTTTTCCCAAATATAGTAGTGCAGACCAAAAGGTTTCATGCTTGCATCACTCTCAAAACTGTACGGTCTGGAGTTTCCGCTTGATTACGCTGGTTTATTCGGCGCAATTCCACCGATATCAGCCTAACCGGCGCCAAAGATTGCGAATTTTAAGCACAAATTGCGTTCAGCGCAACTCTAGTTTCCGCGATCTTTTGTGCTAGTTTTAAAATCATTGCGCTAGAAGCCGGTCCCGCCCACAAAACTGGCCACGCCACCAGGGTTAATTAATCGCCATGGCAAGTTTCCACTAATTGCATTCGTTTGCAGGCCTTCGCGGAGGCTCCAAAAATTAAGCTGGATCTTTTGGGCGTAAGGACACTAATCGGTACATTTTAAAAGGTTTTGAATGAATTTTTTTTCTATTTACTAAGGAACTGACTACTGTGCCCTAATCTAACTAGAAAATAGTTTCACATATTTTTTAAAAGCCATTTTCAGTCATTTAATATCGGGTTACTCACAGGTGGTGGATTGACACTGTGATTTAGAATGCTTATTTTTTGTAATAAGTCCGTTTTCAGCTGTATTAATCAAACTTTACCAAGTTACAACCCTTAAATATATGAAGGAATATTTTTTAAAGCAATTTTTTTTTTTAAATTACGTTTTCAAATGCTGCCCGATTGCGCGGGTTCATGGCAGATTGTGCATTTGGCAATATGCAAATGTGTTTGCGCAGAAACTCGGGGGTGGAAAAAACACTTTTCAAAACGGACGCAATCTTGGGCACAATTTACACCTGAATCGCTGATTGCGCCCAAAACGGAAACTCTACCTCTACCAGTTTAAACTGGCAAGTGCAGTAGAACTAGTGCTAGAGCTGTAACATATGGAATAGACTGCCACTTAAAGCAGCGAATGTGGGCTTGATTGAAATATTTGGAAAGTAAATGACAGATTTCTAATTCAAGGATACGGTTTCAGTGCCAAGGCAGGAGACACATGGAAATAGTTTGGGTGGGTAATGAAGATAGACCTGTGTGATGAAAAGGACTGGATGCCCATTTCATCACCTTTTCTGCTTCTTGCTTATGTGTGATACAGAGGTGACTGAACACTAGTGTTAGCAATGCTCACATACGGTGGATGTAATTTAACACAATCACGCTGCCATTCCTTCCAAAATAAATTTCAATCAATTTGCACGGTACTTGATTTTGTAAATGTTATTGGTCCCAGTAGATTATTGTATTTATTTAACTGAGTCAGCTGCAGTGCGGTTGCCATGGCGGTGGAATTATTTATTTCTTTTTGCCAATTTCTTTCCCCCTGTTCTCCCCTCCTCTTCAGCACTTTATCAGACATGATCACTTTAATCATGTGTTTTTCAACATTTGTAAAGTTCCACGTCTAAACTTTATCCATCACTTTTCCCCTCCAGGACCATCATGCGAAGAAAACGAGGCCCTACCTGGAGATGACGAGGATTCCTCAAAGGAGCTCATTCCTGCTAAAGGCGCACTGCCACAGGACACATGCGTTGTAGGCACCAGCACAGATATGAGCACATCGGTGGGTCCTCTTAGACAGTTAGGTGGGATGTCACCTGGTGAATCGCATGGCACAAGGAAGCACGAGCAGAGAGTAGTGGCAAGGAAAGCTGTGGAGAGTCCACATCGGAATGTGCCGCCCTCTCCAAGCTCTGCTCAGCTGAACACAGATGCTGAACCCGGGGAGTGCGGGCCATCAATTAAAAGGAGAATGATGGAGTGTCAGCAGCAACTGTGCGAGGTACTGGCAGTCCTGCCAGGCACACTTTCCACAATGGCACAGAGGATGGAGGAGTCCAGCTCGAACATTTGTGGAGTGATATCACAGGCCCTTTCAAAGATACAATCTTCCATTAAGAGTCTGGCCTTCTCTATGGAAGTTGTATCAGGCACACAAATGTGTCCTGCAGGCCCAGATGGCGGCCTTGTAAACTCTGAATGCCAACATGTCTACCGGCACCCATATGCTGGCAGATAGATTAGACATGGGCTTTCAAGGCATCACTGATCTCCTCCAAGCTGCTCTCCTGCAGAGGTGCTTGACCGCAGGCCCGGGGAGGGAGGATGATGATAAGGGAGATGAAAGTGCGCACTCTTCTGAAAGCGTCAGCAGGTCTGTCCCATTGCCCCCCATCCCGCTCCCATCCAGTACCCGATCTGCTTCCTTGTCTCCTGCTGGCCCAGTCAGCCCTTGCACATGTGCAGTTGGAGCAGTCATTGCCAGAGCCCTCGCAGGCTCCAAAACTGAGAGGTCATCGGCCATGAGCATCTCAAAAGACAGAGCAAGGAACAGAGCCTGCCACTACCTGTGCTGAAGCCACAGGGAATGCGTCCTGTAGAAGTGCCAGAGATAGGAAAATAAAGGCTTTATAGTTCACCAAGGGTAAGCACATTGGTGTTTTTGAATATATGTTATTGAAAATCTTTAGTTGTATGACATTAAATGTATTAATTCGCTTCACTTTTCCATATGCTCCGTTAATGAATGCCCATTCTGCTTATAATTTGTTTGGTGCTGAAGGTGGACAGATGAATTGACTGACACCAATTGATATTGGTCCAGTGTGAGTAACTGACTGAACCTTCAAGCTATCGGGGAATCCCCGGAATCTCGAGCAGCAATGTGATCAACTGGTCTTGCGCCCCATCTTCCTTCTCACCATTGAAATCCTCATCAGATGAAAAGTCCTGAGTGGTTTGTTCCTCTTGCACCTCCAGTCCTCACTGCTGTGCTATATTGTGCAGAACGCAGCACACGACGATTATCCTGGAGACCCTTACTGGTGAGTACTGAAACGTGCCTCCAGACCTACCCAGGCACCGGAAGTGCAACTTCAGCATGTCGATGGCTTGCTTGATGACACATCTGGTTGTCATGTGACTCGCTTTGTGGTGTTCATCGGTGCCCTGTTCCCATGGGAAGCCAGCCAGAGACGCAAATCCAAGTGCTCGCTCATTCTGGCTATTGTTATCACAGAGGAAGCTTACATAACTGCCAGCCCTGGCAAACAATCCAACCGTCACCTGCCTTATGCATTTATGCATAGCCAACTCCCAACACTCTCGCTATGTCTTTGGTGGCGGCCTGGAAGGAACCAGACGCAAAAAAAATTGAGGGCGGTGGTACTGGTACTGATGGCCACTGGTAATGCGTGGCCGCCAGGTCCAGCAGGGAGCTGATCTTCTTGTAGGAGGCTACAAATGTCTGCGAGCAACTAACATGACAATCTCAGCCTCCGGAAGCACTGCTCCTCTGACAGGTCAAGAAAGCTGAGCCTCTGTCTACACACCCTATTAATTGGGTAGGGCCTTCCACGAGCTCAACCCCTCTGTTGCTCCCTTCTCTGCTGTCCACCTGCAACTCCCTCCACATCACGCCCTTGCTACTATTGATCCTCATTCTCCTCCTCTTCCTCAGTCCAATTGTCCATGTCTTTCTTATCTCTAGACTTGACTATTCCAACACACTCCTGGCCGGCCTCCCACATTCCACCCTACGTAAACTTGAGGTCATCCAAAACTTGGCTGCCCGTGTCCTAGCTCGCACCAAGTCCCGTTCGCCCATCACCCCTGTGCTCGCTGACCTACATTGGCTCCTGGTTAAGCAGCGCCTCGATTTCAAAATTCTCATCCTTGTTTTCAAATCCCTCCATGGCCTCTCCCCTCCCTATCTCTGTAATCACCTCCAGCCCCACAACCCTCCGAGATATCTGCGCTCCTCTAATTTTGCCCTCTTGAACATCCCTGATTATATTCACTCAACCATTGGTGGCCGTGTCTTCTGTTGCCGAGTCCCTAAGCTCTGGAATTCCCTGCCTAAACCTGTCCGCCTCGCTACCTCTCTTTCCTCCTTTAAGACGCTCCTTAAAATCTACCTCTTTGACCGAGCTTTTGGTCACCTGCCCTAATTTATTCTTATGTGGCTCGGTGTCAATTTTTTTGTCTTAAAATACTCCTGTGCAGCGCCTTGGGATGTTTTACTACGTTAAAGGCGCTATATAAATACAAGTTGTTGTTGTTGAGAGCAGCCATGGTGCCAGCCATCTTGATCTTCTTTGTGTAAACACATCCAAACACTCCAAATAACTCTCTCACATTGATACTCTCACCACACCATGTCCCAGAGGGAACTGAGAAAGGACCTGAGTACTGAACCTTTATTGACATCAGCCTCCTGACTTTTAACCACCTCGATAAAGTGCCGTGCAATCTCATCTCCATTTCCCTGCCGACTTTCCTGACCCCCAGAAACCCATGCTGCACCAGTTAACTTCAATTTGAGCTCCTAATTGCAATCTAGGAGCCCGATTTAAATATGTTAATTAGTTCCCACCTCTCCACAGCGGGACACTCGGACACCCCGCCCCGCATGTGGCGAGCTGGGGTCGGGTTCCACAAATGTGACATTTTCAATCCCTCCTCGGTCCTCTCCCACCTGTGGTGGGGTGGGGTTAATATCGAAGCCCTAATATCCACTCATAGTAGCGGGGTCACTGAATATTGATTACAAATGGGAATAATAAATCTTTTGCCCTCCTTAATCTGAAGCCAACTATACCACCCCTCCTATCAATGCTCCAGTTGAGATCAGAAAACATTGCACAGACCAGGGATTGAATCTGAGCTGTATGGCTCATTTATTCACTGCATTAACCAGCAGAGTCATCAGCAGAACTTACAACAGTCTTTTATATATATTTTCACTGCAGCTGACTATACAGTATTATTTATTTGTATGAGAAAAATATATCACACAGTCAGCCTAAGAGGATTATTTTGATAAAAGAGATCAAGATCAAAAAAACACACATCGGAAATTTGGGAATGTGATGCCCATGATTTCCTGACCATTACTTTAAATGGTTAGAAATGACAATCAGTTGGACAACTTAACAAATGTAAAGTCTCATTAACAAAATAGAGTAGAGAGATAAATGGTCTTAAAAGTGAAAAATGCCACTCACCTTGTTCCTATATTCACTACTCACTGGATTTTCAGATCGTAAATAGTGGTGGACAATTAAACAACTAATGGGAGGAGGAGGCTCCATGAATATCCCCATCCTCAATGATAGCGGAGCACAGCACGCGAGTGCAAAAGACAAAGCTAAAGCGTTTGCAACCACCTTCAGCCAGAAGTGCCGAGTGGATGATCCATATCGGCCTCCTCCTGAGGTCCCCACCATCACAGAAGTCAGTCTTCAGCCAATTCGATTCACTCCACGTGATGTCAAGAAATGGCTGAGCGCACTGGATACAGCAAAGGCTATGGGCCCCGACAACATCCCGACTATTGTGCTGAAGACTTGTGCTCAAGAACTATCCGCACCTCTAGCCAAACTGTTTCAGTACAGTTACAACACTGGCATCTACCCAACAAAGTGGAAAATTACCCAGGTATGTCCAGTCCACAAAAAGCAGGATAAATCCAATCCGGCCAATTACTGCCCCATCAGTCTACTCTCAATCATCAGCAAAGTGATGGAAGGTGTCATCGACAATGCCATCAAGCAGCACTTACTCACCAATAACCTGCTCACCGATGCTCAGTCTGGGTTCTGCCAGGACCGCTCAGCTCCAGACCTCATTACAGCCTTGGTCCAAACATGGACAAAAGAGCTGAATTCCAGAGGTGAGGTGAGAGTGGCTGCCCTTGACATCAAGGCAGCATTTGACCAAGTGTGGCCGCAAGGAGCCCTAGTAAAACTAAAGTCAATGGGAATCGGGGGGAAAACTCTCCACTGGCTGGAGTCATACCTAGCACAAAGATGGTTGCTGTTGTTGGAGGCCAATCATCTCAACCCCAGGACATCAATGCAGAAGTCCCTCAGGGCAGTGTCCTAGGCCTAACCATATTCTGCTGCTTCATCAATGGCCTTCCCTCCATCATAAAGTCAGAAGTGGGGATGTTTGCTGATGATTGCACAGTGTTCAGTTCCATTCGCAACTCCTCAGTTAATGAAGCAGTCCGTGTCCAGCAAGACCTGGACAACATTCAGGCTTGGGCTGATAAGTGGCAAGTAACATTCGCGCTACACAAGTGCCAGGCAATGAGCATCTCCAACAACAAAGAGTCTAACCACCTCCCATTGACAGTCAATGGCATTACCATCATTGAATCCCCCATCAGCAACATCTTGGGGGTCACCATTGACCAGAAGCTTAACTGGACCAGCCACATAAATACTATGACTACAAGAGCAGGTCAGAGGCTGTGTATTCTGCAGCGAATGACTCACCTCCTGATTCCCCAAAGCCTTTCCACCATCTACAAGGCACAAGTCAGGAGTGTGATGGAATACTCTCCACTTGCCTGGATGAGTGCAGCTCCAACAACACTCAAGAAGCTCGACAGCATCCAGGACAAAGCAGCCCACTTGATTGGCAACCCATCCACCACCTTAAACATTCACTCCCTCCACCACCAGTGCACCGTGGCTGCAGTGTGTACCATCTACAAGATACACTGCAGCAACTCGCCAAGGCTTTTTCAACAACACCTCCCAAACCCGCGACCTCTTCCACCTAGAAGGACAAGGGCAGCAGGCGCATGGGAACACCACCACCTCCAAGTTCCCCTCCAAGTCACACACCATCCTGACATGGAAATATATCACCGTTCCTTCATCGTCGTTGGGTCAAAATCCTGGAACTCCCTACCTAACAGCACTGTGGGAGTACATTCACCACACAGACTACAGCGGTTCAAGAAGATGGCTCACCACCACCTTCTCAAGGGTAATTAGGGATGGGCAATAAATGCTGGTCTTGCTAGTGATGCCCACATCCTGTAAATGAATAAAAAAAATGCTTGCATTCCACCCGTTTGTTGGTGGTGCAGCTTTTCAATTCCAGGGTATTAAAGGAAGTTGGTGAGAAAATTGCAAATGCCCTAACTATAATCTTCCAAAGTTCTCTCGATTCAGGAACCATTCCTTTAGATTGGAAAATTGCACATGCCACTCCGCTATTTAAGAATGATGAGAGAGGGAAACCAGGGAAGTATAGATCAGTTAGCCTAACATCTGTTGTCGGGAAATTACAAGAGTCTATAATTAAAGATAGGGTAACTGAACACCTTGAAAATTTTCAGCTGATCAGAGATAGCCAGCGTGGACTTGTAAATGGTAGGTCATGCCTGATGAACCTGATTGCATTTTTTGAGAAGGTGACTAAAGTAGTGGACAGGGGAATGTCTATGTAAGATATTTATATTGACTTTCAGAAGGCATTTGATAAAGTCTCTCATAAGAGACTGTTAACTAAAGATGAAGTTCATAGAATTGAATGCAAATTAGTGAACTGGTTAGGAAATTGGCTGAGCAGCAGGAGACAAAGTGTAGGGATAATGGGCAGGTGCTCTAATTGGCAGGATGTGACTAGTGGTGTCCCACAGGGAGCTGTGTTGGAGCCTCAACTATTCACTGTATTTATTAACGACTTAGATGATGGGATAGAAAGTCACATATCCAATTTTGCCGATGACACAAAGATAGGCGGCATTGTAAGGAATGTAGACGGAAGCATAAAATTACAAAGCGATATTGATAGATTAAGCGAATGAGCAAAGCTGCGGCAAATAGATTTCAATGTAGGCAAATGTGACGTCATCCACTGGACCTAAAAAGGACAGAACAGGGTGTAATAGAGCCACCTGGTGGACTACTGATGTATATAATAATAAAGCCATATGCAGTACAGTTCTTACCGGTAGCCATGTTGTGCTGTTGTATATATATATATGCTGTGTCCCAAGATATCATAGAATTGGCGATGAGGATGCAATTGCGGATTCCCTAGCTGAAATTTTGGTTGGAGGATAACCCTGCCAACCGACAGAGGGACTGTTAAAGGTTCTTTGTTTTGCAGAAAAACTTAAAAATCTGAGGTAAATTTCGAGCAGACGTGGCTGAACTGTCGACGTTGCCAGATTCCAGATGGCCGCGCCTATGGGAATAATAGGGCGCTTGGGTGAGTTCCATCATGACCGAGAGACTTTCGGAGCATATGTGGAGTGGATAGAAATGTTTTTCACCACGAATAGTATTGTCGAAGTCCCCAATGATGTAAACCGTAACCGGGCAGTTTTAGAAATGAAACGGGCTATTTTTTTGACTGAAGCAGGCCCTGAGGTGTATGAAACGCTGAAAAATTTGCTTGTTCCCATCAAGCCAAAGGACACACCACTGAAGGAGGTTCTAACCAAGGTAGAACAGCACGACAGTCCTGAGCCCCTGGAAATTGCTGAAAGTTATCGTTTTGGAACGCGTGATCAATTAAATGACGAGGGTATCAGTGAGTACATTGTAGCTTTAAAAAAGCTATCCATTCACTGTCATTTCGGAAACTTTCAGGACCGAGCTTTGCGTGACCACTTTGTTTGTGGGTTGAAAAATGAACATATCAGAAGTAAATTGTTGACAACCTCTAACTTGACTTTTGACTTAGCTTGTCAAACAGCTGTGTCGATGGATATGGCCGACCGATACTCCCGAGAGTTCAGCGCCATTTCCAGTCGTCAGACAACCGAGGTGAATCAGCTGCAAGCTAAAAGTAAAAGGCAGTTGGGCCCCAAGGCCTCAGCAACTGGCCAAGGTAACAGTGCATTGAAGTCGTGCTATTGGTGCCTGGGACAACACATCGCTCAAAGCTGTCCATATGTGAAGGCAGAGTGTTTCTACTGCAAGAAAACTGGGCATCTTGCGAAGGCGTGCCGACAGAAGAGTAAACCGACTGGCAATGCTCGAAGTAAAAATCACCATCATTACATCCTGTTGAAGAGAAGCAGCAGGACGTGGAGTTTCTGGAGATTCACGTCATCAGGAGCACGAAGGTATCTAACAGAGATTCGCGAGGTATCATCATCCAGGTAGATGTTGCAGGAACCAGGATACCCATGGAAATCGACACTGGTGCATCCGTGAGCGTAGTACCGGAATCACTATATCGCGACAAGTTGTGAGATTATCGACTAGAGAAATCGAAGGTAGAGCTGCGAGGCTACTCAGGAGAGCAAATCCCTGTAGTAGGGAGTGTCACCATACCAGAGAAATACAAGGATCAGTGTCAGAGCTTGCCTCTCATAGTAGTGGCAGGAGACAAACCTGCCTTGATATGTAGAAATTGGTTGGGATCACTGAAGCTAGATTGGAATGAGATTTTTCGTGTGGAAGTGAAATTTACATCGAAAGATGATGTCATCAAGCAGCATCCGAAGGTATTCAGCGAAATGGGCAGTCTGATCCAAGATTTCAAGGTGAGTGTCAGAGTACAGAAGGACGCAAGACCAGTTTACTGCAAACCATGTCCTGTACCATACGCACTCAAGGAGAAAGTTAAGTAAGAACTCAAAAGACTAGAAACTGAGAACTTTATCTCTAAGGTAGATCTGAGTAATTGGGCTACACCCATTGTTGTTGTATCTAAGTCAGATGGTAAGGTAAGGTTGTGTGGTGATTATAAGGTAACCGTAAACCAGGTTCTAGAGTGTAATCTACCCAATATGTTGCCAAATGTGGAAGATTTGTTCACAACGCTGACAGGTGGCCAGATCTTTTCGAAGATAGATCTAACAAACGCCTACCTACAACTTGAGTTAGATGAAGAGTCCAAGTCATGCTTCACCATAAACACTCACCGAGGTCCATATCAGTTTAATAGGCTACCATTTGGAGTGTCTTCTGCCCCCAACATATTCCAGGGGGTGATGAACCAAATTTTGCAAGGGATTGAAGGGGTAGTGTGTTATTTGGATGACATACTCATTTCAGCACCAAACAGGCAATCCATGATGAGGTGTTGAATGAAGTGCTCAAACGGTTAGAGAAGCACGGAGTACGAGTGACAGCTCACAAGTGTGAGTTTTTTCAAAACTCAGTGGAGTACTTAGGACACAGAGTAGACAAAGATGGTTTACATCCAACCAAGGGAGGCTTGATAGCTGGATGCTATCAGAAATGCACCCACTTCCAAGAATGTCTCTGAACTTCGATCATTTTTGGGTCTTTTGAATTATTACTGAAAGTTCCTCCCAAACTTGGCTACATTGTTACATCCACTGAATGAGCTGTTGAGAAAACAGGTACTAGATAGTGGGGAGGAGAGACCAATTGCTTTTGCTTCATGCACTCTCAGTGCCAGTGAGCAGAATTATGCGCAGATCGAAAGGGAAGCTTTGTCATTGATTTTTGGGGTCAAGAAGTTTCACAAATACTTGTTTGGTCATAAGTTTACCATAGTTACTGACCATAAGCCCCTGACAGCAACCTCCATCCAAAGTCCCCAGTTCCAACCGTAGCTGAAGCCCGAATGCAGAGATGGGCTTTGATTTTGTCAGCGTATACGTATGACATTGAGTACAGATGATCAGCTGATCACAGTAATGCTGATGCTATGTCCAGGTTGCCATCCCTGTCAAAAGTTACACCCAATAAGGAAAAAGTGTTCTCTTTCTTATACATTGATGAGCTGCCAGTCACAGCTGAAGAGATTGGTAGGGCAACCAAACATGACCCAATTACGTCAAAGGTGTATGATTACAAAGCAAATAGATGGCCAAACCAGGTATCAGAGGAAGATATCCATCCATACTTCATTTGTAGGAATGAATTGTCAGTGGATAATGGTTGTATCATGTCGGGAGCAAGAATGGTTATCCCAAATAGGTTCAGGCCTAAATTTTAGGAGATCTTTATGACCAGCACCTGGAAATGTGCTTGACCAAGAGCTTTGTATGCAGTTACTTATGGTGACCAGATTTAGATAAAGAGATAGAGTACATAGTCAGTCAGTGTACAACATGTCAATCGGTGAGCAAGAAACCACCATCAGTACCATTACAGCCATGGAAATGGCCTCCCAGAGTGTGGCAAAGGTTACATGTAGATTTTGCTGAGCTAGAAGGACAGCAATTGTTCATAGTGATAGATAGTCACTCGAAGTGGGTAGAGGTGTTTCCGATGTGGATAATAAGAACAAGCAAAACACTAGACAATTTACGAAGATTGTTTTCTTCATATGGCCTCCCAGAAGAAATTGTGTCTGATAATGGGCTGCAATTTTGTTCAGAAGAGTTCACAGAGTTCATGAGCAGAAACGGTGTGAAACATACCAAAGTTCCACCGTACCACCCTGCTTCAAATGGTGCAGCAGAGTGCACAGTACAAATTGTCAAATGTGTCCTCATCAAGCAAATGTTGGATCCAAATCCAAAGAAACGTCAGTTGTCGTTGGACCACAAACTGCAAATTTTCTGATTACCTATCGGAATAATCCTCATACCAGAAAACCAGCAGAGTTGTTCCTCAAACGACAGCCACGAACCAGGTTCTCATTGTTAAAGCCAAACTTGGCACAGTCCATAGAAGAGAAACAATCAAGGCAGAAAGAGAGTCATGATAAAAGCAGAGTTAGAGAGAGAAGTGTGAAGTTGAACCAGAAGGTTAGAGTGAAGAACCATCACCATAAATGGTTAAAATGGTTACCAGGAAGAGTAGTGAAGATATGTGGCCCTCGCACATATTTGGTCAAGATGTTTGATCATGGAAAGGTTAGGTTTGTTCACCTTGATCATATCTTACCTACAGATGTAGAAGGAGTTGAAAGCTGGGATGATTCAATTTATTCTGATGAGTCAGATAGTCTTGTTACAAGTAGAGTACCAGTAGCAAATCCTACATCAGACGTACCAGAAACAAGTCCAAGACAAAGTCAGAATTTAAGTCTGAGCCCGAGTCAGGCAGACAAACTGTCTGAAAGTTTAGAGAATCCAAAAGTAGATCAAGGTCAGCCCTTGGAGAAAAATTCTCTGCAGGCTCAGCCTAGAATGAGTCAAAGTCCTACAACAAGATCTGAGAGTTCTGTTCAAGAAAGAAGGTATCCTCTTCGAAACAGAAAACCAGTGGTTAAGTTTAATCTGTAAATATGGAAAATAAGTTCATATCTTTTGTTTGTGTTGCAGAATTCTATAGTAGAATTTGGAAACATAAAATGGGTTTCATTTGAGAAATGTATACCAAGAGTTGTGTATACCATGCAAGTCATGTACAATGATTATTTGCTATGATTAACTTCTTCAATAAGGAGAGAGAATAGAGCCACCTGGTGGACTACTGATGTATATAATAATAATGTACAGTACAGTTCTTACCGGAAGCCATGTTGTGCTGTTGTATATATATGCCGTGTCCCAAGATATCACACAAGGTACTTTCTAAATGGTGAAAAGCTAAAAAATAGTGGAGGTCCAAAGAGATTTGAGGGTCCATGTACATAGATTATTAGAATGTCATGAACAGGTACAGAAAATAATCAAAAAGGCTAATGGAATGCTGGCCTTTATATTTAGAGGACTAGAATACAAGGGGGTAGAAGTTATGCTGCAGCTATACAAAGCCCTAGTTAGACCACACCTGGAGTACTGTGAGCAGTTCTACGCACCACACCTTAGGAAGGATATATTGTCCTTGGAGGGAGGGCAGCGTAGGTTAACCAGAATGATGCCTGGACACCAAGAGTTAAATTATGAGGAGAGATTACACAAACTAGGGTTATATTCCCTGGGATTTATAAGGTTAAGGGGTGATTTGATCGAAGTTTTCAAGATATTAACGGGAACTGAAAGGGTAGATAGAGAGAAACTACTTCTACTGCTTAGTGAATCTAAGACTAGGGGGCATGGTCTAAAAATTAGAGCCAGACCTTTCAGCAGTGAAATTAGGAAACACTTCGACAGACAAAGGGTGGTAGAAGTTTGGAACATAGGAACAGGAGTAGGCCATTTAGCCCCTCGAGCCTGTTCCGCCATTCAATACGATCATGGCTGATCTGCAACCTAACTCCATATACCCGCCTTTGCTGCTAGATCAATTGTTAATTTTAAATCTGAGATTAATAGATTTTTGTTAACCAAAGGTATTAAGGGATATGGGGCAAAGGCAGGTATATGGCTTAGTGACTCTAGAAATTCAAATCTGATTCCAGCAGTGGCTCAGCTGATTCAGACAGACATGAAGACCAGGAATGCCCCAGATTCAATCTTTAGTTTGTGCTGCAAGAAGGAAAGATCAAAGGAGTGGCATTACACCACTTCCATTCTGGTACTGCAGCTAACATGACCAGCTTTGGTATCCAAACATACTACAAACAACATTATTCAGAAATTAGTACTTTTTAATAATGACACTCTTCTAAATTGAGGACTAGGGTGGTGTGAGATTTTTTAATTTGTTTTTAGGATGTGTGTGACGTTGGCAATGTTACCACCGGAGACATGCTCTTTCGTGGATAATGTTAAGCTTCTTAAGTGTTGTTGTGGCTGTATTCATCAGGATTCCATCACACTCTTGACTCAAGCCTTGTAGATGGTGGACAGGCTTTGAGGCATGAGGAGGTGAGCCACTCATCATAGAGTACCCAGCCCTTTTCTTGAAGCAAGTGTAGATGTGGTTGGTCCAGTTAAGCTTCTAATCGGTGGTGACCCTCAAGGTGTTGATGGTGGGGGAACTCACCAATGGTGGTGTGGTTAAAATCAGGTGGAGGTAATGGTGCTTTACCTGTTGGGGATGTGCAACGTACCCACTTAATGTGCTGATTATTTATAAACATAAACTTAAGGCCAGGGGTTTACTTTGCAAAAAGTTCAAATGTGATTATCTAGATAGAAGTTACAATATTGAATCACATCAGTCAGTAACATGGATCTCAATATCTCTCTCAGCTAATTATTTGATTTGATTGTAAGAGCCTACCATCTGTTGCAATCCACCATGACATCCCTGCTGGCAAGAAAGAAAAATAATAAATGGCAAGAAATCAACATTTTTTTACACATATATAATTCATGCTGGAGTATGCTACAAGGCAGTAACACATCTCAGGGTTGAGATGACATTCATATACTGCAAGAGCTTCGCCCTTGTCATTTATGATGTTGTCTCAGCCCTGAGATGTGTTATCATCTTGTAAAAAGCTGCAAACTCTGAATTTCCATGTAACTTATCAATATGATCAATATTTATTGTAAACAAAAATTAAATATATCATGAAATCTCTTTAGAGAGAAAAGAAATCATCATTTTACTATATTATTCTTTGATTGTTCCATTTCATCCTGTCAATGTTTCCTAAAGTGAGTTGTAAATAAGAAAAAAAAAGACTTAAAATTATATAGCGCCTTTCACAACCTCAGGACGTCTCAAAGCGCTTTACAGCCAATCAAGTACTTTTTGAAGTGTAGTCACTGTTGTAATGTAGGAAACGCAGGAGCCAATTTGCGCACAGCAAGGTGCCAACAAAGCCAATGTGATAATCATAGAATCATACGGCACATCATGTCTGTGCCGGCTCTTTGAAAGAGCTATTCAATTAGTCCCACTCCCTTACTCTTTGCCCACAGCCCTGCAAATTTCTCCTTTTCAAGTATATATCCAATCCCCTTTGAAAGTTACTATTGAATCTGCTTCCCTCACCTTTACAGGCAGTGCATTCCAGATCATAACAACTCGCTGCGTAAAAAAAATTCTCTTCCTTTCCCCCCTGGATGTTTTGCCAATTATCTTAAATCTGCGTCCTCTGGTTACCAACCCTCCTGCCAGTGGATATAGTTTCTCCCAATCTGCTCTATCAGAGCCCCTCATAATGTTGAACACCTCTATCAAATCTCCCCTTAACCTTCTCAGATGACCAGATAATCTGTCTTATTTTAAATGTGAGCAGATAAAACATGTTTGATGACTCTCTACAACAGGGACATCATTGGGACTGCTGATTCTTTTCAATGCATACATTGGGATTCATTAAACAAGGCTCAACTACAGATGTTCTACAATAGCTGTTCTAACTCGATGCTGAGAATTGAACTACATCTGCAATACACCTGCAATTTTGTTTCAAATCTCTGGAAATCATATGGTACAGAACAGGAAAAGGGTTTTATTGCAAAGTAGAATTTTTTCTTTAAAGGACAAAAGTCGGAAACAATAAGACAAGATGCCTGAGTGAATACTACAGGAGACTACTAGTAAGTACGGAATAAGAGAACAAAGCCTACAGCTGTATGAATTCTACAGGTCTATCCACTTTTGGTTACAAAAGAACACTTTCAAATAAAACCTCTGGATTCACACTCTGCCAAATTACAGGATTCACATGGAAAAATGAAGGTCTGCTGTAAAGATTTTGGCAAGAAATTTCAGTCACAAACAGCTGGTGCATAGTGTGAGGTAGCTGGAGAGAAATGAACATTTAACCCTTGATTGGGTATTTCTATTTACCAAGGAGACACTCCTCAAATCCCTTTACTACATCTCTGCATGCAGTATGTTAAAATGATTAATAGTACCCACAGCTGAAGCTTATATATTCCCTAAACTTTCAAAGACTTTGATAGCATCTTTTTTAGTCATTAAAACAGCATAGTCTAAACGACTTTATGTTCCCATAAAAAATACATTTAAAACAACATGGGCCTTATTTTCAAATCAACATAAAGCTGCTTGGAGCAGTAACTGATCTTTGACTCTGTTCAATTACCAAGGAGCCACTAACAAGTGGTTTTCCAAATCAGAGCTTATTAAGTTGCTATTGGCATTAAACAAAGCTATCAAATGATGTATTAGCTGGAATTATTCAAATTTACCACTTTACAACTGGAAATTAGTCACTTGACCTATGAAGATGGAAACGGTTTATTGTATTTTGGCATTAAAAGCAGAAAAGAATGACTGGTGTTTTTGTGATTGAGAATTATATATTACATTAAGTCTACAGTTTTTGGTGGGTTCTCTGTGCAATTGTGCTGATTTTAGCTATTTTTTCAGTTCAGTAAATCTCGCTTTTATTGGTACTTTGTTAAAAGGAAGAAAATCAAATTAAACTTGCATGCAAAAAAAAACACAATGCAGGGCATTATATCATCCCAGATTGAGCAGGTTCAGTGCTATTTAACAAATAGATTAAATTCCTCTTCCATATCACTGCTGAGGTAAGTAATATTTTTATTTAGAAGAAAGCACTGTTATCACAAATCTAACACACAAAACATAGTTATACCAGGCTTATGTGGAGCTGGTTTTTAGTAATTTTTAGTGTATATTTTCCATGTTGTCAGAATGAACACTGACTTCAAAATGTATCACTCTGAAAGAGGGTTATTGTTTTAAACCAACAAAACAAAACTGCATTTATTTTGGTTAAGTAATATATTAAACCAACTTTTCTTTTTGCACAGAAGCAAAATTGCCTGCATCAGAAAGCTATTAACAACAACAACAACAACTTACATTTATATAGCGCATTTAACGCAGCAAAACGTCCCAAGGTGCTTAACAAGAGAGATATCAATAAAAACATTTTTGACACCAAGCTACAGAAGGAGATATCAGGATAAATGACCAAAAGCTTGATCAACGAGGTAGGTTTTAAGGAGTTACTTAAAGGAGAAGAGAGAGGTAGACAGGCGGGAGGTTTAGGGTTTAGGCTTAGGGCCTAGGCAGCTGAAGTCACGGCCGCCAATGGTAGAGCGATTAAAATCGGGATGCGCAAGAGGCCAGAATTGGAGGAGCGTAGAGATCTCGAAGGCTTGTAAGGCTGGAGGAGGTTACAGAGATAGGGAGAGGCGAGGCCATGGAGGGATTTGAAAACAAGGATGAGGATTTTGAAATTGAGGCGTTGCCGTACCAGGAGCCAGTGTAGGTCAGCAAGCACAGGGGTGATGGGTGAATGAAACTTGGAGCGAGTTAAGATACGGGCAGCAGAATTCTGGATGAGCACAAGTTTATGTAGGGTGGCAGATGGGAGGCCGACCAAGGGAGCATTGGAATAGTCAAGTCTAGAGGTATCAAAGGCATGGATGAGTGTTTTAGCCACAGATGAGCTGAGGCAGGGTCAGAGTCGGTCGATATTATGAGGGTGGAAGTAGGCAGTCTTGGTGATGGAGCGGTTGTGTGGTCAAAAGCTAATCTCAGGGTCAAACACAACACCAAGGTTGAGAACGGTCTGGCTCAGCCTTAGACAGTTGACAGGGATGGAAACGATGGCCAGGAAACAGAGTTTGTGGCGGGGACCAAAGACAATAACTTCAGTTTTCCCAATATTTAGTTGGAGAAAATTTCTGCTCATCCAATATTGGATGTCAGACAAGCAGTGTGACGAATCAAAGACAGTGGAGGGGTCCAGAGAGGTGGTAGTGAGATAGAGCTGACTGTCATCAGCGTACATGTGGAACCTAACGTTATGTTTTCAGATGATTTAGCTGAGGGGCAGCATGTAGATGAGAAATAGAAGGCAACCAAGGAATGGTTCCTTGGGACTCCAGAGGTAATGGTGTGGGAGTGGGAAGAGAAGCCATTGCAGGTGATTCTCTGGCTACGATTCAATAGATAAGACTGAAACCAAGCAACGACGGTTCTACCCAGCTGGACAACACAGGAGAGATTTTGAAGGAGGTTGGTGTGATCAACTGTGCCAAAGGCTGCAGATGGGTCGAGAAGAATGATGAGGGATAGTTTATCACGGTCATAGTCACAAAGAATGTCATCCCTGATTGGTGGGATTCAAACATGGAATTGTGGGAAAGATGGGCACGGATTTGGGAGGCGACAATACTTTCAAGGACTTTAGAGAGGAAAGGGAGGTGGAGACGGGATGGTAGTTTGTAAAGACAGAGGGGTCGAGAGTGGTTTTTTTGATGAGAGGGGTGATGACGGCTGATTTAAAGTGGGGGTGGGGTGGTGAACAGTACCTGAGGAGAGAGAACCGTTAAAAATATCAGCTAACATGGGGCCCAGAAGGGAAATTGTTTGGTCAACTGTTTGGTCGGAATAGGATCGAGGGAGCAGAAGGTGGGTCTGAAGGACAAGATGAGCTCGGAGAGAGCAAGGCTGGAGATTGGGTAGAATTTAAACAACCTGAGCTATTATTGTGAATAAAATAAAGTTATGAAAATACAGTATAATGCGGAGGTCTTCAAGGAAAAGAGCAATTATGCAAATATGTTCCTGGAATTAAAATAGCACATTATTTTTAAAAGATAATGAAAGCCAAAAAGAATAAGAGTCTCCCGGACTCTTTTCGGACTGGAGGGAAGTGTACAGTGGCTTTCCCCAAAGTTCAGTACTAGGACCACTGCTGTTTTTGATATACATTAATGACTTGGACTTGGGGGTACAGGGCACAATTTTGAAATTTGCAGATGACACAAAACTTAGAAGTGTAGTAAACAGTGAGGAAGATAATAATAGACTTCAAGAAGACATAGACAGGCTGGTGGAATGGGCAGACACATGGCAGATGAAATTCAAGGCAGAGACGTGTGAGGGATAAATTTTGGTTAGAAGGATGAGGCGAGACCATACACACCAAATGGTACAATTTTAAAGGGGTGCAAGAACAGAGAGACCTGGGGGATTTTTGTGCACAAGTCTTTGAAGGTGGCAGGACAGGTTAACAAAGCAGTTAATAAAGCATATGGGATCCTGGGCTTTATAAATAGACCTGATTGACTTCCTGGCTGACCTGATTAACTTTATCACACCTCGGCAGATAGTCAGGATGATTTAATTTAGTTGTCTGCAAGTGTAAGGTACACATGCATTGTTCTCTATCTATATATGCTTTGGCGATTCTGTATCGTTTTACTTCACCCGACGAAGGAGTAGTAACTCCGAAAGCTTGTGATTTCAAATAAAACTGTTGGACTATAACCTGGTGTTGTGCGACCTCTCAATTTTATAAATAGAGGCATAGAGTACGAAAGCCAGGAAGTTATGCTAAAACTATACAAAACACTAGTCGGCCCCAGCTGGAGTCTGGTGTCCAATTCTGGGCACCACACTTTAGGAAGGACGTGAAGACTTTGGAGAGGGTACAGAAGAGATTTACTAGAATGATTCCGGGATGAGGGAATACAGTGACGTGGATAGACTGGAGAAGCTGGGTTTGTTCTCCTTAGAGCAGAGAAGGCTAAGAGGAGATTTGATAGAGGTGTTCAAGATCATGAAGGGTTTAGATAGAGTAAATAAAGAGAAACTGTTTCCAATGGCTGAAGGGTCGATAACGAGAAGGCACAGATTTAAGGTGATTGGCAAGAAAACCAGAAGCGGCATGAGGGAAAACTTTTTTACGCAATGAGTGGTTAGGGTTTGGAATGCACTGTCTGATAGGGTGGTGGATACAGATTCAATAGTAGCCTTCAAAAGGGAATTGGATAAATACTTGTAGGAGAAAAAACTGCAAGGGTATGGGGAAGGAGCGGGGGAGTGGGATTAGCTGAAGTGCTCTTCGAATGGCCTCCTTCTGTGCTGTACTATTCTATGATTATAGGATTCTATGATTCCCAAGAAAAGATAACTGGGCCAAAGAATCTTCAACACAAGGAATCATTCCCTCCTCAGCTCTTCACATTCTGATAGATAACATATGTAGCTTTTCAAATGTATACTCATAACAACTAATAATCAAAGTACGTCAGCAATAATTAATACAATCTGACATTGATTTTTTTTGTCCTAAATCAGCTGTTTATGTGTGAAGCAAATTAACTGACCATTCTCCATTTTCTGGTAAAATCTGATTTTAAAAATATTTTCAGATCCTCCATAAAGTGAATCAATAAAAAGTAATATTTTCATATATTTAACAACTTGCATTAATGTAGCATAACATTAAAGAATCCCAAGGTGCTTCACGGAGCATAAGGGAAAAAAAAAACCCTTATCCATGTGCTTGGAGTTAACACTATCTAATCACTATCTAATCACTTTCTAATCACTCCTCGCCACGATGGACGTATCGGCACTCTACACCAATATCCCCCACGATGACGGCATCGCTGCGACAGCCTCAGTACTCAGCACCAACAACAGCCAATCTCCAGACGCCATCCTACAACTCATCCGCTTCATCCTTGACCACAATGTCTTCACCTTCGACAACCAGTTTTTTACCCAAACACACGGAACAGCCATGGGGACCAAATTCGCACCCCAATACGCCAACATCTTCATGCACAAGTTCGAGCAAGACTTCTTCGCTGCACAGGACCTCCAACCAACGCTGTACACCAGATACATCGACGACATCTTCTTCCTTTGGACCCACGGCAAAGGATCACTGAAAGGACTACACGATAACATCAACAGGTTCCATCCCACCATCAAACTCACCATGGACTACTCCTCAGAATCGGTTTCATTCTTGGACACACGAATCTCCATCAAAGACGGACACCTCAGCACTTCACTCTACCGCAAGCCCACGGACAACCTCACGATGCTCCACTTCTCCAGCTTCCACCCTAACCACATTAAAGAAGCCATCCCCTATGACAAGCCCTGCGAATACACAGGATCTGCTCAGACGAGGAGGAACGCGATTGACACCTACGGACGCTGAAAGACGCCCTCATAAGAACGGGATATGATGCTCGACTCGACGATCGACAGTTCCGACAGGCCACAGCGAAAAAACGCATAGACCTCCTCAGAAGGCGAACACGGGACACAACCAACAGAGTACCCTACGTCGTCCAGTACTTCCCCGGAGCGGAGAAACTACGCCATGTTCTTCGCAGCCTTCAACATGTCATCGATGACGACGAACACCTTGCTAAGGCCATCCCCACGCCTCCACTACTCGCCTTCAAGCAGCCGCCTAACCTCAAAAGTACCATAGTTCGCAGCAAATTACCCAGCTGTCAGGAGAACAGCGACCATGACACCACACAACCCTGCCACGGCAACCTCTGCAAGACATGCCAGATCATCAACACAGATACCATCATCACACGTGAGGACACTACCCACCAGGTACATGGTACATACTCATGTGACTCGGCCAACGTTGTCTACCTGATACGTTGCAGGAAAGGATGCCCCGGAGCATGGTACATCGGCGAGACCATGCAGACACTGAGACAACGTATGAACGGACACCGCGCAATAATCGCCAGGCAGGATTGTTACCTCCCAGTCGGGGAACACTTCAGCAGTCAAAGACATTCAGCCTCGGATCTGCGGGTTAGCGTTCTCCAAGGTGGCCTTCGAGACACACGACAACGCAAAATCATCGAGCAGAAACTGATAGCCAAGTTCCGCACCCATGAGGACGGCCTCAATAGGGATCTCGGGTTCATGTCACGCTACAGAACGTGATGCGACATCGTTGTCTGTCTTTCCAGTTTAAAAAAAACCACAAAAAAAACCAACCAAAAAAAAAAGTTAGGAGCTCAACTGCAGACGGCAGCATTTGACACGTTGGACCCCCTGTGACCCACCTCATTGTCTTGGCTGTGCTCTGATGTTTCTTTGATGTAGTGCCTTCCTGACGGATTGTATCTCTGCAGACAAGTCGCTCTCTGTGTATATATACTGTGTATTAGATTCCCTCACTGTACCTCTACCTGACGAAGGAGCAGCAGCTCCGAAAGCTCGTAATTTTAAATAAAACTGTTGGACTATAACCTGGTGTTGTGCGACTTCTCATTTTTGTAAACCCCAGTCCAACACCGGCATCTCCGCATCATAATCATTTCAGAGGAGGGAAGTAAGATGATTGCAAAATCACCAAAGAAAATGGGCCTGAAATCATTCAGTTAAGTGTACTGTTGAGAGGGTGAAAGGCTTGGCACCTTTGACAAGATACTGCAAAAGGTTATCTCTGAATGAAATAAAAAACATTCTCGGGATGTGGGTGTTGCTGAATTGGCCATCCTTAGTTGCCCTTGAGAAGGTTGAGCTGGACCTTCTTTTTGAAACGCTGCAGTCTGTGTGGTGAAGGTGCTCCCACAGTGCTGTTAGGTAGGGAGCTCCTAGATTTTGACCCAGCAACGTTGAGGGAACAGTGATATATGTCCAAGTCGGAATGGTGTGTGACTTTGTTAGGCACTTGCAGGTGATGGTGTTCCCTTGCTCCTGCTTGTCCTACTAGAGGTCGCGAATTGGGTGGTGCTGCCGAAGAAGCCTTGCTGTAGTGCTGTAGATTCTGTAGATCGTTCAAACTGCAGCCACAGTACACCGGTAGTGTAGTGGGGTGGATGTTTAGGCTAGTGAATTATGCCACACAAACTAATGAGTCCAGTACAAAAAGAACACAGTGATGTGTTAACCACAATGGACAGGCCCTGGACCTTTGCCATTCCTGCCATGCTCCCAGAGCACACAGCAGAAAGGTACTGGCTTGATACTTCAATGCATTCAAAATGCCATGGAAACTTTTATAGTCTAGTTTAATCCCAGAGGCACAGTGACATGGCAATATTGCATCATATTATATAGTTTGGCTGGGCACTGTTGAAGGAGAAGGTTGAAGGTTTTGTTCATTTGTTCTCTACCCTGATCAGGAACGTGATGCTGGACTGGGGTGGACAAAAATGAGAAGTTGCACAAACCAGGTTATAGTCCAACAGTTTTATTTAAAATTACGAGCTTTCGGAGCTGCTGCCCCTTCGTCAGGAACCAGCAGTCCCCCTTTTCACAGCGCCAGGCTTTAACTTTTCGATGCTCTCTCATTTCCTCTGAAGACTAGTCTGCAGGAATTGTTATATTATTCAGTTACACTGTGGCTTATGTGTCCCTTCATTCAGAATGTACTGTTGAGAAGGACCTTTGGGGTAATGGATCCTCCCAATGCCTAGCAGACAGTTTTTTAATGCAGTATGTAATAGATAATATATAGAAATTTAGAAGAATTTTAAAGAAATTTCTGTTAAAAAGGCTTCACACTATGTTTTAATTTCTGAATTTATTTTTATAGCAATGAGCAACTTATCAGTTAAACCATTAATCAGTTATCAGCTTGTACATTTAAACTCTCAATTCATATTGCAAATAATCTTGTCCTGATTTAAAAGAAAACATTAAAACAAATATCTTGGCTGAAGACTGCGCAGTAATAAAACCTTGTTGGATTAAGAGATATGCTGATGGAAAAAAGGTTGTGAAATATCAGAAAGTAAAACTACTGCGAACTGTCCCTTATTAATTGGGTAAATTGGTGTTTATTCCAACAGTGATGGTGATTAGTGCGGTGTTAAATATATTTCTGAAATTATGGGCTGACAGTAACACCACTAACAATATCACCATTGGCATTAAAGGGTAATAAAATCATTAATAATCTGAAAGTCTCACCATGTGATTTTTGCCAAAAAATGCTTCCTATCTACTGTCGTTAAACTATGGAGCACTGTCATTTTAAGAACTCTTACTTATATAGATACACGGCAATGAGAAACATGTGTTTCACAAGGCTTACCCAGAATTTCATACTCAAAGATTTAACATAGTGCAGCTGTTGGACACAGCTCCGTGCAGCTTTTTATTAATCACTAGGGCCTTCAAATTATGCTGTGTGAATATTAAAATAAATAGGTTAATGACTGGGTAAAATAGCGTTCAAAGGGATTTCATACAAATGTGATAAGTGTTCATACTCGAATATTCGTTCAGCGTAATTTCAAAGAGATTTTTTCATCAACTAGTTATTAGACAGGAATAATATTTAACAGATGGTGGCTCAGTGTTGATTGACACTCTTATCCACTGGTTTATAAACCAGTACTTAAAGACTGAGGAGCTGAAAATCCTTAGGGTGGTGCATCCCGGCATAAGTGACAGGATGTACCCACCCATGGCCTCTGCCACTGAGATTGCTGAAATTGCAGGGAGTGGGGCGAGAAACTGGGTGGAACAGGCAATTAGTGGGTTGGGGGAAGGGGAACACATTTGCGGAGACCGTTTCCAAAGAGGCCAGATACACTGGCTGAAACCTGCCCAACCTGAACAGCGAATGAGGCTGCCCCCTGTGTCAGGAGACCATTTTTAATTTTTCCCTGATCTATGGAGGTCCAGGCGCCAATAGCTGTCTGGAATTCCAGGTGGGTGCCATTCCCGCCAGTATTAGGGATGCTTGATGGGACCAGGTGTGACCACCCACACCATTCCAGGTCCTGAATGAAGGGCAGCGCACAGGAACTCCTGATTTAGGGTGTTCCCCCTCCCCCTTACACTGATGGCGTTGTAGGGCTGGGCGCAGTCTGCATCCTCAGAAGGCCACATAGGAATCCATGATGTAAGGCTAGAACTTAGCGTTTCTGAATCCCAGCCAAGTTTGTGGCTATTCTGACAGGCTCCTGCTGAAATTACAGTGAGACTTTGTTGGAGCAGCTGCAGATTTTCAGCCCCTGAATTGTACTGGAGTAGTAGTGCTCATAATACACTCAACAGTGCTAATAATATGATGGCAGGCAACTGAATTGCCATAGAGTTTCAAGCACCAGCGCCCCATGTTATTGAACAGAGAGGCCTGAGGCCTATTTTGCACTTGGAAGTGCACTAAAATGAAGATGGGAAGCACCAGTGTGGCCCCAGAGACACCAAGCCTCAAAAATATCACACCTCCGGCATCACGACTCAAAGGACCACATGTCCATCGGGCAAAAATTAGTAATTGGCTGAAATGAGGACTTATCCATGAAGTTAGCAATTAAATATGCAATTGATTAAATGTGAATTCATCACAAGTAGCTTGATTCAATCGGTATTAATAAGAATGAGTACACAACAGAAACAAATTAATCAAATTTCTCACGTAACTTTGTGAACTTGGAATTTTTATTTTGAGATTCCTATAACCATGTAAGTAACGGTTATAATACAAGAAACCCATACAAAAGAAATTCTGAATAAAATGTTTATTCTTATTTGTAACATTGCCTGGACAGTATTGTAAGTCCCTGGAAACACTTCCTTGCAGAAGTCTGGACTTTATTTGAAGTACTTGCCTGAAGCTTCAATTATTCAGTTAAGCTTTGTTCAATGTTATTTTCTGTCGAGCCTTGGTTCCTCCTGATTGGCTGTAGGCCATATCAACCATGGCAAGCTCTTCCCCTCTTTATATTACCTCCAGAATGCTGCTCAACGGTGCTGCTTTTGTAAGTCCAATGAACATCACCATATTTTGGAGTCGAGGGGGTGCATAGCACACCAATTTTTTAATATAATTTATAGCAAGATTGTTCAAGAAAGGGTGTAAGGACAATCCTAGTAACTATAGGCCGGTCATTTTAACATCAGTGGTGGGTAAAGTTTTAGAAACAATAATCAAGGAAAAAATTAATGGGCACTTGGAGAGGTTTAAGCTAATTAAGGAGAGCCAACATGGATTTGTAAAAGGCAGATCGTGTTTGACTAATCTAATTGAATTTTTTGATGAAGTAACAGGGAGGATTGATGAAGGGAATGCAATGGATGTTGTCTACATGGATTTTCAGAAGGCGTTTGACAAAGTTCCACATAGAAGGCTGGTTAACAAAATTGAGACTCATGGAACAGGTGGGTCAGTGGCAGCTTGAATAAGGAATTGGTTTAAGGACAGAAAACAGCGAGTTTTCTGCCAGGATTCCCGAGGCCTGGGAAACCCAGCCGTCCAGGGTTAAACCTGCAAAGCAGGTTAAATCTGAGGCTGACAGCCTCAATAAAATATTTAAATGGCCAACCCGCCTCCTGGGAGCGGGTTGGCTTCCTGCCCTTTGTCCCGAATACGTTAAACTTGGAGGTGGGCAGGTTGGAGATGGTTTGGGGTTGGGTTTGAGATTTAAAAATGTTTAATGTTTCACCCGACCCAACCCACCCATATTTGGGGGTTAAAATTCATCCCAAAGAGTAGAGAAGCCAGGAAGTTGTGCTAAACCACTAGTTCGGCCTCAGCTGGAGTATTTTGTCCAATTCTGGGCACCACACTTTAGGAAGGACGTGAAGCCTTTGGAGAGCGTACAGAAGAGATTTACTAGAATGGTTCCAGGGATGAGGGAATACGTGGATAAACTGGAGAAGCTGAGGTTGTTCTCCTTAGAGCAGCGAAGGTTAAGAGGAGATTTGATAGAGGTGTTTAAAATCATGAAGGGTTTAGATAGAGTAAATAAAGTGAAACTGTTTCCAATGACTGAAGGATCAATAACCAGAGGACAAAGATTTAAGGTGATATGCAACGAGTGGTTAGGATTTGGAATGCGCTGCCTGATAGGGTAGTCGAAACAGATTCAATAGTAGCCTTCAAAATGGAATTGGATAAAAACTTGAAGGAGAAAACATTGCAGGGATATGGGGAAAGAGTGGGGGAGTGGGACTAACTGGATTGCTCTTTGAAAGATCTGGTGCAAATTTGATTGGCTGAATGGCATCCTTCCGTGCTGTATTATTCTATGATTCTGTGGGGGAAAATTTGTCCCATTAGCACCAGCAGATGGCGCTGACGGGGCACTAGATTAATATTGCTGGGGCAAGGCGAATCCAGTGCCGCATGCCAAATCCCGCCCCCGTAGTGCCGCTGGTAACAGTTATCGCCGGGAGCCTCAACACCAGGTGGATCGTGATGTCAGTGAGTGTGCAACGCTCACTGAGCGCCTGATCTGCGAAATTGATTGTCGCCACCTACCTTAGCGCCTGGAGTAAACAGCAACAGGGAGAGCTGGCGTGAAGCAGCAGGAAGCCAGCTCCAGGGACGTTATTCAAAGGGATCATCAGTAATGAATCGCAGCTGTCAGGTTAGTGCAGTTTCAGTGGTTTCTTGTCAGTTTCACATAGTCCAACAGTTTCATTCAGTAATTTCAAGGTTATTTTGAATAAGGAGTGTTGCAGCAACTAATAAGTAATTACATTTATTCTTAAAAAATCAAACTGCTACACTTGGTTACATTAAGCTGGGCTGTACTGGCAGTCGACCTCGCTGTCCAGGATCTACGGTGGAGGGTGCAGAGGCAGCGAGAAAGAGTGGAACATTTGGCCAGAGGGAGGAGGAGGAGGGCCATCAGGGCTCTCAACAGGAGGCCTTACCCTCCGAGGGTATTCCGAGAGCACTTCTCCTACCTCCAATTAAGCATGGCGCAGTGTATTAGGAGGCTCTGCTTCACCAAGGAGGTGGTCACATAACTCTGCCACCTTCTGCAACCAGACCTCAAGCCTCCAATCAGGGCAACCACGGCTCTCAGTGGCAGTCAAGGTCACCGTCGCCCTCAATTTCTCCGCCAGCGGATCCTTCCAGTCTGCAACAGGAGACATAGCTAACATCTCCCAGTTCGCCGTCCATGACTGCATTTGGGAGGTCACTGAGGCTCTCTGCAGTAGGAGAAGGGGCTACATTTCCTTCCCCATCACCAGAGAGAAGCAGGATGAGCGTGTACGTGGCTTTGCCAGGATAGTGGGATTCCCCATTGTGGCGCCATTGACTGCACCCATTTGGCAGATGCCGCATAACAATCCTGAGATCTTCCGTAACTGCAAAGGCTACCACTCACTTAATGTGCAGTTGCTGTGCGACCACACACAGCAAATCCTCAATGTCAATGCCGGCTATCCTGGCAGCATCCACTATGCCTTCATGTTGCGCCAGACCGGTGTGCCAGCACTCTTCCGGCCACCACATCAAGCTCGTGGCTGGCTGCTCAGAGGCAGAGCCTTGTGCAATGTTAGAGGCGGACTCCGCCACGCTCCTTATCATTGCTGAGAGGCTCTCAGGCGCCCTTGCCATTCCACCTATCATCTCCGTGTGCATGCCCATCACCCTTCTTCTAAAGGCCTCCCCATCGAGGTCCTCATCTGAGTTCTGTGCAGTAGAATTCACCGTGAACTCGCCCTCAGGGGAGCTGGTTCCCGAGCTACCCTTTCCCCCTGTCCTTGCTGCAGCCCACTCATCTCTGCTGCATCACCCTGTGTAGATCCCGCTACTATAGTAGCCTCTAAAGAACGCGTAGTGTCAGAATCTGAGCTGGTGCCTGCGGGTGAGACATGCAGTGACGCAGTGTGTTCTTCCTCCTCCTTTTCTCCCACCTCGCTCTCTATAGTGCCCTCAGGTGCTTGCTGAATATCTGGAAGCATAAAGGCACAAGAGTTGGGTTAAGGTGAGGGGAGGGGGGCAGGAAGGGAGAAATGCATGCATACAGCATGATTAGCTGGAAAGTGCAAAATGCTTGTGGTGTGAGGGGGAAGTGAGATGTGAGAAGAAGGAGTAGGGATGAACATACCGTTGTTGTCCCCAAGGGGGTCAACGTCATCGGTGGCCACGGCGCCCACCACCTGGCACCCAATAATCTGCAGCACTCTATTCTCCAGCGCAGACAGTGGTTGAGTGTCAGCTTGTCCCCCGCCTGTGCACTCCTGCTCCATCCTGTTGTGAGCCACCTTGGCCTGCAGGAGAAAGGAAAGTGTGTGAGTTAGTGTGGAGCAATGTGTTTGGGGGTGTGCATGCCATAGTTGAATAGCTGTCATTGTGTGCAAGGTGTGGGATGTGGGTGTGAGTGTTGATAGGTAGAGATTGTTGGTGGCTGAGTGCTGGGGGCGTGGTGCTTTGGGCAGTGTGTGAAGATTGGTTCAGATGGTGGTATGTAGCATTTGTTGAAACATTCACTCAACCTGACCACCTGAGTGAGGTTGTTAAATTTCTTCCTGCACTGTGTGTTGCTCCTGGGGACCACAATGCTGCCCAAGATGTGCTGCACTACCTCCCTCCACATGGTGCGGAAGACTTGCGGCAAGGGCCTCCTGCCACTTGTTGGGTAGAGCACCGCCCTCCGTCTCTCCACAGCGAACACCAACACCTCCAATGCTTGATCGCAGAATCTGCGGGCTCTCTCTCTGGGGCATGGATCTGCCATGAGTACAGCTGCTTCAATCCTCTGGCTCCGTCTCCTTGTCTTGCTTCTGCTTGGTAAGGCAGCTGTACAGCCAACAATGCTGAGAATGAGACTCTGCAGCATCAATGAACCTCCCCTTTATGTACTGATAAAAGCCTGTGGCAATCATGACTTGCGATTAGACTGCACCCGATATTGCTCCACCCTTTGAGTGTAATGCCAATGAGCTTGGGCTTTAAGACTTGAATTAGGACTCCAATCATTTTTTTGAGCAGTGAGCATGAATTTTGCATGCATTATCACCTGGCACTAATTCTCCAACTTTTCTACTGATACCACCCATTTCTGGGCTATAATGAATTTCTATCTCTGTGTCCCTTCCTGTCACATTCTGCTTATCTTTACCAAAATCACTACACTGCTCCATTGCCTTGACTTTTCTCTTTAGATTTCTAAATTTCCCCTCACCCGAACCCTCCCCCCGCTTTTTTAGTTTAAAACCCTCTCTACAGCCCTAGTTATTCGATTCGCCAGGACACTGGTCCCAGCCCGGTTTAAGTGGGGCATGTCCCAACAGGACAGCTCCCTCTTTGCCTAGTACTGGTGTCAGTGCCCCATGAATTGAAACCCCTTCCTCTCACGCCACTCTTTGAGCCACACATTTAGCTCTCAGATCTGCTTACCCTATGCCAATTTGCGCGTGGATCAGGTAACCATCCAGATATTATTACCTTTGAGGTTCTGCATTTTAATTTGGACCCGAGCTCCCCAAACGCTCTCAGCAGAACCTCATTCCTAGTTCTACCTATGTCGTTGGTTCCTACGTGGACCACGACAACTGGATCCGCCCCCTCCCACTCCAAATTCTTCTCCAGTCCGAGAAGATATCCTTAACCCTGGCACCGAGCAGGCAACACAGCCTTCAGCCTTCGGAACTCCCAGTCGTGGCTGCAGAGAACAGTATCTATCGTCCTGGCGATGCTCTCCACAATTCCCACATGCTGCAGTTGTGGCACGCCACCTGCACTGCCATCCCTATATAACATTGTTTTAGTTATTTAATTAATGAAAGTTTATGTATTTAAGCTTATAGTTTAGTTTTTAACTAATTACCTGATCTAGTTTAAGTTATAGGTAGATGAAATTAAATATTTACCTGTAACACAAAGCACTACAAGTTTTGGAGGCAAAAAGCAACACCTCCTTCCTCCTCTGCTCCGAATCAGCCCTGGCCTACTGCCCTACATAGAATATAGCTGTCCTCCTTCCTCCCCAGGCATAGGAACCATTGTTTCCCTCAGACTATTTCGTCACCTCAGTATATTCCTGCAAGTTTCAAACTGCATTCTAAAGAAATTAATTGGCAGCATGAACCAGTTTTGCTCGGAAACTGTTGCACATTTCAAATGCCTTGTAGGAAAAAAAAGAAATCCTCCAAGTTCTGCTTGAATTTCGTCAATTAAAATATATGTGTCCTCTTGCTCACCGTTCAAGTTAGAGCCTGCTTACATCAACATGATTAATGCCTTTCAACACAGGGAGATATGGATCATGTCCCCCACCCAACTTCTTTACTCCAATAAAAATATGTATAACTCTGTGAAGCTGTCTAGATCTTGGAATTATCCCTTAGGACAGAAGTGTCCAAACTGTGGCTTACAGGTCACAAGCAGTCCCCAGGTCAAGGCAATCCAGCCCTTCAAACCCGGGCAACTCAGTTCTCTTAGTGTTTATATATTTTTATTTGTTGGTTTGTCCTTGTGAGCCTGGAGGTTTTGGAAAGGGCTGTTTTTAAGCTGTTGACTTGCGACCTGTTAGCAACTTGAGATATATACAAATTAGTGGTAATTAGATTTAAATTTTACTTGTCCCTTATGCAGTCCATGGAAACATAGAAACATAGAAACATAGAAGATAGGAGCAGGAGTAGGCCATTCGGCCCCTCGAGCCTGCTCCGCTATTCAATGCGATCATGGCTGATCATCCAAATTCAGTACCCTGTCCCTGCTTTCTCCCCATATCCCTTGATCCCTTTAGCCTTAAGAAATATATCCAACTCCTTCTTGAATATATTTAATGAATTGGCCTCAACTGCCTTGTGTGGTAGAGAATTCCACAGGTTCACCACTCTCTGGGTGAAGAAATTCCTCCTCATCTCTGTCCTAAATGGCTTACCCCTTATCCTTAGACTGTGACCCCTGGTTCTGGACTTCCCCGCTATCGGGAACATCCTTCCTGCATCTAGTCTATCGAGTCCTGTTAGAATTTTATAAGTTTCAATGAGATCCCCTCTCATTCTTCTAAACTCCAGCAAATATAAGCCTAATCGACCCAATCTCTCCTCATACGTCATTCCTGCCATCCCAGGTATCAGTCTGGTGAATCTTCGCTGCACTCCCTCCATGGCAAGAACATCCTTCCTCAGATAAGGTGACCAAAACTGCACACAATACTCAAGGTGTGGTCTCACCAAGGCCCTGTGCAACTGCAGCAAGACATCCTTGCTCATGTACTCGAATCCTCTCGCTATGAAGGCCAACATACCATTTGCCTTCTTAACCGACTGCTGCACCTGCACATGCTTACCTTCAGCGACTGGTGCACAAGGACACCCAGGTCTCGTTGCACTTCCCCTTCTCCCAATCTATTGCCGTTAAGATAATAATCTGCCTTCCTGTTTTTGCCACCAAAGTGGATAACCTCGCATTTATCCACATTATACTGCATCTGTCATGCATCTGCCCAATCACCCAACCTGTCCAAATCATACTGGAGTTTCTCAGCATCCTCCTCACAGCACACACGCCCACCCAGCTTTGTGTCATCTGCAAATTTGGAGATATTACATCTAGTTCCCTCGTCTAGATCATTAATATAAATTGTGAATAGCTGGGGCCCTGCGGTACCCCACTAGTCACTGCCTGCTACTCGGAAAAACACCCATTTATTCCAACACTTTGCTTCCTGTCTGCCAACCAGGTCTCTATCCAAGTCAGTACCTTACCCCCAATCCCATGTGCTTTAACTTTACACGCTAATCTCTTATGCGGGACCTTATCGAAAGCCTTCTGAACATCCAAATACACTACATCCACTGGTTCTCCCTTATCTATTCTACCAGTTACATCCTCAAAAAATTCCAGTAGATTAGTCAAGCACGATTTACCTTTTGTAAATCCATGTTGACTTTGTCCGATTCTGTCACTGTTTTCCAAGTGCTCTGCTATTAATTCTTTTATAATGGACTCTAGCATTTTCCCCACTACCGATGTCAGGCTTACCAGTCTATAATTCCCCATTTTCTCTCTACCACCTTTATTAAATAGTGGGGTTACATTAGCTACACTCCAATCCATGGGAACTGTTCCAGAGTCTATAGAATTTTGGAAGATGACCAGCAATGCATCTACTATGTCTAGGGCCACTTCCTTAAGTACCCTAGGATGTAGATTATCAGGCCCTAGGGATTTATCGGCCTTCAATCCCGTCAATTTCCCTAACACCATTTCCCTACAAATACTGAATTCATTCAGTTCCTCCCTCTCATTAGAGCCTATGTTCCCCGACATCTCTGGGAGGTTATTTGTGTCCTCCTTTGTGAAGACAGAACCAAAGTATGTATTTAATTGGTCAGCCATTTCTTTGTTCCCCATTATAAATTCCCCTGATTCTGACTGCAAGGGACCTACGCTTGACTTCACCAATCTTTTTCTCCTTACATATCTATAGAAGCTTTTACAGTCAGTTTTTATGTTCTCTGCAAGCTTACTCTGATATTCTATTTTCCCCCTCTTAATTAATCCCTTTGTTCTCCTTTGCTGAATCCTAAACTGCTCCCAATCCTCAGGTTTGCTGCTTTTTATGGCCAATTTATATGTACTCTCCTTGGATCTTATGCTATCCCTAATTTCCCTTGTTAGCCATGGTTGCGCCACCTTTTTTGTTTTATTTTTATGCCAGACAGGGATGAACAAATTCTGTCGTTCATCCATACGATCTTTAAATGTTTGCCATTGACTATCCACCGTCAACCCTTTAAGTAACGTTCCCCAATCCATCCTTGCCAACTCACGCCTCATACCATCGTAGTTTCCTTTATTTAAATTCAGGACCCTAGTCTCTGAGTCAACTACTTCACTCTCCACCTTAATAAAGAATTCTATCATATTATGATCGCTCCTCCTCAAGGGGCTGTGCACAACAAGATTGCTAATTAATCCTTTCTCATTCCATAATACCAAGTCTAAGATGGCCTGATCTCTATTTGGTTCCTCGACATATTGGTCCAGGAAACCATCCCGTATACACTCTAGGAATTCCTCCTCTACAGTATTGTTACTAATTTGGTTAGCCCAATCTATATGTAGATTAAAGTCACCCATGATAACTGCTGTGCCCTTATTGTACATGTCTCTAATTTCCTGTTTAATGCCATCCCCAACCTCAGCATTACTGTTTGGGGGTCTGTATACAACTCCCACTAATGTTTTCTGCCCCTTGGTATTTCTCAGCTCTACCCATACAGATTCCACATCATCAGAGCTAATATCCTTCCTTACTATTGTGTTAATCTCCTTTTTAACCAGCAATGCTACCCCACCACCTTTTCCTTTTTGCCTGTCCTTCCTGAATATTGAATACCCCTGGATGTTGAATTCCCAGCCTTGGTCACCCTGGATCCATGTCTCCGTAATCCCAATTATATCATATCCATTTACATCTATTTGCGCAGCTAATTCATCCACCTTATTACGAATGCTCCTTGCATTAAGACACAAAGGCTTGTTTTTTTAACACTCTTAGTCCTTTTAGAATTATTATTTACTGTGGCCCTGTTTGATTTACACCCTTGATTTCTCTGCCTTCCACTTTTGCTTTTCTCCTTCCTGTCTTTTGCTTCTATCCTTGCTTCCCTTTCCTCTGTCTCCCTGCACAGGTTCCCAACCCCCTGCCATTTTAGTTTAAACCCTCCCCAACAGCACTGGCAAATACTCCCCCTCGGACATTGGTCCCGGTCCTGCCCAGGTGCAAACCGTCCAGTTTGTATTGGTCCCACCTCCCCCAGAACCGGTTCCAATGTCCCAGGAATTTGAATCCCTCCCCCTTGCACCATTCCTCTAGCCATGTATTCATCTGAAATATCCTTCTATTTCTACTCTGACTAGCACGTGGCACTGGTAGCAATCCTGAGATCACTACCTTTGAGATCCTATTTTTTAATTTACCTCCTAACTCCCTGTATTCAGCTTTTAGGACCTCATCCCATTTTTTACCTATATCGTTGATACCTATATGCACCACGACAGCTGACTGTTCACCCTCCCCCTCCAGAATGCCCTGCAGCTGCTCTGAGACATCCTTGACCCTTGCACCAGGGAGGCAACATACTATCCTGGAGTCTCATTTGCGGCCGCAGAAACCCCTTACAATAGAATCCCCTATCACTATAGCTCTCCCGCTCTTTTTCCTCCCGTCCTGTGCAGCAGAACCACCCATGGTGCCAGGAAGTTGGCTACTGCTGCCTTCCCCCGATAAGCCATCTCCCCCAACAATATCCAAAGCAGTATATCTGTTTGAGAGGGGGATGGCCACAGGGGACCCATGCACTACCTGCCTGCTCCTACTACTCTGCCTGGCGGTCACCCATTCCCTTCCTGCCTGTGCAGTCTTTACCAGCAGTGTGACCAACCCCCTAAACGTGCTATCCACGATGTCCTCAGCATCGCGAATGCTCCAGTATGTATCCATTCGCAGCTCCAGCGCCGCAATGCAGTCTGCTAGTAGCTGCAGCTGGATCCACTTCCCGCACACATGGTCGTCAGGGACAACAGGAAGTGTCCCTGATTTTCCACATAGTGCATGAGGAGCATGCCATGGGGCTGAGCTGTGCTGCCATGACTTACCCTTTAATTAATTAAAATTAAAATTAAATGAAATCAATACCACTAATTACACTACAATTAAATGATATACTCAAGGGCCCTTGTTTACTAGTACTCCCCACTTCACAACAGAGACCCTAGAAACTATAAACCACAAAATTTAAGTTTGGAAAAAAGCGAGAAAGAGAGAAACACTCACCAACCAATCACTGACCTGCTTTCTGGTGATGTCACACTTCGATTACTTTTTACTTCTCTCTCTCCCCGCTCCTTAAATCCTCGGTCTCTGCGCTCAGTCTCTACCCCGGGCCGCTCTTGCTGCTGCCGCCGGTGAGTCTGGCAAAAGGATTGGACACCCTGTAGTAGGAAATCTACATTCAAATAAAACCAGGTACAGAGAGGTACGTCCCTGCAAATCAATGCATGGGACAAGTTGAACACGAAGCATGATATTGATACCTGAATGTCATTTTACAACAGTGAAAGTGTCAACCCATTAGTAGACTTCCATTAAGCTGTATTAAAACCTATGGGGGCAATTTTCCTCGGATACTTTAGGTGCTAAAGAGCCTCCTAGGTGGCCAAGATGGAGTCTTAAGTGGCCACGCTGGTTTAGCCCGCATTTAGCATAAGACCCTATCTTGGTAAAGGAGTTGAAGCTTGCGCTAGGAACAGCCGCCCGGAGGAATGTTAAGCAGCTGATTGCTAATTAAGTTGTCTGCTAGCGCTCATAAGGTGTCTGAATGGCATTTTGGTGGCTAGCACTTGAACTAACGCCCTTTCCTAACAGCAACCAGCTGATTGGGAGCAAACTAGTCATTGTGAACGCTACTTAAAGGTATATCATCTTTTACTGTTCACTTGCTGCTGGAGGTTGAAGAGGACTTTTGAAATTTGAGACTTTCTGGGGCACTTTGTCAAGACTTCACCAACACTCTATCAACATTTATTCTGGAAATTATCTTGAGGACTTCACCTAAAAGGAGCAACTGCTGTGCTACTCTACCTTATTGAGAACATTATAGAAGTTTTTTTTATTCATTCACCGGATGTGGATGTCACCAGCAAGGAAAGCATTTATTGCCCATCCCTAATTGCCTTCGAGAAGGTGGTGGTGAGTCGCCTTCTGGAATATAACTGAATGGCTTGCTAGGCCATTTCAGAGGGCTGTTAAAAGTCAACCACATTGCTGTGGGTCTGGAGTCACATATAGGCCAGACTGATAAGGATGGCATATTTCCTTCCTAAAGGATATTAGTGAACCATGGGTTTTTACGATAATCTGGTAGTTTCATGGTCACCATTACTGATACTAGCTTTTTATTCCAGATTTATTTAATAGAATTTAAATTCCCCAGCTGCCGTGGTGGGATTTGAACTCATGTCTCTGGATCATTAGTCCAGGTCTCTGGATTACTAGTCCAGTAACATAAGCACTATGCTACTGTATCCAAGCCACCAGGAGAAAGGGAGTGCTTGGTCATCGGCATCTTGCTAGGGGTCCACCTTGGTGTGCAGGAGGAATGGGAGGAGGACATGAGGCCGGGCAGAGCAGCACCAGCTGCTGCAGGAGAGAGGAACAGGAGGACGAGGTGGACCCCTTCCCTCCTGCGGGTACAGGACATCCCTCCTCCTCTGGACCTCCTCCACCAGGACCTCCAGTGTCGTGTCCGTGAACCCATTTTTAAAAATTTGTTTATGGGATGTGGGCGTTGCTGGCAAGGTCAGCAGTTATTGCCCATCCCTAATTGCCCTTGAGAAGGTGGTGGTGAGCCACCTTCTTCAACCGCTGCAGTCCATGTGGTGAAGGTACTCCCACAGTGCTATTAGGGAGAGAGTTCCAGGATTTTGACCCAGCGACAATGAAGGAATGGCGATAAACTTCCAAGTCAGGATGGTGTGTGACTTGGAGGGGAACTTGGAGGTGGTGATGTTCCCATGCACCTGCTGCCCTTGTCCTTCTAGGTGGAAGAGCTCGAGGATTTGGGAGGTGCTGCTGAAGAAGCCTTGACGAGTTGCTGCAGTGCATCTTGTAGATCGTACACATTATGGAGGGAGTGAATGTTTAAGGTGGTGGATGGGGTGCCAATCAAGCGGGCTGCTTTGTCCTGGATAGTGTTGAGCTTCTTGAGTGCTTTTGGAGCTGCACTCATCCAGGCAAGTGGAGAGTATTCCATCACACTCCTTACTTGTGCCTTGTAGATGGTGGAAAGGCTTTGGGGAGTCAGGAGGTGAGACACTCGCCGCAGAATACCCAGCCTCTGACCTGCTCTTGTTGCCACAGTATTTATGTGGCTGGTCCAGTTAAGTTTCTGGTCAATGGTGACCCCCAGGATGTTGATGGTGGGGGATTTGGCAATGGTAATGTCGGTGAATGTCAAGGGGTGGTGGTTAGACTCTCGCTTGTTGGAGATAGTCATTGCCTGGCACTTACGTGGCGCGAATGTTACCTGCCACTTATCAGCCCAAGCTTGAACATCGTCCAGGTATTGTTGCATGCGGGCATGCACTGCTTCATTATCTGAGGAGTTGGAAATGGCACTGAACACTGTGCAGTCATCAGTGAACATCCACACTTCTGACCCTATGTTGGCGGGAAGGTCATTGATGAAGCAGCTGAAGATGTTTGGACCTAGGACACTGCCCTGAGGAACTCCTGCAGCGATGTCCTGGGGTTATGATGATTGACTGTCAACCACCACAACCATCTTCCTTTGTGCTAGGTATGACTCCAGCCAGTGGAGCGTTTTCCCCCCGATTCCCATTGACTTCAGTTTTACTAGGGCTCCTTGATGCCACACTCTGTCAAATGCTGCTTTGTTGTCAAGGGCAGTCACTCTCACCTCACCTCTGGAATTCAGCTCCTTTGTCCATGTTTGGACCAAGGCTGTAATGAGGTCGGGTACCAAGTGGTCTTGGCGGAACCCAAACTGGGCATCAGCGAGCAGGTTATTGATGAGTAAGTGTCGCTTGATGGCACTGTCGATGACACCTTCCATCACATTGCTGATGATTGAGAGTAGACTGATAATTGGCCAGATTGGATTTGTCCTGCTTTTTGTGGACAGGACATACCTGGGCAGTTTTCCACATTGTCGGATAGATGTCAGTGTTGTAGCTGGAGTGGAACAGCTTGGCTAGAGGCGTGGCTAATTCTGGAGCATGATAGCTGGGATGTTGTCGGGGTCCATAGACTTTGCTGTATCCAGTGTGCTCAGCTGGTTCTTGATATCACGTGGAGTGAATCGAATTGGATGAAAATTGGTTTCTGTGATGGTGGGGACATAGGAGTAGGCCGAGATGGATCATCCACTCGGCACTTCTGGCTGAAGATGTTTGCAAACGCTTCAGCCTTGTCTTTTGCACTCACGTGCTGGGCTCCACCATCATTGAGGATGGGGATATCCATGGAGCCTCCTCCTCCCGTTAGTTGTTTAATGGTCCACCACCATTCACGACTGGATGTGGTAGGACTGCAGAGCTTTGATCTGATCCGTTGATTGTGGGATCGCTTAGCCCTGTTCATAGCATGCTGCTTCCGCTTTTTAGCATGCATGTAGTCCTGTGTTGAAGTTTCCCCATGTTGGCACCTCATTTTTAGGTATGCCTGGTGCTGCTCCTGGAATGCTCTTCTACACTCCTTATTGAACCAGGGTTGATCTCCTGGCTTGTTGGTAATGGTAGAGTGAGGGATATGTCGGGCCATGAGGTTACAGATTGTGGTGGAATACAATTCTGCTGCTGCTGATGGCCCACAGCGCCTCATGGATGCCTAGTTTTGAGCTGCTAGATCTGTTCTGAATCTGTCTCATTTAGCACGATGGTAGTGCCACACAACACGATGGAGGTTGTCCTCAGTGTGAAGATGGGACTTCGTGGTGGTATTTGAACTCGCGTCTCTGAGATCATTAGTCCAGGCCTCTGGATTACTAGCCCAGTGACATTACCACTATGCTACCATTCCCTCTTACTCTATTACTGAGCCATCCTGAAACAGGCCACTGTGTGTCAGCCACTGCACTCCACACCTTCAGTGGACGTGGATGCGCGGAGCCCACATCTACTGCTCCACAAAAATTGCATCTGATCAGCATTTGAGTGCTAAACTTGCAGGTGTCTCTGTTTCAGCACCTCCAGGCAAATTCAAATTATGGTAATCAGCAATTAGGATCAAAATTGCGTGCCAGAACCAGACTTTCAAACAGACGTGTCTTATTAGCACAGCACCCATTTAGCACCTTTTTTCACGCTTTTACCAAAGTAACCCCCTGAAAGTTTAATGTCAGTGTGAAGCAAATTTGGCTTTGGGATGACGCTAAACAAAGACGGTATAAATTTGTGATCAGGGCCCAGTCTGTCTTCACTATGAAGTGGAGTGAGACAACCTGCTCCAAGGAGTCATACTCCACTACAGTGTCAGCTTGAGCCCTAACTCTGGATTAATGCTGAGTTCCCATTGTGACTGCAACATCAGGGTGAAGCAAAACTGCTTGACACTGATGCTCTAGTTTTATTGTAAGTGCATCTTAAATGTTGAGCTGCATGATTCAAATTTCCATTGTACAAGAAAAGTTGGTTAACAGTGGAAAATATTTATCATATGGGACAAAACAGCTGCTAAATAGTAATGCATTTGTTTGGTTCAATCAGCTGCAATTAGATGACAGGACCATGAATTATATGTTCTTTTTTATCATTATAGTTTTGTGTTTTGTGCAACAAATATAAATGATGTTAACAGTAAGAATGACCTGTCTTTTATGGATTAATGTGTCTCCTGTAACTATTAGTTCATGCCAGTGTAAGGCCATAAATAAACAAGTAACCATTTAGAAATGTATTTTGAAGCCTCACGGGAATGCTTATCTTTCCTAATCCTGAGGTGGGCAAGCTGGAGACATGGGGCTGGATTTTCATAGGGCCGTGGAGGCAGGTTTGGAGGCGTGTGGGGGGTTAAAATTGCGAAAAGTGGCGGGCGGACCTGATCCCACCTCCATTCCGCCTCCACGCAATTTTGATAAAATCGTGTGCGGTGTTCCCGACTCCGTCCCGCCTCCAAGAGGCGGGAGAGGCCATTAAAGCCCTTAACAAGCCCTAAATTGGCTCTGTAATGCCATTTTTAAACATTTTAGCTAGTTTAACCCTTTTCTGACGTGAAGCACGCTAGTGAAACCTGGCGGGAGTACAAGTGGATAGCTGACTATCAGCTGCAGGTCCACTATTACAACGGAGATGTGATGAAGGTAATAGTAGTAGTATTAGGTCTGAAAGTCGCCTCTGATGCTGCTGCATTAAATGTCTTCAGAGACTGCCTGGCCTTTGCTGTGAGAGGACCTGGATGCAAAAAAATGTCTCTCTCTCTCTCTCTCTCTCTCTCTCTGAGCTGCTGCTCATTTTGCATCCAGGTCCACTCACAGCAAAGGCCAAGCAGTCTCTGAAGACCTTCAATGCAGCAGCAATGATGACATCATCAGAGGCGACTTTCAGACTGAAACCACTAATTGGTTCATGGGTTCCCACATGCTGGAACTCAGTTGCCCAATTAGGTGAAAATTGCATCAATCTCTCACATCCAATTGCAGTCGGGCGGATGACACGACCCCAACCCGCCCCAGTATCAAAATCCAGCCCATGGAGTCAATTTTGTCTCCAGCTTCAATTTTTATGAGTTCTAGGAGCCAACCCAAGGAATTCTGAATTGGTTCCAAGTCAGTAAATGTGATTCTTGAATGTAAACTTTTCTTTAGATTGGAGTTGGGGTTGGAGGCACAGAACACAAGGTAATATTTAATGCCCGCCCTCACCGTCCCTAACATTTTTGAGTAAAACTGGTGAAAGCCTTGTGGTTCTGAACGAGAACATGCAGCTAATAACTCGTAGCAGGAGTATAAGAAATCTGTCCCTCCAATCATTGCAGTGAGAGGACTGACCAGTCTGGGGAAAAGTTTTCCAGCCAAATAGTGATTGTGATTGGCTCCAAAGTGGCTGTACTACTACAATGCTAATGTTGAAGCTAAAACTGGTACCTGTGTGGATTACCATAGGAAATAATAATTGCCAGAAAGTTCCAGTGGTGGCAGACAAGATGTCAAAATTTCCAAAGTTGTTGCTACGACAGTGAAATATATATCTTAGAATCAGGCTTCTTTGTTGAGCTTGAAATTAAAATATAGATTAGCCACTGATGGTGGGTCCATACATATCTTTTCACTTTTCAGTCCTGTATTCAGGAGAGAGGACAGTAAATACACAAAGAGGAGAGAGCAGTAGGTACATGTGGAGACAGAATAGTGAGCACGTGGGGACAGAGAATAGTGAGCATGTGGGGAGAGAGAATAGTGAGCACGTGGGGAGAGAGAATAGTGAACACATGGGGAGAGAGAATAGTGAGCACGTGGGGAGAGAGAATAGTGAGCATGTCAGGAGAGAGAATAGTGAGCACGTCGGGAGAGAGAATAGTGAGCACGTCGGGGAGAGAGAATAGTGAGCATGTTGGGAGAAAGAATAGTAAGCACATCGGGAGAGAGAATAGTGAGCACATTGGGGGAGATAATAGTGAGCACGTGGCGAGAGAGAATAGTGAACATGTCGGGGAGAGAGAATAGTGAGCACGTGCGGGGGGGAATAGTGAACACGTGGGGAGAGGGAATAGTGAGCACGAAGGGGGAGAGAATAGTGAGCATGAAGGGGGAGAGAATAGTGAGCACATGGGGAGAGAGAATAGTGAGCATGTGGGGCGAGAGAATAGTAAGCATGTAGAGACTGAGAATAGTGAGCACGTGGGAGGAGAGAGAATATTGAGCACGTGGGGTGAGAGAATAGTGAGCACCTGGGGAGAGAGAATAGTGAGCGTGTGGGAGGAGAGAATAGTGAGCATTGGGGAGCGAGAATAGTGAGCACATGTGGGAGAGAGAATAGTGAGCACATGGGGTGAGAGAGAATAGTGAGCCCCTGGGGAGAGAGAATAGTGAGCACATGGGGTGAGAGAATAGTGAGCATTGGGGAGAGAAAATATTGAGCACATGTGGACAGAGAATAATGAGCACATGGGGAGGAGAATAGTGAGCACATGGTGAGAGAGAATAGTGAGCACGTGGTGAGAGAGAATAGTGAGCACGTGGTGAGAGAGAATAGTGAGGGTGTCAGGAGAGAGAATAGTGCACTAATTATCATCTCTGACTGCAAAATTTGCCTCTATTGCCCCTGGAGGTGATTTGAGCGATAAATCAAGCGCTACACACCTCTCTTAAGGCGCTAACGTTACTAGCTCAAAACGCTACCGGACATCAGGCGATGTCAATTAGCATGGAACCCAGACAGACTGGCGCCGGCTGGTTCTTAAAGGGGAGGGTCCATCTTGCCAGCCAGTCACACCCTTCTCATTGCAGCCTTGACTCTGGTGCTGGAAAGTCTTCCGCCAGCCTTGCTGCAGCCACTGGGGCCACATTATGGAGGAGCAGTAGGGTGAGAAGGGGGGAAGTGCCCAAAGGATGGAGATCACCTTCGAAGGCCCAACAGTAGAATCTGTAAATAAATGGGGGGAATGTTTGTTGGAAAGTTCGAGGTTCTTGTTATTATCTTTGTTTAGTGTTTTGCCGTTTATCTCCATGTTGTGAGAACGAGTTTTGTTAGTTCATGAATTGTTGGGTTTGTTTCTAATTGTTTGTCCTGAATAAATGAGTTTGTTGAGTTTGTAAAATAAATACATTTTTAAATTCTAACTTTACATATTTGGTCATTTGACTCATTGCAGCTTTGCCCGGCAATAGGGGCTGCGGGATGCTTTCCATGATGTGCTTCTTCATCCCAGAAGCCATCTTCTCAGTAAGGGCTTAGAATCGGTGTCTTATGAGCCGTTCATGGACGGCCCTTGCAGTGGCAACATTGAGCCCCTCCCTCCCACGTTGGTGCTGCTGATCCTCCTCTTCATCCTCCTCCTCCTCCTCTCCCTCTTCCTCCTCCTGAGGTGGTCCACCAATCCCGGGTGGCAATGGCTGGGTCCTCATAATCGCAATGTTATGCAGCATGCAGCACACAACTATGAAGAGGGAGACTCACTCGGGAGAGTACTGCAGAGCTCCTCCTGAGTGGTCCAGACAGCGGAACCGTTGCTTCAAGATGCCGATCGTCTGCTCAGTTATGTTCCTGGTGGCGAGATGGCTCTCATTGTACTGCAGCTCGGCAGGGATTTTGGGGTTACGGAGCAGTGTCATCAGCCAGGTGCAGAGTGGATAACCTTTGTCCCCAAGGAGCCAACCACTTGGGTGATGCGCTGCCTGGAAAAGCTCTGACACACCAGTCCGACACAGGATGAAAGCATCGTGGCTGCTGCCAGGATAGCGGGCATTGCCAGCGAATATCAGCTGTCTGTGGTCACAGACCAACTGGACATTTAAGAGTGGAACCTCTTGCGGTTTCGGAAGACCTCTGCATTTTCATGCGGTGCCGGCAATGCCACATGCGTGCAGTCAATGGCGCCCTGAACCATGGGGAAGCCTGCTATCCTCGCAAAGCCATAGGCGCATTCGCGCTGTTTGTCCCGGGTCATGGGGAAAGAGATGTACTGGCTTCTTCTCTTATACAGAGTGTCGTAAGAATGAGCCTTACGCGTGGTGAACTTAAAGTAAGCTTTAATCAACTAAAAAGGTGCTACATACAAAAGAGGTCTTACTCTATGCCTCTCCAGGATCCAACTGATCAGTCCAGTATTTATCCTGGACTAATCACAGGAAGTGATGCAATAAAGTTCGAGTCACAGGAAGCTGTATTGTGTTACCACATTCTCCCCCCCCCAAAAGATTAGGAGGCCGGATGAAGTTCGAGTCACAGGAAGCTGTATTGTGTTACCACATTCTCCCTCCATTTCGTAGCCGCTGGACGAGGGAGAGCCGCATCCGTTTGGGTTCTCGTAGCAGTAGAGGGCCCCTAGCCCGTTTACCCGCCGCGGGCCGTGGACCAGAGTCCGAGTGATCCAGCCCGCTCTGTGAGGGGTCAGGACGATCCTGACTGTGTACTGGTGCCCGAATGGGTGTCGGGCAGGGCTGTGGCAGATCCGTTTCCGAGCGTACGGTACAGGGTGGATCGTGGCTGCGCGTGCGAGCCCCGACGGGCTCATAGTCAGTCTGCCCCAGGTCGGCACGCTGGAGTGAGGTACCAGCCGGCGTCAGATCCAGATCGTGATGAGAGGCACCTGGCGAGCCCAGAGATGTGCCTGGTACAATATCATCCCCTGGTGTCCCTCTATGTTTCGGCGGGCAGGGAGCCAGATCCCGCAATGACACGGTAGATTCCCGACCGTCAGGATACCGAATATAGGCATAGGTAGGGTTGACGTCAGTGAGCTCAACCTCATCTACCAGGGGGTCATTCTTAGACGCCCGGACATATCTTCGGAGTAGCACTGGTCCCGGTGCAGTCAGCCACGACGGGAGAGATATCCCATAGGATGAGCGACGCTGAAATCGGAAGAACCGTTCATGAGGCGTCGTATTTGTGGCGGTCGAAAGGAGGGACCGTGTGGAGTGTAATGCGTCTGGAAGTACTGCTTCCCATTGCTGGTTGGGTAGGCCCCGAGATCTCAAAGCCAGATGTACCGCATTCCAGATGATAGCGTTAAAACGCTCGACTTGCCCATTCCCGACCGGATGATAAGGCGTCGTTCTACTGGCAGCAATACCCCGTTCCGAGAGATAGGTCTTGAGTTCTCCTGACATAAAAGAAGGGCCCCGATCCGAATGAACATAGGATGCCATGCCACAGAAAGCAAATACCTGCTCAAGGCAGCTGATAACCGTGGTCGTCAGCATATTGGGGCAGGGAAAGGCAAACGGAAAACGGGAATACTCATCGACCATGGTCAATAGATAAGTGTTGCGAGTTGAAGAGGGCAACGGCCCCTTAAAATCGATGCTAAGCCGTTGCATTGGCTGGGTCGCATGTATGAGTATACCACCGGAGGGGCGGAAAAACTGAGGTTTCAATTCCGCACAGACTCTGCAGTCCGAGCACATCTTCTTTACATCCCCGGTAGAGAATGGGAGATTTCGGGACCGCACGAAGTGTAGCATGCGAGTAACGCCCGGATGACACAACCCATCATCGATGTCTACGAGCGTAGAGGGTGCCATGGCGGAGCAGAATGCTCGTGTGAGGGTATCCGGAGCCACATTCTCCTTGCCAGGTCGATAGTGGATGGTGTAACCAAAAGAGGCCAATTCCAGCCGCCAAAGCTGGATTTTATTATTTTTAATTTTGGTCCGTTTTCGATTATCGAGCATGAAGGCGACCGATCGCTGGTCCGTGATTAAGGTAAAGTGCTGGCGAGCTAGGAGATGAGTCCACTTCCGTACTGCCTCTATGATGGCTGTAGCTTCTTTCTCGACTGGAGGATAATGTAGCTCAGCCCCTTGAAAAGTCCTGGACAAAAATGCCACCGGACGACCTTCCTGATTCAGAGTGGCCGAGATCGCCACCTCCGAGGCATCACACTCAACAACAAAAGGAAGACTCTCATCGATGGAGTGAAGAGCCGCTTTCTCCAACTGTTTTTTTCAGGAGGTTAAAGGCTGCAACAGCCGCTGTGTCTAGTGGGAATGTGCTGGCCTTCAGTAGAGGTTGGATTCGGTCCGAGAAGTTAGGAATCCATTTAGCATAGTATGCAAACAGGCCGAGGGCCCGGCGCAAGGAGGCCGGATTCTTAGGTGGCGAGAGCTCTTGGAGTGGGTGAAGCCTTTCAGGGTCAGGTTTAATGATGCCATTGCCCACACAATAGCCAAGGATGTTGATGGTTGGTTGTGACTCAATGGATTTAGCCGCATTTAATGTCAAATTACGGTGCTGGAGTGCATCCCAAAATCGTTGGAGATTGGCGTCATGTTCCCGCTGATTGCGACCTGCGACAGTAATATTGTCCAGATAAGGAAACGTATCCTTCAAGTCTTCCTGTTTGACCAGGTCATCCATTGCTCGCTGGAAGACAGCCACTCCATTAGTGACCCCAAAGGGGAGGCGACGAAATTGATACAGCCGTCCATTGGCTTCAAAGGCCGTATACTGCTTGTCTGAGACCTTCAAGGGTACCTGATGATAGGCACTTTTCAGATCATATGTTGAGAACACCGTGTACTCAGCCAGTTTATTAACCATATCATCGATGCGCGGCAATGGGTATGCGTCCAAGTCCGTATATTGATTGATGGTCTGTGAATAGTCAATGCACAGCCGTTTCTTGTGAGGTTGTAGAGGGTTCTTAACAATAACGACCTGGGCGCGCCATGGCGACGAACAAGGCTCGATGATATCCTCTGCTAAAAGCCGAGAAATCTCAGCCGCAATAAAAGACTGGTCTTCCTGACTGAAACGTCGTGACTTTGTTATAATCGGTTTGCATCGAGGAGGGATACTGGTAAACAGTGAGGGTTCATCCAGTGAAGCTGCTGACAATGCACAGAACGGTAATCGAGGTCGTATATTAGAAATAGTGAGTTCAGGTTTGGATCCGCCGAACTCAATGGTGAGCTTCATATGCTGCTTTTGAAAATCCAGCCCTAAGATAAGATCACTACATAAGTCCTTGAGCACCGAAAGCCGGGTGGAGGGATACCTGTGACCATTAAGTGTTATTTCAACCATACAAAAGCCAGAAATTCTGGTATTAAGTGATGACTGAGCCATCGCAATTGCCTGGTCCGATGGGAAAACATGTAGCTTTAACTCTGCAACAATCTGTTCCCTAATGAAACTATCAGTGCTACCTGAGTCAATTAAGGCATCTAAAGTATGTCCATTAATTGATGCTTTTGTAGCTGCATGGAATAGGTTCTGAGGACAAGCAGCTGTAATTGGTGTCGTTGCCCAAAGAGTGGCTGAAACTCTAGGTGTGTTTCTTCGAGAGAAAACCCGAGAGGAAGCACGATAGATTTTAGCCGGAACATCTTGATAGGCCCTTACCGGGGCAGTTCGGTAGGACTTAGCTTGATAAGCCCTCGTAGAGGCTCTTGATAGGCAAACCTTTGCAAAATGACCCTTTTTGTTGCAATGACTGCAAAACGCATTGCGAGCAGGGCAGAATTTCCGAGGGTGAAACTCATCACCACAAAAGAAGCATTTCTTAGATTGCCAAGAGGCTGCCACAGTGGGGTCATCATCCTCTTCATCAGTGAAGTCATCAGATTGATCGTCAGGGATAAAGTCCTCCCTAATAGAGTTCACCTGTGGCCTCTTAAATTGCCTGACTGTAGTTAAGGCAGCAGACCGAGGTCTGGGCACTGTATAAAGGTCTGCATTTCTTTTTGCCAGATCTAGAGAGCAAGCCATGTCATAAGCTCTCTGAAGCTCAAGTGTCTTACTTTCCAGTAGACGCTGGCGTATAGATGGGGAGGCAAGCCCGCAGATGAAAGCATCACGGATCATTTCTTCACGGTACAGCTCAGCTGAGGCTGCCTGAAAGTTACAGTCCATACTAAGTCTGCGAAGCTCTTGGAGGAATTTATCAATGGATTCCTCCGGCCCTTGTTGGGCTGTAGCTAGTAGATGTCTGGCATAGACCTCATTCGGTGTCTTAGTATATAGTCTTTTAAGCGTCCGAATTGCCTCCTCGTAACTGCCCCATTCCTCAACATACTGAAATACATTCGGAGTGACACAGTTGATGAGTATCCGCAACTTTGAGTCATCATCAGCCTTGCAATATTCGAGAAAATTGTCAAATGTGCGATACCAGTGTTTCCACACCTTACCGGCTGCTGGGGTGTTTGGGTCCAAGTCAAGACGCGATGGTTTAAGGATGTTTTCCATGATGGGTGATTCCCTGGATCCTTAGTTCCGAGTTCGTCCAAAAAGTTTGAGTGCGAAGTTTTTCAAAGTTGATTAAATTGTCGTAAGAATGAGCCTTACGCGTGGTGAACTTAAAGTAAGCTTTAATCAACTAAAAAGGTGCTACATACAAAAGAGGTCTTACTCTATGCCTCTCCAGGATCCAACTGATCAGTCCAGTATTTATCCTGGACTAATCACAGGAAGTGATGCAATAAAGTTCGAGTCACAGGAGGCTGTATTGTGTTACCACACAGAGCATTTGTCAACTCCCGGATGCAGCAATGGACAGCGAACTGGGAGATATTCGCTTTGTTCCCAGTAGAAGCCTGGAAGGAGCCGCTGGCATAGAAATTCAGAGCCACCATCACCTTCACTGCCACCGACAGAGACGTCCTGGTCATGAGCTGAGGCTGCAGATCTGGTTGCAGGAGGTGGCAAAGCTCAGTGACCACCTCCTTGCTGAAGCGCAGCCTTTGGAAACACTGCTCCTCAGACAAATGAATGTAGGAGAATTGCTCCCGGAATACCCTCAGAGGGTAAGGTCTGCTGTGCAGAGGACTGTTGGCCCTCCTCCCTCTGGGCACGTTTGCCACTCTCTCTCTGCGCCTCTGCTGCCTCCGATTGTGCAGATGGACGATGACGCCTTGAGTTAATGCAGCCCCCATAGAAGCTTCTAAATATCATTAGAAGGAAGGTGAAATAAAAATTAACCTCCAAAGTGGTTCTCAGGACCCAAAACTCCTTCGGACGGCGTCGAATCTCTGCAGACGTCTCTCTCCCTCTCAACCTGCGTGTTCCAAAAATTTCGCCGACAAGAAAAGGCAGGAAGTGGCCGCCTTTAAATAGTGCTCCCCCAGCCTCTTCCCGACTTGAAAACGTTCCCCATTACCTGTCTTTCCTAGCGGCAGGCGGAAAGGCAGGGGGCACGACTCAATATCCAGTCCAGGGTGCTATACGGGGCGTTACACGCTCGACTGACGACAAGATCTGTGGGTGCAGGTGATCGTGGCGGTAGTGTTTAGCGCCGCCGTAAAACGACTGGTCAATTTCGCGAGCGGCGCTAAAATCACCGCGCTCGGGCGCTAAAATTGCCGCGCTCGGGCACTAATATCGCCGCGCCCGGGCGCTAAGTTCCTAGTGCCCTGTTAGGGCACTCCGGAGGCACTAACGGGAGGCACTAACCAACCGAATTTTTCCCCCCTAGTCTCCTCAATCTCTCCTCATAGAACAATCCCCCATCCCAGGAATCAGTCTTGTGAACCTTCATTGCACTCCCTCTATGGCAAGTATATCCTTCCTTAGGTAAGGAGACCAAAACTATGCACATTACTCCAGGTGTGGTCTCACCAAGGCCCTATAGAACTGTAGTAAGATTTATTTACTCTTATACTCCAATCCCTTTGTAATAAAGGCTAACATACCATTTGCTTTCCTAATTGCTTACTGTACCTGCATGCTAATTTTCAGTGATTCATGTACAAGGACACCCAGGTCCCTCTAAATAACAACATTTCCTAGTCTCTCACCTTTTAATAAATATTCTGCTTTTCTATTTTTCCTACCAAAGTGGTTAACTCCACATAATATTCCATCTGCCACGTTCTTGCCCACTCGCTTAACTTGCACACACTGCCCAAAGCACCACACCCCCAGCACTCACCGACCAACAATCTCCACCTACCAACACTCACACCCACATCTCACACCTTGCACTCAATGACAGCTATTTAACTATGGCAGACACATCACCCAGACACATTGCTCCCACTCAATCACACACTTTCCTTTCTCTTGCAGACCAAGGTGGCTCGCAACAGGAGGGAGCAGGAGCGCACAGGCAGGGGGACAATCCGACACCCAAACACTGTCTGCACTGCAGAATCGAGTGCTGCACATTATTGGGCGCCAGGTGGTGGGTACCGTGGCCACCGGCGACGTTGAGCCGCGTGGGGACAACAACAGTATGTTCATCCCTACTCCATCTTCTCATATCCCACTTCCCCCTTCACCCCACAAGTGTTTCGCATATTTCAGCTAATCATGCTGTATGCATGCCTATCTCCCTTCCTGCCCCCCTCCCCTCACCTTAACCCAACTCTTGTGCCTTTATTCTTTCAGATAATCAGCAAGCACCTGAGCAGCCTATCCCTGAGGGCATGGTAGAGAGCGAGGGGGGAGAAGAGGAGGAAGAACACACCGCGTCACTGCATGTTTCACCCGCAGGCATCAGCTCAGATACTGTCATTGCGCGTTCTTTAGAGGCTAGAAGAGAAGAAGAAGAAGAGTATAGTAGTGGGATCTGCACAGGGTGAGGCACCAGGGATGAGTGGCTGCAGCAAGGCCAGGGGAAAAAGGTAGCTCGGGTGCCAGCTCCCCGGAGGGCGAATTCACACGCGAGTTCTGCTGCACAGGACTCAGATGAGGAGCTCAATGCGGAGGCCTTTAGAAGAAGGGTGATGGGCATGCACACGGAGATGATAGGTGCAATGGCAAGGGTGCCCGAGAGCCTCTCGTCAATGGTAAGGAGCATGGAGGAGTCCACATCCAACATTGCACAAGGCTCTGCGCACACCATGGAGCCCATCATTTCCAGTCTGCAAAGGATGGTAGACTCCCAGAGAGACTGTGGCAACCCAGACCTGATGCTGTGTGTGATGGGCGATCTGGCAGCTTCCATTGCAGCACAGGCGGAAGCGATGCACTAAGGGATTGCACAAGGGTGAATCGTTAATATTTTTGTTGTAAATATGTGTTCACTGAATTTTGATAAATTTATTAATTCAGTTTGAATTCATTTGTGGTGTGTCTCATTTCAGCTTTGCGCTGTGAAATGGCCTGTGACAGGCATGGAATGATGGGGATGTGGTGAGCAACGGGGATCTGGGGTTTAATTCATTCGAACCGCAGTCTGATGAGGTGGTCACGGACCACCCTTCTGGAAGGCCGATTGAGTGGCTGCCTCTTCCCTCGCTCCTGTTCCTCCTCCTCCTCCTCCTCCTCGTCCTCATCCTCCTCATCTTCCTCTTCCTCCTCGTCCTCCTCTTCCTCTTCCTCCTCCTGAGGTGGTTCCGCAATCACTGGTGGCAAGGGCTGTGCCCTCATGATGGCCAAGTTGTGAAGCATGCAGCAGACTACCACGAAATGGGATACAGGCTCAGCCGAGTACTGGAAGGCTCCTCCAGAGCAGTCAAGGCAGCGGAACCGATGTTCCTGGTTGCAGCATGGCTCTCATTATATGAGTGCTGGGTAGGAGAGTTGGGGTTGCGGAGGGGAGTCATGAGCCAGGTGGACAGTGGATATCCCTTGTCTCCGAGCAGCCAGCTGTGAGCTTGACGTGATGGCTGGAAGAGTGCTGGCTCACCGGTCTGGCGCAGGACAAAGGCATCGGTGAGGATTCGCTGTGCATGGTCGCACACCAACTGCACATTGATTGAGTGGTAGCCTTTGCGGTTACGGAAGATCTCAGGATTGTTATGCGGTACCTGCAAAAGCCATATGGATGCAGTCGATGATGCTCTACACCATGGGGAAGCCTGCTTTTCCTGGCAAAGCCACTTGCAGCCACTTAAGAACTATATCTAACTCCTTCTTGAATATATTTAATGATTTGGCCTCAACTGCCTTCTGTGGTAGAGAACTCCACAGGTTCACCACTCTCTGGGTGAAGAAATTCCTCCTCATCTCAGTCCTAAATGGCTTACCCCTTATCCTGAGACTGTGACCCCTGGTTCTGGACTCACCTGCCATCTGGAACAGCCTTCCTGCATCTAGTCTGTCTAGTCCTGTTAGAATTTTATAAGTTTCAATGAGATCCCCTCTCATTCTTCTAAACTCCAGCGAGTATAAGCCTAATCGACCCAATCTCTCCTCATACGTCATCCCTGCCATCCCAGGTATCAGTCTGGTGAATCTTCGCTGCACTCCCTCCATGGCAAGAACATCCTTCCTCAGATAAGGCGACCAAAACTGCACAGAATAATTAAGGTGTGGTCTCACCAAGGCCCTGTACAACTGCAGCAAGACATCCCTGCTCCTGTACTCGAATCCTCTCGCTATGAAGGCCAACATACCATTTGCCTTCTTAACCGCCTGCTGCACCTGCATGCTTACCTTCAGCGACTGGTGCCCAAGGACTCCCAGATCTCGTTGCACTTCCCCTTTTCCCAATCTATTGCCATTCAGATAATAATCAGCCTTCCTGTTTTTGCCACCAAAGTGGATAACCTCACATTTATCCACATTATACTGCATCTGCCATGCATTTGCCCACTCATCCAACCTGTCCAAATCATACTGGAGTTTCTCTGCATCCTCCTCACAGCACACTCGCCCACCCAGCTTTGTGTTGTCTGCAAACTTGGAGATATTACATCTAGTTCCCTCGTCTAAATCATTAATATATATTGTGAATAGCTGGGGCCCTAGCACCGATCCCTGCGGTACCCCACTAGTCACTGCCTGCCACTTGGAAAAAGACCCGTTTATTCCAACTCTTTGCTTCCTGTCTGCCAACCAGTTCTCTATCCAAGTCAGTATCATACCCCCAATCCCATGTGATTTAACTTTGCATGCTAATCTCTTATGCGGGACCTTGTCGAAAGCCTTCTGAAAGTCCAATTACACCACATGCACTGGTTCTCCCTTATCATTTCTACTAGTTACATCCTCAAAAAATTCCAGTAGATTTGTCAAGCATGATTTACCTTTTGTAAATCCATGTTGACTTTGTCCGATCCTGTCACTGTTTTCCAAGTGCTCTGCTATTACATCTTTTATAATGGACTCTAGCATTTTCCCCACTACCTATGTCAGGCTAACCGGTCTATAATTCCCCGTTTTCTCTCTACCACCTTTTTTAAACAGTGGGGTTACATTAGCTACCCTCCAATCCATGGGAACTGTTCCAGAGTCTATAGAATTTTGGAAGATGACCAGCAATGCATCTACTATTTCTAGGGCCACTTCCTTTAGTACCCTGGGATGTAGATTATCAGGCCCTGTAGAGAGCCTCTGTGACCTCCTGGATGCAGCGATGGACGGTGATCTGAGAGATGTTAGCTCTGTCTCCTGTTGCAGACTGGAAGGTTCCGCTGACAAAGAAATTGAGGGCCACAGTGACCTTGACTGCCACTAGGAGAGCCATGGTCGCCCTAGTCTGAGGCTGCAGGTCTGGTTGCAGGTGGTGGCAGAGTTCTGTGACCACCTCCTTGGTGAAGCGAAGCCTTCTAATACACTGCTCCTCGCTTAATTGGAGGTAGAAGTACTCTCGGAATACCCTTGGAGGGTAAGGCCTCCTGTTGAGAGCTCTGATGGTGTTATGGTGCTACGTGCCGCGGTACTGCAGGCCTTCCTCCCCTTCTTAAAGGGGAGGGGCCTTGCGCAGCGCGACCCGGGGCCCAGCTGGGCCAGTGGGGATCGGAGTGCCGGCAAAAGAGCCCGGCACTCAAGAGAAGTGCCGGACTCACGGGGAGCTTCACAGAAGGCCGGGGACGGCAAAGCAGGCAGGTGCTGGCAGGCAGCCAGCAACAAAAATGGCCGCCCGGCACCTCACCTTTAATTAGCGCCTCCCCGGCCGCAGGTAGGCCCCCCTGACCCCGTTGAACATAGCGTCTGACGGTAAGTCAAGGGACGCTACCGAAGATTGAGGCTGGGGAGCGAGCGGGGCACTGCGCATGGTGATGACATCATCGCCGGTGGCGTAGCACCGCGGGGCGCTAATGGTTACTGCCGCTGCTAACCTCCCGCTGAATTTTGCGGGAGGCATTGGCGGCGCCGCACCCGGGCGCTAGTTGCTTTGCTCCCCATTTGCGCCCTCTTAGGGCGCTAACAGGAGGCGCAAAGCAACCAAATTTTTCCCCCAATTATTTTTAGTACAAATGCAAAATCCTGCAGGTGCTGGAAATGTATTTTAGTTATTTTAGTAACTATATGTTACCATTGTAGACAGAACAGAATTATATGGAAATTAAATAAATGTTTTACAAAAAATAACAATCAGAAGTGGAGAATTTTCTTTTAGTTTCCATGAAATAATGCTATTAAAGAGACAAACGCTTTCTCTGTTTCCAATACAACCTAGAGCAAAGGAATCATTCAAAATGTGTATTGCTTTTGGCCATGGTACAAAAGTTCTACTACAATCTTCAAAGTGTTGAATGGATTTTTTTTGTAAACACTTTCATGTATTATGTATTTTGTCAGCACCTGCTAATCTTGTTAATTCTAAAGAGTGAAGTTGTGTGCCAAACAAGCGGAACATCTACTAGGATTAAAGATAAAAATCATCAAAGCATTCTGATTTAAGTGATTGCCCAATAAAGATGAAATTGAGCATTCTTGAGAGATAATTTAGTAAAACCTGGCTTGTTCAGAAAGTGGCGATGAAAGTATCTTGTTGTATCACTGCTATCTTACTGGAGGGTCTGAAAACTTGGCCTCAGAGTAAATAAATTACTCATTGTCTAACTCTGATCAACCGAACTGGCAAATTCAATTTCTAAATTTTTCTCAAAGGCCAAAACAGTTATAAAACTGACCTAGCTAAGGAATGTTTAAGTTCTGTCTCTATCTCATTGACTAAATCGAGGAGCTACTATGTAATGATTAATGAGGGAGTTTCGACATTCCTGGTGACCTATTTTTAATGACGAGCACAGCCATTTAGCAACTACATTGACTAAAGAATATAAAAAACAAAAGTAAGCTGGAGCATTGTAAAAGCTTTAAGTGCAATTGCAAAACTCACTGTATAATAAGATTTAAAGGCCAGTTACCATCTTTTTCAATCCTACCCCATACCCAAAGTAAAGTATTGCATTTTGTTGAAAGTCACCATCTCCATTTCATAATGGATTTCTCGATTGGACGAGTGTGCTTCAGTTTGTAGATTACATAATACCTCCCTGCACCCATTAACTTTAAGATAAATGTATCGAAAGGGTTGTGAAACTCACGTCATTTCCAGATTTATAGCAGTATTTTGACCTCCTAGTAACTGTTAATCTCCTCACCATTCTGTGTACCTCATAATTTCGCCCCTTATTCCCTCTTTCTACATCTAAATCTTGAAATCCAAACACTGGGACAGACAAAAACCAGTAGCTCGCAGTAGATGTCTGGAACTACTGGTGATTTAAAATAAGCCAGTTCTCGGTTCTGTCATTTTGACGTACTGTTCTGGTATCCAAATCTCTGTAATAGAGCTGAGTCCAGATTGTTGAAGTTTAAAGATGTTTTAAGCAAGATTTTTTGTTGTTTCGCCTCTCTTACATTGTTCCAAGTTTAGAAGAATGAGAGGTGATGTCATTGAAACGTATAAAATTCTTGCAGGGCTTGACAGGGTAGATGCAGGGAGGATGTTTCCCCTGGCTGGGGAGTCTAGAACCAGGGGTCACAATCTCAGAATAAGGGGTCGGACATTTAGGACTGAGATGAGGAGAATTTTTTTCTCTCAGAAGGTTGTGAATCTTTGGAATTCTCTACTCCAGAGGGCCGTTAATGCTCAGTCGATGAGTATATTCAAGACTGAGATAGATAGATTTTTGGGCACAAAGGAAATCAAGGGATATGGGGATAGGGTGGGAAAGTGGAGTCGATGTAGAAGTTCTGCCATGATCTTACTGAATGGCAGAGCAGGCTCGAGGGGCCATAGGGCCTACTCCTGCTCCTATTTCTTATGTTCTTATGTACCCTATTCATGACTGTCCCAGGAGGGAAGTCTACTGGTGGCATTTAAATGAGGCCTGGCAGTTAAAATCATCATGGATTCCTGCTACTTCTGCCAGAGGGTAATCAACTGCCCGGAATGGAATCCCGCTCCAAGTTAAAATCCGTCACCACATGTTAAGGAAGAATTCTCTATTGTTCTCACCTTATTTTCTGTTCATCCAGCAGCAGCTAGTTAACTTATTGGTGTTGCTTCCTTTAAGCCAATTTTTTAGGGAAAACTTCATATCTCCACAGCCAAGAATGGCCAGCACAGTCTCCTCCAAGGGGGTGAGTTGAAGCTAGGAATGGGAGGTGTGCCTTGTGTTTGGTGCAGATTGTTGACAGGTGAGTGATGGGGGTGGGGGGTCAAGCATTTGAGCAGGTTGCGAGGCTAGTGGTGCAGTTGGTAGAAGATGGCTTTTGAAGATGCATTCACTGACCTTGACCAGTGGTCTGAGGTCATACAGCTTCTTTGGGCACTGGGGGTGACACTGCTGGCAGTGATGGTCTTGGTGATGTGGTCCCACATTGTTTTTTTCTGGAGGGCCTCCTGGCCTCTGTGGGTAGAAGAACTCTCTTGCAGTGTTGACCCCCTGCACAAAGCTGGAGTGCTGCATGCAAGACCCTAGATGCCCTTCCCTGGCTTGCTGAGCCACTTGTGTTAGTGCTGAAGCACTTTTACCATTTTTTTTTAGGTGCGAAAGGCAATTCAGCTTTAAGAGCTGAAGACTGCCATTTGGGAAGTATTTTTAATTTTTTTTTCAGAAGACAGTTGAGCTCTAAGGGCTAAAAACTGTCTATTTTAAAATGATTTTAATTTTTTTCATTTTAGAAGGCAGTTCCCCTTTAAGGAACCGACACTGCTTTCTAAAATGACAGCCTTGCTTTTAGAGAATGCTGTTCTTGCTCCAATGACATAATGGCCATGCTACCTTGGGCCTCCTGCTGAGACTACCACCACGAAAACCGACCTTGCATGGTAAGTTTAGCGCTGGGCTAATGTTACTTAGCAACTGAAACCAATGCCTCGGTCCTGCCACCGCCATTAATTTCAGTGGCTGTTAACTCCATCTGGGGGTGGCACCAGCAGGTTTTTAGCACTATCCAATTTCTAGCCCTTGGTCTATATCTATCATTGTAAAGTATTGTCTACATGCTCCCTCAGCTGTTTTACTGCATCTTACTATTTGATTCAGTTTTATGTGGGTTGTGTTTTGATAAAGTAGCTGCTTGACCTCTTGCAGTAAATGTGTTGCTCAGTCTCCACTAAGTAAAATAATGGCCCGGAATTTGCAATCAGCGGTGAAGTGACGGCGTTCGCCGCTGACCTTGAAGAAAGCTGCCCACAAAAGATCTAGCAATCTCTATGGCGTGAATTTCAGCTCTCCCGAAATTAGTTTGAATCTGGCGCAAAATCAAGTGAATCTCAAGCGTCCAGCAACAGTGTGGTCATCAAGCAGGCTAAGCAGCCACTCACATTGAAGAATTCTCACAGACAGCAAACCAGGAAGTAAAATGCACAGATTATAATTTACTTTTGATAAATTTTACAGAGACCGGAATAAAGATTGGGACATACACATATGATTAAGGTAGAAGCTGAAATATCATAAACAAACTTCTTTAAAAAAATTATTATATTAAAAGCCATGTACTTCTTATCATGTTAATGGAAAAATTTGACTTTCCACAAATATAGGACTGAACTTTAATGGGCAGGCGGGTTGGGAGCTGGGGGCTCTGAAACGGTCGGGAAACCCAGGAAAATGGGTTTCCCACAGCTCTGCCGAAATTAATGACATGGTCTGATTTGCATGGCAAACCTCTGTTTCACACCCGCAGCCAGTCAGATTAAGAGCCTGGCTGGCTCCAGGCTTGTAGGCCTGTGGCACTAGGCCACAGAGAGGAGAGATGGAGGGAGGAATCGCGTTGGGGCCAGGGGGGTGGCCAGAGGAGCAATGGGAGGGCCAGAGGTGCCGGTGGGGGCGGGGGTGGGAAGTGTGGGTAGTCGGATGAGGATCGGGAGCCGGGATCAGCACAGTGGGATGGGGGTTGGTTGAGGATTGAGGACTGGGACCAGCACAGGGGGAGGATGGTGGCTGGTGGGGAGTCAGATGAGGATCGAGGGGCCGGGACTAGCACGTGGAAGGCGGGGGGCAGGAGGGGGGGGGGCCAGCGTCAGTGAGGATTGGGGGCTGGAGGAGCAGGGGCCGGGGGGGGGGGGGTTAGGAAACCATCGGCGGCCGGATGAGCATGGGAGGGGATGTCGGCAGAGCAGGGGGTGGGTCGGCAATGGTCGGGGGCCGGAGTGCCAGATCGGGGGCCGGAGGAGTTTGTGGGGGGGGGGGGGAAGGCCTCGTGGGAGGAAATCAGAGGTCGGGGGGGGGGTTTAGATCGGAGGAGTCATGAGGGGGTGTCTCTGATCGTGGGGGTGGGTTAGGCAGGGACACTGGATACAGGAGGTAAGTGTAAAGGCATTTACCTCCTGGATCCAGCAGTCCTTGCCTTACTTTAGCTAGCAGGTTTCACGAGGCCTGCAAAATCCGACCAGCTGAAGTTAAATTCAAAATGGAGGTTAAAGCAGACTTCCAGCCTCATTATAATATTTTAATGGACGACCAGCCTCCTGGCAGCGGCTTGGCTGCCCCCCCCCCGCCATCCCCCCCGTCCCATCTCCGTTAAAACCGGAAGTGGGCAGGTTGGAAGCAGGTTCTGGTCAGGATTCAGATGTTTAACACTTTAACTTCCCAGACAACCCCAACCCAGCCGTTTTATTAGGTTAATAGTCCCCCCATAAAATTAGTTTTTCAGGGCCAGAACGGTTGTTCAGCAGTAAATACGCCGTTAAAAGCCCAGTTACACCGCTTTCAACAAGGCTTAACTTTTTCAGGAGGGGTTTAACAGTAATATTCCAGTATAATAGGGAAAATATTTGTCAAGATCTTTGATCTGAATTGATTGCCGGCTCTGGGGAGTTCCACAGCGCAACCTGTGGAGGAGCAGGGAATGACTGACCGCAACTTCAGGATTTCCGTGTTTGCCTGCGCATGCGGTGATTCCAGAAGTTGCCGTCACTTTCAGAAGAGTAATGACGGCAAACGCTGACAGTTTCGCTGTCATTACCACCACAAAACCTGGGCCAATATTGTGTTTTGCTTGTAAAATTTCGAGGAACACAAAAGCCTTGAGTTTCCATTGGACTCTGGGACCCAAACATTTTGACTTCAGTACAGTGCACTGTAAGGAGGATAGTGGAAAAGTAAAAGCTCCATGTGAAATCTTTAGAAAACCAATGGCCTTAACAATGACAGACTACCCCCTAGTGGCTCAGGCGGAGAGAGCAAATTGCTACAGTTTTAATGGATTCTAAGTACTTGTTTCATTTTAACTGAAGAATCTTTCTCCCAAGGTCTTTTCCGGAGTCAGTTAGTCTATACTTAAGTTTTGTTTCCGATAGAGTCAAGTAAAGGTGCAACCATGAGCTGAGGTTGGCACTGGGCAACCAGGTAATTCTGGGATTTGGAGCAATGGGAAAAGGGACATAATCAATGGCAAAAACATTTAATGGTGAGAAGATGCTCCCCCCCACCCAACCCCCCACCAAACCCACTCAGAGGTTGGATCCATGGAGTTAAATATTATATACTAACCGATTTTTATTTTAAATAAATGACAACATTAAGTAACGACCAGCTATGATTTATCATACTTTGACAAGACTAACATTATCTAATCGATATGTCCCAGAACTGACGACTTTACAACTATCTATTTCACAAACATATGCCACAGGAATCAATATTAAAGCTATTTACTTGATCAATTTATTTAACTCAAAAGTAATTCAGGAAAGTTGTTCATAAAAAGAGGTTGAAAACTGTGTAACTTCCTGACAACAGAGATAAGGCAAATCCTAAAAGCACACACTTAAAATCCAGGAAGATAAATTATACTTCTAAACTCAGTACTTGAGTGTAACACTTCATAGATTGTTTTATTTGTTAACCCAGGATCATGACATTAGTGATAGCCATCATACTGTATGCACACACATTAGTTGTGTTTGTAAATATATAACATGTCAGTATGGTTTTGTACTGTTTTTGGTTTATGCAGTGTCTTCCTAGAGCCACTGTGAAAACATGCTTTAAAACCAAAGGAGTTAACGTTGGTTAAATATTTATAGTGAGCAAATAAACAGGCAGGAAGGAGCTATAGTTCAGTGCATTGTATGGCTCAGACAACACCATGAACTGCTCCTATTAGATCATAAAGTATCTCAGGATCTATTGACAATGTGTTGATATTTGACTTTGATGTGTGACACCTACAATTTTTGTTATGTAGACCATTGCAAAAATCATAAAAATTACTTAAGTTGATCAGTCTAGTGAGAGTCACATCACAAGTAAAATAAACTTCTGTTCTACCCTCCATGAATGATTCAATACATTTAAGCTATTTCAGTGTCCTTGGCTTACAACCTTCTAGGATTGACCACATAACTCGTGTCACCCATAAACTAGGAAAATCAGTGAAGAAAAACAATATTAGCATATAAGAATTACCATACATGGAATTTCCCTGCAATCAACTACTTTTTTTGCTGAACTTTATAAATTTTTATAATCCTCAAAGACATATAATACACTTTGGTTGCACTTATTCTTGGACCATTCCAGAAAATGCCAAAAACTTTCACCAAAAAAAATCATTTTAAATGCAAAAATTTCTTACAATGTGTGCATTACAGTGTCTGAAATAAGAGACCAGTAAGTGACTAAGAATTGGTATCACACCATCTGAGCACGTTGTAATTCATTCCCATGATGTCTGTTATTCTATATATAGCAACCCTGCTATTCACATAAGAGCTGTGCCTGTATTCTCTTCTAACTACACATAAAAGCAGCTGTGATTTTCCTGAAACTGTATATACATTCTGGAGTGCATTTTTAACAATTTTGTAAGGGTATCTTCAAAGGCTATGTACAGCTGTAAGGACAGGGAATGTCCATACCCACCATTGAAATGCATCAGTGACACTTCTGGGCCTAGAGCCAGCCCTGAGATTTAAACAAAACTTGAATGTATCCAAAAGCATGATATTTACACGTAAGTGTTTCTATCTTTTCTGCAAAGTGATAGAAATGTATTGACAAACATATTTCCGAACAATAATGAATCAAAAATACAAAGGGGCACTCTGCATGACAAATAGATTATAACCTTCATCGGATATCTAAAATAAAACCAGTCTACAGTCATTAAAATGCTCTAGCAGATTTTTTTTATTATATACTAGCAGATCTCCGATAGTGTCACTTGCACTAAGTCGGAGGGTAGATTTAAGTGTGACTGAAAGTAAGTATGGCATTTCAGGAAGTGCATATTATATGCAGGAATTTAAGGCCGTGAAATTCGGCTCTGCAGTGCCCGTTTTTTCGGCACTATGGCTGCCTTTTTGAGTCCAAAATGACTTCTGCACCGTGCATGCTCACTTCTGGTGTGGGCTGCGCTGGACATTACTTTGCTGAGGTCGTTAGCGCGAGCGCCAGGAGCATGCGCTGGAAGTATGCAAAGTACGCAGGTCATGGACTCGTGACATCAGTCAGCATGTAACGCTGATTTGACGCCAGCGCTGCCATTTTCGATCTCAACGCTCCAGCTAACACCCTCTCTTAAACACGCACAGCTGACCATGCGTTCAGCAGCAGGAAGGAATCCCCACCAGTGCTATTTAAAGGGATCATCAACTGCTTTCAGATTAGTTGCTGATTGATTTCTACTGGTTCTTGATGAGTTTATAGAAGTGTTTGGTTGTTTATCTTATTTGAAGCTGCTTAAATCTCCAGGGAGAGTTGTGGCAGGTTACGTCAAGGCTTATGCTCAGGCCAGTTGCTCCCAGACATGGGTACAGTAGTTTGTATCCTCCTGGGCCTACAACATGACAGGGAGAATAAGCAGAGGCGGCAAAGAGGAGAACAAGCTGCTCGAAGATGGAGAAGGAGGAGGGGGTGAAGGACTGTCAGCAGGATGCCATATCCACCCAGGGTCTTCAGGGAGAAATTCTCCTACCTCAGTCTCAGCGAGGAGCAGTGTATGTGATGTCTCCGCTTCACTAAGGAACTGCAGCCTCAGAGCAGGGCGAGGACAGCATTGCCAGTGGCTATGAAGGTGAGCGTGGCCATGAATTTTTATGTGTTAGGCTCCCTCCAGGCTGGAGCAGGTGATATTTTCAACATCTCCCTGTTTGCTATGCACTGTTGCGTAAGGAAGGTCACTGAGACTTTGTGTGCAAAGTGAGGTGAATACATTTCATTCTCTCTTGCCAGAGAGAAACAGATGGAGCGAGCACACGGCTTCACCAAGATATCAAGCTTCCCCACAGTGCAGGGTGTCATTGAATGCACACGTCAATTTCTGGGTGCCGCATGTGAATTCAGAGATGTACTGCAACCGGAAGGGAATCCACTTCCTCAATGTCCAGCTGGTGTGCGACCATAATCAGTGCATCATGCAGCTTAATGCTCAGTATCCTGGCAGCAGTCATGATGTCTTCATTCTGTGGCAATCTACAGTACCATCCACATTTGAGCCACCACGATAAACCAGAGGGTGGCTACCGGGCAACAAGGGCTATCCGCTGACCATCTGGCTCATGACTCTGGTGCGCAACTCAAGATCACGTGGACAGCATGCATATAATGAAAGCCATGCTGCCAGACGGAATGTGATCGAGCAGACCATTGGGGTGCTTAAACAACGCTTCTGCTGCCTGGACCGCTCTGGAGGAGCCCTGCAGTATTCGGCAGAGCGGGTATCAAGAGTCATGGTGGTCTGCTGTATGCTGCACAACCTCGCCATCATGAGGGCAAAGCCTTTGCCACTAGGTATACATTGAAGAGCTGACAAGGAAGAGGAGGAGGAGGAGGAAGAGGAGGAGGAGGAAGAGGTGGAGGAAGGGAGGAGGCAACCAACACAGCTCCTTTCTGGCCGGGTTATCCATGATCAACTCATCCGACTGTGGTACCAGTGAATGCAACCCCAATTCCCCATTCACCCACACCTTACCTTCCCTTAGTTACTGACCATCACAGTGTACTCTTGGCCACAATGCTAAAATAAAAGTCACCACAAAACAAACATTCCAAAACAAATTTATAAATCAAACTATCCAATACTAAATACCAAAGTCAACTAATCACCCTTGTGCATTCCCTTAGTGCCTGTCTTCTATGTGTCTTTGCCTGTCCTAGTGCTCATATGCAGTGCTACCCCAGTGGCTGCAGCCTGGCTGGTGGAACGCTGCTGACTTTTAGTGGTGGAGATTGTAGATGGCCTTGGAGGATGATCTCGAGCAGCTCTTGGCCTAGAATGCCCAACTTCGGACTGCACCATCTCGGTATGGGCAGCAGCAATCCAGGCTGGCTGGCTGACAGGCAAAAGCAAGTGTGCTGGGGGAGTGACAGTGGTGGGAGCACAAATGCGGTCATCCTGAAAGAGGACAGTAGGTTCGTGCTCGACGGAGTCACTCAGTCCCCCGGGGTGGTGCCTCAGCAATCCTAATAATCTATTGGAGGACAGATTGCTGGACTGTTGTGACATCCTGCAAGCTCCTTTCAACACTGGTAACCGCAGCCATGATGGCAACAGTCTGGGCTTGCATGGCAGAAAGCTGAGCCTGCAGGACTGAAATCTGAGCTTACACTGTGGCACCCAGACGTTGGGTGGCTTCTGTTCATGCTGCAATGGAAGCTGAGACATCGGCCATCAAACGCTGCATCATGGTTGGGTCCACAAGTGCGCTAATGGAGTTGACCATCACTTCCATGCTGGGAAGGATGGGCTCCAAGCTCTGAGCAAAGCCCTGTGCCAAATTGGTGCCGGACTCCTCCATGATCCTTGACATTGCACTCAGGCTTTCTGGAAGGCCTGCCAATGCACCAAGAATTTCATTGTGCATACCCATCAGCCTTCTTCTGTAGGCCGCCCCATCAAAATCCTCATCTGACTCCTCTGCAGCAGAACTTGTGTGCGCCCTCTGAGGAGCTGGCAGCTGCGCTACCCTTTCCCTCTGCTGTGGCTGCAGGCCACTCGTGCCTGGTGACTTACCACCTGCAGATCCCATGTCTAAGCTATCTTCTAAAATACGCCGAGTGTCAGTATCTGAGCTGGTGGCTGCGAGTGTGAAATCGAGTGACAGTGCTGCGTCTTCAGCATCACTGCCTTCTTCCTCTTGCAGTTCCTGCTCCTCCACCACTATCTAGCCAGTTTGCAGTTCTTGACTACCTGAAAGGAGAAAGGCACAAGGGTAGGGTTGCAGTGAGGGGAGCGGGAGAAAGCAAGAGGTGCATGCTTGCACCATCTGCAGCTTGTAAATCAGAAGAAATTGTGGGATGAAGGGGAAATGGGAAGTGAGAAGGCGGATTAGGTATGAGGATACCGTCACCTTGGATTGTTTCAGCCCCGCCACTGGCCATGGGTTCAGTGATGGCCACTCCAATAATCTCCAGGGGGTTATGTCATGCAGGTGTGTCTATCTCCCTGCGTGTAGCCCCTGCTGAGCTACCTTCTCCTGCAAAAAAGAGAGACGTATGTCAGTGAGTGTGGTGCAATATGTTTGGGTGATGTGCCTGTTATGGTTGAATAGCTGGCAGTGTATGAAAGCTGCGAGATGTGGGTGTGAGGCTTGCAGCAGTGCGAAGTATGTGAGGGTGAGGTGAAGCTATGAATTTTAGGTATGAGTTGTGATCGATAGAGATTGTTGGTAGGTGAGGGGGCTGTGGTGCATTGAGCAGTGTCTGAGCCTAGTGGTTCAGTTGTAAGGATATGGCATTTGAGGATGAATTAATTGACCTAGACCACTCGTATGAGGTCATTAAACTTCTTGCAGGACTGCATCCAGGTCCTCGGGGCTGTAATGCTGGTTTTGACCACGACGGCTATCTGCTCCCATTGCCTTTCCCGATTTTGCCTGGAGGGCCTCCTGGCCCCCTGTGGATAAAGGGCCTCTCTCCTCATGTCCACCTCCAGCATCAAGGCCTCCAGTGCTGCGTCAGGGACTCTTGGAGCCTGCCCTCTGCCCTGTTGCGCCATCAGTACATCTTCTTCTTGCTCACACTCTCTTCCCTGCCACTTCCAGTGCCTGCTGCAGCCAGAAGGCACCTCCCCTTTAAGAGGTGCAGGCTGCCTTTAAGTAGTGCAGGCTAGCTTTAAGTGGTGCTAGCCTTGCATGATCTTCGGCCCCCTGCTGAGGCATGCAGCCAATCAGCAGCGCTGGGCTGCATTCTACTATTATTTAAATTAGCAGGCAGCATGAAGTTTGCATGCTGCCTGCATCAGAAGGAACCTTGTGGCCTTGTCCACTTTCTAGGTCTAAATGTATTACTGTTTGATCTCACATGGAAGGTGGGAGAGCATGGTCTCTCTCCTATTTCTCTCTGCTGTCTTCATGTTGCTGTTTCTCTCACTGTCTCTGCAGTGTCAGCTGTGACCCAGTTGGTAGCACTCTCGCCTCTAAGTCAGAAGATTGTGGGTTTAAGTCCCTCTCCAGAGACTTGAGCACAAAAATCTAGGCTGACACTCCAGTGCAGTCCTGAGGAAGTGCTGCACTGTTGGAGGTGCCGTCTTTTGGATGAGACATTAAACCGAGGCCCTGTCTGCCCTCTGAGGTGGACGTAAAAGATCCCATGACACTATTTTGAAGAAGAGCAGAGGAGTTATCCCCAGTGTCCTAGCCATTATTTATCCCTCAATCAACATCACTAAAAAATAAGATTATCTGGTCATTATCACATTGTTGTTTGCGGGAGCTTGCTGTGCATAAACTGGCTGCCATGTTTCCTACATTACAACAGTGACTACACTTCAAAAAAAAGTACTTCATTGGCTGTAAAGCACTTTGAGACATCTGGTGATCATGAAAGGCGCTATATAAATGCAAGTCTTTCTTTTTCTTTTCCTTATCTTCTATATTTCTCTTTCTCTTCTGATTCTCTCCCTGTACCTATTATTTTTGCGAAGTCGCACAACACCAGGTTATAGTCCAACAGATTTATTTAAAATTACAAGCTTTCGGAGCTATCGCCCCTTCTTCAGGTAAAGTTACAATTAGTGAATCTACAAAAGTTCACAGAATAGAAACACAGATACTGCAGAGATACAATCTTTCCTTACATCAAAGACACATCAAGAGCACAGCCAAGACAATGAGATGTGTCCCAGGGGGTCCAACGTGTCAAATCCTGCTGTCTGCAGCAGATCTCTATCCATATCCCTTCCTCTCTCCGTCTTTTTTGGGGTTTGTTTATTGAGGTTTTTTTTTTGTGTTTGTTTTTTAAAAACTGGAAAGACAGACAACGATGTCAAGTCATGTTCTGTAGCGTGACATGAACCCGATATCCCTATTGAGGCCGTCCTCATGAGTGCAGAACTTGGCTATCAGTTTCTGCTCGATGATTTTGCGTTGTCGTGTGTCTCAAAGGCCGCCTTGAAGAACGCTAACCCGCAGATCCGAGGCTGAATGCCCTTGACTGCTGAAGTGTTCCCCGACTGGGAGGCAACTATCCTGCCTGGCGATTGTTGCACGGTGTCCGTTCATACGTTGTCTCAGTGTCTGCATGGTCTCGCCGATGTACCATGCTCTGGGGCATCCTTTCCTGCAACGTATCAGGTAGACAACGTTGACCGAGCCACATGAGTATGTACCATGTACCTGGTGGGTAGTGTCCTCACGTGTGATGACGGTATCTGTGTTCATGATCTGGCATGTCTTGCAGAGGTTGCCGTGGCAGGGTTGTGTGGTGTCGTGGTCGCTGTTCTCCTGACAGCTGGGTAATTTGCTGCGGACGATGGTACTTTTGAGGTTAGGCGGCTGCTTGAAGGCGAGTAGTGGAGGCGTGGGGATGGCCTTAGCAAGGTGTTCGTCATCATCGATGACATGTTGAAGGCTGCGAAGAACATGACGTAGTTTCTCTGCTCCGGGGAAGTACTGGACGATGTAGGGTACTCTGTTGATTGTGTCCCGTGTTCGCCTTCTGAGGAGGTCTATGCGGTTTTTTGCGGTGGCCCGTCGGAACTGTCGATCGACGGGTCGAGCGTTATATCCCGTTCTTACGAGGGCGTCTTTCAGTGTCCGTAGGTGTCCATCGCATTCCTCCTCGTCTGAGCAGATCCTGTGTATTCGCAGGGCTTGTCCATAGGGGATGGCTTCTTTAACGTGGTTAGGGTGGAAGCTGGAGAAGTGGAGCATCGTGAGGTTGTCCGTGGGCTTGCGGTAGAGTGAAGTGCTGAGGCGTCCGTCTTTGATGGAGATTCGTGAGTCCAAGAATGAAACCGATTCTGAGGAGTAGTCCATGGTGAGTTTGATGGTGGGATGGAACCTGTTGATGCTATCGTGTAGTCCTTTCAGTGATCCTTCGCCGTGGGTCCAAAGGAAGAAGATGTTGTCGATGTATCTGGTGTACAGCATTGGTTGGAGGTCCTGTGCAGCGAAGAAGTCTTGCTCGAACTTGTGCATGAAGATGTTGGCGTATTGGGGTGCGAATTTGGTCCCCATGGCTGTTCCGTGTGTTTGGGTAAAAAACTGGTTGTCGAAGGTGAAGACATTGTGGTCAGGGATGAAGCGGATGAGTTGTAGGATGGCGTCTGGAGATTGGCTGTTGTTGGTGTTGAGTACTGAGGCTGTTACAGCGATGCCGTCATCGTGGGGGATATTGGTGTAGAGTGCCGATACGTCCATCGTGGCGAGGAGTATTCCTGGTTCAACTGGTCCATGGGTGCTGAGTTTCTGCAAGAAGTCTGTAGTGTCGCGACAGAAGCTGGGGGTTCCCTGTACGATGGGTTTCAGGATGCCCTCGACGTACCCAGAGAGGTTCTCACACAGGGTTCCGTTGCCTGATACGATAGGACATCCGGGTGTGTTGGCTTTGTGTATCTTTGGGAGGCAGTAAAAGTCTCCTACGCGGGGAGTACGTGGGATGAGAGCGCGTAGGATGTTTTGAAGGTCTGGATCGAAGGTCTTGATCAGTCTATTGAGTTGGCGGGTGTGTTCTTTGGTCGGATCTGCGGGTAGCTGTCTGTAGTGTTCCTGGTTGTCCAGTTGTCGGTATGCTTCTTTGCAATAGTCCATTCTGTTCTGTATGACGATGGCTCCTCCTTTGTCCGCTGGTTTGATGACGATGTTGCGGTTGGTCTTGAGAGCGTGGATGGCGTTGCGTTGTGCTCGGGTGACATTCTGGACTGTCTTGTGAGTGCGGCTGATGAATCTGGCGTTGATGCATTTCCTGACAGCTTGAGCATACATGTCAAGCTTAGGGCAGCGACCCTCCGGAGGGGTCCAATTTGACTCTTTCTTCTTCGGTTGCTGCACTGCGGTTCCCTCTGTCTGCTGTTCCGGATCATTGATTGTCTCATTGGGTTTGTTGCTGACATCTTGGGATTTGTGGTAGTATTCCCGGATCCTCATTCTCCTGATGAATTCCTCTGTGTCTGCCGCGAGACCGATGGGGTCCATTTTGGTGGTGGGGCAGAACTTGAGCCCTAGGGCGAGAACTTCGATTTCGTCTGGTTGAAGGGTGTGGTCCGACAGGTTGACGATGGACTTCCCTGTGGTTGCAACCATGGTACCGGGGGAGGCTTGGTTGCAGCTGGTGGTGATGCCGAGTTTCTCAAGCTTCCTATTCTTGATGCGCATCAAGAATAGGAAGCTTGAGAAACTCGGCATCACCACCAACTGCAACCAAGCCTCCCCCGGTACCACGGTTGCAACCACAGGGAAGTCCATCGTCAACCTGTCGGACCACACCCTTCAACCAGACGAAATCGAAGTTCTCGCCCTAGGGCTCAAGTTCTGCCCCACCACCAAAATGGACCCCATCGGTCTCATGGCAGACACAGAGGAATTCATCAGGAGAATGAGGATCCGGGAATACTACCACAAATCCCAAGATGTCAGCAACAAACCCAATGAGACAATCAATGATCCAGAACAGCAGACAGAGGGAACCGCAGTGCAGCAACCGAAGAAGAAAGAGTCAAATTGGACCCCTCCGGAGGGTCGCTGCCCTAAGCTTGACATGTATGCTCAAGCTGTCAGGAAATGCATCAACGCCAGATTCATCAGCCGCACTCACAAGACAGTCCAGAATGTCACCCGAGCACAATGCAACGCCATCCACGCTCTCAAGACCAACCGCAACATCGTCATCAAATCAGTGGACAAAGGAGGAGCCATCGTCATACAGAACAGAATGGACTATTGCAAAGAAGCATACCAACAACTGGACAACCAGGAACACTACAGACAGCTACCCGCAGATCCAACCAAAGAACACACCCGCCAACTCAATAGACTGATCAAGACCTTCGATCCAGACCTTCAAAACATCCTACGCACTCTCATCCAACGTACTCCCCGCATAGGAGACTTTTACTGCCTCCCAAAGATACACAAAGCCAACACACCCGGACGTCCTATTGTATCAGGCAACGGAACCCTGTGTGAGAACCTCTCTGGGTACGTCGAGGGCATCCTGAAACCCATCGTACAGGGAACCCCCAGCTTCTGTCGCGACACTACAGACTTCTTGCAGAAACTCAGCACCCATGGACCAGTTGAACCAGGAACACTCCTCGCCACGATGGACATATCGGCACTCTACACCAATATCCCCCACGATGACGGCATCGCTGCGACAGCCACAGTACTCAACACCAACAACAGCCAATCTCCAGACGCCATCCTACAACTCATCCGCTTCATCCTTGACCACAATGTCTTCACCTTCGACAACCAGTTTTTTACCCAAACACACGGAACAGCCATGGGGACCAAATTCGCACCCCAATACGCCAACATCTTCATGCACAAGTTCGAGCAAGACTTCTTCGCTGCACAGGACCTCCAACCAACGCTGTACACCAGATACATCGACAACATCTTCTTCCTTTGTACCCACGGCGAAGGATCACTGAAAGGACTACACGATAGCATCAACAGGTTCCATCCCACCATCAAACTCACCATGGCCTACTCCTCAGAATCGGTTTCATTCTTGGACACATGAATCTCCATCAAAGACGGACGCCTCAGCACTTCACTCTACCGCAAGCCCACGGACAACCTCACGATGCTCCACTTCTCCAGCTTCCACCCTAACCACGTTAAAGAAGCCATTCCCTATGGACAAGCCCTGCGAATACACAGGATCTGCTCAGACGAGGAGGAATGCGATGGACACCTACGGACACTGAAAGACGCCCTCGTAAGAACGGGATATGACGCTCGACTCGTCGATCGACAGTTCCGATGGGCCACAGCGAAAAATCGCATAGACCTCCTCAGAAGGCGAACACGGGACACAACCAACAGAGTACCCTACATCGTCCAGTACTTCCCCGGAGCGGAGAAATTACGTCATGTTCTTCGCAGCCTTCAACGTGTCATTGATGATGACGAACACCTTGCTAAGGCCATCCCCACGCCTCCACTACTCACCTTCAAGCAGCCGCCTAACCTCAAAAGTACCATCGTCCGCAGCATTTACCCAGCTGTCAGGAGAACAGCGACCACGACACCACACAACCCTGCCATGGCAACCTCTGCAAGACATGCCAGATCATGAACACAGATACCGTCATCACACGTGAGGACACTACCCACCAGGTACATGGTACATACTCATGTGACTCGGCCAACGTTGTCTACCTGATACGTTGCAGGAAAGGATGCCCCAGAGCATGGTACATCGGCGAGACCATGCAGACACTGAGACAACGTATGAACGGACACCGCGCAACAATCGCCAGGCAGGATAGTTGCCTCCCAGTCGGGGAACACTTCAGCAGTCAAGGGCATTCAGCCTCGGATCTGCAGGTTAGCGTTCTCCAAGACGGCTTTCAAGACACACGACAACGCAAAATCATCGAGCAGAAACTGATAGCCAAGTTCCGCACTCATGAGGACGGCCTCAATAGGGATATCGGGTTCATGTCACGCTACAGAACGTGACTTGACATCATTGTCTGTCTTTCCAGTTTTTAAAAAACAAACACAAAAAAAGCAAACACAAAAAACAAACCCCAAAAAAGACGGAGAGAGAGGAAGGGATATGGATAGAGATCTGCTGCAGACAGCAGGATTTGACACGTTGGACCCCCTGGGACACATCTCATTGTCTTGGCTGTGCTCTTGGTGTGTCTTTGATGTAAGGAAAGATTGTATCTCTGCAGTATCTGTGTTTATATTCTGTGAACTTTTGTAGATTCACTAATTGTAACTTTACCTGAAGAAGGGGCGATAGCTCCGAAAGCTTGTAATTTTAAATAAATCTTTTGGACCATAACCTGGTGTTGTGCGACTTCTCATTTTTGTCCACCCTAGTCCAACGCCGGCATCTCCACATCATGACTATTATTTTTGCATCTCTCTTTATCTTTCTCTTTTGTTGCAGGTGTTAAATTGTAGATAATGTGTTGGAGAAAGGAGCCACCAAAAACTGCAGGCTGCCTTTAGGGTGGAGTTGTGTGGAAAATGTGACCCTCAGTAGCTCTGTTCCTATCACCTCCCCAATTAGTCATGTTTCCCCCGCTCACTCCTATTGCATTCACTACATATTAACCTTCTCACTATCCCTTCCCCTGCCTACCACCCCGCAATTTCATCACTGTTCCTACCTGTTCCCATTTGAGCTACTTGTTCAATTCCTGTATCCTCCCCGCTTTGATCTGCTATCACTCACCTCACCGGTAACCCTCTACCTACTCGTCCTACTCCCATGCACTGGCCTCAAGGGCGGCTGGTGAGAGACCAGAGCCTCCATCACCTTCAATGTGTTTCCCATGACCCTTCCTCCACCTACCCTCCCTTCCTATCTGTTTTCCTCAGGAGTTTAGTTTGTTTTCAAAATTCAACTTTTATTTAATAAAGAAATCAAAGTAGAATGAAGAAAGAAACTTTCTGCCTTTCTCTCTATTTCTGCCTTTCTGTCTCGTGGGTGTTCTAAATTAGAACCTCTATCTCACAGGGTTAAGTAATTAGCATTGATATTTTCTAACGGTCAACAAAATATATGTGGAGATAATAAGTTGGCTTCAAAATTCAATGGGTATTTTGTTTAAATTGAACGAACATAAATGAAGAAAAACTTTCCTTCTTCCAACTTCGCTCACTTTCACCGCAATTTCTTTCACTCGCCTCTTTCTCTGACCCCATTCTTTCTTACTCTCCATTGGCTTAATATACTTTATAAAGTTTATAGAATATAAAACAAATTCTATAAGTTGCAATCAGAATTTCATATTTCTTTCTCTCTCTCTCTCTCTCTCAGACTCACATACACTCATCCTCTCTGGTTTTTTTTAAACATTCAATGTAAATTTGACCTCAGCAAAGCTTTTGCAATTTGACCTCTTGTTCATCTTGGAAATCAAGAATACTGCACATAGAATCATAGAAATTTACGGCACAGAAGGAGACCATTCGGCCCATCGTGTCTGCACCACTCGAAAAAGAGCTATCCAGCCTAATCCCACTTTCCAGCTCTTGGTGCATAGGCGTGCAGGTTACAGCACTTCAAGTGCTTTTTTAATGCAATGAGGGTTTCTGCCTCTACCACCCTTTCAGGCAGTGAGTTCCAGACCCCCCACCACCCTCTGGGTGAAAAAAGTTCTCCTCAACTTCCCTCTAATCTTTCTACCAATTACTTTAAATCTATGCCGCCTAGTTATTGACCTCTCTGCTAAGGGAAATAGGTGCTTCCTATCCACTCTATCTAGGCCCCTCATAATTTTATACACCTCAATTAAATCTCCTCTGTTCCAATGAAAACAACCCCAGCCTATCCAATCTTTCCTCATAGCTAAAATTCTCCAGTCCTGGCAACATCCTCATAAATCTCCTCTGTATCCTCTCTACATAGAAACATAGAAACGTAGAAGATAGGAGCAGGAGTAGGCCATTCGGCCCCTCGAGCCTGCTCCGCTATTCGATGAGATCATGGCTGATCATCTAAACTCAGTACCCTGTACCTGCCTTCTCCCCATATCCCTTGATACCTTTAGCTTTAAGAAATATATCTAACTCATCCTTGAATATATTTAATGACTTCGCCTCAACTACCTTCTGTGGTAGAGAATTCCACAGGTTCACCACTCTCTGGGTGAAGAAATTCTTCCTCATTTCTGTCCTAAATGGTTTACCCGTTATCCGTAGATTATGACCCCTGGTTCTGGACTCTCCGACCATCGGGAACATTCTTCCTGCATCTAGTTTGTCCAGACCTGTCAGAATTTTATATGTTTCGATGAGATCCCCTCTCAATCTTCTATACTCCAGTGAGTATAAGCCCAATCGACCCAATCTCTCCTCATATGTCATTCCTGCCATCCCAGGTATCAGCCTTGTGAATCTTCGCTGAACTCCTTCCATGGCAAGAACATCCTTCCTCAGATAAGGCGACCAAAACTGCACACAGTACTCAAGGTGTGGTCTCACCAAGGCCCTGTACAACTGCAGCAGGACATCCCTGTTCCTATACTCAAACCCTTTCGCTATGAAGGCCGACATACCATTTGCCTTCTTCACCGCCTGCTGCACCTGCATTCTTACTTTCAGCGACTGGTGCACAAGGACACCCAGGTCTCGTTGCACTTCCCCTTCTCCCAATCTATTGCCATTCAGATAATAGTCTGCCTTTCTGTTTTTGACACCAAAGTGGATAACCTCGCACTTATCCACGTTATATTGCATCTGCCACGCTTCTGCCCACTCACCCAACCTGTCCAGATCATCCTGGAGTTTCTCGCTATCCTCCTCGCTGCACACACTCCCACCCAGCTTTGTGTCATCTGCAAACTTGGAGATATTACATTTAATTCCCTTATCTAGATCATTAATGTATATTGTGAATAGCTGGGGTCCAAGGACCGATCCCTGTGGTACCCCACTAGTCACTGCTTGCCACTCGGAAAAAGACCCATTAATTCCTACTCTCTGCTTTCTGTCCGCCAACCAGTTCTCTATCCAAGTCAATACCTTGCCCCCAATCCCATGTGCCTTAACTTTACCCGCTAATCTCTTATGCGGGACCTTATCGAATGCCTTTTGAAAGTCCAAATACACCACATCTACTGGTTCTCCCTTATCTATTTTCCCCGTTACATCCTCAAAAAATTCCAGTAGATTAGTCAAGCACGATTTACCTTTTGTAAATCCATGTTGACTTTGTCCGATCCTGTCACTGTTTTTCAAATGCTCAGCTATTACATCCTTTATAATGGACTCTAGCATTTTCCCCACTACCGATGTCAGGCTTACCAGTCTGTAATTCCCCGCTTTATCTCTACCACCCTTTTTGAATAGTGGGGTAACATTAGCTACCCTCCAATCCATGGGTACAGTTCCAGATTCCATCGAATGTTGCAAGATGATCAGCAATGCATCTACTATTTCTAGGGCCACTTCCTTAAGTACCCTAGGATGTAGATTATCAGGCCCTGGGGATTTATCGGCCTTCAATACCATCAATTTCCCCAACACCATTTCCCTGCAAATACTGATTTCTTTCAGTTCCTCCCTTTCATCAGACCGTATGTTCTCCAACATCTCTGGGAGGTTATTTGTGTCCTCCTTTGTGAAGACAGAACCAAAATATGCATTTAATTGGGCTGCCATTTCTTTGTTCCCCATTATAACTTCCCCCGCTTCTGACTGCAAGGGACCTACACTTGATTTCACTAATCTTTTTCTCTTCACATATCTATAAAAGCTCTTACAGTCAGTTTTTATGTTCCCAGCAAGCTTACTTTCATATTCTATTTTCCCCTTCTTAATTAATCCCTTTGTCCTCCTTTGTTGAATCCTAAACTGCTCCCAATCCTCAGGGTTACCGCTTTTTCTGGCCAATTTATATGCCCTCTCCTTGGATCTTATGCTATCCCTAATTTCCCTTGTTAGCCACGGTTGAGTCACCCTTTTTGTTTTATTCTTATGCCACACTGGGATGTAAAAATTCTGTAGTTCATCCATGCAGTCTTTGAATGTTAGCCATTGCCTATCCACCATCAACCCCTTGAGTGACATTCCCCAATCAATCCTACCCAATTCGCGCCTCATACCATCGTAGTTTCCTTTATTTAAATTCAGGACCCTAGTCATTGATTCAACTACTTCACTCTCCATCCTAATGAAGAATTCTATCATATTATGATCACTCTGACCCAAGGGGCCTCGTACAACAAGATTGCTAATTAATCCTTTCTCGTTGCATAATACCCAGTCTAAGATGGCCTGATCTCTGGTTGGTTCCTCGACATATTGTTCCAGAAAACCATCTCGTAAACATTCTAGGAATTCCTCCTCCACAGTATTTTTACTAATTTGGTTAGCCCAATCTATATGTAAATTAAAGTCACCCATGATGACTGCTGTGCCCTTACTGCATGCTTCTCTAATTTCCCTTTTAATGCCGTCCCCAACCTCCGTATTACTGTTTGGAGGTCTATATACCACTCCCACTAACGTTTTCTGCCCCTTGTTATTTCTCAGTTCTACTCATACAGGTTCCGCATCATCAGAGCTACTATCCTTCCTTTCAATTGTGTTAATCCCCTCTTTAACCAGCAATGCTACCCCACCTCCCTTTCTTTTTTGCCTATCTTTCCTAAATATTGAATAACCCTGGATGTTGAGTTCCCAGCCTTGGCCACCCTGGAGCCATGTTTCTGTAATCCCAATCAAATCGTATTCATTTACCTCTATTTGCGCAGCTAATTCATCCACCTTGTTCCGAATGCTCCTTGCATTAAGACACAAAGCCTTCAGGCTTGTTTTTTTAACGCTCTCAGACCTATATGAATTATTATTTACTGTGACCATGTTTGATTTAAACCGTTGAGTTCTTTGCCTTCTACTTTTGTTTTTCTCCTTCCTGTCTTTAGCTTTTATCCTTATTTCCCTTTCCTCTGTCTCCCTGCTCAGGTTCCCAACCCCCTGCCACTTTAGTTTAAACCCTCCCCAACAGCACTAGCAAACACTCCCCCTAGGACATCGGTCCCGGCCCTGCCCAGGTGCAGACCGTCCTGTTTGTACTGGTCCCACCTCCCCCAGAACCGGTTCCAATGTCCAAGGAATTTGAATCCCTCCCCCTTGCACCATTCCTCTAGCCAAGTATTCATTTGAAATATCCTCCTATTTCTACTCTGACTAGCACGTGGCACTGGTAGCAATCCTGAGATTACTACCTTTGAGGTCCTCTTTTTTAATTTACCTCCTAACTCCCTATATTCTGCTTTTAGGACCTCATCCCGTTTTTTACCTATATCGTTGATGCCTATGTGCACCACGACAACTGGCTGTTCGCCCTCCCCCTCCAAAGTGTTCTGTAGCCGCTCAGAGACGTCCTTGACCCTTGCACCAGGGAGGCAACACACCATCCTGGAGTCTCGATTGCGGCCGCAGAAACGCCTATCTATTCCCCTTACAATTGAATCCCCTATCACTATAGCTCTTCCACACTTTTTCCTCCCAGCCTAGTCCAATCACATCTTTCCTGTAATGTGGTGACCAGAACTGTACACAGTACTCTAGCTGTGGCCTAACTAGTATTTTATATAGTTCTAGCATAACCTCCCTGCTCTTATCTTCTATGCCTCGGCTAATGAAGGAAAGTATCCCGTATGCCTTCTTAACCACTTTATCTACCTGTCCTGCTACCTTTAGGGATCTGTGGACATGCAAGGGACCTATTACTGAGCCCTGTGGAACCCCACTGGAAACAACCTTCCAGTCACAAAAACACCCATCGACCATTACCCTTTGCTTCCTGCCACTGAGCCAATTTTGGATCCAACTTGCTACTTTCCCTTGGATCTCATGGGCTTTTACTTTTTTGACCAACCTACCATATGAGGCCTTTCAAAGGCTTTGCTAAAATCCATGTAGACTACATCAAATGTGCTACCCTCATCGACCCTCCTCCTTACCGCTTCAAAAAATTAAATCAAGTTAGTCAGACATGACCTTCCCTTAACAAATCCATGCTGACTCTCCTTGATTAATCTGTGCCTTACTAAATGATGATTTATACTGTCCCTTAGAATTTTTCCAATAATTTTCCCACCACCAAGGTTAGGCTGATTGGCCTGTAATGTAATTACTCGGTCTATCCCTTTCTCCCTTTTTAAACAACGGCACAACTTAGCAGTCCTCCAGTCCTCTGGCACCATGCCTGTAGCCAGAGAGGATTGGAAAATGATGGTCAGAGCCTTCGCTATTTACTCCCTTGCCTCTCTTAACAGCTTGGGATACATTTCAACCAGGCCTGGCGATTTATCTACCTTCAAAAATGTTAAACCTCTTAATACATCCTCACTCACTATGTTTATCCCATCTAATATTTCACACTCCTCCTCCTTAACTACAATGTCTGCATCATCCCTCTCTTCTGTGAAGACAGACACAAAAAGTATTCATTAAGAACCATACCCGTGTCTTCCGCCTTCACACACAGGTTACCTTTTTTGGTCTCTAATAGGCCCTATTCTTTCCTTGGTTATCCTCTTAATCTTTATGTATTTATAAAACATCTTTGGGTTTTCCTTGATTTTACTTGCCAATATTTTTTCTTGCCCTCTCTTTGCTTTCCTAATTTTCTTTTTAATTTCACTCCTGCACTTTCTATACTCCTCTAGGCTTTCTGTAGTATTGAGCTCTCGGTATCTGACATAAGCTTCCCTTTTTTTCCTTATCCATCCTGTATGCTCCTTGACATCCAGGGGGCTCTAGATTTGGGAGTCCCATCCTTTTTTTTTGTGGGAACATATTTGCTCTGACCCTCACTATCTCCTCCTTGAACGCCTCCCACTGCTCTGACACTGATTTACCTTCAAGTAGCTGTTTCCAGTCCACTTTTGCTAAATCACATCCCAGCTTAGTAAAAGTAACCTTTCCCTAATTGATAACTTTTACACCTGGTCTATCTTTGTCCTTTTTCATAACTATGCTAAATCTAACTGAATTATGATCACTACTGCCAAAATTCTCTCCCACTGATACCCCTTCCACCTGCCTAGCTTCATTCCCTAAAACTAAGTCCAGAACTGCCCCCTCTCTTGTTGGGCTTGCTACGGATTAGCTAAAAAAGTTCTCCTGAATGCATTTTAAGAATTCTGCGCCCTCCATACCTTTTACACTAATTCTATCCAGTTAATATTAGGGTAGTTGAAATCCCCTACTATTACTGCCCTATTGTTTTTGCAAGTCTCAGAAATTTGCCTATTTGCTCTTCTATCTCCCTCTGACTGTTTTGGTGTCTATAGTACACTCCCATTGTGGAGCATTGTGATTACCCCTTTGGTGTTCTTCAGTTCAATTCATATGGCCTTATTTGATGATCCTTCTAACATATCATCCCTCCTCACAGCTGTAATTGTTTCTTTAACATATTCATTCTGCATATTACAAATTCACCTCATTAGGTCATAGCTCTGTGCAAAAATATTGGGCTAGAAATTCATTATGGCCCATTTTCTGGTGCATAAGCAGGAGGCCTGAGACTTAACATACAATGGGTGTTAGGCCTCAATGTAATAATAGTAGTGAACTGCCAGTGCCTGTTGCGTGTTCAGAAGCTGTTCGCTCAATTACTGGGATCTAATTTGCGCTGGCAGTCGGTTTCAGTTAAGTCCTGTGGTGGGGTGGAGGCAAACAGTAGTGGGGCTGGTCACGGGCTGGGTTGGGGAGGGGTGAGTGGCGGTGTCCCACAGGAGTACTGTACATCCGGAAGGAGCACTCCTGCTCCTCCTGGCTCCACATCAAGGTAAGTATAAAAAAAAGTAAAATATTGCTGGCTGCCTCCAGTGGTCCCTTTAAGCACTGCTGATTAGGTGGCTTGCAGATCAGATAATGCTGAGCGAAGCAGGCCTGCCCCAGTCTGTGCTGTTACATTTCCTGGAGGGATCCTGATAAAGGTGTTAGGCCCCTCATATACATATTCAAAGACCCCCACTATGTCGCCACCCATATCCCAGTCACAGATTGGGCACGGAACACTGTGTTCCAAAATTGCTCCTCATTGCCCCCATTTTATACCCAGAAAACAGGGTGAAACAAGGACCAATTTTCCCTTCATCAAGTTCAAGACCAATTTTTTGGGAGTGGCCTAGGCCTTCAAATAAAACATTGATGCCAAAAATTTCCTGGGAGCTTCTTGTACCCCTTCACCATAACACTGGAGGATGTTCAGCAGAAGCGTTGTTAACACGTGTAAACATGGTTTCTGTCGAGCTTCCACCAAAGTTATAGCAGCAAAGCTGGGGGGGGAAATTCTGGGCATAAACAACACAACAGACAATTCCATGGATAAAGTTGATCAAGCTATTGTGAAATATATATTTATTTTTAATATTTTTATAAATGTTTATTTTTTGATAACAGGTACTTCAGCTACTGAGAATAAAATGGCGCTGAATTTTTTTCAGAAAGCGTTTTGAGAGAATTGTGGGATATGGTGGCTACATTGTACAGTGATGAGCTTATATTGACAAATCCATTATAAATGTGACCATAGCAATTTATAAGCGGAAAATGTCAACACAAAAAGTATGACAAAAACATAACAACAAGAAGTCGAGCTGTGCAGATAGAAAATGCATGCAGAAAAAGGGATCCAAAATTGCTTGGCCCTTCTTGTATATTTCTGCTGCATCTCTAGTGAGGTTGCAGCATAAGATGTTGGGATTTGGCTGGGACCCAGCATATCTAGGTCCTGATCTACCCTGGGAGTTTGCCCCTTATAAAGTCAGTGATACCCAGAAAATTCTACCTGACAGACATGTCCTAGGAAGAGATCATTCGATGAGGCAGGGTTCCAGGAAAGATTTAAATAATGTAAAGGATGAACTAACTTTTGAAGGTAATACTAGTAGATCCCCCATGGCATTGCTTATGGGTTGTCCCAGATTGGAGGTGGCCCATCCACAGAACGGTGGTAAGCATCATAATTGCACATGCATGGACCACTAAGGGGCAAAAAAGCAGCAATGAGAAGGATTGAGCTCTCATGTTGTACATGTGCTGAGGCAATGGAAAATATTGCGACCTAAGGATTGAAGCTTTATGAGCAGAGCAGAAGGCAAAGTCTGTGAAAGAGGGACATCTGTACAATAATGTAATTGGAGGTATTAGAAGGCAGGATGGGTAGGTTTTGTGATTTTTATGTCTGGGTATTTTTTGAATTTTTAATGCTACTAATGTCAATTATAGGGCTATATAGAAGTTGGGTGGTGAATCAACATAGTTGGTCAAAGAACTTTGAAAATATTTTGCGAATGGTAATTTTTTAGAGATATGAAATGTACTCTTGTCAAATGTTTTTTGATTTGATCAAATTCATATTCACTAAAGCCAGCCAATCAACATGCTTTAATCCCTACTTTAACTCTTTTCCATGTCCTACATTGCCAACCCTCCTGGGTTATCCTGGAGTCTCCAGGAATTAAAGATTAATCGTCTGGACACTGCTGCGAGCAACCCAAGAGAAAAATCATAGGGGCATTAAAACTAATTGTGTGATTTTTCATTTTATTTTAATACTTTAGTTTATTAGATGTAAAAATATTGGAAATGGAAAAAAAGCTGTTTGACTGGGCGAGGCAGTTGGATATGTGAGGTCATGTGATGAAACATCCAGGAATATGTTGAACCACAGTTGGCAACCCTACCCTGCATAGATGCAAATATTTTAGAGCAATCGATAAGATGTACAATAGTTCCGAAGTAACAAAGTACTGGAACTACATAGAAGGTCCTTAAGAATATGACAGACAAAAGATGGATTAATGTTTCAGGGGTAGAGCCTGCATCAGAACAGTTCAGATGAAAGGTTTACACCCAAAATGTTAGCTCATCTTTTCAGAAGAAAATGGACATGCTGTGTATTTGCAGCACTTTTGTTTTATTTTTCTCTCCATGTTTATTAACATCAGCCTGGATTTCTGGATTAGATTTTTCAAACCTGTAAGTATGCAAAAGTTCTTTAAGGTCTGTGTATTTCCATATTAAACAACTGGGAACTGGCTGTGGATTAACCTTGTATATGATGTAAACCATTTCCCATAATCTACTTGTAGTTGGGCAAAATAAGCACAAAGTGCTCTCTAGACCTTCCTAGCTTTATAACATGTCCAATATCTTCTCCTGAGATATTAAAAATTCATGAATGGGAAATCCAAAACTTGCTTGCAGACCTAATTGGCATTAATTTCTTGATCTGGCATTCTACTGAAGTATTCTTTTGCTTTATACTTTAGACTCAGTTGGTTATTTAAGTCTTTTGTCTTGCCTTAGTTTGTTTTGTTTCAAACCTTTTTTTGATTTGACTTTATTCTCAGGTATTCCTGTTGTGGTGGGTTATTCCACAATTGCATAGAATTACATAAGCCCGAATTTTGTCAGCATTCGCCGTCATTACTGCTCTAAAACTGACCGCAACTTCAGGATTTAGCGCGTGCGCATCTAAACATGGAAATCCTGAAGTTGCAGTCAGTCATTGACTGCTCCGACACAGGCTGCACTGTGGACACCAACCCCCGCACTAGTCAACACCTCCCCCCTCCTCACCCTCATAGCTGGCAATCACTGAAGTCAGTGGAACTGATGAAAACTTAAGCTTTTCCGTGCTAATATTGCTGTTAAATACCCCATTAAATGTTAAGCCTTGTTGCAAATTGGTGTGACTGGGGTTTTCACAGCGTATTGACTGCTAAACAATCGTTCTGGTCCTGAAAAACGAATTTCTATATTTGTGGAATGTCAAACTACTCCATTATGATAAAATTTACAATTGTTTAAAATGTAAAAAAAAAATTTAGGGGCAGAAATTCGGTATCGCCCCGTTTGGGGCGCAATTATCGGCCGGGCGCAAAGTTTAGCGCCTGGTGCTAATTATCGCCTCCGACTGCAAACTTGGCTTTTATCACCCCTGGAGGTGATTTGAGCGCTAAATCAGGCGCTACACACCTGTCTTAATGCGCTAACGCCGAGGAGCGAGGCGCTACCTCAGAGTGCTGGCGAAGCTCAGGTGATGTCAGTTAGCAATGGAACACAGACAGACTGGCACCGGCCAGTTCTTAAAGGGAAGGGTCGATCTTGCTCTCCAGCCACACCCTGCTCATTGCAGCCTTGAATCTCGGCCTGGAGAGACCTGTACATCAATTCTGCTGGAATCAACAATGGAGAGGCCCAGGGAAAGAGCTCAGCACTTCAGCGACCGGGTCTTGGTGGCTCTGGTTGGCGCTGTGGAGTGGCGAAGGGCAGTGCTCTACCCACAGAGTGGCAGGAGGCCATGACTCAGCACGTCTCCTCCAGGAGCCTGGTGCCGAGGACCCACACCCAATGTCGGAAGAGGTTCAACGACCTCACTCGGGTGGTCAGGGTGAGTGACTGCTTTTCAATACCTCTACATCCCTCCATCTCAACTTCACTCTGTGCCCAGAGGGTTTAAAAACCCCAAATTCCCAACACTCATCCAAGACCTATGGCCATCTCATAAAACACACACGCACATTCCACACCTTGCATACATTAAGGGCTATTCAACTATGGGAGGCACATCAGGCAAGCACATGGCTGCACATTCACTCAGATGCCGTCCTTTTTCTTGCAGGCCAAGCTATCTCATAACAGGCACCAGCAGCAATGGATGGGTGGAGGGCCGGCTGAGCTGTAGACCCTCAGCGATTTGGAGGCGCGCGTGCACAGGATCATTGCCAGCAAGGTGATAGGTCCCGTGGCCACTGGAGAGGTCGACCCCGTTCAGGACAGTAATGGTATGTTCATCAGCTTTCTGTCCTCTCTCATTCCACTTGCCCCTCACAACACCAGCCTTTTACACTTTCAATCCAACTAACTAAATGTCTCCAGTCCTTGCTCCCTTACTGCCCCCCTGTCCTGACACTAAAGCCACTCTTGTACCTCCCTGCTTTCAGATAGTGAACCACCAGCTGAGCAGCCTGTCCCTCAACCAACCAGTGCAGCGACGCCCCAGGCGAGGAGGAAGAGGAAGCCGGAGCCTCAGCGCCTGCGTCTCCCGAGGGAGCCCATGCCCACACTGGGACCACGCCTTCCCTGGAGGGGAGCAGGGGGGTAGGGTCTGATGAGGGTGAAGCTCCGGGACCCAGCGGGCTGCAGCAATGCCATGGGGATAGGGAAGCTCGGGGGCCATCTCCCCGGAGGGCGAGTAGGCAAGCGAGTCCTGCTGCACTGGACTCAGAGGAGGAGCGCATCATTGCGGAAATAAATAGCCAGGCCTTGAGCATGCACACTGAGCTCATGGGTGCAATGGCTAGCGTGCCCGAAAGCATTGATGGACTGGCTAGGAGTGTGGAGCACTCCGCTGCAGCACAGGCCGACGCAACGCAACGGCTTAGTGCTGCAATTCAGTCACTGGCTGCTGCCATCCAGTCTCAGACTGCTCTCATGCAGTATCAGATTGATGTCATGCAAGCACTGACTGCTGCCATCCTCGCTAGGTCACCCACATTGCGCCGGGGCTGTCACGGTGCCGCAGCAGGCCAGCAATCTGTATTCGAGCAAATTGCTCTGGATGCTGAGGTACTGCCCCGTGGGAGTGCCAGTGTGTCAGTCGAGCAGGAAGGTGCTGTCCTCTCTCAGGATGACAGCATTTCTGATCCCACCACTGGCACTTCCCCATTGCACTTGCCACAGCCTGCAACACAGCCAGCCCAGACTGCTGCCGCCCATGCAGAGTTGGTGCAGTCTGCAGCCGGGGCCTCCAGGCCCAGAGCTGGTCGAGGGCGTCCTTCAAGGGCATCTGTAGTCTCTGCATCTGGCATTCAGCAGCCTTCCACCAGCCTTGCTGCAGCCACTGGGGCCCCATTACGGAGGAGCAGTAGGGTGGAAAGGGGGGAAGTGCGCAGGGGATGGAGATCACCCTCGAAGGGCAAACAGTAGGAGGTCTAAATAAATAATGGGAATGTTTGTAGTAAAGATCGAGGTTCGTGTGATTACATATGTTTACTGTTTTGCCGTTTATCTCCATCTTGTGAGAACCAGTTCTGTTAGTTCATGATTTGTTGTGTTTGTTTCTAATTGTTTGTTCTGAATAAATGACACACACAGAGTTTGTTAAAGAAAAAAGTTGTTGTATTCAAAATTTACATTTTTGGCCTTTGGAATCATTCCAGCTTTGGCCGGCAATAGAGGGTGTGGGTTGCTTTCCATGATGTTGTTCTCCATACCAGAAGCCATCTTCTGAGTAGGGGCCTAGAAGTGGCTTGTTATCAGCCGTTGACGGACGGCCCTTGCAGTGACAACATTGTGCGCCTCCCTCCCACCTTGGTGTTGCTGCTGATCATCCTCCTCATCTTCTTCCTCCTCTCCTCCTCCTTCTCAGCTGGTGCACCAATCCCTGATGGCATTGGCTGGGTCCTCAGGATTGCCAGGTTGTGAAGCATGCAGCACACAACTATGAGGAGGGAGACTCGCTCAGGTGAGTACTGCAGGGCTCCTCCTGAGTGGTCCAGACAGCGGAACTGTTGCTTGAGCACGCCGAACATCTGCTCAATTATGTTTCTGGTGGCGATATGGCTCTCATTATACCGCAGCTCGGCAGGGGTTTTAGGGTTACGGAGCAGTGTCATCAGCCAGGTGCAGAGTGGATAACCCTTGTCCCCGAGGAGCCATCCACTTGGGTGATGCGGTGCCTGGAAAACGTCTGGCACACCAGTCTGGAGCAGGATGAAAGCATCGTGGCTGCTGCCAGGATAGCGGGCCTTGATGGCGAGTATGAGCTGTGTGTGGTCACAGACCAACTGCACATTTAAGGAGTGGTAGCCCTTGCGGTTTCGGAATACTTCTGCATTTTCATGCAGTATCCACAATGCCATATGCGTGCAGTCAATGGCGCCCTGCATCATGGGAAAGCCCGCTATCCTCGCAAAGCCACATGTGTGTTCATGCTGTTTGGCCCGGGTCATGGAGAAAGAGATGTACTGGCGTCTCCTTTTACACAGGGCATTTGTCACCTCCCGGATACAACAATGGACAGCAAACTGGGAGATATTGGCGATGTCCCCAGTAGATGCTTGAAAGGAACTGCTGGCATAAAAATTCAGAGCCACTGTCACCTTCACTGCCACCGACAGAGACATCCTGGTCCTCAGTTGAGGCTGCAGATCTGGTTGCAGCAGGTGGCAGAGCTCAGTGACCACCTCCTTGCTGATGCGCAGCCTGTGCAAACACTGCTCCTCAGACAAATGAAGGTATGAGAACTGCTCCCTGAATACCCTCGGAGGGTAAGGTCTCCTGTGCAGAGGCCTGTTGGCCCTCCTCCCTCTGGCCATGTTTTCCACTCTCTCTCTGCATCTCTGATGCCTCCGATTCTGCAGGTGCAGGACGACACCCCAAATCAGTGCAGCCCCCACAGTCTCTTCTAAATCGCTGCAATGAAGGTCAAATCAAAATGAACCTGCAAAATGCTGCTCAGTACCCAAAACTCCTTCACACAACGTTGAATCTCTCCAGAAGTCTCTCACTCTCTCTCAGAATGCGTGGTGCAAAAATGTCGCCAACAAAAAAAGGCAGGAAGCGGCCTGCCTTTAAATAGTGCACCCCAGCCCCTTCCCGACTGCAAAACGTTCCCCTCTACCTGTTGTTGCTAGCGGCAGGCGGAAAGGCAGGGGGCGCCACTCAATATCCGGTCCGGGGTGCTACCGGGGCATTGCACGCTCGACTGACGTCACGATCTGCGGGCGCAGGAGATCATGGCGGTAGTGGTTAGCGCCGCCGCAGAATGTCTGGTCAATTTCGCAAGTGATGCAAACATCGCTGTGCCCGGGAGGTAGTTGCTTTGCGCCCCGTTAGTGCCCTCTTAGGGGGCTAACATGAGGTGCTAATCAACCAAATTTTTTCCCCCTTAGAGTTTGTTCATGACATTTCAGCTTCTACCTTATCCCCATGTGAAGGTCAAAGAGGGAAAAATTCAGTACCTTAGTGCCTCCCATTAGCACCATCTGCTGGCGCTAACGGTACACTAGAGCATTATCGCTGGAGCGAGGCGAATCCAAAGCCGCACGCCAAATCTCGCCACCCCAGCAGCGCCGCCACTAACAATTATCGCAGGGAGCCATAACACCAGGTGGATCGTGACGTCAGTGAGTGTGCAACGCTCATTGGCCGCCTGATCTGTGAAATTGATTGTCGCCACCTACCTTAGCGCCTGGAGGAACAGAGACAGGAAGAGCTGGCGTGAAGCAAGAGGGAGCCGGCTCCAGGGACGTTATTTAAAGTGATCAATAATGAGTCGCAGCTGTAGGTTACTGGAGTTTCAGTGCTTTCTTGTCACTTTCACAGTGCAAAAGTCTCATTCTGTAATTTCAACGTTATTTAGTATCAGGAGTGTTGTGGCAACTAAAAAGTAACTACATTTATTCTTAAAAAAATCAAACTGCTACACTTGTTTACATTAATGGAGGCTGTACTGGCAGTCGACCTCACCATCCAGGATCTACAACAGAGGGAGCGTAGGCAGCGAGAAAGACTGTAACATGTGGCCAGAGGGAGGAGGAGGGTCATCAGGGCTCTCAACAGGAGGCCTTACCCGCCGAGGATACTCCGAGAGCACTTCTCCTACCTCCAATTAAGCGAAAAGCAGTGTATTAGAAGGCTCCGCTTCACTAAGGAGGTGGTCACAGTACTCTGCCACCTCCTGCAGCCAGACTTCCAGCCTCAGAGCAGAGCGACGACGGCTCTCTTAGTGGCAGTCAAGGTCACCATTGCCCTCATTTTCTTCATCAGTGGATACTTCCAGTCTGCAACAGGAGACATAGCTAACATCTTGCAGTTTGTCGTCCATCGCTGCATCCAGGAGGTCACAGAGGCTCTCTACAGTAGGAGAAGGGACTACATTTCCTTCCCTATCACCAGAGAGAATCAGGACGAGCGTGCACGTGGCTTTGCCAGAATAGCGGGATTCCCCATAAGAACATAAGCGATAGGAGCAGGAGTGGGTCATTTGGCCCTTCAAGCCTGCTCCGCCATTCAATAAGATCATGGCTGATCTTCTACCTCAACTCCACTTTCCTGCACTATCCCCATATCCCTTGATTGCTTAATATTCAAAAATCTATCGACCTCTGTCTTGAATATACTAACGACTGAGCCTCCACAGCCCTCTGGGGTAGAGAATTCCAAAGATTCACCACCCTCTGAGTGGAGAAATTTCTCCTCATCTCAGTCCTAAATGGCCGACTCCTTATTCTGAGACTGTGACCCCTGGTTCTAGACTCCCCAGCCAGGGGAAACCTCCTACCTGCATCTACCCTGTCAAGCCCATGGTGCAGGGTACCATTGAACGCACGCACGTGGCTTTGTGGGCACCGCATAACAATCCTGAGATCTTCCGTAACCGCAAAGGCTACCACTCAATTAAGGTGCAGTTGGTGTGTGATCATGGACAGCTAATCCTCAATGTCAATGCCCGTTATCTTGGCAGCAGCCACAAAGCCTTCATCCTGCAACAGACCGGTGTGCCAGCCCTCTTTCAGCCACCTCGTCAAGCTCGCAGCTCACTGGTCGGAGACAAGGGCTATCCGCTCTCCACCTGTCTCATGACTCCCCTCCCCAACCCCAACACTCCTGCCCAGCACTCATATAATGAGAGCAATACTGCCACCAGGAACATCATCGAGCAGACCATCGGCCTGTTGAAGCAACGGTTCCGCTGCCTTGACTGCTCGGGAGGAGCCCTCCAGTACTCGGCTGAGCAGGTGTCCCATTTCGTGGTGATCTGCTGCATGCTCCATAACTTGGCCATCATAAAGGCACAGCCCTTGCCACCAGGGACTGTGGGACCCCCTCAGGAGGAGGAAGAGGGAGAGGACGAGGAGGAGGATGAGGAGGAAGAGGAAGATGAGGAGGATGATGAGGAGGACGAGGAGGAGGAGGAACAGGAGCAAGGGAGGAGGCAGCCACTCAATTGGCTTCCAGAAGGGCAGTCTGTGACCGCCTCATCAGACTGCAATTTGAATGAACTAAACCCCAGATCCCCGTTGCTCACCACATCCCCATCATTCCATTCCTGTCGCAGGCCATTTCACAGTGCAAAGCTGAAATGAGACACACCACAAAATAATCCAAACTGAATTAATAAATTTATCAAAAATCAGCGAACACATATTTACAACAAAAATATTGACGATTCACCCTTGTGCAATCCAGCCTCTCGTTACTGTGCCTTTGCCTACTCTAGTGCTCCTACGAAGTGTTGGCCCAGTGGCTGCAGCAGGGTTGTTGGAAGGCTGCTGAGTGTCCATGTGGGAGACTTCAGATGGCCTTGCAGGACGCCCTCCACCAGCCCGGCTGTAGACTGCACCACCTCAGCACGCGGCGGCAGTCTGGACTTGCTGGATGACAGGCAGCGACAAGGGCAATGTCGGAGTGGCAGTGGTGGGAGCAGGAATGCTGTCATGCTGAGAGAGGACAGCAGGTTCCTGCTGCACTGACCCACTGCCACGCCCCCGGGGCAGCACCTCAGCATCCCTAGCAATCTGTTGCAGCACAGATTGCTGACCTGCTGCGACACCGTGAAAGCCCCGGTGGACGGTGGTAGACCCAGCCACGATGGCAACAGTCAGAGCTTGTGTGGCATCAAGCTGAGACTGCATGAGAGCATTCAGAGATTGGATGCCACCAACCATAGACTGCATTACAGCACTAAGACGTTGCATCGCTTCTGCCTGTGCTGCAATGGAAGCTGCCAGACCGCCCATCACACGTAGCATCAGGTCTGGGTCACCATGGTCTCTCTGGGAGACTACCATCCTTTGCAGACTGGAAATGATTGGCTCCATGGTGTGCACAGAGCCTTGTGCAATACTGGAGGCAGACTCCTCCACACTCCTTATCATTGTCGAGAGGCTCTCGGGCACCCTTGCCATTGCACCCATCACCTCCGTGTGCATGCCCACCACCCTTCTTCTAAAGGCCTCCCCATCGAGGTCCTCATCTGAGTCCTGTGCAGCAGAACTTGCGCGTGAACTCGCCCTCTGGGGAGCTGGCACCCGAGCTACCTTTTTTCCCCTGGCCTTGCTGCAGCCCACTCATCCCCGGTGCCTCAACCTGTGCAGAGCCCGCTACTATACTAGCCTCTAAAGAACGCCTAGTGCCAGTATCTGAGCTGGTGCCTGCGGGTGAGATATGCAGTGACGCGGTGTGTTCTTCCTCCTCCTCTTCTCCCGTCTCGCTCTCTACAGTGCCCTCAGGGACAGGCTGCTCAAGTGCTTGCTGATTATCTGAAAGCATAAAGGCACAAGAGTCAGGTAAAGGTGAGGGGAGGGGGGCAGGAATGGAGAAATGTATGCTTACAGCATGGTTAGCTGGAAGTGCGAAACGTTTGTGGGGTGAGGCGGAAGTGGGATGTGTGAAGAAGGAGTAGGGATGAACATACCATTGTTGTCCCCAAGGGGGTCAACGTCATCGGTGGCCACAGTGCCCACCACCTGGCACCCAATAATCTGCAGCACTCGAGTCTCCAGCTCACACAGTGGTTGGGTGTCGGCTTGTCCCCCGCCTGTGCGCTCCTGCTCCCTCCTGTTGTGAGCCACCTTGGCCTGCAAGAGAAAGTAAAGTCTGTGAGTGAGTGTGGAGCAATGTGTTTGGGGATGTGCCTGCCGTAGTTGAAAATCTGTCATTGTGTGCAAGGTGTGAGATGTGGGTGTGAGTGTTGGTAGGTACAGATTGTTGGTGGATGAGTGCTGGGGGTGTGGTGCTTTGGGCAGTGTGTGAAGACTGTGGTTCAGACGGTGGTATGTATCATTTGTTGAAGCATTGACTCACCCTGAACTCACGAGTGAGGTCATTAAATTTCTTCCTGCACTGTGTGTGGGTCCTGGGGACCACAATGCTGCCCAAGATGTGCTGCACTACCTCCCTCCACATGGTGTGGAAGACTTCCGGCGAGGGCCTCCTGCCACTTGCCGGGTAGAGCACTGCCCTTCGTCTCTCCACAGCGAACACCAACGCCTCTAATGCTTGGTCACAGAATTTGCAGGCTCTCTCCCTGGGGTGTGGATCTGCCATGAGAACAGCTGCTTCAGTACTCTGGCTCCTTCTCCTTGACCTGCTGCTGCTTGCTGAGACAGCTGCACAACCAGCATTGCTGAGAATGAGGTTCTGCAGCATCCATGAACCTCCCCTTTAAGAACTGAAAAAGGCCTGAGGCAATCATGACTTGTGATTAGACTGCACCTGATATTGGTCCACCCTTAGAGTGTATAGCCAATGAGCTTGGGCTTTAAAACTTGAATTAGCGCTCCAATCATTTTTTTGAGCAGTGAGCATGAATTTTGTGAGCAGTCTAAAGCATTAGCACCTGGTGCTAATTCTTCAACTTTTCAAATTATACCGCCCATTCCTGGGCTATAATGAATTTCTAGCTCCTAATCTTTATTTTGGTCGCTGTGACATTTTTAAAAAGTGAGGATAAAAGCTGCTTTTTATTTCCTGGTTTGCTGTCTGTGAGAATTCTTCAATGTTTCGACAGCTTGATGGCGTTATGGCTGTATCGCTCTAGGAATCCCCTATTCACAGCGCTACAATCAATTACACGTCAAGAAACCTCAAGTTTTCGCCACAGATCGTGAGATCTCTGTGGGCAGCTTTCTTCAAGCACCTTAGCTTTGCTGCTGACCACAACCTAGGGGCCATAGAATTTTCCAACACAGAAACAGGCCATTCAGTCCAACAGGTCTATGCCGGTGTTTATGCTCCATATGTGCCTCCTCCCATCCTGCTTCATCTCAACCTATCAACATATCTGTCACTGTATCAGGGGAGTTATCCCCAGTGTCCTGGCCAATATTTCTCCCTCAACCATCATAACAAAAACAGATTATCTGGTCATTATCACATTACTGTTTGTGGGAGCTTGCTGTGCACAAATTGGCTGCCGCATTTCCCACATTACAACAGTGACTCCACTTCAAAAGTACTTAATTGGCTGTAAAGCGCTTTGAGAGGTCTGGTCGTCATGAAAGGCGCTATATAAATGCAAGTCTTTCTTTCTATCAACATGCTGCTTTATGGTCATGTTCAGATTCTGCTCAACTACACCTAATCATGGGAACGTCTCCGATACCAACTAACTGCACCAACTAATCTAGTCCCTGCTACCCAAATCATTTGAATGATTTATGATGACCTTTTGTGTCAAAAGCAATGCCAAAAGTTTACCAACTAAAGCAAGCTGCAGAGACTGAACTTGGTGATCAAAACCCCAAGGAAAAGAAAATCTAATCAATTAAAACAACTGCCTGCTTCCTGGTCCTCACTACCTTCATGTCTTGCATTGAATTCCACTGCTATTACAAGTGCAGGTTCATTCTACTGATCCTGTAAAGGCTTGACCAACATTACCAGCTGATCCCATCCAAGTTCTGCTTTGGCCGAAGAACTTCTTTTAAATTTGCCTGTCTGTGTGTATGTGACATTACTGCCAAATTGATCCAAGTAGGAAACTTATACAAGGCCTGTTTTCAGAATGCAGAATTTATTGAGTATGCAGTGACAGCCAATGGATTTCGACAGAATGCTCTCACATGTAATTGCTTGTGTAATATGGTATTCCGGTGTTTGGGATGTACGAATGTATCTCAGTACTATAGTAACAAGTCATTCTTGTCATCAGTGATTGATAGTAGGTAAAGCCAAGTCTGATACATACATTTTTTTTTAGATTGCTAGACACCATGTAATAATTATTGTTCCAAATTTGTAGTTGTGTTCTACTTAGTGCAAATGCAGTATAGATTATTCAAAATTGAGTTAGCATGTTATAATTAAATTAGGTGGTAGCGGAGAGGCAGATCATTTACTCCACTAGGCTACCATGTTTAGCTGTTGAGCAGTAGAAGAACAGAGCAAAACACAGCACCCCGGTAAAAATGCCATTTTCCTATTATATTGCTTGGATTTTGATTTTTTTTTGACCCATAATAAATAGATTCTTTCCCCATCCTGGATAAGAACTCAGCGCAGTTTACACTTTCGTGATTGTACAGAATCTTCTTTTTGAAAGGGGATCTGAGGAGCTGAAATCTGGGGTGAACTTTGCTGGAGTTCACACAGACTTTGTTCAATCTGTGGATACATTGAACCTTCATGCAGCATGTGCCAGGCATTATGCCACCAGCAAAGCTGCCCTACGTCACTCATAACCTGTGCCTCACCATGAAGTACCTCCGGGTCCTCATTAGCTCTCTTAGAGTGTATCTCTGGGGTCCTTGTATGACTGTAGGATGGTGATGCGTGGTACTGCTAAGCAGCATATTCCTGGCTCCCTGGTGGGCTCTGGCAGTTGTGGATTACAAAATGTTAAGCACAGTATGTTTGCTTTTTAATTGTTTGCTTTTTCCTCCTACATGCTCTATAGCTGTCAAAATGCACCAGCTACATTACAGTTCAGCTTATGATCAGTTTTGCAAGCAAGTAATGGGGTATGCAACTAAACAGCATCAAGGACAGGTCTGCCCAACTTCAGATCTGCCCATTCCCTGAATGGCCTCAAAGCCCAGGAAGTTCACAGGGAGTGAGGACATTCACTTGAGGGGGGCCACCATCTGCCATTCATCATTATGTATATTGAAGGCTTAACATAACCTCGCAAGAGTAGGAATGAAATTATTTATATTGCAGTCACATTGTCACTGTAAGCATGCAGCAGACTTCATTAACTATACATGTACTGTATAATGTAGGCAATCCTAACATTGCTGAACTGGTGCAACCAAGTTAGTTTTAACATTGGCATTGATTATTTTCTCTATTGTTTTACTTGTGAGAGGTAAATGATTGATAAATTTAACATACCTATATATCTTTCTGCAATTATCATAAAACACACCCTTACTATTGCTGCTTAGTTTGATACTTTTCTTGCAATCAAAAAACTTCTCACTTAATCCCAAGTGAAACAGGCACAGCTTCATATTTTCCAGCCATGTATGGTTAGCTAGGTTGGTCTTTTCAAGTTGTCCACATGAGTTCAAAGTCACAGGGCTGATTTTCCTGCAATATTACACCTCATTTCCACCCACTTTGCAATTCAAATGCTCTCCAGAGTAACACCAGAATACGAGCAGAGTGCTTCTGCCTCAGACAGGCAGCCGTATCTAAATGACTTGGCTGTGACCTCAGAATGGCTCACGCACCATTTTCCTCAGTCACCATCTGACAGACACCCAAACATTGGAGCGCTCACTACAAGTGGGCCTTGAAAGTTGGGTCCAGCCCTCTGTGATTGGATGATCTAAGAAGGGGCTGCCAGCAACCTTCTCACACTTACAAACAGACAAGTACTTCTTTTTTAGGGTCACCAATAATGAACAATGGGGCTCGAGGACTTCTGGCTGCGGGTTTGGGACAGCAGCAACATCCTAAAGCCTGCAGCCATTACCACTGATACAGGTCCCTCAGGCCCACAGCAGCAATCCAGCTTCCTCCTTCAATTTTGGGCAGATACTCATTCCAAGATTCATTTCTGAACCAGCAGCACATCAGGCTATGCTAATGACTTGAATCTGGAAATACGGGTAGGTTCAGGACCATTCAGCAAAGTGGCCTTCAGTGCATTCCACCCAACTTGCTCGGATGGAGAGGGTGATCGAGATAAGTTTGTAGTATTGAACCCCATCAGAAAGTGCCTGTAGGACATTGTCCTCAAATCTAGCCTTCCATTAGTCCCACAACAGCACGTCCTTTTTAGAAGCAGGTTTCTATTAATACGACCATTCCTTCCACGACACCCTGGTCCACTCCTCAATCACCCCCAACACCCCCTCCCCTTCCCACAGCACCTCCCGTGCAAGCACAGGAGATGCAACACATGCCCTTTCACCTCCTCCCTTCCCACCGTCTAGGGCCCCAAACACTCCTTCCAGGTGAAACAGTGATTTACTTGTACTTCTTGCAATTTAGTATACTGTATTTGCTGCTCACGATGCGGTCTCCTCTACACTGGGGAGACCAAATGCAGATTGGGTGACTGCTTTGTGGAACACCTCCATTCAGTCCGTAAGGGTGACCCTGAGCTTCCGGTCGCATGTCACTTTAATTCTCCACTCCACTCCCACTCTGACCTCTCTGTCCTCGGCCTCCTTCACAGTTCCAATGAAGCTCAACGTAAGCTTGAGGAACAGCACCTCATCTTTCGATTAGGCACTTTACAGCCTTCCGGACTCAACATTGAGTTCAACAGTTTCAGATCATAATCTCTGCCCCCATTTTTTTAGAGCATGTACTGATTCTGCTATTACCATTTACACCTCTTCTAGACCCATCTTTTGTTTTTTACTTGTCCCATTACCACCCCCTTTTGCCTTGCACCATCATCCCTTTTGTCATTTAATCTCTCCTGTCTTCCACCCTATCACAGACCTTCCCTTTTGTTCTTTCCTCCATCCCCTCTTTCCCTGCCACTGTACTTGCTTAAAACTTGTTACATCTCTAATATTTTCCAGTTCTGCTGAAAGGTCATCGGCCTGAAACGTTAACTCTGTTTATCTCGCCACAGATGCTGAGTATTTACAGAATTTTCCGTTTTTATTTCTATTAATACTACTTAACTAGCCTGTCACAGGCTTATTTGGGGATTAAATGATTAAAAGCAATGTTTGCAATTGGTTGCTCACAGTCTGCATTACTTCAAATAAGGCAGGGAAATAAAAACACAAGTTTGTGTGAATATCTTCAATGCATTACATCACCACTACAAAAATCACAAAAACACACTTAATGAAGCTACACAAGCTAAACAACTTTGCAGAACTAATAAGGGTAGAAATTGGTATGCTTTGCACCCATTTTTCAGGTGTAAAATTGTTGCAAAGTATACCAATTTAGCAGTGGGCAACCTGCGCCCAATCTGTGGGGCCATTTTTAGCCATCCCAAGCTGCTGTCTAAAACAGGCATTAGGCCCCTTAAGTACATAAAGTAGTGCCCTAATACCTGTTGAACTTGTTTCCATTCAGCGGCACGGCTCAGATTCTTCAACGGCTCTGGCGGCCATCCACAAAGGAGAAGTTTTTAAAACATTTTTTTTTAAAAGCTTTCTGTAGAGCCAGGAGGAGCAGGAGCGCTGCACCCGCCCCACAGTCCTGGTGATCGGCCCTCCTGGCCGACCCCACCTTTCTGGAATTTAATCGAGGGCTGCTGCCAGCAGCCCAATATTCATTTTTCTTGTGGGTTGAGCTATTGGTGGAAGTCAAAAGTTACTGGCAGCTTCTCTTGAAGATGTAAATGAAGTCTGAGACCCAATTTCGGGATGGGCTTGGGCATCTGAGTTCAGGCATGCAGTGCTCGAACAGGGCCGAGTCTAGGCCGCAATGGGCCCTGACCCATTTAAACCCCATAATGTCTTAAAACACGGGCCACATGCCTGAGCATCATTTAAATTCCAAATGTAAGTATATCTGTGTACTATCAGGGCATCAGGATTTTTATCTGGTTTAAGTCTCTTCAACAAATAAAGGACTATTGCCCCAGCCTAAGGACTATGCTTTATTTTACATTCATAGGAGTTGAATTTTCAGCTTGTCACTGCAGCACACATACTGTGTGTGGCAGCAGAACACCTACTTTCAGACTAGGCACTGGAACAGATAAAGGATTTACTCCAACATGGACACTGATAGCATTTTCACATTGTTATTCCTTGTAGCCAGAACACTGGGAATATAAGTGGAGATTTTCCACTTTGGAACAAGAAAATCACAGGAGTACAGTAGTGGAAAATCTTTTCTATATGTGTTATTTGGAGAAGAGTGATTGCTTGACAAGTCCCTTTTAGCACTGAATTCACTGATTTTCTCCTATAAAAGTAGTGCAAAAGCTTAGTTTGAAACATTAACTGAGATGTGGGTAGATTTTCAGCTGTGTTACACCCCATAAATGTACACATTTGAGGCAGAAAAGGGCAGAGATCTCCACCCATAATGAAAATAGTTGGCACTTCCGGCTGGGTTTACATCAGGCGCAGGAAGCTCCTGCCTATTTCTGGCAAGAGCTTCATTACAGTATGATAACATGGTAGAAGTGACATCATGTAGATGTCTTCACTATTTCCTGAACTTTACACTGGAAGTGCACTCTTTATTTTGCCCATATAAATTGGGCGGCTGGGCTGGCCTTTTGAATACAGAGACATTTAAAGGGACAGCCTGCAAGTGTCTCCTTTTGGGGGGTGCGGGGGAGGGGGCAGTTTAGTAGGTGAAGAGTTTTTGTGGCATGGGCTTTGGGCCACTTGTATTTTGTATGATGCCTACAAATTGGGATAATTGGCGTTTGCTATGGGAATCCATCTGAATTTATGCTGTTTGGAGGAAGATGAGGAGAAGGAATGAAGCAATGCCAGACACGCCATATTGCACCAGAGGAGGACTGTATCCACCCACCATTACTATGTGGTGAACACTATCGGGGAACACTTCAGCAGCCAGGGGCATTCAGCCTCGGATCTGCGGGTAAGCGTTCTCCAAGGCGGCCTTCGAGATACACGACAGCGCAAAATCATAGAGCAGAAACTGATAGCCAAGTTCCGCACTCATGAGGATGGCCTCAATCGCGATATCGGGTTCATGTCACGATACAGAACGTGACTTGACATCATGGCCGGTCTTCCCAGGTGTTGTTTTTTTTTTAAAAACACAAGAACACAAATTGACAGGATATGCAGCCAGCAGGTGGTTTGACACGCTGGACCCCCTGGGACACATCTCATTGTCTTGGCTGTGCTCTTTGTTGTAGCGAATAATGTGAATAGATTTTGTCTGGGTTTAAATTGTGAATTCTGGGAGATTCTCTCATTGCTAACTTACCTGACGAAGGAGCGATAGCTCCGAAAGCTTGTAAAATTAAATAAATCTGTTGGACTATAACCTGGTGTTGTGCGACTTCTCATTTTTGTCCACCCCAGTCCAACGCCGGCATCTCCACATCATTACTATGTAGGCAAAGGTAGACATGCCTGGAATTGTCTGAGGAAAAGTGTATGTGTAGATTAAGATTCACCAGTGATGCTTTGACAAAGTTGTACCACGTGCTGCAATGCGATCTGCACGCAAACTCCAGGGCTGGCATGGCACTGTCAGTGACTGTCAAATTCACCACATCACCCAAGTTTTATACGTAAGCTTCATTCCAAACTGCCACAGGAGATATCAGCAACAGCAGTCAATCCACAGTGCAAATGTATCAATGACTGATTGCTTATTTACCAGAGTTAGCAACTTCATCAGTTGTGCCATGGACAACCAGCAACGGCTTGAGACGCACTGCAGTTTTTTTCAAATAGCAGGATGCCCAGAGTCCACGATATCATTGATTGTACCCATGTAGCTGTATACACTCCTGAACACAATAGCTGTGAATTCATGAACCACAGTGGGCATCACTTCATCACAATGCATTTATTCTGTGACCATCTGCACAGGATCATGCAGGTGAATGCCAGTTTCCTAGGCAACAGCCATGGTACCTCTATTCCCCTATTGTTTGACCCAGAAAGAAAAGTACAAGGTTGACTTCTAGTTGAGCAAGGCATCCCTCCATAGGCCTAGCTCAGGACACCCCTTTGATAGCCATTCAAATCTGCCAAGCACAGGCATAATGAGGTGCATGTATCTACCAGAGTCATCATTGAACACACCAACACATTAAAGCAGAGATTCAGATGCCTGGATAGATCAGAAGTGTACTGTAATACAGTCCAGCCAAAGTGATCTGGAACATTATAGACGACTGCATGTTCTAATGAAGTATCATTATGTAGCTTCTGGAGGAGGAAGGCATTGAACAAATACAGACCTAAATAATATAGAGACTGATGATGGCACAGCTAGAAGCCACCTTTGCCAGCTGCTTGAGCCATTCACCAAGATCTCATTGCAAACACCATCTTATAGTACTCCATCCATCCATTACATGAACAGTCCTCCTTACATCTTTACCATGTCTTCAACAATTACACCTTCACTTACATTGCCGTTAACTTCAAATGAACAGCTAAAGATAACATTCATATCGCCAGCTGGTACATTAGCTAACACCACAAACAAACACTCACTGGACACATTGGGGTAAATTTTGATCTTCGCTGCATGGGCAGTAATCTTGCGGAATGGCTTGCTAAAGAATCCAACCAATTTTACCCAGTAGCTTCAATGCAAACAAATGTTATTCCCCTAAATGGGATCTGTGTTTATTACTAATGTTTTGTAGCTTGGTGTTTCCTCTTAATGTCAGTTTATGCTCCACAACCTAACTTAGTGTTTTTCTACATTTTTCTTGAAAATTAATAGTATGTGAAGTAAAGACAGCTGTGTGTCTGTGAGTGGTTCCTGAGATTGAGGTGACCATTAACCTCTGTGAATAGGGGACTAGACTATCACAACTGCAGGCTCCGCCACTTCCACAGTACTGTGGGCAGCCTTGGTCATTTCCAATGGAAAGGAAAATCGGGCAGCTGGGAAAAGTGAATATTCACCTAAGTATCTTCATGCCTCCTCTTGCTACTGTCCTACCGATCTGCGTGGTTGAAGCCCATTGGCAGCAGTGAAATAGCTAAAGGCTATCAGTGGCTCTTCATATGCAATTCCCAAGTCTATCCAAGGTGGAGCAGAGAGCTTGTTGTCAATGGAGCCCAAGGCCTCCATTGCAGCAAATCACTCACTCATAAGAGTTGATACAATTTTCCCTAAGGCCTCTGCAACAGGGGCCCTGCTACACATGTCCCTGGTGTTGCCATACACTCTATAGTAGACTGTACTGTTTTAATTCGGTGCATCAACACAGCTTGGATGTGAGAAGTGGACTCCTCCATAATAGATGTTACCTATTAAAGATATTTTCATCCACCCTTTTGTTTGGCCTTTTTTTTCCCCTCCCTTTTTTTTTCCTTCCCAGAAGCTGGCAGCTGTCTTTCATTCTGCCAGTGCATCTCACACTTCATCTAGCCTCAACCTGTCACATTAACACCTCCTCTTGCCTTGATTATCTCTTAATGTCTCTCAATGTCTCTTAATCTCTCCTGCTTTCTATCCCACCACTGACCTTCCCCTTTCCTCTTTCATCCCCTCCCCCTTTTCCCAGCTTTATACTTGCTTTAAATCTATTTCATTTCCTGCTTTTTTCCAGTTCTGACGAAAGGTCTTCGACCTGAAACGTTAACTCTGTTTCTCTCTCCACGGATGCTGCCTGGCCTGCTGAGTTTTTCCAGCGTTTTCTGTTGTTATTTCTATTAAAGGCCACCTGGGTGATTCCAATAGCTGCAGCAAACTTTGATGCTCAGAAGTGATCCTTCTTTTAAAATACATCCCCTGAGATCTGCACCCATGTCCTCATCAGGTAGTGGTGACCTGCTTGATTTATACCTGAGGATAGGCCCCAGCCAAAAATCAGGACTCTGGAGTTCAAAGAACTGTCCTGACTGTTTCATCCAAAAGTATTTTTGCTTATCTGATTGTGTAAGATATATATTCTAAAAAGGATGTTTGAAACCCTTGTGAACTGATTGCAATTTCATTGTATAGATTGCAGCACAAAGGATGCCATTTAGCCCATTGCGACAGTACTAACTCTCAGAGAGCTAATCACATAGGTCCATTCTCATGACTTTCCTACATACCTTTTAAAAAAATAATTTAAATATTTTATTCATTTCTCTTTTAAAAGCTGGCATGTGATTCTGTTATCATCACTGTCTCTGGTAGGGCATTCTATATCCTAACAATCCTATATATGGACAGGCAACAGGAAAAGCTGTGGGAGAGGGCGAGGTTGCAACAGAAGGTCGGTTAAAGCTGAAACCTTTCATCACAGGGAGATTCAGCTTTATGTTCTTTCTCAAAGTATTGTAATGCCCTTACACTTGGCAACTATTTCTTCAAGGGGGGAATGTCTCTGTATGTGCAGCTCTTCTGTATTTAACATCATATCTGCTGTTCAGGAAAAGACCAGTCATGACAATGGCCATCCAGGCACTTCCACTGGAGAATTAGCTGACAGAAGCACAGTTTCAACTGCTGTGACTTCATCAACAACTGCATCATGCCACCTTTCTTACAACCGTACCAACATAGCGACCAGTAGTTGGCATATTTCCCCGATAACCTTCGGGGAAAAGCGCAGCCTTCTGAGGCACTGACAGTCAGAATGTCTAAACCCTGGTTAGTGGTTAGTGGGTATGAGCAGTAAGGGAACAGATGTCTTATGTGATCCCTGACTCTGAGAGCCTCCAATCTTGCCTCTCACATATCCTCATCTTCTTTATCTTCTAGAATAAGATTAGAGGCATTCCCATTGGGAAATCCAGGTTCCCAATGCAAAGTAATACTTTGTGTAGACTGAACCTCTAAAGATACTGAAAAGATTTAAATGCAGGAAAAGTACCACCAACCTTCTGTAACAGCACGCAAAATGGGTTCCTCAATGGGGTATTCATCTTAGGGATAGTGGTGGTAAATACTTGGGGCAGAAGTTTGGGGTAATGGTTTGGAGAGCTTAGCCACGGTCTCTTGACCTAATTTACTCTGGGCTCTAACCAGGCCTACAACAGGACTGTCATTTATTTGGACAATAATTCAGGCACAGTTTTTTAGTGGCAGATTTGAGACAGCAGCCTCTAAGAACCCATTTTAGTCTGTGCATGCCTGAAAGCCACTCCTAAAGGAAGAGTAATTCAGAGGAAAATTGAAGCCTGCACGTCAGGAAAATTGAAGCCTGAAGCCTGTACAGTTGACCCCTAACAGAATTCAAAGGGCCGAGTTTCCTCATAGCTACTCCCATTCCACTGCTGCAACTTTGGCGGAAGTTCATCAGAAACTCCCTATATACAAGTCTACGAGGTTTCTGCCAAAGTTACGGCGATGGAGTGGGAGGAGCTTCGAGGAAATTCATCTCCTCAAGTTTCCAGCACTGTCAGTGGTATGGTAGCACAAGGAATTCAAACATTTGTTTGTAGGGTAACCATTCTATTTCACCACAGATGGCTGTTCAAGCCTGGATATGATGGGTACAGCAAGACCAGGTCTTCAGTTCGCTTCCACAGTAATGTTATAGAGGAGATTGTCACCAATGTCGATGAACTATTCAACATATTCAATGGTGTTATTTACGATTTGCAGACAGATCACAGATAAAGGCTGTCGCTGGAAACACATTGCTTTTGTCTTAAGCCGATTTATTCTCATTCCAAGCTTGACAGTTTGTTTGGACAGTCAACTGAAGGACTCTGACAGACGCTGTTCATTTTCGGAAAGAAAAATTACCATATCATCAGCATTGCACAAATGGATGATAAAGGTATCGCTGATGGAAATTGCAGCCGTCATTGCCATCCCTCACTTTATTGAATTAATGTGGTGTCTAAAAGGCGGAAAGGCATATCTCTCCCATTGTTTCATGCATTCCTGAGCTGTGTACTTGAGTGTGACCAGATGCAGAAATAACATGAAAGCGTGACTGCCTTTAGCTGTTAGGTGCTCAGTGGCTCATGCTGCATAGCAGAGATTGGGGAATCTAAGAAGCCTTTCCTGTACAACCCAATCTCCTATGGTTTAAGAAATAAGAAGTCATGATGATCAATCTATTTTTATTCAATCTACATTAAGAGATGCTGAAACATTAATGGCCTTAAAACTTTTGCGTGAATCTAACACAAAACAAGGTTCATTACAGCAAAAAAAGAAAGTTTCATCATTAAGATGCACATCTATTAAAAAATTCTAGTGCTCATGAAGTCTTCATTATTATGCCATTTGTGCTTCCTGTAATGTTTAATGGACGTCTATCCCAATTTCACATTACAGAGTAGGGTGTCAAATATTTATGACTAGAATTTGCCTGGAAAGGTAACTATTTTTAAAGTAATGGCACAACTAAGCAAGTTAAAATGTGCTGGTTGTGAAAATTGTAATAAATACAGCTAATTGTGTTATAACTAAATTGATTTCACATTCCGGGTGGCAGTTGTATCTAGTTATATAGAAAATATCTATGAAAACTTTATATTTCCAGCTTATTGCAAAAACTGGAGTTTTACTCTTTATAATGCTATTAAATAGCACATTATGCCTTACATATAAAATCACATTTTTATACATAAACACAGAATGTGCTAATTAATATGTAAATGCAATTTATTCTGTGTTCTCGATATAGATGTATATTGCGATGAAAACTCCTTTAGCCAGAATGGTGGACATATCCAGACCACAGATTTCTCTGTGAATGCCTTCAATACTAATCTGTGTTCAGCTGAGAGATGTAACATCTATTAAGGTCATGTAATAATTAGGAATGTAAGGTTAAGAATTCCTTTGGTCACAAGGAGGTAATTTTGACTTTGTGCGATTGTGTAAACGGGTGATAGCGAGTCGGCAGTCCATTTTACATCTCTCCCGATCTTTATTTCTACAGTGGAATTATGTCAATTCACTATCACCTGTTTTACATTATCGCACAAAGTCAAAATCTGCCCGACTGTGTGCTACCAACATTGTAAATACATTGGGATGAATTTCTCTATTTCTAGCAAAATTAAAGCTTTCATATGATTTTGTTCGAAAAAGTGATCACAGGAAATGTTACTACTATGTTTACGTGGCAACCAGAGGAATCCTTCCCCTATCATGTAGTTGCCCCAAAATCAACTCTCCCGAAAAGTTAACATTTCTGAATATCTGCTGTCATAAGGGACTCCAGCCAATAGTCGAGTTGAGAGCTGCTAAAACTCACCCGAACTGAAATTTGCAGATCAGAGTGGCAGGCAGCACTGGGCCTAGAACCTGTGACCCTCATCACTGTGAAATAAGCACTCCTCCCGTGTGATGCTGAATGGTCCTTGGATAAGGGCCATTATCTTATGGAGTCTGGCAGGATTCAAGCCACAATTCAAATTTTGAACTTATTGGTTTGTTCTAGCCTTGTTATTAAATCAAAGAGTTTTGAGTCACTCGCCTCCTGCTTTCTTCAAAAGGAATAATTCCTGGGCCCAGTACTGTTCATTTTATTTTTTTTGCTCATGACAAAAATAAGCTGACTCTTCAGATCTAAGATCAAGGTTATTGGCTGCTGTAATCAAAGCCAAGCTCCAGCAGCTTTATTATCGTAACCTTGGTGCCTCCTAAGACAACATCAAGCAACAGCATCAACTCCCATTTCTAATAATTTTAAAGATTTACAAAATGTAGCTTATAGTCCTTTTGTATGTTTGTGATTTAAAACATGTAAAACAGCAAGATATAGCCCTAGAAGTTCAGCCACACATCGCCCGTTTCTCAGTTGTCAAATGGTCTCCTAAGCCTTCAATATGGCAGGCAGGAGAGGCATGCACATTTCCGGAGGAAGTGCGCCGCTCGCCATATTAGATAAGGTGGTTATGCTATCATCAGGTGCAAGTCAACAACGTTTAAAGGTGGAAATAATTTATTTAAATTGGGGTTCTGCACATCTTGCACAGCCTGTTCTCAATTTTCGAATGCCCCAGCGCTTAACTCGTCATGTGCTGAAGCCGCACAGCACAACATAGAGCTAACTGGCAGTAAGACCCCCATACTTACCTGAAGGTGGAGCCGGGAGGGGCAGGAGTGCTCCTCCTGGCTCCACATTAATAGAATACAGTCGCTCCCTACCCTCAATCGCATCGACCCGGCCGCGCCCCCTTCCTCAGTTACCTGAGGGCTGCTGCTATTGTCACAGCGGCCCGATCTTAAAAGACACTTCGTTGAGCGAGCTGCCTCTTACTCTCCACGGCTCGTATGCTTCATAAAAATGAGGCCCGAAGTCCAATATCGGGGGTGCCTCAACCTCACCATTCAAGCGCAGGGTTCGTACCCTGCACCCCCCCACCCCCACCCAATAGTGGGTGCGCCCGAACTTCTAGGCCATAATAATTACACATCAAAAAACAACCGTTGGATAAATTCATTTTGTAGATTTTAATATTTCACAGATTGTGAGTCATATATGTGATTTATTTTCTTGGTTGCTGGTTGGCAAGTGGACTTTTCAGTTATTTGCTGATGAGTGGGAAGACCTGAATTGACAGCGAACAATAGGGGGATGTGAAAGGGATGCTTGGTTGCTTGCAGGACTACTTTATGTTAGTGGCATTGTGGGGGGTGGGAAGGGTGGAAAAAGTGGCTTTTGCATGACTTTATGAGATGGATGCACTGGTGGAACCTCGCAATAATCAAGGCATCCCGGGCAGCAATGTGCACCGCTAGTGATGCATTGCCCTCATCACCTTCCGCCTCCTTGTCTTCCTTCTCCTCCTCCTCATCTTCCTTCTCCTCCTCCTCATCTTCCTTCTCCTCCTCCTCGTCTTCCTCCTCCTCTTTGGAATCCTCCGAAGAGGCTCTGTGCTCTGTGCCTTGTTCCTCCTGCAGGTCCAAACCTCACTGCTGAGCACACCACAACCATTCTGGAAACCCTGGCTAGTGCGTACTGAAGGACTTTGACAGCCACTGGTAAAGCATGGCCACCAAGTCCAGCTGGCAGCAGGCTGCAAATGTCTGCCACCACCTGATGTGACATCCTGAGACACTGGTGTTCAGACATGTCGAGGGAGCTTATCCTCTGCCTGTAGACCCTGTGCACCAGGTATGGCCTCCTGTGAGCTGCACCTCTCTGCTGCTCCCCTCTCTCTTGTGGAGCTACAGATCTGTGAGGAGCAGACTCTTGCTGGTGCTGCTGCTGCCTCTGTTGCTGGTGCTGTTGCTAGTCATCTTGGTCCTCATCTGAGGTCCAATCTAAGGCAGCATAAGTGACACCCATCCTGATCTGCTAGATCAGAGCTCCAAAGTGCAGATCAGACCTCCAAACCTCCAAAGTGTTGAAGAAAGCTCCAAAGTCAAACCTCTCAGCACAAGTACTGTGATAAAACCCTTTCCTACAAGCAGGTAAGAAAGCAGCTGTGAGCACTGAGTACTTATTGGCAGTTTTCCCGACATAGATTCAGCCCCCTCAATTGCTGCTGTGTACTCACCTTGCTTTCACTGGCGAGTTACAGGAAGACCGCGAAAACCCGTAGACCCAAAATTAAACTGAAAAATCCATGTCAATATCGCTCTAATTGATTAATTAACATATGTTAAGTGGCAACCTGCCTTTCCTGAGCTGCAACTTGTGGAGGAGTTTGCCAGTCCTGGGGAGGAGATGTTATTTCCACCCCTCCTCTCCGGAAGATACCTTAAAGTCCAGCCTACGATTAAAGTCTAGTCTTCACAATTAGCACATCCTCCATTGTGCTGTGCAGCACTACAGTCCAAAACTGAGTATCCATGAGGCACTGTGGACCATCATCTGCAACAGAACCGCATACCACCACAATCTGCAGCCTCATGGCCTGACATGTCTCTCAGTCCTCCATCACTATCGAGCTGGGAGACCAACCCTGGTTTCATGGGAAGTGTAAAAGAGCATGCCAGGAGCAGCACCAGGCCTACCTTATAATGAGACCAACCTTAGAAAGTTACAACATAGGACTACCTCCATGTTAAAAATGAAAAGCGGCAGGCTATAGACAGAGTTAAGTGGTCCCACAACCAATGGATCAGAACAAAGGTCATTACTGGGTGTGATTTCTGTGTGAGGAAACAGGTAATGGGCACAGCAGTGTAACTGTCTCCAGTCTGGTAAAATTCAACTTTTCTTTTAACATGATCGTATCCAGCAATGATTCAACATGAATCCAACATAAATTCAAGTGATTGCCTAAACAGCATAAAAAATTTGAATTAACAATATTCTTTTAGTTTTCTTTATTTCTCTTAATTAAAAAAAAAAGCTTCATTCTGTTAAACCCATAAAACATCTATATGACTAAGTGCCCCACTACTTTTGGTATGTGCACACACACACACACATCTGGAAATCTGGTCCGAATCCCAACACAGGCTGGGAGTTTCGAGTGGACCTACAAAAATATGGATCAATACTTCATTGTTGAATAACTAAGCATTAAGTTGGAAAATATCTGGCAGCATTAGTAGACTTGGAGTGCAAAGTATTAATCAGGAAACCAAATAAATTGCAAAACAAATATAGCCAAAATAGTGCAGAATAAGTCAAAGAAAATTAGACTTAAGCTGTATAATGCTTTGGTTAGATCACGACTTTGTCCAGTTCTGGCCACAAAGGAAACATTTAAGCCCTGGAGGCAGTGCAGAGAAGGGCCATAAAGTTGATCCCTAGTGTCAGAATTAATGAGAAGAGACTAGAGAAAATTGGGCTTTTCATCAGTGAAAGGATGTGACTAGGAGGGGAGCTCATGAACGCATATAACATAGCAAAGGTAAAACCAGAACATTATTTCAAATTAAATTATGATGGAAGAGCAAAGGAGGTCAAGTTCCTTGGACACGAGGAAAAAACCTACTTGACCTCATCCTCACCAAGCTACCTGTTGCAAATGCATCTGTCCATGACAGCATTGGTAGCAACGACCACCACCCAGTCCTTCTGGAGACAAGGTCCCATCTTCACACTAAGGACACCCTTCATCGTGTTGTGTGGCACTATCACCATGCTAAATGGGATAGATTCAGAACAGATCTAGCAGCTCAAAACTGGGCATTCTTGAGGCGCTGTGGGCCATCAGCAGCAGCAGAATTGTATTCCACCACAATCTGTAACCTCATGGCCCGGAATATCCCTCACTCTACCATTACCATCAAGCCAGGGGACCAACCCTGGTTCAATAAGGAGTGCAGAAGAGCAGGCCAGGAGCAGCACCAGGCCTACCTAAAAATGACGTACCAACCTGGGGAAGCGGGTCAGAGGCTGGGTATTCTGCAGGGAGTGTCTCACCTCCTGACTCCCCAAAGACCTTCAACTATCTACAGCGGAAGCAGCATGCTATAGACAGGGCTAAGCGATCCCACAATCAATGGATCAGATCAAAGCTCTGCAATCCTGCCACATCCAGTTATTCAGTGGTGGTGATGGACAATTAAACAACTAATGGGAGGAGGAGGCTCCATGAATATCCACATCCTCAATGATGGCGGAGCCGAGCACACAAGTGCAAAACACAAGGCTGAAGCTTTTGCAACCATCTTCAGCCAGAAGTGCCGAGTGGATGATCCATATCGGCCTGAGGTCCCCACCATCACAGAAGCCGGTCTTCAACCAATTCGACTCACTCCACGTGATATCAAGAAACCGCTGAAGAATTGTGCTCCAGAACTAGCTGCACCTCTAGCCAAGCAGTTTCAGTACAGCTGCAGCACTGGCATCTACCCGACAATGTGGAAAACTGCCCAGGTATGTCCTGTCCACAAAAAGCAGGACAAGTCCAATCTGGCAAATTACGGCCCCATCAGTCTACTCTCAATCATCAGAAAAGTGATGGAAAGTGTCGTCGATAGTGCTATCAAGTGACACTTACTCACCAATAACCTGCTCACCGATGCCCAGTTTGGGTTCCGCCAGGACTGCTCGGCTCCAGACCTCATTACAGCCTTGGTCCAAACATGGACACAACAGCTGAATTTCAGAGGTGAGTTGAGAGTAACTGCCCTTGACATCAAGGCAGCATTTGACTGAGTGTGGCATCAAAGAGCCCTAGTAAAATTGAAGTTAATGGGAATCAGGGGGAAAACTCTCCACTGGTTGGAATCATACCTAGCACAAAGGAAGATGGTTGTGGTTGTTGGCGGCCAATCATCTCAGCCCCAGGACATCGCTGCATGAGTTCCTCAGGGCAGTGTCCTAATCCCCAACGATCTTCAGCTACTTCATCAATAACCTTCCCTCCATCATAAGGTCAGAAGTGGGGATGTTCGCTGATGATTCCACAGTGTTCAGTTCCATTTGCAACTCCTCAGATAATGACCAGTCCATGCTCGCATGCAACAAGACCTGGATGACATTCAGGCTTGGGCTGATACGTGGCAAGTAATATTCATGCCACACAAGTGCCAGGCAATGACTATCTCCAACAAGCGAGATTTTAACCACCGTCCCTTGACATTCAATGGCATTACCATCGCCGAATCCCCCATCATCAGCATCCTGGGGGTCACCATTGACCAGAAACTTAACTGGACCAGCCGCATAAATACTGTGGCAACAAGAGCGGGTCAGAGGCTGGGTATTCTGCGGGGAGTGTCTCACCTCCTGACTCCCCAAAGACTTTCAACCATCTACAAGGCACAAGTCAGGAGTGTGATAAATTACTCTCCACTGGCCTGGATGAGTGCAGCTCCAACAATACTTATTAAGTTTGACACTATCCAGGACAAAGCAGCCCGCTTGATTGGCACCCTATCCACCACCTTAAACATTCACTCCCTCCACCACTGGCGTACCGTGGCTGCAGTGTGTACCATCTACAAGATGCACTGCAGCAACTCGCCAAGGCTTCTTCAGCAGCACCTCCAAAACTCGTGACCTCTACCACCTAGAAGGACAAGGGCAGCAGGTGCATGGGAACACCACCACCTCCAAGTTCCCCTCCAAGTCACACACCAGCCTGACTTGGAAACACATTGTCATTCCTTCATCATCGCTGGGTCAAAATCCTGGAACTCCCTCCCTAACAGCACTGTGGGAGTACCTTCACCACACGGACTGCAGCAGTTCAAGAAGGCGGCTCACCACCACCTTCTCAAGGGCAACTAGGAATGGGCAATAAATGCTGACCTTGCCAGCGATGCCCACATCCCAGGAACTAATAAAAAAAAGTACACACTAGCAAAAGGCAAATTTAGAACTGATTTTAGGAAGTGCTTCTTCACACAAAAGGGCTGATTCCTCGATCTGACACTCCCAGCGAGGAATGGGGCATACAGGGAGTGCCCCTCAGGAAATCGCAGGCTGACAGCCCATGATTTTGTGTGCATTAAAATAAATGGATGTAAAATTATCACCTGCGGGCCAACGATTTCCCGACTGGCACTCCTTGTGAGGACCACTCTTCAAAGCTTTTGTCGCATCGGGGAATGAGTCCTAAAGAATGATTAACATGTGCAATGGACTTGCAAGCATGGCAGTGGAGGTAAAAAACCCAGAATCATTTAAGAAACAGCTACATGCTGTGTTTGGAGGTGGGTTGGTCAAAGAGGTAGGTGTTGAGCGTATTAAAGGAGGAGAGAGAGGTAGAGAGGCGGAGGTGTTTAGGGAGGGAATTCCAGAGCTTTGGGCCCAGGCAGCTGGAGTGATTAAAGCTGGGGACGTGCAAGACGCCAGAATTGGAGGAGCGCAGAGATCTCGGAGGGCTGTAGGCAATGTTCTCTGGACCTCCCGCGCAGTTAGCTCACCGGCTTGGGGCCACGCATCCAAAAAAAATTAACGGGAACATTCGTTGTAGGGCTGGAGGAGTTTTCAGAGATAGGAAGGGGAGAGGCCATGGAGGGATTTGAAAACAAGGATGAGAATTTTAAAATTGAAGCGTTGACGGACCAGGAGCCAATATAGGTCAGCGAGCACAGAAGTGACCACCTCTTGACCACCAACAATGTCAGGAACAATGGACACTTACTTTTAAGAGATCTCCTCCTTCCCAACCATGCTCACTAGACTAGGCACCTTAACCTTTGTTTTTGTAATTCTGGTCAAAAATGGCAGTCAACTCACTCACCATCTGCTATTATAACAGGGATAATTATGAAAGGACAGAGGAATACCAGTGTACATGTGCTGAAAGGCATTATTTGATTTTGTACAAGTGTCATAGGAATGGACTAACATGAAATGATCTAAATGGTGAAAGGGAAATGTTGGTATTTGGAGGAACTTGGGTGTCCTTGTACACGAATCCAAAGATGTGCGGGTTAGGTTGATTTGGCTGAGATAAATTGACCCTTAGTGTTAGGGGGGATTAAATACGTGGGGTTACGAGGATAGGGTGGGATATGTGTCGGCGGTGCAGGCTCGATGGGCCGAAATGGCCTCTATCTGCACTGTGGGGATTCTGTGATTCTGTGAATCACAGAAAGCTAACATGCAGGTACAGCAAGCAATTAGGAAAGCAAATGGTATGTTAGCCTTTATTACAAGAGGATTTGAGTATAAGAGTAAAGACGTCTTACTACAATTGTACAGGGCCCTGGTGAGACCACACCTGGAGTATTGTGTACAGTTTTGGTCTCCTTACCTAAGGAAGGATATACTTGTCATAGAGGGAGTGCAACCAAGGTTCACCAGACTGATCCCTGAGATGAGAGGATTGTCCTATGAGGAGAGATTGAGTAGACTAGGCCTATATTCTCTAGAGTTTAGAAGAATGAGAGGTGATCTCATTGAAACATATAAAATTCTTAAATGGCTTGACAGGGTAGGTGCTGGGAGAATATTGCCCATGGCTGGGGAGTCTAGAACTAGGGGGCTCAGTCTCAGAATAAGGGGTCGGCCATTTAGGACTGAGATGAGGAGAAATTTCTTCATTCAAAGGGTTGTGAATCTGCGGAATTCTCTACTCCACAGGGCTGTGGATGCTCAGTCATTGAGTATATTGAAGACGGAGATCGATAGTTTTTTGGATACTAAGGGTTACGGGAATCAAGAGATATGGGATAGTGCATGAAGGTGGAGTTGAGGTAGAAGTTCAGCCATGATCTTATTGAATGGCACAGCAGGTTCGAAGGGCCAAATGGCCTACTCCAGCTCCTATTTCTTATGTTCTTATGTTCTTAAATTAGATCATTTCAAATTTGACGCTCACTTCTAACACCAACATACAGACACCAACATACACACACACACAATTAGCACAAGAGTAAATCTTCAATTTTTTACTTTGGCCATCATAATTGTCTTTGGTTATAATACATTTGTTTATCAGTCTGGTACACTCCACATGAGATAAGATCCGTCATCCTTCAGGAAACAAGCAGTTCACAGAGGCTTGGGGATGGATAACAAGGTGCATATTCCTTATTATTTTGGGGTTTGTACATAAACGTGGCACAGATTCAAACCTTCAGGAACACAAATATTTGTAATGCATCTCCAACCACTCATTATGTGACTTATATTTTGCAGTACCAGTAATGATAAACTAACAAGAAAGGACAGTACCTCAAATATTCCACCAGGGGTCACTGTTAACTTGTTAATCTGACAGTTTGTGTAGAAAGAGTTTCAATACAGTTTATCTGCATTAAATGTAAATCTTCACAGACACACACACAATTATGATTGCAGTTTCAGAATAAACAAACTACATTTGTCAGGAAAATAAATAACATTTGAAAAAATACTTAGTTCTTGGCTGATAATAAAATTGATTTATCATTTGTCACCAACAATGCAGTATCTTATAAGATTTTATTTAAATAAATTCTTCAGCTTTCAGAAGCTTTTAAAGCCCAATGTTATAAATTATGTATAAATAGTCTTTCAGAACCTAATGAATTTGTTCAGAACTGATGAAATCATTTGGAAAGAGTGAAAAAAATTTAAAGGAGAAAGGTTTTACATTTCCCAGATGCATGCGTAAAATTTCATTTATATTATTAATCAAGATTGCTAATGTAAAACAAATGTCCTACTAAGGAGGTATGAATAGGAATGAAAACTGAACATGCTCAATGTCATGCCCTGATTCCTGCAATTAGTAAAAGAGACAAACATTCTGTAAAATTGTATAAGTTTGTGAAAGGAAAGTGCTGAAAGAGTCTAAAATAGCAATACAGAATCCTTACTTTGAACTATGTTAATATGTATACACCTAAGAATTATGTGGTGTATTTGTTAACACAAATGTTAAACATGTTAGTATGGTAATAAACAGATTAAAATCTCTGCTAAAATAATAAGGTAATTTTATAAGAGTGTGTTGGTAGGTTAATATTGCACAAGCTAATTCCTAGGCTATCATTACAATTTAAAATGGATAGCATGGTAATGTAAAATTAAACTAATTAGCCCTTAATCTTAAATGAATAGTTCAACATCACACTTGTAGCTATTTAAAGTAAGCAGAGCGACTACGATGTAAATATAAACAAAGACTTCAATCAGTTTTCTGTGCCTTAGGTGTTCTGGAATAAAAGTAAAGTAGTCTTTTCATATTTTGTCTGAAAATAAAACCACATTAATGTGAGTAAATTTTTCTGTATTCTGCTAGAGGAAAAACAGCAAGCATGATCATAGCACCAGCCACGTGTCCACTATACTTCAGTTCCGAAGTCATTAGTCTTCGTGACATTTTTACTCATTGCAGTCGCAGCTGCCGCGCTCGGTGCACTGACTGTTAATTGTCAAGGAAAGTAGCAAATACACTTTAAAAATTAAAACATGCTATGAGATAATAGCCCATAAATTACTGCTGCCGATATTAGGAGAAGAATTCTTATGCCGGGAATTTCCTCGGAGGTTCTCCCGATTGGCCGCTGAGGTTTCTGACCATCTTCCGCCGAAGTTACTGTGGCGGGACAAGGAAATGAATCCTTTCACATGACATTTATTTATTTACAATTCCTTTATCCATTAAAATAACAGAATGACATATGAGTGTATTAAGCATTTATCTTCAAATATCACCAACAGTAATTTCCAGAAATGTGTATTCTAAAAAATAACACATCTGTCATTCAGTATAAGGCAATAGTTCTATTCGGGGGGTTTGGTAATATCCATAAAGTGCTTGTACTTTGCTTTAGTTTACGATATCGTTAGAATTGTTTGATTGAATGACTGCCTTGTAACTCAGTAAGTAACTGTCTATTATTCTATTATTTGTATGATACTTGCCCATCTTTATCAAGCTATCCTGTATGTGGTCAATTTCAAACTATATAGGAGCTCATTGAATCGTTAAAGGTTGATTGCTGAAGCATTCCACCCCCTCCAATGTACCTCCCGCGCGGAAATTGGGATCCATCCCTGGGTGGTGCAGGATTTCCATCTGCCTCTGAGATGCCCCCTGACTCCAGCACCATTTCTATCACCAGGGTCATTTACATACAGGAGTCTGGAACTGGAGACTTGCTATGGTAGGCCTCAGAAAAGGTGGCCAGATAGCTGCCTTAAAAAAATATTTTTTTTTGGAAGAAATTTTCTTCTCAGAATAATGGGACCTGTGCAAATCTGAGAATAATTGCACTGGACCCTCTTCTCTATTTTCCCTGAGGCCTTCTCCACCAACTTCTGAACAGGCAGTTCCTGCATTGAGGGTTAAAAGATTGCCGAAATTAAGGGTCCGATAATAACTCCGAGGCATGAGTGGGGTGGGGGGCGGGGGTGATGGGGTGTGATATCGGGTGCGAAGCCCGGCGCGTCGAAATGTGCTATTTCAACGGGGCCATCTCATTATAATTTCACTTCTGGGTTTGGCGTCTCCAGTGCGCGACAGTCATAGAGAGTCATAACGGCACAGAAGGAGGCCATTCGGCCCATCGAGTCCGCGCTGGCTCTCTGTAGAGCAATCCAATCAGTCCCATTCCCCCGCTCTATCCCCGTAGCCCTGCAAATTTATTTCCCTCAAGTGCCTATCCAATCTCCCCTTTTAACATTGAGTGTCTCCGCTTCCACCACTTCCGTCGGTAACGAATTCCAGATCATCACCACTCGCTGTGTAAAAAGGTTTTTCCTCACATCCCCCCTGTATCTCTTGCCCAAAACCTTAAATCTGTGTCCCATAGTCCTTGTACCATCAACTAGTGGGAACAGCCTTTCCCCGTCTAGCCTATCCAAACCCATCATAATCTTGTACACATCTATCAAATCACCCCTCAACCTCCTTTGCTCTAATGAAAACAAATCCAGCTTCTCCAACCTGTCCTTGTAGCTAAGATTCCCCATCCCCGGAACCATTCTGGTAAATCTCCTCTGCACCCTCTCAAGGGCCTTCACATCCTTCCTAAAGTGTGGTGACCAGAACTGGACGCAATACTCCGGTTGTGGCCTAACCAGCGCTTTATAAAGGTTCAGCATAACTTCTCTACTTTTGTACTCAATACCTCTATTTATGAAGCCCAAGATCCCATATGCTTTGTTAACCACTCTCTCAATATGTCCTGCCACCTTCAGGGACCTATACACATCAACTCCCAGGTCCCTCTGTCCCTGCACACTCTTTAAAACTGTGCCATTAAGTGTATATTGCCTCTCCCTGTTCCTTCTGCCAAAATGTATCACCTCACACTTCTCTGTATTAAATTCCATCTGCCATTTGTCTGCCCATGCTGCTAGCCTTTCTATGTCCTGTTGCAGTCAATTGGTATCATCATCAGTGTTTGCCACACCCCCAAGTTTGGTGTCATCGGCAAATTTAGAAATTCTACTCTGTATTCCAATATCCAGGTCATTTATATATATATATCAAAAAAGCAGTGGCCCCAGCACTGACCGTTGGGGAACACGAATGTCTACTATCCTCCAGTCTGAAAAACAGCCATTTACCACAACTCGTTGTTTTCTGTCCTTAAGCCAATTCCTTATCCAAGCTGCCACTGACCCACCTGTTCCATGAGCCTCAATTTTGTTAACCAGCCTTCTATGTGGTACTTGGTCAAACGCCTTCCGAAAATCCATGTAGACAACATCCATTGCATTCCCTTCATCAATCCTCTCTGTTACTTCGTCAAAAAATTCAATTAGATTAGTCAAACACGATCTGCCTTTTACAAATCCGTGTTGGCTCTCCTTAATTAGCTTAAACCTCTCCAAGTGTCCGTTAATTTTTTCCTTGATTATTGTTTCAAAAATTTTACCCACCACTGATGTTAAACTGACCAGCCTGTAGTTACTAGGATTGTCCTTACACCCTTTCTTGAACAATGGTATCACATACGGAATGCTTGCCTTTATTAGCCATGGCATAGAATACACGAGCAGGGGGGTTATGCTTCAACTATATAAAACACTAGTTAGGCCTCAGCTAGAGTACTGCGTGCAGTTCTGGTCACCACATTACAGGAAAGATGTGATTGCACTAGAGAGAGTACAGAGGAGATTTACAAAGATGTTGCTGGGAGTAGAGAATCTTAGCTATGAAGAAAGACTGGATAGGCTGGGTCTATTTTCCTTGGAACAGGGGAGGCTGAGGGGAGACCTTATTGAGGTGTATAAAATTATGAGGGGCATAGATAAAGTGGATAGAAAGGACCTATTTCCCTTAGCAGAGGGGTCAAAAACCAGGGGGCACAGATTTAAAGTAATGGGGGAAGGTTTAGAGGGGATTTGAGGGAAATTTCTTCACCCAGAGGGTTGTGGGGGTCTGGAACTCACTGCCTGAAAGGGTGGTAGAGGCAGGAACCCTAACCACATTTAAAAACTACTTGGATGTGCACTTGGGATGCTGTAACCTGCAGGGCTACGAACCAAGAGCTGGGAAGTGGGATTAGGCTGGATAGCTCTTTGTTGGTCGGCGCGGACACGATGGGCTGAAATGGCCGCCTTCCGTGCTGTAACTTTCTATGTTTCTATGATTCTATGATTTGCCACTTTCCAATTCTCAGGCACCTCCCCCGCATCTAGGGAAGATTGGAAAATTATGGCAAGCCCTTCCGCTATCTCCTCCCCCAATTCCCTTAGCAAGTGTTGATGCAAGCCATCTGGACCAGGCGACTTGTCCACTCTAATCATACCCAGCCTTTCTAGTACATCCTGTTGATCAATTTTCACCCCTTCCATTGCTTCTACCTTTTCCACTTCTACCGATATTTTGTCAGCATCCATCTCCTCAGTAAACACCGATAAAAAGTACTCATTGAGTATACTAGCCTTGCCCTGTGCCTCTAAGCATATATCACCTTCTTTGTCTCTAATAGGCCTACCCCGCCTCTTACTACCCGCTTACTGTTTACATGCCGGTAGAAGATTTTTGGGTTCCCTTTTATATTAACCGCCGTTCTACTCTCATATTCTCTCTTTGCCAATCTTACTTTCATCTTTACATCCCCTCTCAACTTATTTTATTTGGTCTGGTTCTCCCTTGAAGAATTCACCTGACATGCATCATACACCCTCTTTTTTTGTTTCATCATCTTCTCTATCTCCATCGACATCCAAGGAGCCCTTGCTTTGGTTCCCTTACCCTACCCTCTTGTTGGAATGTACCTAGCCTGTATTTGGAACATCTCCTCCTTAAAGATCACCCATCGTTCCGTTACAGTTTTTCCTGTCAGTCTTTGGTTCCATTTTACCCTGGCTAGATCCTTTCGCATCCCATTGAAGTTAGCCTGATTCCAGTTTGGAAGTTCCACTCTAGATTGTTCCTTGCTCCTCTCCATTGCTAATCTAAATCTTATGATACGATGATCACTCGTACCCAAGTGTTCTCCCACAGAATCTTGGTCGACCTGGCCCACCTCATTCCCCAGCACCAGATCCAGCAATGTCTCCTTCCTAGTTGGGCCAAGAACATATTGGTCAAGGAAATTCTCCTGAACACATTTCAAAAATTCCTCCCCCTCCTTGTCCTTTACCCTAGCATTATCCCAATCGATATTTGGGTAATTAAAGTCCCCCAATATCACCACTCTATAGCTCTTGCATATCTCTGTGATTTCCCTGCAGATTTGCTCCTCTACCTCCCTCTCACTATTTGGAGGCCTATAGAATACCCCCAATAGCGTGATCATACCCTTTTTGCTCCTCAACTCTAACCAAATAGATTGTGTCCTTGTCCCCTCAAGAACATACTGCCTTTCCAACACTACAATGTCTTCCTTAATCAGCACTGCCACCCCACCTCCCTTTTTTCCTTCCCTATCTTTTCTGAACACCTTGTACCCTTGAATATTAAGTGCCCAATCATCACCGTTTTTAAGCCACATTTCTGTTATTGCCACAACATCATATTGCCACACAGCTAATTGTGCTTGTAGCTCACCAACCTTATTCACCACACTTTGTGCGTTTACGTACATGCATTCTAAACCCATTTTTGAATTTTTCGTAGTCTTTCTTAGTCTGCTCCTATCTAATATAGTACTACTACCGCCTCTAGTATTATCTTCTCTAGTACTATCCAACACACTCACTCTTTTATGTACCATATTCCTCTTTTCTACTCCTATATGCTGGTGCCCATCCCCCTGCCACGCTAGTTTAAACCCTCCCCAACAGCACTAACAAACCTCCCCGTGAGAATATTGGTCCCGGCTCTGTTGAGGTGTAACCCGTCCGGCTTATACAGGTCCCACCTTCCCCAGAAACGGTCCCAATGCCTCAGGAATCTAAAGCCCTCCCTCCTGCACCATCTCTCCAGCTACGCATTCATCTGTTCAATCCTCCTATTCCTGTACTCACTAGCACGTGGCACTGGGAGTAATCCGGAGATTACTACCTTTGAGGTCCTGCTTTTTAAACTCTCTCCTAGCTCCCTAAACTCTGCCTGCAGGACTTCATCCCTCTTTCTGCTTATGTCATTGGCACCGATATGGACAACGACCTCTGGCTGTTCACTCTCCCCTCTCAGAGCATCTTGCAGCCACTCAGTGACATCCTTGACCCTGGCACCAGGGAGGCAACATACCATCCTGGAGTCACGTCTACGGCCACAGAAACGCCTGTCTGCTCCCCTAACTATCGAATCCCCTACCACTATTGCTCTTCCACTCTTTTTCCTCCCCCCCATGCAGCTGAGCCACCCGTGGTGCCGTGGACTTGACTCTGGCTGCACTCCCCAGAGGAACCATCACCCTTACCAGTACTCAGAACAGAATACTGGTTGGAGAGCGCGATGCACTCCGGGGACTCCTGCACTACCTGCCTGGTCCCCTGCCTGGTCATCCATTCCCTCTTTGCCTGCATACTCTTAAGCTGCGGGGTGACCACCTCTAGAAACGTGCTATCCTTGTAACTCTCAGCCTCGCGGATGCACCGCAATGTCTCCAGCCGCCGCTCAAGCTCCAAAACCCGGAGCTCGAGTTGCTGTAGCTGGTGACACTTCCTGCACATGTGGTCGTCCAGGCTACGCGAAGCGTCCAGGACTTCCCACATGGCACAGGATGTGCACTCCATGGGACTGAGCTGCCCTGCCATGCCTCTATTTAAACTTAACACAAAACACTCCCCAGCTACTCACCAATCAGCTCTTTCCCTCTATTTAATAGGCTATTAACTAACTTAGCAGGAATAAACTTACAAACTTAAAAAAATATACACTCACCAGCTACTCACCAATCAGCTCCTTCCCTTGGGGTGGTGCGAATCCAAGGATGGAATTTGGAGTTGCAGCAATCTGAAGAGGTGTTGTGATGGATTCAGGACGGCACGGGCATGGGCTGCACCAAGATTTAACTACACCTTGCTTGATGTACTGCTGGGTGCAGTAAGGAATATGAGGGAGATACTCTGCCCCAGCAGTGGGAGGAAGAAATCTGCTGCTGCAACGAAGAGGGCGTGGCTAGAGGTGGCCGAGGAAGTCAGTAGCAGGAGCATTGTGCCAAGCTCCCTGATTCAGTGCAGGAAGCACTTTAATGACTGACCTAGGTCAGGAAAGGTAAGTATAGTTGCACATTCACCTACATCCTGTTGTGAACATCACCCGCCCAAGCCACGCCCTCACTCAGCCTTGTCAAACCAAGCGTAGTGGTAATGCCACTGGGCTAGTAATCCAAAGGCCTGGCCTAATGCTCCAGAGACGAAAGTTCAAATCCCACCATGGCAGCTGGGGAATTTAAATTCAGTTAATTAAATAAATCTGGAATAATTACTAGTATCAGTAATGGTGACCATGAAACTATCGGATTGTTGTAAAAGCCCATCTGGTTCACTAATGTCCTTTAGGAAAGGAAATCTGCCGTCCTTACCTGGTCTGGCCTATATGTGACTCCATACCCACAGCAATGTGGTTGACTCTTAACTGCCCTCTGAAATGGCCTAGCAAGTCACTCAGTTGTAACTAACTGCTACGAAACATAATAAGAATGAAACCGGACGGACCACCCAGCATCGACCTCGGCTACGGACACGGCAACGGCACGCCCAGCCTAGTCGACCCTGCAAAGTCCTCCGCACCAACATCTGGGGACTTGTGCCAAAATTGGGAGAGCTGTCCCACAGACTAGTCAAGCAACAGCCTGACATAGTCATACTCACAGAATCATACCTTTCAGCCAAAGACCCAAACTCCTCCATCACCATCCCTGGGTATGTTCTGTCCCACCGGCAGGACAGACCCACCAGGGGTGGCGGCACAGTGGTATACAGTTTGGAAGGAGTGGCCCTGGGAGTCCTCAACATTGACTCCAGACCCCATGAAGACTCATGGCTTCAGGGGAAGCATGGGCAAGGAAACCTCCTGCTGATTACCACCTACTGCCCTCCCTCAGCTGATGAATCAGTACTCCGCCATGTTGAACACCACTTGGAAGAGGTACTAAGAGTAGCAAGGGCACAGAATGTACTCTGGATGGGGGACTTCAATGTCCATCACCAGGAGTGGCTCGGTAGCACCACTACTGACCGAGCTGGCCGAGTCCTGAAGGACATAACAGCCAGTCTGGGCCTGCGACAGGTGATGAGAGAACCAACACGAGGGAAAAACCTACTTGACCTCGTCATCACCAATCTACCTGTCACAGATGCATCTGTCCATGGTAGCAGTGACCACCGCACAGTTATTGTGGAGACGAAGTCCCGACCTCACACTGAGAACACCCTCCATCGTGTTGTGCGGCACTACCATCGTGCTAAATGGGATAGATTCAGAACAGATCTAGCAGCTCAAAACCGGGCATCCATGAGGCACTGTGGGCCATCAGCAGCAGTAGAATTGTATTCCACCACAATCTGTAACCTCATGGCCCGGCATATCCCTCACTCTAACATTACCACCAAGCCAGGGGACCAACCCTGGTTCAATAAGGAGTGTAGAAGAGCATGCCAGGAGCAGCACCAGGCGTACCTAAAAATGAGGTGTCAACCTGGGGAAGCTGCAATACAGGACTACATGCATGCTAAAAGGCAGAAGCAGCATGCTATAGACAAGAATAAGCGATCCCACAATCAACAGTCCTGCCACATCCAGTCATGAATGGTGGTAGACCATTAAACAACTAACGGGAGGAGGAGGCTCCATGAATATCCCCATCCTTGTAGCACTTTCTCTTACTACTGTTCGGACCTCGAGAATTACGAATTAGCTTAACAATGACAGACAAGGATGTCATCAATAAAATTGGTCTTTTAATCAGACTATCGTTCAAAATTCAAGAGTACTTAGAAGCACCTTTGGCAATAAATTCAAAGAACTCCCGGCAATAAATATGCCTGCAACTTATCAATTCAAAGTATATAAAAGTGCCCCTTTAATCATTCAAACGTACATAAAAGTACCCCTTTTAACAACATCTAAGCCCATGTCCAACTTTCATACATACTCCTTCATTTCTGGGTGATCGGTCAAGGGAAACTGTAAGTCGAAACATAAACTGGCCAGCTTTCTCATTTCAATCTTCCTCCTGCTCTGTCTTCTGTGTTCTTCTTCTTATCTCTGAAAACTCCCGCCACTGGGTTATAAGGCCTTGTTGATCGTAAATTACTTTCTGCCTCCCTTGGATCGGTCTGTTCCACTCCAAACCTTCCCTGATTGGAGTTCCTTCCACATGACACATTCCTGTTCCTGTGAGATGTATCTTCTCCCCTTCTTGTCCAGGTGGCCTCTCAAACAAAGAACACATACTGACCACCATTGTGTGTCTTCACAAACAAAGAACACCTGCTGATTTCTTACATTTTAAATCCGTTCGTTAACATCTCACAATTCATTCGATCTCCACACTGTAGCAGCGGTCTTATTACACTTTTCAGAATCCTACATCCTCAATGGTGGTGGAGCCCAGCATATGAGTGCAAAAGACAAGACTGAAGCATTTGCAACCATCTTCAGCCAGAGGTGCCGAGTGGATGATCCATATCGGCCTACTCTCGAGGTCCCCACCATCACAGCAGCCAGTCTTCAGCCAATTCGATTCACTCCACATGATATCAAGAAACGGCTGAGCGCACTGGACTATGGGCCCCGACAACATCCCGGCTGTCGTGCTGAAGACTTGTGCTCCAGAACTAGCCGCACCTCTAGCCAAGCTGTTCCAGTACAGCTACAACACTGGCATCTATCCGACAATGTGGAAAACTGCCCAGGTATGTCCTGTACACAAAAAGCAGGACAAATCCAATCCATCAATTACCGCCCCATCAGTCTACTCTCAATCATCAGCAAAGTGATGGAAGGTGTCATCGACAGTGCTATCAAGCGGCACTTACTCACCAATAACCTGCTCACTGATGCCCAGTTTAGATTCCGCCAAGACCACTCAGCTCCCAACCTCATTATAGCCTTGGTCCAAACATGGACAAAGGAGCTGAATTCCAGAGGTGAGGTGAGAGTGACTGCCCTTGACATCAGGGCAGCATTTGACCGAGTGTGGCATCAAGGAGCCCTAGTAAAACTGAAGTCAATGGGAATCAGGGGGAAAACGCTCCACTGGCTGGAGTCATACCTAGCACAAAGGAAGATGGTTATGGTGGTTGAAGGTCAGTCATCACAGCCTCAGGCCATCGCTGCAGGAGTTCCTCAGGGCAGTGTCCTAGGCCCAACCATCTTCAGCTGCTTCATCAATGACCTTCCCTCCAACATAAGGTCAGAAATGGGGATGTTCGCTGATGACTGCACAGTGCTCAGCGCCATTCACTACTCCTCAGAGAATGAAGCAGTCCATGCCCGCATGCAACAAGACCTGGATGACGTTCAGGCTTGGGCTGATAAGTGGCAAGTAACATTCGCGCCACAGAAGTGCCAGGCAATTACTATCTCCAACAAGCGAGAGTCTAATCACCTCCCCTTGACATTCAACGGCATTACCATCACCGAATCCCCCACCATCAACATCCTGGAGGTCACCATTGACCAGAAACTTAACTGGACCAGCCACATAAATACTGTGGCAACAAGAGCAGGTCAGAGGCTAAGTATTCTGCGGCGAGTGTCTCACCTCCTGACTCCCCAAAGCCTTTCCACCATCGACAAGGCACAAGTAAGGAGTGTGATGGATTACTCTCCACTTGCCTGGAAGATTGCAGCTCCAACAACACTCAAGAAGCTCGACACCATCCAGGACAAAGCAGTCGTTTGATTGGCACCCCATCCACCACCTTAAACATTCACTCCCTCCACCACCGGCGTACTGTGGCTGCAGTGTGTACCATCTACAAGATGCACTGCAGCAACTCGCCAAAGCTTCTTCGGCAGCACCTCCCAAACCCGCGACCTCTTCCACCTAGAAGGACAAGGGCAGCAGGCGCATCGGAACACCATCACTTCCAACTTCCCCTCCAAGTCACAAACCATACTGACTTAGAAGTATATCGACGTTCCTTCATCGTCGCTGGGTCAAAATCCTGAAACTCCCTACCTAACAGCACTGTGGGAGTACCTGCACGCGGTTCAAGAAGGCAGATCACCACCACCTTCTCAAAGGCAACTAGGGATGGGCAATAAATGCTGGCCTTGCCAGCGATGCCCAGATCCCATAAGCGAATTTAAAAAAAACCTACACCATCACATCACTCTTCACACACATTTACCTTGCAAGCGCAGCGATCTTTCTCTTTCTATGCACTTCCTCATCCCCATCTATCCATCAGTCACTGCCACTCACCCTCATCCTTTTGCAATTTGCTGCCTCTCCCTGATAGTCACCCTCACCAAATGCAATCACTCCATTGGGCGAAACTACCGGATTTTTGTAAAAACTCATCTGGTTCACTGATGTATTTTAGGGAAAGAAATCTGCCGTCCTTACCTGGTCTGGCCTTCATGTGACTCCAGACCCACATCAATGTGGTGGACTCTTAACTTCCCTCTGCAATGGCCTAGCAATCCACTCAGTTGTCACAAACTGCTGCGAAAAACAGTAATAAGAATAAAACCAGATGGACCACCCGGCATCGACTTCGGCACCGGCTATGGACACAACAATGGCACACCCAGCCCAGGATTGGGTTTGGGTTCCACCAGGACCACTTGGCTCCAGACCTCATTACAGCCTTGGTCCAAACATGGACAAAAGAGCTGAATTCCAGAGCTGAGGTGAGAGTGACTGCCCTTGACATCAAGACAACATTTGACCGAGTGTGGCATCAAGGAGCCCTGGTAAAACTGAAGTCAATGGGAATCAGGGGGAAAACTTTCCACTGGCTGGATTCATACCTAGCACAAAGGAAGATGGTTGTGCTTGTTGCAGGCCAATCATGTTAGCACCAGGACATCGCTGCAGGAGCTCCTGAGGGCAGTGTCCTAGGCCCAAACATCTTCAGCTGCTTCAACAATGACCTTCCCTCCATCACAAGGCCAGAAATGGGGATGTTCGCTGACGACTGCACAGTGTTCAGTACCATTCACAACTTCTCAGATAATGAAGCAGTCCATGCCCGCATGCAGCAAGACCGGGACGACATTCAGGCTTGGGCTGATAAGTGGCAAGTAATATTCGCGCCACACAAGTGCCAGGCAATGACTATCTCCAACAAGTGAGAGTCTAACCATTGACCCTTGACATTCAATGGCATTACCATTGCCAAATCCCCCGCTATCAACATCCTGGGGGTCATCATTGACCAGAAACTTAACTGGTCCAGCCACATAAATACTGTGGTTACAAGAACAGGTCAGAGGCTGGGTATTCTGCAGCATTTGTCTCACCTCCTGACTCCCCAAAGCCTTTCCACCATCTACAAGGCACAAGTCAGGAGTGTGGTGGAATACTCTCCACTTGCCTTATTGAGTGCAGCTCCAACAAAACTCAAGAAGCTCGACACTATCCAGGGCAAAGCCTACTTGATTGGCACTCCATCCACTACCTTAAACATTCACCTCCTCCACCACCGGTGCACCATGGCTGCAGTGTGTACCATCTACAAGATGCACTGCAACAACTCGCCAATACTTCTTCGACTGAACTTCCCAAACCCGTGACCTCTACCACCTGGAAGGACAAGGGCAGAAGATGCATGGGAACACCATCACCTGCAATTTCCCTCCAAGTTACACACCATCCTGACTTGGAAATATATCGCCATTCCTTCATCGTCGCTGGGTCAAAATCCTTGAACTCCCTCCCTAACAGCACTATGGGAGTACTTTCTCATCAAGGACTGCAGCGGTTCAAGAAGACGTCCCACCGCCACCTTCTCAAGAGCAAATAGGGATGGGCAATAAATATTGGTCTTGCCAGTGATCCCCACATCCCAGGAACGAGTAAAAAAAAGAACAGCTGCCATTACATTTACTCAGAGGTCTGTTCTTTCCCCGTTGCAGGAGAAGAGAGCGCAGAACACGAGGGAGAGGTAGAGAAGCGGAAGTGGTCCTCCACAGATTGTGCAGTTGACAGCTGCAGAGGAGGAGGTGATGGAGATTAATGGCGTTTCGGCACCCCTGACTATCAGAGATGGGGAGATGGGGACCTCACAGCTAACAAGTGATGGAATTATATATAAGCGACCCACATGTCATACAACATTCAGTCATGTTGACTTAATTTCAGCAACGAGTGAAATATTGTTAATTGGGCAGAAATTCGTCTGTTGTAGGGTGAGTACGCACTGTGTACTCACCCGTGGACGGAACGAAAGTGCCGGTTTCTTGCATGCACTGCGCATGCGCGGGAAACCGGCACTTCCGTTCCCCTGAGGAAAGGGGTTCAGAGGTCGATCGCGCACGCCGGAGGGCCAGCGTGTTCACCTCGTACTTCGGATTTTTTTACAGGTTCCTCCGTGAAGGTAAGCACGGAGAAGATACACTTTTAAAAAGGATGCGCAAGGCCTTCTTTTAACAAGGTAAGTGTTGATTTTATTAAAATTTAAACATTTTTTTCACAGATTTATCTTTTTTAATTACTTTAAAGAAAGGTAAGTTTAGTTTTAGCCCCGTTAAAAAATGTAATTAATTTTTTCAAAAATTTTAATTTTTGTTTAAAATAGTTAATTAACGTAATTTATAGTTATTTTAAAAATGTGATTAAAAAAAAAATATTTTTAGTTTTAGGGATGTTTTGGGGCCGATCTGTATTCATAAATTTGACAGGTCTTCCTGTCAAATCTATGAATGAAAGATGGTCTGCTGCCATTGGCTCTCCATGGCCCACGTGATCCCAGGGGAACGCATCGCACTAACTACGCCCCTGGGATACACAAGCACTGCGCGCCGGCAGTTGGGGGAGGCCCAGGAGCCGAAGTCCCCGTGGGCCCAAAGGTCAATGGCAGGCGCGGTAGGTAGGTGCGTGCGCGATCCTTGCACCCGCGGGAAGCCAGGGAGCCAAATTTCTGGCCCAATATCTTCATAATGCTAAGTTGCAACATTCTAACCTTGCCAGTACTAATTCATATATTTTCTCTCTACCAGGGCCTTCACATGTACAGCAGTAGTCGGTGGACCTCCTAGATGATGAATCCTCAGAGGAGCTGATTCCTTCTGAAGGTTCACCGTCACAGGACTCATGCTTACCAGGCACCCGCTCAGATACTTGCACTTTGGTGGGTCTAGTTAGGCAGATAGTCGGGATTTCACCTGGTGACTCACAGTTCACAAGTGAGCAAGAGCAGACAGTGGTGGCAGAGACAGCAGTGGAGAGTCCGTGTAGGAGGGCACAGCCCTCTCCAAGCTCTGCTCAGCTGGACACAGATGCTGTACCCCGGGAGCCAATCATGAAAAGGATAATCATTGAGGGGCAGCAGAAAATCTGCAACATACTGGCAGGCCTTCCACGCTCACTGTCCACGATTACAGAGAGAATTGAGGAGTCCACCTCAAGCATGAGCGGGTTGACGTCGCAGGGCATTTCAAGGATGTCTTCTTCCATAGTTAGATTGGCCTCCTCTGTGGTACATCAATCGTGGCAATCAGTTGAGCCAACATGTCTGGCGCCTTAGCCATGGCCTTACAGTGCCTCCCTGATCTGCTCCAAACTGCTCTCCAGCAGAATGGTAGGAGTGAGTGGAGCAAGTGTCAGTAGGTGAACATTTAGGCAACAGTGATCATAATATCATAAGTTTAGATTAGCTATGGAAAAGGACAGGGAGCAATCTAGAGTAAAAATGCTTAATTGGGGGAAGGCCAATTTCAGTGGGAGGAGAACGGATCTGGACCAGGTAAACTGGAATCAAAGATTGGCAGGCAAAACTGTAGTGGAACAATGGGCTGCCTTTAAAGAGGAAATAGTTTGGGTACAGTCGAGATACATTCCCACGAAGGAGAAAGGTAGGGCAACTAAAATCAGTGCTCCCTGGATGACGAAACAGATAGAGAATATGATGAAGCAGAAAAAGAGCGCGTATGACAGATGCCAGGTTGCAAATACATCTGAGAATCAGGCTATATATAGAAAGGTCAGAGGAGAAGTGAAAAAGAAAGTAAGAGGGGCAAAGGGAGGATATGAAAATAGAATGGCAGCCAACCTAAAAGATAGGCATATAAATAGTAAAAGGGTAGTAAGAGGAGGGGTGGGGCTGATTAGGGACCAAAAAGGAGACCCATGCATGGAGGCAGAGGGTATAGCTGAGGTACTAAATGAGTACTTTGCATCTGTCTTCACCAAGGAAGAGGATGCTGCCATAGACATAGTAAAGGAGGAGGTAGTAGAGACACTTCATAGTATAAAAATTGATAAAGAAGAGGTATTAGAAAGGCTGGCTGTACTTAAAGTAGATAAATCACCAGGAGCAGATGGGATGCATCCGAGGATGCTGAGGGAATTGAGGGCGGAAATCACGGAGATACTGGCCATAATATTCCAATCCTCCATAGATAGTGGTGCCAGAGGACTGGAGAATTTCAAATGTTACACCATTGTTCAAAATTGGGGGGTGTAAAGATAAACCCAGCAACTACAGGCCAGTCAGTTCAAGCTTGGTAGTGGGGAAGCTTTTAGAAACAGTAATCAGGGACAAAATCAACAGTCACTTGGATAGGGGTGGATTAATTAAGGAAAGCCAACATGGATTTGTTAAAGGCAAATCGTGTTTAACCAACTTGATCGAGTTTTTTGATGAGGTAACAGAGAGGGTTGATGAGGGTAATACGGTTGACGTAGTGTACATGGATTTCCAAAAGGCGTTCGACAAAGTGCCACATAATAGGCTTGCCAGCAAAATTGAAGTCAATGGAATAAAAGGGACAGAGGCAGCCTGGATACGAAATTGGCTAAGTGACAGGAAACAGAGAGTAATGGTGAACGGTTGTTTATCGGACTGGAGGAAGGTATACAGTGGTGTTCCCCAGGGGTTGGTACTAGGACAACTGCTTTTCTTGATACATATTAATGACTTGGACATGGGTGTACAGGGCACAATTTCAAAATTTGCAGATGACACAAAACTTGGAAGTATAGTGAACAGTGAGGAGGAGAGTGGTAGACTTCAGGAAGACATAGACAGGCTGGTGAAATGGGCAGACACATGGCAGATGAAATTTAACGCATAAAAGTGTGAAGTGATACATTTTGGTAGAAAGAATGAGGAGAGCACATATAAACTAAATGGTATAATCCTAAAGGGGGTGCACGAACAGAGAGACCTGGGAAAAAGCCTCTTAACGGCCTGTTAACTACCTGTTAACAGGCAGTTAAGTGCCTATAATCCTCTTCCCGCCGCTAGGAGTCGGGTCCCTGCGCAAATCAGGGACCCGACTCCCGGGAAGATTGGTTGGAGGCGGGTTGGGAGTGGGTTCGGGATCTGCTCCCATTCTTTTTGAATTTCCCAGCAGTCCCGCCTCCAACCCCGCCTCCTCAGGGCCAGTAAAATCCAGCCCTCTGTGTCTCAGGCATCGTAAACCAATCCTGAGATGTTCTGTAACCACAATGTGCACCACTCATTTAATGTGCAGTTGTTGTGCGACCACGCCCAGTGCTTCCTGATGGTGAATGCCTGCTATCCTGGCAGCAATCATGATGCCTTGATCCTGCGTCAGTCCGGTGTGCCAGCAATCTTCCAGGCACCACGTCAAACCTGAGGGTGGCTGCTCGGCGACATGGGCTATCCGCTCTACACCTGGCAGATGACTCCCCTCGGCAACTCCACCACTCGTCGGCAGGAATCATAGCATGAGAGCCATGCTGCCACGAGGAACCTCATCGAGCAGACCATCGGGGTGCTCAAGCAACAATTCTGCTGCCTTGACCACTCGGGAGGAGCTCTCCAGTACACGCCGGAGTGCGTGTCCCAATTCGTGGTGGTCTGCTGCATCCTCCACAACTTGGCCATCATGAGGGTGCAGCCCTTTCCGCCACAGGTTCCACGACCACCTCAGGAAGAAGAGGAAAAGGAGCAGGAGGAGGAGGAAGGGAGGCTGCAGCCTGCAAATCCCTGGTCTGGACAGGCTGTCCGTGAGTGCATCATCGGACTCCAGTTCCCCTGAATGAAACCCCCAGATCCCCATTGCTCAACACTTCCCCACCTTATCATCCCTGTCACGGAACATCTTGGCCACACTGCTGAAATGAAAGCCACCACAAAACAAACATTCCAAACATAATTTATAAATTATTCCTTCGAAAACTACATAACAAAGTCAACTAATCACCCTTATGCATTACCTTAGTGTCTGTCTTTCCTGTGCCTTGCCTATCCCAGTGCTCCTATGAAGTGTTACTGCAGTGGCTGCAGCATGGCTGATGGAAGGCTGCTGACTTTCCATGGGGGACACTGCAGGTGGCCTTGCACAACGAGCTTGAGTAGCTCTTGGCCTAGAAAACTGCACCACCTCGGCATTAGTGGCAGCAGTCTGGGCTGGCTGAGTGACAGGCAACAGCAAGGGCACTGGTGGAGTCGCTGTGGTGGAAGTACGAATGCTGCCATCCTGAGAGAGAACAGCAGGTTTGTGCTCCACGGAGCCACTGCCACTCCCCTGGGGTGGCACATCAGCAATCCTAGTAATCTATTGGAGGACAGATTGCTGGACTGCTGTGAGACCCTGCAAGCCCCTTTCCACACTGGTAAACGCAGCCATGATGGCAGCAGTCTGAGCTTGCGTGGCAGCAAGCTGAGCCTGCATGAGAACAGTGAGCTTCCACTGCAGCACTCAGTCGTTGGGTTGCTTCACCTGTCATGGTTGGGTTCACAGGTGCTCTATTGGAGTTGCCCATCACTTCCATCCTGGAAATCATGGGCTCCAAGCTCTGCACAAAGCCATGCGCAAGGCTGGAGCCAGACTCCTCCATCTTCCTTGACAGTGACAAGAGGCTCTCTGGCAGGCCTGCCATTGCACCAAGCATTTCTGTGTGCTTGCCCATCACCCTTCTTCTGAAGGCCGCCACATCGTAGTCCTCATCTGAGCCCTGTGCAGCAGAACTCGTGTGCGACCTTACCCTCTGGGGAGCTGGCACCTGCGCTAGCCTTGCCCCTTGATCTGGTTGCAGCCCACTTGTGTCCGGTGACTCAACACCGCCTCTATACCGCCCTCTAAAGTGCCATTTTCTGAGCTGGTGCCTCGGAGTGTCAGATCAAGTGACGGTGTCTCTTCTCTATCACTCTCCTCCTCTAGTTCTTCCTGCACAGGCTTGGCTGGTTGGAGTTCTTGGGTATCTGAAAGGAGAAAGGCACAAGGGCAGGGTTGTGTTGGGGTGGGGGGAGGAAAGTACGATCTGCACGCTTACACCATCAGCAGCTTGTAAGTGAGAAGAGATTGTGGGATGAGGGGGACATGGGATGTGAGAAGAAGGATTAGATATGAGCATACCATCATATTTAATGCTTTGAGACTTGCCAAACACCACAGCCTCAGTGACAGCCCCTTCAATGATATCCAGAACTGTCTCCTCCAGCTGGGTCACGTTCTGCAGCCCAGCTTGCCCCCCGCCTGTTAGCTCCTGCTGGTGCCTGTTATGAACTACCTTGGCCTGCAAGAGAAAAGGAAGTGTGCCAGTGAGTGTGGTGCAATGTGTTTGGGTGATGTGCCTGTCATGGTTGAATAGCTGGCATTGTGTGCAAGGTGTGAGATGTGGGTGTGAGACTTGCAATAGTGTTAAGTGCAAAATGGTGAGGTGAAGCTATGATTGTGAGGTATGAGTCGTGATTGCTAGAGATTGTTGTTAGATGAGTGATGGGGTGCGGTGCAATGAGCAGTGTGTGCAGTTGCTGGGATATGGCAACTGAAGATGTATTCACTGACGTTGACCACTCATGTGAGGTCATTAAACTTCTGGATTGGATCCAGGTCCTGGGGGAAAGACTGGTGGCACGGACCGCTTCAGCAATCTGCTCCCACTGCCTTCGGAAAGTCTGTCTGGAGGGCCTCCTGACTCCCTGCGGGTAGAGGAGCTGTCTCCTCCTATTGACCCCCTGCACCAAGGCCTCCAGTGCTGTGTCCGAGAACCAGTGTGCCCTTACTCTGCCCTGTTGCGCCATTAGAACCTTCCCCTTTTCTTAGCTCCACTAAGAATGAGGTACTTCTTTCAGAAAGCACCTCCCCTTTTAGAAGTGCAGACAATGCTTCGCGCTGCAGGCAACCTTTAAATAGCAATCACACTTCCCATGAAATTGGGACCCCTGCTGATATTGAGCCAACGAGCAGTACGTCAGCGCTGGGCTCAGCACTTCAATCATGTTAATTAGTAGGCAGCATGAATTTCGTGTGCTGCCTTCATTACTTACAATGGGCGCGGGCGATCCCTGCACCTGTTTTCAGGCCATATTGAATTTAGCCCCCAGCATCTTTCAGAAGATGCGTTAACTCGAAGTGCTGTCTGCCTGTTCAAATGGGCGTAAAAGAATCCAAGGCACTATTTAAAGCAGAACAGGGAATTTCCCTTAGGGTTCTGACCAACATTAATCCCTCAACCAACATCACCAAAATAGATTAACTGGCGGTTCATCTTATTTGCTGTTTGAGGGACCTTGCTGTGTGCAAATTGGCTGTCTTTTATGCTTACATAAAAACAATTATTACACTTCAAAAAGTAATTCATTGACTGTGCAGCACCTTGGGACATCTTGAGGATGTGGTAAGATTCTATATAAATGCAAGTTCTTTTTTTTATGTTTGTGCAAATTTTGATTGTGCCTCAGATGGGTGAAAGTCCTGAAGGCAACTGGAAAATCATTGACTATTACACGATGGGACAGTTACTAAGTTGCATCTACCCATTTGTCTGTCTATTGCTGTGAATAATAGATTGAATTAATTTTCCTATTAAGGAAAGAAATGGCTTGGAAACTTGCCTCAGGATAGGAAATGTAAAGCCATGTTTTGGACCTGACTGTACTAAAGTCAAAAATGAGAAGTCGCACAACACCAGGTTATAGTCCAACAGTTTTATTTGAAATCACAAGCTTTCGGAGCTTACGTGGCCCCTTCCTCAGGTGAAGTAAAGAAGGGGCCACGTAAGCTCCGAAAGCTTGTGATTTCAAATAAAACTGTTGGACTATAACCTGGTGTTGTGCGACTTCTCATTTTTGTCCACCCCAGTCCAACACCGGCATCTCCGCATCATGAGTACTAAAGTCACACTGTTGTGGCGGGATGGGATTAGCAGCTGCTGTGTAGTTGTAACGATGGCAGAAACATCTTTGTTGGTAAGTTGTTAAATAAAGGCAGCTAGTGAAGGAGGTTGCAAGGCTGAAATTCGCTCATCAGATTCTGAGGCAACTAGCAAGACCCCTACCGGCTGTAATTGTGACAAAGTGAGAATTGCCATCTGCCAGTGACCTGCATGGGGAGGGGCGAGGGGTGGGGGGGGGGGTGGGGTGTACGCAAAGAATGCGTACTGCATTGCTGTATGGGAGTGCAGTTTGTCAGCCCAACTTCAAGTAAATGAATCATTGATAATCGGTCCACTTTATAAGATTAAAATTACGGGGACTTTCAGGCCATGGCCCTGACTCAGAAACCCCAGTCGGCCCCCCTTGAACCGCATCAGTGACCTAGACGTTGATATCATGTTGATATTTAGATAGATAGATTTATGGACTCTAGGGGAATCAAGGGATATGGGGATCGGTAGGGAAAGTGGAGTTGAGGTTGAAGATCAGCTGTGATCTTATTGAATGGCGCTACAGGCTCGAGAGGCCATATGGCCTACTCCTGCTACTAGTTCTTATGTTCTTATTGTTTGGGGCAAAGGAGATTGGAGCAGTGGGAAATCCAATGCCTGATGCCATCCCACCAGCCCCACATCCTATTTGATGTACAACCTTCAATGGCCACCCCCAGCGGAAATGTTCCATCTTTGAGATGGAGACCAGGATGTTTCCAGGTTCCGCCCGATTTCCTGCCCTCGCCTGACCTCTTCCACCCATTTTACACTGGCACTCCACCCAGGCCTCAAGGACATTCTGGGCCTTAGTAGTTTTAAGGTTGGAAGGTTCATTAATCAAGCCATGGAATTTGAAATGGCTCAACGGAAATTGGGAAATTTCAGATTTACCCAGAAAGCACTGCAGCTCCAGGCAAATATTGATTGATTGTAAAAGAAGTCAAATGCAATTTACTTCTCCTGATTCTCCATAAACTCACTCACTGCACCAAGATCTTTTTGTAATTTTAGTAGTGATTTCAGCACAAGATGTACACGATGAAAGTATAACATTGTAGGAAAGCTACATCATATTTGGCATCCAATTAAAGTATGGTTTTATAAGTAGCAAATTATTTAACACTCACTGTATTATTAGAGATGGAGAACCCACATTTCCATTCTAGTTCTTTCATTCAAGCTGTTCATAAATGCATTCGCTGTAGATACATGGGTTTGCATTTCCTCATCTGTCCATTAAATGCTCACTTTTATCTACATCATCCCAATGAACAACATCTACAGTTAATATTCACCCAGTCTGAGAGCTTGAGTGCTGCCTTGCAAAATATTTTCCAGCACATGCATTTCCCACTGGTAGGATCCTGTACACCTGTGCAAAACTATCAGTGCAGAGTTTATATAAATAGAAGTGGATATAAATAGAAAAATAAAAATCTGGGCAGCGCTCACAAATTTCCCTCTTTCTAGCTATCCTCTCCTGCTTCCTCCTGTGAACTGCATTTAATTGAGGAGGTTGTACCATCCACCTACAACTCCCCACAACTCAAGTGTTGTACTATTAATGGAAGCCTCAGATGCCTGGCTTCCCTTATATTGAGCACGAAAGTGGGAACAAGTCACATGGGGAATCCCTCTGGTGTCACAGTCCCATGAGATTACAAACCTCAAAGAAAAAAAAAAAAAAACAAGGGTTCGTACTGTTCATTTCCATCACTGCTTTGGTGACTCTTCCAAATACTCAGTTCACAACTTGGCTGCGGAGTTATGGAATGCTCTACAATTTGCTTATTAATAAACTTGACTAGCGAAAAAACTAAGGGGGAAAAATTCAGTTGGTTGCGCCTCCCATTAGCGCCTTAAGAGGGCGCTAATGGGGCACAAAGCAACTTGCGCCCAGGCACGGCAATGTTTGTGCCACTCGCGAAATTAACTAGACATTTTGCGGCGGCGCTAAACAGTACCGCCACGATTTCCTGCGCCGGCAGATCGTGACGTCAGTCGAGTGCGCAACACCCCGGTAGCGCCCCAGAGCGGATATTGAGTGACGCCCCCTGCCTTACCGCCTGCCGCTAGCAACGACAGGTTGAGGGGAGCGTTTTGCAGTCAGGAAGGGACTGGGGGAGCACTATTTAAAAGCGACCGCTTCCTGACTTTTTTTGTTGGCGACATTTTTGAACTACGCATTCTGAGAGAGAGAGAGAGAGACTTCTGGAGAGTTTCAACGCTGTGTGAAGGAGTTTTGGGTACTGAGCAGCACTTTGCAGGTTCATTTTGATTTGCCCTTCCTTGTATCGATTTAGAAGAGACTGTGGGGGCTGCACTCTGAGCTCTTCCCCTGGGCCTCTCCATTGTTCTTTCCAGCAGATTTGATGTACAGATCTCTCCAGGCCGAGATTCAAGGCTGCAATGAGCAGGATGTGGATGGAAAGCAAGATTAACCATCCCCTTTAAGATCTGGCCGGGGCCATTGCGTGTGTGTTCCATTGCTGACTGACATCACATGAGCTTCGCCAGCGCTCTGAGGTAGCGCCTCGCTCCTCGGCCTTTGCGCCTTAAGACAGATGTGTAGCGCCTGATTTAGCGCTCCAATCACCTCCAGGGGCGATAAAAGTCAAGTTTGCAGTCAGAGGCGATAATTAGCGCCAGGCGCTAATCTTTGCGCCCGGTCGATAATTGCGCCCCAAACGGGGCGATACTGAATTTTTCCCCCTAACTTTTTAGTTACTTGTCACTAATATTTGTTCTTTTTAGTTCCCCACATACAACTAGAGTGAGTCATGACCCTGGAAATAAAATCACATCAGGGACAATCTCTCCTTTAAAAAGTTTGAATCTCATGGCAGTGTAACACAAATAGATTCCCTATGTGACCTATTCTGCTCTCTTGCTCTACATAAGGGAAGCCAGGCCTCTGAGACTTCAGATTGTTGTTTTTTCCCAAGCACAGTAAAATGTTCCATGTGCTCTCACCTGTCACATTTTAAGTTTCAAAAAGAGTTACTTCAGAATTTTATTATTTTTGTTAGTTTAATGTTCATCTGAGATTAAAACCACTTACAGGGGAGGTTGTCTACTAAATTTGTTACTTTCATATAGTAGTATCATTTTTTTGGTTAGTTATTCTCCTTAACATCATTGGATATTCGATAAAAATATCCCGTAATGGCTTCAAGCCATGGAGTAAATGGTCATATGCCTTTTCTTCAGCAGTTGGGCACGATGAATGTTTAAAATGCCTCACAGCTAAATATAAACCAGCACAGTGTGAGATCTATTTATCATTTTGAGTCTGCATACAGTGAAACCATCTTGCTCACTTCCACTCCATGCTGACTCAGTTCAAAGACATCGATAGAATATTTGCAGCTCCTTCAGGCTCTGCTGTAGTGACAGGGATTCAGGAGGCCCTGAGAAGCTTGATTTCCCTTCAGGCGCTTTTATCTAGTCATTCCTTGCTGCCTGCAGCATCCCCCTCGATGTCCACTGAATCTATAGCAGCAGTGACTTTCATCTCAAAATCAAAGAGATTTGTCAACTTTAAAGTTCATCTGCACATTCAAAACTACCACCTCAATAGCAGGCTGGGAAATTCCATCAGCTCACTTGGCACTGGTCTGAATACATGAAAAAGCCTTCACTCCTTTATGGCTCTCCAAAGCATTCGAGTTTACTGGATTCCTATTTAGAATCAACTCCTTCACTTGATACTGACACAATGTCAGCTTTTTACAGCGCTTGCCATGATGAATATCCAGCAGCTCCCCTCTATCAGTGCTAAATATTCTGACAATGGCAGGAATTCCCTCACAGGGTGCTTTACAGGGGATTCTCATTGCGTCATTAATGATGCCAGCGTTGACTTGAGTGGGCACTCTCTGGACAGCACTACCAACTAGTATCATGACTCTTACTGCTCCTGTCAGGGGTTTTCTCTGATACTGGTCCCCCGTTACACACAGTTCTTGGACGTCAGGATTTATAAGAACAAAATACACACGGCACAGGGTTTTGGCTCAACCTTTGATTCGTTCGTTTATTGAACACACACACACAATTACTTCCCCAGTATAAATCCCTACGACTTATATTAGGCTAACAACCCCAAAATACAAACCCCTACGCAAGGGTCATTTGCATCGACACAATATGACACAGTTAAACCCATCCGTGATTTGACTGTTACATATAAAGTTACTCAGACTCAATCACAAAAGCCCCCTCTATGATTTGACTGAAACATACAATCACCACTCCCGATCGGCTGTCTCCTGGAGTTGATTGTAGGCCCGAATCTTTCTGCTCGCTGTTTTTGCATTAGCTTCCCACGACAACTCTCTTCGAAGTGACTCTTACTTTAAACCAAAACCAACTTGCAGTATCTTGAAACACATATCCTGGCCCCCTCCTGTGCATATGATGGCCATATCAAAATGTGTGAATGTCTCGAGCAGAGAACTCTTGATGACTAATTGTCCCTCGTATGGTCCATTGATTACTCGGGAACCGACTGTCTGCATTGAGGTCCTTTCTGACAATGCAACCTTCCCAAGGTGACTGAATATGCTAGTTGTTGGTTGCTGTTAGCATTTGTATTCAAATGGTTCAAGGCCCGGCCCATTGTCTAGGCCTGCACTGATACTTGTTATTCTGGGGCCATGGTCTTCTTTAACAATGTAACCCCTTAAGGTAAATGAATATGCGAATGTTCTTGTTCAGAAGCATCCGTATTTTAGATTGTCTGTGATCATTGATATCCAGTCGTAGCTTCGGCTGCAATGTTTGAATTAGCCCTTTATTACTTATCTCTTTTTGCGGGCTGTGCAGTTATGGGTTTTTATAATTCATAGTCCAATTTTTACCGTTGTGGGGGTGGGAGGAACAGATCCTACAATACCAACAATGATGTCCCAGCCATTGCTTCATTGGTTGATAGCCCCTCCATTATCTGCTAGACACTGTCAAGGATTTGTGATCAGTGCTGTCATCTTTCAGGATGTTGGTCCCTATCTTCTTCCTCACCTACTTTCTGTGAAAGTGCTAGAGTGGGGATTGTATCTGTAATGCAGGAGGTGGGGCAGTCAGAATTCCAATTCGTTAATTAATGCCCAGCTAGAGATAACATTTTTGTGATTGCCTAGCTTTAGATAGGAGAGGGTTCATAGTACCTTCATCCTTTGTTGCTTGATGCACTCGCACATACCATCAACATAAGGGGGTGAAATTAGTCTTGGGCGGTTGCATAAAACCATTGTCATCAGCATAATCTCTGAAAATGTAAGATTGCTTCTTGCTCAGAGTCTTGATTGACACAAGCGCAGATTGGAGAATTAGGCATGGAGGTCATCACACTCGATTCAGCTGGTCCTGATTTCCAAACATTAATATCAGTGGCTGGTAAATTAGGAGTTTCATGAATCAGATGTGTTGACCTCTGTGCCAATTCGCCAATCTGTGCTCCTGTTGAGCAAATCTGCACCAGCAGCTTTGCAATTTCAAGGCTATGATGTCTATAGCTTTCAGTGCCATAAATTAATTGGGCAATGCTGCCCTTCTGGAGATCCAAATAGACATTTTGCAATTTAGAAAAATTAATAGATGGAAAATCATGGGCTGTGGCTCTGCAATTTTCTGATATGCCTTCCCAGTGAATACCAGGAGCACCAAAGCGGAAAATCTACCCTCCAGACCCAGGCGGGTGGACGTGGGAATTTGGCAGCTGGAGGCCACAGCTGAGGACCCGTAGGATCGGTCATCTGCAGTAAGGTACATGGTGGAGGTTGGGGGGCTCTGGATGCAATCAGGGGGGCGGGGGGGGGGGAGGGGCGGGGGGTGGGGGGGGGGGGGGGGGGGTGGCTCCTGGCCCAAAAGGACACTGGAAATAAAAATTAAAAACTTACCTGCCTGGGCCTATTCTTGCCCACAATCTACCTCATGGCAGGTTTCGCCTGATGAGGAAGCCATCACTGCTCCCCCGCTCAGGTCCCCAACTGAAATATTAGATCAGTTCCTGATAGTGCCATTGGTCCCTGATCTGTATATTTAACCAGGACCCGCCAGCTTGGGGTGGGTGTTCTCCTCGCCTGCTCAAAAGAGCAGGTTATTATCGGGTCACGGCGTAAAGGCAGTTGGATCGCAGGGATGCGTCGCTGCCCTCATTTTAACAGTCACCCTGCCCAGCTTCTGCCATTTGAAAATCATCTCCAGCTAATCCCAATTGGGACCTACATTTCCTTCTAATCAGTCTCTCCCTTTCAAACTCTCAGTCACATGTGAGTTTGAAAATGCATCATTCCTAGTAAATCTTATTTCAGTTAGACAGCTGAGTGAAATTAGGTTTTGGTGATGAATCAATCCCTCTTTGTTTGATATCCAGATCATACATGCTTTGGAAACATCTTAAATTCCTACCCAAGGTAACGCCACTATTCCATCCTTAGCTTTTACCCTCCACCTCACAACTCAGAGTGCAAAATGTGCATGCATTTCTTTGATGCTCATCACATCCTAGCAGGCCATATAAATAGGACTAAGCCAGCTTTTTGTATCTGCAGCCCTAAGACACTCGGTAAGCTCATTATCAGGTTGCTTCTTGCCATTGTTAGTAGAATGTATCCTGTACTGTTACAATCTTAAAGGCAAAGATCCGCTGGTGAAGATGCGGGCCACAAACCTCATGACCACATTTTGGGCCTCATTCAAACAAGTCAATATCAATGGCATTTGTTGTGCAGTCACTTAGACACCTTTACCAAAGACTATTGTTTAAACCTTGACAGGGATGCTGGAGGTCATTCAGATGTTCTGTCCTTGAGGTAGGAGTTCTTTCCTATCTACACAAGTCTCCCTCTTCCTAGTTCACAATAGGATTTTTCTCCTTTTAAGGGACTATTTTCCACACTCCATGCTCTCTCTCACTCCTTGCAGCCCATTATTTTCTATATTTCCTCATCTGGCAAGCAATGAGACTTGTCTGATAGAGAGCATGAGTGGAAGAAGAGATCACATTCATACCCTCCTGATGTCACAATGCAATAACAAATGCTTATGTGATTTTTTTCCCCCTTAAGAATGTGGCCAATGGCAACTCACTTCCGTTGGTTGTGAAGGATGCTCCCTTCCACTCTAAAGTAGGAGGACTGCTCAGATATACAGCTCATTGGACTTTTTTTAACCCACCTCTTTTTCACAAAAACTGTTGAAGTGAGGAAAATATGGACACATGAATTTTAGTTGCTATCATTCCTTGTCATTTGATTTCCCTGCCAATTGAGGAGGACTTCCTTGGTATCTTATCTCCATGGCAGTCTAAGGAACTAAATTTTGGATGCATTTAATTTTCTAACTAGCCGAGATGATAGGTCCATGAACTTCAAATTTCCTAGCGATCCAGTGTTCTATATGTACAAGGGATTCTACTTTCTGAAGAAATTTAAACAGGTATACGATAGTGCCCTCTGATTTTCTTAATGGTCAAGTATGATGCTGCTTGTATTTCTTGGTGATTTTAGGAGACTATAGTCTAGATTTTCCAATTGTCATCATTTAATGCTGCCATTAGCTCGTGGGTTAATATCCACACTAGAATACCACCGATTGGAAAATCTAGATTTTCTTGTCTCTGGAATCCTCATACCCACTGACAAATAATGGCCCAAAAATTCGTGAGGAAGCCTTCGTGCGAGGGTAAGGCCTCCCCGCGATCTCTCACTGCGCGTTGGCTTTTTCAGTTCCAGCTCGCACGAACTTGATGTTCTGGACAGCTGCTGTGCTGGGCTTGCGTATCCCACCGGCGTAGTTAATTCGTGCGAGCTGTGGGATCACGTGACTCAGTTAGAGCCAATGGCAGCACACCATCTTCCATTCATAACTTTCACATATGTGCTGTGAAAGTTATGAATACTATAGCCCCCCAAAAGTACCGCTAAACCTCAATTAAATTTTTTTTAAAAACCATCACATTAATAAAATAAGTATAGTTAAATAAATTAACCATTTTAAATAAAAAATTAAATTTTTGAAAAAATTTAAAATCTTTTAAAAAGTTATAAAAATAAACTTACCTGTCTTTAAAGTCTCTAAAAAAGATATACCTGTTAAAAAAAATTCAAAACAATACTTAATTCACTACTTACCTTGTTAAAAGTGGGTCTTACTCCTCCTTTTTTTATGTGTAGAATCTTCCGTACTTACCTGCGCGTTGAAACCACTAAGTGCACAGCGTGCGCGCAGCCTGTAGCGCGCACGCGGTTCACCTAGGACCCGCCCCCTTTTCCATTCACCAAGTGCCGGTTTTCAGCGCATGCGCAGTGCATGCAGAAAACCGGCAATTGGAGACAGAATACGCGAGAGTACGCAGTGCGTACTCTCGCGTAGCGGCACTAATTTTTGGGCCAATATATTTATGAGGTTTTTTTTAGATTTATCACTGTCTCCCTTAGATTCAGATAATCAGAAGATGCCAAAATCTAATTTATATCAGAATCAGACCACTCATCATTCCAAGCCCAAAAATTAACTGAATAGTGGAATGTGCCTCACCCAATAATAGAAACCAAAGTCTCCAGCAATACATTGCACGTGGTCTACCAGCATATGCAATATATACTTGTTCCCTCACATACATGGAACAAAGAATTGAGGCTATGAGGATGAAAATTTAAAATGTTGGGAGACCAGGAGCTAATGTAGGTCAGTAAGCACAGGGTTGATGGGTGAGTAGTGCTTGGTGTGGGATAGGATATGGGCAGTAAATTATTGGAAAAATAAGAAGTTTTTGGAGGGTGGGGGATGGGAGACAGGCCAGGAGAGCATTGGAATAACTGAGTGTGGAAGTAGATGGTTACACACATAAAGCTAGATTTGCCACTCACACAAAATCCAGTTTAGTTAGTTGAATAATGTCTGAATAATTCCTAGTCTACAGGAGGCCCCAGATTGTGTAGAGGTACTCAAGCAAAGGAGGGATACATTGCTGGACATGGAGCAATGCATTCCCTCAAGAAGAGCAGCACATCTGCAGGAAGTGGCCAGGGCAATGAATGCCAATTCGACCACCCCATGCTTTGCAGTTCAGTGTTGGAAGAAGTTTAATGACCTTACCAGGACATGCAATGTAAGAGGAATGAATCACATCTTCCAAGAATGCACTGTACTATGTATATCTGCCATTTACAGTCATTTCCTTCACATTCTGTTAAAGTGTTTCAGTTGCTCCCTACCATTGTCCAGGCAGCCATGTAACAGCATTTACACTCCCAGCTGTCACCTGCCACTTACATGCAATCAAATTGCTAAAAACTTCATTTGAAATCTAATTGTGTGGAGCATGCCCCTGACATTACACCTATTGCAGGCTGTAAGCTAACATTTGTGATTTTCTGCATCTCATGTTAACCAAAGATAATTCCCAGTGTGTGCATTCTTTTTCAAGGTCAAGGTAGCCCATAACATGAAAGAGAGAACTGCAACCAGTGGTCGACATCAAAACCTCTGCTCTCTCACCCCTTTTTCAGAGAAAATTCTTCAAATCCTAGGAAGCAAGGCCAAAGGGAAAGTTAGAGATAAAGAAGTAGGGGGGCAGGTAGTAATTGCAAGTTCGTACTGAACTTTTGCATCTTTCTTCTCATCCTAGTGTAGCCCACAAACTATGTCATGAAACCATTATGTTACTCTCTCTATTGAAAGTCACCATTTATGCCATGTTTCTGGTGCTTCCATGGCCCTTACATTTGTTGAGCAGGAGAACCCCACGGAAATTCACTCCTTTGCTGTCAGTTTTCATTCCACATTAAAACGATTCATTAATGTTCAGCTGTGTAAAATGGACAGTCTGAAGATTATGATTTATTTTTGGTATACAGTAGACTGAAATCAATTTCACTACTTGAAGAAGCAGAGAATGCAGCACATTCAAGTTTAATCATTGTTCAGGACTCAGTTTCAGGATTACTAACTTCCTGTAAATGTGTCCAGTACCAATGCAAAGTCAGTAAAATAATCACAACCAATTGCTTTCTCAGTCAATCAGTAATGTTTACAATAAACCAACTCCTGACATGTTGCTGTATTGTCATTGAAACACATTTTTTTTCACAAAAGGTTTCCAAGTCTGAATTTATTTTTGTTTAAAAAAAGGTTTTAATAACTTCTATTCATCTTTTCAATCTCATTTCTATTCACCGTGTAATGATCTGATTACCTTGCTGAACTTTTATTTTTGAGTTCTCCTCCACTTTCTTTTATATTAGGTATCATCTTGTTATGCAAGCAGAGAAGTAGACTTGAGATGTAAGTTGAAGGAGGACATATACTTCCATAATAAACAATTAATGGATAATGGGTATTCACAGTAAGCAATAAAAGAGTGTATGCAAGGATTTGATATTGGGCACCAGTAGATGTATAGTAGGTTGACAGGCAACACTCACAACATGCATATTTGAGCTATCTAGCTGGTACATAGTACTATTGTGCAGCAATCTCTTGGGAGCTTTCTTAAATAGCGTACCTTACAGAAAGAAATAACTGATCAAATGCACAACATAATCGCTACAAAATGGTCCCAGAGGCTCTATACAAAAGCAAAATACTGCGGATGCTGGAAATCTGAAATGAAAACAGAAAATGCTGGAAATGCTCAGCAGGTCAGGCAGCATCTGTGGAGAGAGAAACAGAGTTAATATTTCAGGTCGATGACCTTTTGTCAGAATTGGAAAAAGTTAGAGATGTAACAGATTTTAAGCAAGTGCAGGGGCAGGGAAAGGGGGGAGGAGAGGAAAGAACAAAAGGGAAGGTCTGTGATAGGTTGGAAGGCAGGAGATATTAAAAGACAAAAGGGATGATGGTGCAAGGGAAAAGGAGATGGTAATGGGACAAGTTAAGAAAAAAAGATGAGTCTAGATGAGGTGTAAATGGGAATGGCAGAATCATCAACAGCTGCCATGTGAAAAAATAAGGGGCGAGGTTATGGTCTGAAATTGTTGAACTCAATTTTGAGTCCAGAAGGCTGTAAAGTGCCTAATATAAAGATGAGGTGCTATTCCTCGAGCTTACATTGAACTTTGTTGGAACAAATATAATAGGGAGAGGTCAGAGAGGTCAGAGTGGGAGTGGAGCGTAGAATTAAAGTGACAGGCGACTGGAAGCTCGGGGTCACGCTTACAGACTGAACAGAGGTGTTCCGTAAAGCGGTCACCCAATCTGCGCTTGGTCTCCCCAATGTAGAGGAGACCGCATCGTAAGCAGCAAATACAGTATACTAAACTGCAAGAACTCCAAGTAAATTGCTGTTTCACCTGGAAGGAGTGTTTGGGGCCCTGGACGGTGGGAAGGGAGGAGGTGAAAGGGCAGGTGTTGCATCTCCTGTGCTTGCACAGAAAGGTGCCATGGGAAGAGGTGGGAGTGTTGGGGGTGATTGAGGAGTGGACCAGGGAGAGCGGTCCCTTTGGAATGCTGAAAGGGGAGGGGAAGATATGTTTGGTGGTGGGATCAAGCTCGAGGAACAGCACCTAGGAATGCCAAACAGGACACTCACATCCACCTCCTGCCTTTCGTCATCAATCAAGTGGGGGTTTGGATGCTCCATCACTTGACATTGAGTCCGTCTCTTGCGTCTGTATTTAGAATCATAGAATCATAGAGAAATTCGGTATCGCCCCGTTTGGGGTGCAATTATCGGCTGGGCGCAAAGTTTAGCGCCTGGCGCTAATTATCGCCTCCGACTGCAAGCTTGGCTTCTATCGCCCCTGGAGGTGATTGGAGTGCTAAATCAGGCATTGCACACCTCTCTTAAGGCGCTAACGCCGAGGAGCAAGGCGCTACCTCAGAGCGCTGGCGAAGCTCATGTGATGTCAGTTAGCAATGTAACACAGACACACTGGCACCGGCCAGTTCTTAAAGGGGAGGGTTGATCTTGCTCTCCATCCACACCCTGCTCATTACAGACTTGATTCTCGGCCTGGAGAGACCTGTACATCAATTCTGCTGGAAAGAACAATGGAGAGGGCCAGGGAAAGAGCTCAGAGTGCAGCCCCCACAGTCTCTTCTAAATCGATGCAAGGAAGGTCAAATCAAAATGAACCTGCAAAGTGCTGCTCAGTACCCAAAACTCCTTCACACAGCATTGAATCTCTCCAGAAGTCGCTCTCTCTCTCTCAGAATGCGTGGTGCAAAAATGTCACTGACAAACAAAGGCTAGGAAGCAGCTGCCTTTAAATAGCGCTCCCCAGTCCCTTCCCGACTGCAAAATGTTCCCCTCTACCTGTCGTTGCTAGCGGCAGACGGAAAGGCAAGGGGCGCCGGTCCGGGGCGCTACTGGGGCGTTGCACGCTCGACTGACGTCACGATCTGCGGGCACAAGAGATCATGGTGGTAGTGTTTAGTGCCGCCGCAAAATGTCTGGTCAATTTCACGAGCGGCGCAAACATAGCCGCACCCGGGCGCTAGTTGCTTTGCAGCCCATTAGCACCCTCTTAGGGCGCTAACAGGAGGCACAAAGCAACCAAATTTTTCCCCCACAGAATAGTACAATAGACTAATAGACCATAGGCAGTGAGAGTGGAGTGGGATAAAAAGCGCGGCGGCAGAGCAGGCCTGAGACCAGAGGCAGCGAGTGCAACTCAAACACAGGCACAATTTGAAAGAGTGACGTCAGTGTAAAAAGACCTAAAACGATGTCAGCACAAGGGAAGGAACTGATTGGTGAGTGGCTGGTAAGTGTTTTATTTTAAAGAGGCATATAACTTTTTTTTCCAGTGTTTTAGTGCTTAGTGTAAGTTAATGTGCAGAAAAAGAAACAAACTAGAAAGTAGATAATATAAATAAATAATATAAATAATCAAGACTAAGACATGGAAGATTAGGTTGTGTGTCTGGACTGCAGGATGTGGGAGTTTGTGGACAGCGAGACTGTCCTGAGCGAACACGTCTGCAGTAGATGTCTCCATCTCAAATGTCTCCGGCTCAGAATCATTGAGCTGGAGTGCGAGTTGGAGACACTCTGACGCATAAGGAGGGGGAGAAGTATCTGGACAGTTTGCTCCAGACTTCGGTCACACCTCGTAGAGAGGTGTAGGTTCAGAACGGGGTTGGTGTGTAGAATAAGGAGATCCTAGGTGAGATAGGGAATGAGGATCCACAGAAACTGATCCTATCCAACAGGTACAATGTACTTGCTACCTGTGGGGATAAGGATAAAGACTGTTGGAAGGACAGCCAGAATGCGGACCATGGCACTTTGGAGCAGGAGGCTGTCCTAAGCGGGGAGGAGGGAAAGCGTAATGTGATAGTTGTAGGGTATTCTATAATTAGGGGAACAAATAGCATCCTTTGTAAGCAAGATTGAGAGACCCACATGATATGTTGCCTACCTGGTGCCAGGGTGAGGGCCATCTCGAACCAGCTTGAAAGGATATTGGAGAGGGAGGGGGAGGATCCAGTTGTTGTGGTCCATGTTGGGATCAACAACAGTGGGAAGAGTAGGCAAGAGGTCCTGTTTGGGAGTACCAGAAACTAGGAGCTAAATTAAAGAACAGGACCTCAAGGGTTATAATCTCTGAATTATTACCTGAGCCATGTGCAAATTGGTATAGGGATAAGCAGATGATGGAGGTGAACACATTGCTGAAAGAGTGGTGTGGGAAAGAGGGATTCCATTTCCTGGGGCACTGGCACCAGTATTGGGACAGGAAGGAACTGTACCGTTGGGACAGGCTCCACCTGAACCGGTCTGGGATCAGGGTCCTCATGGAAAGGATAAATAGGGCGGTCACAAGGACTTTAAATTAGTAAATGGGGGGAGGGCTCAAGTGGAAATTGTAGTAAAATAATAGTTCAAAAACAAATGAAAGGGAAGAGAGTAGAGTAAAAGTCAGAAATTGTGCTTTAGGCACTACAGGTAAAGGGAAAACTAAAAGATGTAAAGTGATTAAACCATGAGACAGAAATAAGAAACATGTGATTAAAACATTAGAGCTGAAGGCTAGGGTGTGTGGCCTAAATAAGCATTCTTTATACAAACGCACAGGGTATAAGGAATAAATTGAATGAACTGTAGGCGCAAATTCAACTTGGAGGGTACGACATGGTAGCCATTACTGAGACATGGCTGCAAGATGGTCAGGACTGGAAATTAAATATACCAGGTTATAAGGTTTACAGGAAAGATAAGGAAAATGGTAGAGGGGGAGGAGTAGCCTTCGTGATTAAGGTTGAAATCACTTCAATGATAAGAGAGGATATAACGAGAGGTAAGCAGGCAGTGGAGACTTTATGGGTAGAATTAAGAAATAGGAAAGAATTTAAGATTGTAGTGGGGTTTGTACATAGGCCCCCTGGTAGCAGCTGTGAAGTGCTAGATTGTATAAATGCAGAGATTAGACAAGTGTGTAGTAAAGGCAGAGTGGTATTAATGGAGGATTTTAACTTTCATATAGATTGGGATAAGCAGACTAGCACCTGTCAGAAAGGTAGTGAATTTCTTGAGTGTATCTGGGATAGTTTTCTACAACAGTATGTCCTAGAACCAACAAGGAGGGCAAGCCATATTAGATCTAGTAATGAGTAATGAGCCAGATTTAGTTAACAGCCTAATGGTGCGTGAACATTTATCTAATAGCGATCATAACATGATCGAGTTCAACGTGGTGTTTCAACATGAAACAGCTACTAAGATTTTACATTTAAGTAAGGCCGACTTCAACGGGATGAGACAGAAACTGTCCACAGTAAACTAGGCAAATCTGTTAATGGATAAAACAATAGAAGAATTTAATATGATACAGAACCAGTTTATACCCCTGAGGGGCAAGAGCTCTGTTTGCCAAAAAACAGCCATGGACAACTAAAGGTGTAAGGGACAGCATAAAACTAAAATAAAAAGAATACAAAAATGCAAAAAATAGCACAGATCCTAGTGAATGGGAAAGATACAAAGAACAGCAAAGGGTGACAAAACAGAGAGTAAGAGCTACACAAAGGGAGTATGAAAAGAATCTTGTAAGGGAGATCAAAATCAACACAAAGAATTTTTACAATTATATTAGGAAAAATAGGGTAGTCAGGAGCAATGTTGGCCCCTTGGAAAGTGATATTAGTGATATTGTCAATGATAATAAGGAAATGGCGGACATGTTGAATAATTATTTTGCGTCCGTATTTACAGTAGCAGAGGAAAGCATGCTGGAAATCCCAAGGAAACTAATCAGGGACAGGGACTCAATAAAATTACTGTAAGCAAAATAGCAGTAATGAAGAAAATAATGGTACTAAAGAGTGACAAATCCCCAGGACCAGATGGTTTCCATCCCAGGGATTTAAAGGAAACAGGTGAACACATTGCAGCTGCCTTAACTATAATCTTCCAAAGTTCTCTCGATTCAGGGCCCGTCCCTTTAGATTGGAAAATTGCACATGTCACTCCACTATTTAAGAATGGTGAGAGAGGGAAACCAGGGAATTATCGACCAGTTAGCCTAACATCTGTTATCAGGAAATTATTAGAGGCTATAGTTAAGGATAGGGTAACTGAACACCTTGAAAATTTTCAGTTGATCAGAGAGAGCCAGCATGGATTTGTGAAAGGTAGGACTTAGATAATGTCATAGAAAGCCACATATCCAAATTTCCTAATGACACAAAGATGGGAAAAACTGTGACAAATGGATTTCAATATAGGCAAATGTGAGGTCATCCACTTTGGACATATAAAGGATAGAGCAGGGTACTTTCTAAATGGTGAAAAGCTAAAAACAGTGGAAATTCAAAGAGACTTGGGGGTCCAGGTACATAGATCATTAAAATGTCATGAACAGGTACAGAAAATAATCAAAAAGGCTAATGGAATGCTAGCCTTTATATCTAGAGGACTAGAATACAAGGGGGTAGAAGTTATGCTGCAGCTATACAAAACCCTGGTTAGACCACACCTGGAGTACTGTGAGCAGTTCTGGGCACCACACCTTAGGAAGGATATATTGTCCTTGGAGGGAGTGCAGCGTAGGTTTACCAAAATGATACCTGGGCTCCAAGGGTTAAATTATGAGGAGAGATTACACAAACTAGGGTTGTATTCCCTAGAATTTAGATGGTTAAGGGGTGATTTGATCAAAGTTTTCAAGCTATTAAAGGGAATAGAGAGGGTAATAAGAACATAAGAACATAAGAAATAGGAGCAGGAGTAGGCCATACGGCCCCTTGAGCCTGCTCTGCCATTCAATAAGATCATGGCTGATAATCAACCTCAACTCCACTTTCCCACCCGATCTCCATATCCCTTGATTCCCCTAGAGTCCAAAAATCTATCTATCTCAGCCTTGAATAAGGATAGTATTAGATCCAAAGAGGAGTCATATAAAGATGCCAGAAAAAATAGCAAGCCTGAGGATTGGGAGCAGTTTAGAGTTCAGCAAAAAAGGACCAAGGGATTGATTAAGAGGGGAAAAATAGAGTATGAGAGTAAACTTGCAAGGAACATAAAAGTGGAAAGTAAAAGCGTCTACCAGTATGTAAAAAGAAAAAGATTAGTGAAGATAGATGTAGGTCCCTTACATTCAGAAACGGGAGAATTTATAATGGGGAACAAGGAAATGGCTGAGCAATTAAACAAATACTTTGGTTCTGTATTCACGGAGGAGGACACAAATAACTTCCCAGAAATGCTAGGGAACCAAGGGTCTAGTGAGAAGGAGGAATTAAAGGAAATTAGTATTAGTTAAAAAAATAGTGCTGGAGAAATTAATTAAGCTGATAAATCCCCAGGGCTGATAATCTGTATCCCGGAGTACTAAAAGAGGTAGCCATGGAAATAGTGGATGCATTGGTTGTCATCTTCCAAAATTCTATAGATTATGGAACAGTTCCTGCAGATTGGAGGGTGGCAAATGTAACCCCACTATTTAAAAAAGGAGGGAGAGAGAAAACAGGGAACTACAGACCGGCAAGCCTAACATCAGTAGTAGGGAAAATGCTAGAGTCTATTATAAAGGATGTGATAACAGGACACTTAGAAAATATCAACGGGATTAGACAAAGTCAAATGGATTTATGAAAGGGAAATCATGTTTGACAAACCTACTGAAGTTTTTTGAGGATGTAACTGGTAGAATAGATAAGGGAGAACCAGTGGATGTGGTGTATTTGGATTTTTAAAAGGCCTTTGATAAAGTCCCACATAAGAGGTTAGTGTGCAAAATTAAATCACATGGGATTGGGGGTAATATATTGGCATAGATTGAAAATTGGTTAACAGACAGGAAACAGAGAGTAGGAATAAATGGGTCTTTTTCGGGGTGGCAGGTGGTGACTAGTGGGGTGCCGCAGGGATCAGTGCTTGGGCCCCAGCTATTCACAATATATATCAATGATTTGGATGAGGGAACCAAATGTAATATTTCCAAGTTTGCTGATGACACGAAACTAGGTGGGATTGTGAGTTGTGAGGAGGATGCAAAGACGCTTCAAGGCGATTTAGACAAGTTGAGTGAGTGGGCAAATACATGGCAGATGCAATATAACGTGGATAAATGTGAAGTTATCCACTTCGGTAGGAAAAACAGAAAGGTAGAGTGTTATTTAAAATGGTGCTAGATTGGGAAATGTTGATGTACAAAGGCACCTGGGTGTCCTTGTACACCAGTCACTGAAAGCAAACATGCAGGTGCAGCAAGCAGTTAGGAAGGCAAATGGTATGTTGGCCTTCATTGCAAAAGGATTTGAGTACAGGAGCAAGGATGTCTTGCTACAGTTATACAGGCCCTTAGTGAGACCACACCTGGAGTACTGTGGGCAGTTTTGGTCTCCTTACCTAAGAAAGGATATACTTGCCATAGAGGGAGTGCAGCAAAGGTTCACCAGACTGATTCCTGGGATGGCAGGACTGTCATATGAGGAGAGATTGGGTCGACTAGGCCTGTATTCACTAGAGTTTAGAAGAATGAGAGGGGTTCTCATTGAAATGTATAAAATTCTGACCGGGCTAGACAGACTGGATGCAGGGAGGATGTGACCCCTGGCTGGGGGGTCTAGAACGAGGGGTCACAGTCTCAGGATACGGGGTAGGACATTTAGGACTGAGATGAGGAGACATTTCTTCACTCAGAGGGTGGTGAACCTGTGGAATTCTCTACCACAGAAGGCTGTGGAGGCCAAGTCACTGAATATATTTAAGAAGGAGATAGATAGATTTCTAGACACAAAAGGCATCAAGTGGTACGGGGAGAGAGCAGCAATATGGTATTGAGATAGAGGATCAGCCATGATCATATTGAATGGTGGAGCAGGTTCGAAGTGCCGAATGGCCTACTCCTGCTCCTACTTTTCTATGTTTCTATGTTGAATATACTCAAAGACTCAGCATTCACAGCCCTCTGGGGCAGAGAATTTGAAAGATTCACAACCCTCTGAGTGAAGAAATTCCTCCTCATCTCGGTCTTAAATGGCCTACGCCTTATCCTGAGACTATGCCCCCTAGTTCTGGACACTCCAGCCAGGGGACACAACCTTGCAGCATTTACCCTGTCAACCGTCTTCAGAATCAAACTATTTCCGCTGGTTGGGGAGTCTAGGACTAGGGAGCATAGTCTAAAAATTAGAGCCAGACCTTTCAGGAGTGAAGTTAGGAAATACTTCTACACACAAAGCGTAGTTGAAGTTTGGAACTCTCTTCCACAAACGGCAATTGATGCTAGATCAATTGTTAATTTTAAATCTGAGATCGATAGATTTTTGTTAACCAATGGTATTAAGGTATATGGGCCAAAGGCGGGTATATGGAGTCAGGTCGCAGATCAGCCATGATCTCATTGAATGGTGGAACAGGCTCAAGGGGCTGAATGGCCTACTCCTGTTCCTATGTTCTTATGTACATTACAGAAGGAGGCCATTCGGCCCAGCGAGCCTGCGAGGCTCTTTCGAGAGCTATCTAGTTAGTCCCACTCCCCCGCTCTTTCCCCATATCCTTGCAATTTATTCTTCTTCAAGTATTTATCCAATTCCCTATTGAAGGCTAATATTGAATCTGTATCCACCACCCTATCAGATCGTGCATTCCAAATCCTAACCACTCGTTGTGTAAAAATGTTTCTCCTCATGTCGCCTCTGGTTCTTTTGCCAATCACCTTAAATCTGTGCCCTCTCGTTATCAGCCCTTCAGCCATTGGAAGCATTTTCTCTTTATTTACTTTATACCTAAATCCTTCTTGATTTTAAACACCTCTATCAAATCTCCTCTTAGCCTTCTCTGCTCCAAAGAGAACAACCCCAGCTTCTCTAATCTATCCAAGTAACTGTATTCCCTCATCAGTCTAGTAACTATCTTCTGTACCCTCTCCAAAGCCTTCATGTACTTCCGAAAGTGTGGTGCCCAGAATTGGACGCAATATTCCAGCTGGGGCCGAACTCGTGTTTTATATGAGTTTAGCATAACTTCCTGGCTTTTGTACCTATGCCTCTATTTATAAAGTCCAGGGTCCCATGGGCTACAAATTCAGGGGTTTAGTGCCAGCTGTTACCACCCGATTCATGGAAAAAATGGCGGCCAGCGCACTTTCGCCCACTGTCGGCGGGTCCTGTGGCGGCCGCCATTTTCGGCAGGTCGGCAGCACTCGCTGGAAGTATTGTAATGAGTCGGAGCGTAATGTCAATCTCCGTGCAACGTCGAGTTTATGGCCACTCATCCATTTTGGATATCCCCACTCCTATTGCCACCCTCTCTAAAGCACACCCATGCGTGCAGCCGTTAAAAGCACTTCAGCAGTGTTAATGGCCATGAGGAGTCTGGCAGGACTTGGCAGATTGTACACGAAGGTGGAGGCTGACAAATGGAAAACACCTCAGATGGATACTGGAACTTCAAACGCCTCTTTTGCCAATGTTCTTCTTTTATACTTTCCTTTTTTGCCCATCAGTGGGGTGGGCGAGGGGGTTGCATTTTCTAGCAACTTTTCAGGACGCCTACAGTGTTTGTGGGTCAGTAAAATCAATGGGTGAAACCTCGTGGAACAAGCTTTTAGTTCAGAACTGAACACCTGCACAGAACTACAAATCCCTCGGCGGATTCCCAGCAAATAAAAAAAATGAATTCCTAAACAGTATCAGATTGCCTAGAACTCCATTGCTATGTTCAAAGATCATCTCTGATAAAATCTCTTTATGATGACGTCACCAGAACGTCACCCCCTAGTAAATCTGGACTCAACTGCTTAAGGTTTTAAGGAATTATAATTAATTTATTCAAAATTCCATAACCAATTATTTATCAAGTAATTATTTTGTGGCGAGTATGCAAGACCCACTAAAAACAATTACTACACATTTAAACACTTTCAAATGTAATCATTGGGGAAAGAGTAGGATTACAGGGAACGCAGATGCATTTATTTCATGAACTACTAAAACATCAACAAACATTGGGTGGCAGGTAATATTTTTGCAGCAAGTACGGCAACTGTTCCGAACACGGCCTACAGGTTCGCTCCTTTCTTCCCCATTCTCCTTCACTGCAAGCTGGAGACAGACGTGACCTTCAGCCTCCTACTGAGCTTAGCACTGGAAAGAGTGCGTTACATCATGAGATCACTGCACCGCTGATGTTAATTAGCAGGCAGCACCAAAATACCAATGCTGCCTGCGCTCTCTTGGCGGGTGGTCATTAGACTTGGCTGTTACCGGCATGTTTCCAGCGTACTGGAACTTTTAGCCCCATATGCTTTATTAACTGAAATAAAATCAGAAAATGATGGAAACACTCAGCAGGTCAGGCAGCATCTGTGGAGAGAGAAACAGAATTAACGTTTCAGGTCGATGACCTGTCATCAAAACTGGAAAAAGTTAGACATGTAACAGACTTTTAAGCAAATGCAGGGGCAGGGAAAGGAGGGAGGGGAGAAAAGAACAAAAGGCAAGGTCTGTGGTAGGGTGGAAGGCAGGAGAGATTAAATGACAAAAGGAATGTTTGTACTAAGAAAAAGGAGATGGTAATGAGACAAGTAAAGAAACAAAAGATGAGTCTGGAAGAGGTGTAAATGGGTATAGCAGAATCATCAACAGCTGCCGTCTGAAAAAATGGGGGCAGAGGTTATGGTCTGAAATTGTTGAACTCGATGTTGAGTCCAGAAGGCTGTAAAGTGCCTAATAGAAAGATGAGGTGCTGTTCCTCGAGCTTATGTTGAGCTTCGTTGGAACAGTATAAGAGGCCGAGGTCAGAGAGGTCAGAGTGGAGCAGAGAATTAAAGTGACAAGTGACTGGAAGCTCGATGCTACGCTTGTGGCTTGATGAAGGTGTTCCGCAAAGCGGTCACCCAATCTGCGTTTGGTCTCCCCAACGTAGAGGAGACCACATCGTGAGCAGCGAATACAATAGTATGGAAGGAGCACTTCGAAGATCTCCTTAACCAAGACTCTGTCTTCGACGCGAGTGTCCTCAACTCCATCCCGCAGCATGCTACCCACCACCACCTCAGCACAAGCCCAGCCCGACATGAGGTTGAAAAGGTCATCCGACAACTGAAGAGCAACAAGGCCTCAGGAGCAGATGGAATTCCTGCCGAGGCACTAAAACATGGCATCGAATTACAGTATGCAGACAACGCTTGCGTCTGCGCACACTCTGATCTGCGTTTGGTCTCCCCAACGTAGAGGAGACCGCATCGTGAGCAGCGAATACAGTAGTGTGGAAGGAGCACTTCGAAGATCTCCTTAACTGAGACTCTGTCTTCAACGCAAGTGTCCTCAACTCCATCCCGCAGCATGCTACCCACCACCACCTCAGCACAAGCCCAGCCCGGCATGAGGTTGAAAAGGCCATCCGACAACTGAAGAACAACAAGGCCTCAGGAGCAGATGGAATCCCCGCCGAGGCTCTAAAACATGGCGGCGAAGGACTATTGGCACGAATACATGAACTCATTTCTCTTATTTGGAAGGAGGAGAGCATGCCAGGGGATCTCAGAGATGCCGTAATCGTGACCATCTTCAAGAAAGGTGACAAGTCCGATTGCGGTAATTACAGAGGAGTCTCCCTGCTGTCTGCCACAAGGAAAGTCATCGCAAGAATCCTCCTCAATCGCCTTCTCTCTGTGGCTGAAGAGCTCCTCCCAGAGTCGCAATGTGGATTCCGCCCACTAAGGGGCAGAATGGACATGATCTTCACCGCACGTCAACTACAAGAGAAATGCAGGAAACAGCACCAACCACTGTACATGGCCTCCTTTAACCTCACAAAGGCCTTCGACACTGTCAACCGTGAGGGATTATGGAGTGTCCTCCTCAAATTCGGCTGCCCTCAAAACTTTGTCACTATCCTCCGCCAGCTTCACGACGACATGCAAGCCATGATCCTGAACAATGGATCCACCACAGACCTAATTCACATATGGACTGGGGTGAAGCAAGGCTGTGTCATCGCACAAACGCACTTCTTGATCTTCCTGGCTGCAATGCTCCATCTCACCCTCAATAAGCTCCCAGCTGGAGTGAAGCTAATCTACAGAACAAACGGGAAACTGTTCAACCTCCGTCGCCTCCAGTCCAGATGCAAGGTCGTCCCATCCTCTGTCATCGAATTACAGTATGCAGATGACGCTTGCGTCTGCGCACACTCTGAGGCCGAACTCCAAACCATTGTCAACACCTTCACCAAAGCATACGAGAGCATGGGCCTTACACTAAACATCTGTAAGACAAAGGTCCTCTACCAACCTGCCCTCGCCACACAATACTGCTCCCCGATTATCAAAATCCATGACGAGGCCTTGGACAACGTGGACCGCTTTCCATACCTCGGGAGCTTACTGTCAACAAGGGCAGACGTCAATGACGAAGTCCAACACCGCCTTCAGTTTGCCAGTGCAGCCTTCGGTCACCTGAGGAAGAGAGTGTTTGAAGACCAGGACCTCAAACCCAGCACCAAGCTCATGGTCTACAGAGCAGTCGTGATACGCGCCCTCCTGTATACTTCAGAGACATGGCCCATCTACAGCAGGCACCTCAAAGCATTGGAGAGGTACCACCAATGCTGCCTTCACAAGATCCTGCAAATCCATTGGCAGGATAGGCGCACCAACATCAATGTTCTCGCTCAGGCCAACTTCCCCAGCATCGAAGCTTTGACCACGCTCGATCAGCTCCGATGGATGGGCCACATTGTCCGCATGCCCGATACGAGACTCCCAAAACAAGTGCTCTACTCGGAGCTCCGACACGGCAAGAGAGCTCCAGGTGGGCAGAGGAAATGCTTCAAGGACACCTTCAAAGCCTCCTTGAAAAAGTGCAACATCCCCACCGACACCTGGGAATCCCTGGCCCAAGACCACACAAAGTGGAGGAGAAGCATCCGGGAAGGCGGCAAACACCTTGAGTCTCTTCGCCAGGAGCAAGCAGAAGCCAAGCACAAACAGCGGAAGGAGAGCACGTCAACCCAAGCACCCCACCCACCCGCCCCTTCAACCACCGTCTGCCCCACCTGTGACAGGGACTGTAGGTCCCGCATTGGACTCATCAGTCACCTGAGAACTCATTTTTAGTGTGGAAGAAAGTCATCCTCGGTTCCGAGGGATTGCCTAAGAGAGAGAAGATACTAAATTGCAATTTCCTAAATTCCTTTTATTTGGAGGAAGTGAGTGGAGTCAAAGGAGAAGTTGTTCAATGTGAGAACACGTTCAGCCAGGCGGAGGAGCATGGTGGTGGATGGGGACTGGTTGGGCCTCTGTTCAAGGAAGAAGCAGGGTACCCTCAGGCCGTCCTGGTGGGGAATGGAAGTGCAGCGGGATTGGACGTCCATAGTGAAAAGGAAATGTTTAGGGCTATGAAACTGGAAACTGTTAAAGTGGTGGAGGGAGTCAGAAGAATTGCAGATGTAGGTGGGAAGAGACTGGACAAGGGGAGAAAAAATAGAGTCAAGATAGGAAGAAATCAGTTCCGTGGGGCAAGAACAGGCTAAAATGATGGGTCTACCAGGGCAGTCCTATTTGTGGATCTTGGGAAGGAGGTAGAAGCGGACTGTGCAGGGCTGGGGGATTATGAGGTTGGTGGCCATGTAGGGAAGATCTCCAAAGGAGATGAGGTCAGTGACAGTCTTGGAAACAAAGGCTTGGTGTTCAGTAGTGGGGTCATGGTCCAGGGGGAGATAGGAGGTGGTGTCAGAGAGTTGGTGTTCAGCGTCTGCAAGGTAGAGGTCGGTACGCCAAACAACAACAGCGCCACCCTTGTCAGCAGGTTTAATGACAATGTTAGGGTTGCTTTATTAACTGCTTTGTTAACCTGTCCTGCCACCTTCAAAGATTTGTGCAGAAGCACCCCCAGGTCTCGTTTTTCTTGCACCCCCTCTGTTTTCTACACCTTAGCCAATTTTGTATCCATGCTGCTACTGCCCCCTTTATCCCATGAGCTTCAATTTTGCTAACAAGCCTAGAATTTAGTACTTTATCAAACGCCTTTTGAAAGGCCATATACATAACATCAACTGCACTGCCCTCATCTACCCTTTCTGTTGCAGCACAAAAAACTCAATCAAGTTCGTCAAACATGATTTGCCCTTAACAAATCCATACTGGCTCTCCTTTATTAGTCCATGCTTGTTCAAGTATCTGTTAATTTCCTCTCAGATTATTGTTTCTAAAAACTTCCCCACCACCGACGTTAAACTGACTGGCCTGTAATTGCCAGGTTCATCCTTCTCCCCTTTTTTGAATAAGGGTGTAACATCTGCAATCCTCCAGTCCTTTAGCACCACCTCTGTATCGAAGGAGGATTGGAAGATTGTGGCCTGCACCTCTGCAATCATAGAATCATAGAAATTTACAGCACAGAAGGAGGCCATTCAGCCCATCTTGTCCGTGCCGGCCGACAAAGAGCTATCCACCCTAATCCCACTTTCCAGCACTTGGTCCGTAGCTTTGTAGGTTATGGCACTTCAAGTGCATATCCAAGTACTTTTTAAATGTGATGAGGGTCTCTGCCTCTGCCACCCTTTCAGGCAGTGAGTTCCAGACCCCCATCACCCTCTGAGTGAAAAAAATTCTCCTCACATCCCCTCTAAACTTCCGACCAATTACTTTAAATCTGTGCCCCCTGGTTATTGACCCTGCTGCTAAGGGAAATAGTTCCTTCCTATCCACTCTATCTAGCTCCCTCATAATTTTATACACCTCAATTAGGTCTCCCCTCGGCCTCCTCTGTTCCAAAGAAACCAACCCCAACCTATCCAATCTTTCCTCATAGCTAAAATTCTCCAGTTCAGGCAACATCCTCGTAAATCTCCTCTGTACCCTCTCTAGCGCAATCACATCTTTCCTGTAATGTGGTGACCAGAACCGCACACAGTACTCTAGCTGAGGCCTAACTAGCATTTTATACAGTTCAAGCATAACCTCTCTGCTCTTATATTCTATGCCTCAGCTAATAAAGGCAAGTATCCCGTATGCCTTCTTAACCACCTTATCTACCTGTCCTGCTACCTTCAGGGATCTGTGGACATGCACTCCAAGGTCCCTCTGTTCCTCTGCACTTATCAATGTCCTATCATTTATTGTGTACTCCCTTGCCTTGTTAGCCCTCCCCAAATGCATTACCTCGTACTTGTCTGGATTGAATTCCATTTGCCACTGTTCTGCCCACCTGACCAGTCCATTGATATCTTCCTGCAGTCTGTAGCTTTCTTCTTCATTATCCACCGCACGGCCAATTTTTGTATCATCTGCAAACTTGTTAATCATACCCCCTACATTCAAGTCTGAATCATTGCTATATATCACAAAAAGCAAGGGATTGAGCCCTGCGGAACCCCACTGGAAACAGCCTTCCAGTCACAAAAACACCCATCGACTATAACCCTTTGCTTCCTACTTTTGAGCCAATTTTGGATCCAACTTGCCACTTTGCCTTGTATCCCATGGGCTTTTACTTTCTTGACCAGTCTGCCATGTGGGACCTTATCAAAAGCCTTGCTAAAATCCATATACGCTACATCAAACGCAGAACCCTCATCGACTCTCCTTGTTACCTCCTCAAAAAATTCAATCAAGTTAGTCAGACACGACCTCCCCTTAACAAATCCATGCTGACTGTCCTTGATTAATCCGTGTCTTTCTAAATGAAGATTTATCCTATCCCTCAGAATTTTTTCCAATAATTTTCCCACCACCGAGGTTAGGCTGACTGGCCTGTAATTACTCGGTCTATCCATTTCTCCCTTTTTAAACAACGGTACCACGTTAGCAGTCCTCCAGTACCACACCTGTAGCCAGAAAGGATTGGAAAATGATGATCAGAGCCTCTGCTATTTCCTCTCTTACTTCTCTTAACAGTCTGGGATACATTTCATCTGGACCTGGGGATTTATCCACTTCCAAAGCTGCTAAACCCCTTAATACTTCCTCTCTCACTATGTTTATTTCATCTAATATTTTACACTCCTCCTCCCTGATTGCAATGTCTGCATTGTCTCTCTCTTTTGTGAAAACAGACGCAAAGTATTAATTAAGAACCATACTCACATCTTCCGCCTCCACACACAGATTACCCTCATGATCTCTAATAGGCCCTACTCTTTCTTTAGTTATCCTCTTGCTCTGAATGTATTTATAAAACATCTTTGGGTTTTCCTTGATTTTACCTGCCAATATTTTTTCATGCTCTCTCTTTGCTTTCCTAATTTCCTTTTTAATTTCACCCCTGCACTTTCTATACTCCTTTAGGTTTTCTATGGTATTGAGCACTCGGTAACTGTCATAAGCTTTCCTTTTTTTCTTCATCCTACACTATGTCCCTTGACATCCAGGGGGCTCTGGATTTGTTAGTCCCATCCTTTTTCTTTAAGGGAACATACTTGCGCTGAGCCCTCACTATCTCCTTCTTGAACGCCTCCCACTGCTCTGACTGATTTACCTTCAAGTAGCTGCTTCCAGTCCACTTTGGCTAAATCACATCTGAGCTTAATAAAATTGGCTTTTCCCCAATTAAGAACTTTTATTCCTTGTCTGTCTTTGTTCTTTTCCATAACTACCCTAAATCTAACTGAATTATGATCACTACCCCCAAAATGCTCTCCCACTGATACCCCTTCCACCTGCCCAGCTTCATTCCCTAAAACTAAGTTCAGAACTGCCCCCTCCCTTGTTGGGCTTGCCACGTACTGGCTAAAAAAGTTCTCCTGAATGTATTTTAGGAATTCTGCACCCTCTATACCCTTCACGCTAATTTTATCCCAGTTAATATTAGGGTAGTTGAAACCCGCTACTATTACTGCCCTATAGTTTTTGCACTTCTCAGAAATTTGCCTACATATTTGCTCTTCTATCTCCCTCTGACTGTTTGGGGGTCTGTAATACACTCCCAGCAGTGTGATTGCCCCTTTTTTATTCTTCATTTCAACCCATATAGCCTCATTGGATGATCCTTCTATCATATCATCCCTCCTCACAGCTGTAATTGTTTCTTTAATCAATACTGCGACCCCCTCCTTTTTTATCCCCCTCTCTATCTCGTCTGAAAACCCAATTTCTACCCTTACTTCCCTCAGTAACCTAGGATGGATCCCATCCAGACTAGCCATTTATTTTGACCCACAAAGCCTTTAGAAAGGCCTCAAAAAAATATTGCTATGACATGTGGCCACTTACCTCTGAGTGGTCACCATCTTTTAAAGCCCAGCTCTCTAAGAGTTGAAACTACAGTAGATATCTCCCCTTTGCCAAACACAAGACAGGAGGCACAATTCAAGCCAGGAGCTCACTCTGCATATCTAGTTAGTGTGGAGTATGGAAGATTTGTTGGAGTTGGCCATTCCTATCTCAGGCAAAATCCCTATCCCTGGACCTACAGCCTAGGCACTGGGACTGGAAAGTTTATTGTTTAAAATTTGAAAATTCCAAACCTTTAAATAACAAATCCAACCTGTCATTTTGCATTCCAGTTACTATAAATGAAAAATATTCTTCCTAATATTGAGTATTTTTAAAGATATTTTCAGGTCTATAGCTAGAAGTTGTAGAGCCTCTGTCTACACCTCAGAGACCCTTCTTCTGCTGGATATGCTGTACATTTTATTAGTAATTTTTTCTGCTGCTGCTATGTGTGTCTCCTGTCTCACGATCTCCATGAATTCATGTTTGGTGCTCCCCTAAGGTAGCAAGGTGCACTTACATGTTCTAGGCATAGCTTGGCTGTACGCTCAGCTTAATGTTTAGTTCATTCTGTAGCCTTTACCCTTCCGTGACTACTCATCTGGGAATTCACTTCGCTCACATAGTCATTAGTGGCCATGGGCATAGAATAATGAGCCTTCGTCACAAACTTTAACCTTCCACCACATTTTCCAGCAGCTACATGCTAAAGTTATGCTGGATTTAGCTGACTAACTCTCAAGAGTCACAAAGTCTATTGATTATTAATTAAAAACTTCACATTTGTATGGCATTGGATGAATGAAAAGCATGTGTAGCAGTTCATGTTCAATAAAATCTTTAACAGCATCATGAGGGTATGGTAGCATAGTGGTTATGTCACGGGATTATTCATCCAGAGGCTTGGACTAATAATCCAGAGCCGTGAGTTCAAATCCCCCAATGGCAGGTTGTGAATTTGAATTCAGCTAATTAATCTGGAATAAAAAGCTAGTATCAGCAATGGTGACCATGAAGTTATTGGATTGTCGTAAAAACCCAACCGGTTCACCAATGACCTTTAGGGAAGGAAACCTGCCGTCCTTGGCTTATGTGTGACTCCAGACCCACAGCAGTGTTGCTGATGTTGCTGACTCTGGCTCTGTTGCTGCCCTCTGAAAAGGCCTAGCAGTTATATCAAATTACTACAAAAAGTAATAAAACCGGATGGACCATTGGATTCGGGCACATCCAGACCAGTCGACCCTGAAAAGTCCTCCTCACTAACATCTGGGGACTTGTGCAAAAGCTGTCCCACAGACTAATCAAGCCTGACATAGTCATACTCACAGAATCATCCAACTTCCTAGACTGCTCCTTTACCATCCCTGGACAATCTAACCAGAAGTGGCAGCACAGTGGTATACAGTCCTGGAGTCCTCAACATTGACTCCAGATCCCATGAAGACCTCGGCTGATGAATCAGTTATCCACCACTTGGAAGTAGTAAGACTTCACTGTGCATCATGAAGAGTGGCTCAGCAGCACCACTACATGCTGGCCGAGTCCTAACATATCTACCGGGCTTGAGCCTGGTGGTGAGAGAACCAACACGAGGGAAACACCTACTTGACCTCATCCTCACCATTCTACCTGTCGTAAAATAATTTGGTAGGAGTGACCACCATCAAGCAGGGGACCAACCCTGATTCAATGAGGAGCATGCCAGGAGCAGCACCAGGCGTACCTGAAAATGAGGTGCCAACTTGGTGAAGCTACAACACAGGATTACATGCATGCTATAGACAGAGCTAAACGATCCCACAACCAAAGCTCTGCAGTCCTGCCACATCCAGTTGTGAATGTTGGTGGACAACTAACAGGAGGAAGAGGCTCCATGAACATCCCCCTCCTCAACGATGGCGGAGTGAGTGCAAAAGACAAGTCGATCGCAACCATCTTCAGCCAGAAGTGCTGAGTGTATGATCCATCTCGGCCTCCTCCTGAGGTCCCCATCATCACAGATGCCAGTCTTCAGACAATTCAATTCACTCCACATGATATTAAGAAACGACTGAGCGCACTGGATACAGCAAAGGCCGTGACAAAATCCCAGCTGTAGTGCTGAAGACTTGTGCTCCAGAACTAGCCATGCCTCTAGCCAAGCTGCTCCAATACAGCTACAACACTGGCATCTACCCGATGAAGTGGAAAATTGCCCAGGAAAGTCATGTCCAGAAAAAGCAGGACAAAGCCAATCCAGCAATTACTGCCCCATCAGCCTACTCGTAATCATCAGCAAAGTGATGGAAGGTGTCGTCGGCAGTGCTATGAAGTGGCACTTACTCACCAATAACCTGCTCACCGATGCTCAGTTTGGGTTCCACCAGGACCACTCAGCTCCAGATTTCATTACAGCCTTGATCCAAACATGGACAAGAGAGCTCAATTCCAGAGATGAAGTGATAGTTACTGGACTTGAAATCAAGGCAGCATCTGACCGAGTGTGGCACTAAAGAGCCCTAGTAAAATTGAAGTCAATGGGAATCAGGGGGGAAACTCTCCACTGGCTGGAGTCATACCAAGCACATAGGAAGATAGTTGTGGCTGTTAGAGGCCAATCATCTCCGCCCCAGTACATCGCTGCAGGAGTTCCTCAGGGGAGTGTCCTAGGCCCAACCATCTTCAGCTGCTTAATCAAAAGGTCAGAAGTAAGGATGTTCACTGATGATTGCACAGTGTTCAATTCCATTTATGATTTCTCAGAAGCAGTCCACGCCCGCATGCCGCAAGTCCTGGACAACATCCAGGCTTGGGCTGATAAGTAGCAAGTAATATTCACACCATACAAGTGCCAGGCAATGACCTTGTGGCTACAACAGCAGGTCATAGGTTGGGTATTATATAGTAAGTGTCTCTCCTCCTAACTCCCCAAAGTCCACCACTTACAAGGCACAAGTCAGGAGTGTGATCGAATATTCTCCACTTGCCTGGTTGAGTGCAGCGCCAACAACACTTAGAAGCTCAACACCACCCAGGTCAAAGCAGTCCACTTGAGCGGCACCCCATCCACCACCTTAAACATCATTCCCTCCACCACCGGCGCACCGTGGCTGCAGTGTGTACCATCTAAAAATGCACTGCAGCAACTCCTACTCAAGCTAAGGCTTCTTCGACAGCATCTCCCAAACCCATGACCTCTGCCACCTAGAAGGACAAGGGCAGCAGGTGGAAGGCAACAGCACCATCTCCAAGTTCCCCTCCAAGTCATACACCAACCTGACTTGGAAATATATCACCAATCCTTCATCGTCGCTGGGTCAAAATGCTGGAACTCCCTCCCTAACAGCACTGTGGGAGTACCTTCACCACACGGACTGCAGCGGTTCAAGAAGGCGGCTCACCACCACCTTCTCAAGGGTAAGACTCACCACCTGTCACATGCAACAAGACCTGGACGACGTTCAGGCTTGGGCTGAAAAGTGGCAGGAAACATTCGTGCCACAGAAATGCCAGGCAATGACTATCTCCAACAAGCGAGAGTCCAACCACCTCCCCTTGACATTCAACGGCATTACCATTGCTGAATCCCCCACCATCAACATCCTGGGGGTCACCATTGACCAGAAATTTAACTGGACCAGCCACATAAATACTGTGGCAACAAGAGCAGGTTAGAGGCTAGGTATTCTGCGGTGAGTGTTTCACCTCCTGACTCCCCAAAGCCTTTCCACCATCTACAAGGCACAAGTAAGGAGTGTGATGGAATACTCTCCACTTGCCTGGATGAGTGCAGCTCCAACAACACTCAAGAAGCTCAACACCATCCAGGACAAAGCAGCCCACTTGATTGGCACCCCATTCACCACCTTAAACATTCACTCCCTCCACCACAGGCGTACCGTGGCTGCAGTGTGTACCATCTACAAGATGCACTGCAGCAACTTGCCAAGGCTTCTTCGGCAGCACCTCCCAAATCCGCGACCTCTTCCAGCTGGAAGGACAAGGGCAGCAGACGCATGGGAACAGCACCACCTCCAAGTTCCCCTCCAAGTCATACACCATCCTTCATCGTCGCTGGGTCAAAATCCTGGAACTCCCTACCTAACAGCACTGTGGGAGTACCTTCACCACACGGACTGCAGTGGCTCAAGAATGCGGCTCACCGCCACCTTCTCAAGGGCAATTAGGGATGGGCAATAAATGCTGGCCTTGCCAGCGACACCCCCATCCCATAAACGAATAAAAAAAAATTATTCAAATAATGAAGAGAAACGACTTTTGCTATTATTGTTATTTGTATGTATGTAAATCCTGTGCTCATCAAGGTGAAGACTGCCTATTAACACTTTTCCTTTACGCCAAATGGCAGCATTGAGCACGTTCATGGTTAGTTATTGAGTTAGATGCAGGCGAGTATTTCCCATACACTGCATTGATATGCCTTTACCCCCATGTCAGAAGAACACCCCTGTGTTACATAAGCATGGTATTTGTATTTCCTATGCCAGGCAGTCATCAAAATGGCTTCCCTGAGTGAAATTGCTCAGTTAGTGACAAATTAATTTTGTGCTACGAACTCACATCCACTGGGAATAGAATTGAATGCCTTAACTCTTTTCACGCAGCACCATTAATAACCACTAGATTACACCTTCATCTCTTCAGTGTGAGCTTGATTTGAACCTGGATTGCAGGGATGAGTAAAAGTAACCTTTAAGCATAACGCCACATAAGGTAGACTGTTGTGTTTAGAGTTTACCAATAATCATAATGAGCTAAAGTAGGGGTGTGCTGTCACTCTCTTCAAGTTAATAGCTTTGTTCAAGTCAACACGATAGCAGTCACTTTCTGCGAAATAGCTTAATGATAGCTGTATTGTTTAAACATGTTTTTATTTAATTGCCACACTAAAATATAAAAGGGTAATGTTTCAACATAACAAAATCCTAATGGTATTTAATATAATTATCATATAAATAAAATACAGATTAAAGAGTCCTACAACACCTTTTCATAATATTTTGGTCTTTCTCTTGTGTGAATAAGAATCCTTTATACTTTATTTTTACATTGTCAAATTGAACAATAAGCTTTTTTATATATACATATATATATGTGCAACTGCTAAGTTCTGTGAATACAAATTGGGCCAGCACATTGGTACATTGACACACTGCTGTACATTGGTAAGATATGGGTGCTCCCTGAGGATTTTCCACAGACTGAGCTGTTGATGTGACGCAGACAGTCAGAGGCGAGGTACTTCTGCAAAAGGAGGAAGAGAAAATACGAAAGTTGATCAACCCATGAAAGTATGAATTATCTATTCGTGACTGGCTGGAGAGAACATTTCCCAATGGTCTGGGACCAGGTTGTCTTGTTCATCCTCTTAGTGAGGAATGGCACATAGTGCAAGAGTTGGGGGACCTAAAGTGAGGAGGAGGAATAACTTATAAAATGTGCGCATAGGTGGATGCATGTATGTTTTTATGTATCTATGCATGTGTGTGTGTGTGGGAGGGAACATGGCACAAAGGAAAAGGATGGAGAATTGAACAGCTTTTCAGCTAACAAAAGCATCAGTACCTCAGTCAGTGTTCTGCAAATGTGAGTCACTGTATCATTCTGTTGTAGAGCAATATCCCTAATGAAAATCTGGAGGAAATTGCTGTCAATTTACTCTCACTAGATGGGAATATAAGCTTTCATTGGTTTTAACCTACTAATGGACCATTATTATGCAAGGGCGTACATTTGTTGATGCATGGTCCAGATAAGGTGAATGATGCAGAATAACTGGCTCAGATTTTAAAATGTATATATAAAAATGTACACAGTGATGCGAGGGGAGAAAACATTGGAGGCAAACCATTCTGAAAGTTCTCATATCAATTCAAGAGGTTTTATCAAGACTGACGCCTACTAGTTCCACTCATTTATGATCAAATTATTCTCTACACTGTTCTTGGTGATTGATTTGCTATTTTAGATGAAGGATGTGGAAAATTCTCACTACATATTCTTTCGCTTTTGCTATCATTCTGTAAGTGTACATGTTTTAATGATGTATCAATCAAGCAAAGCCATTGTTTATATTTGTATTTTACTGCACAATTCATTTAAGTGTGGCTTGAAGAGAATATCTGTGTTTCTGTCTGCCTTTCCAACATGTTTCCTGGTAACTACTCAGTCATAAAACTCCCACATTAAGAAAGCTCTGTGAGTTGAATTGAGGGAAATATTAAGGCGCGACATTAAAATCAGAATCACACAAAGCACTTAAGCACACTCATTATCATGACTTTTGCTTCCTTCAATCACTTGGGATTCTGTGATTTAGTCAGTTTGAAATGTTTCATGTTGTGTATGGGAACAGGCTGCATTTCTAATGATGTTTGCCATTAAAAATATGCACATACAGTTAGAATCAAAGCCTCCACAGGAAAGACAGACAAACTGTGCTGGTCAGGTGCCTCAGACACAACTAGAATTGCTCTGCTGAGGCCTTTAAAGATCTTATGGAACATTTCATATGTATTTCAGTTAATTTTTGCTTTAGTTAAACAGTTTGATATGTACGCATGTGAGGGCTACAAGTATGAAAGTGTTATCTTGAAAAAGTGTGCAAAAGTTACAATTCAGCATTTCTGAAAGAAGCCTGCCCTGCTTAACAATAAATGAAATAAGTTCTCACTGCTTGCCTATTTCTCTAAATAATTCTTGTTACTCTTTTGTTGAGAAACTAATACACTATAAACTGGCCCTATTAGTCTTTCTTAAGCCCAGGATGAATTGGATGACCTACAGCTTTCCTGTATAATAGTAACAAAGCGCAAATGAAAGAGATGCTATTGCACTGATTCTACAAAGTAGGCCCACTTAAAGGATTGGCACAGGCATTTTGTGTAATATAAAATACTTTTGGAACTGAACAGCAAAAGGTCTTTTGAATGCAATGAATCGCCATTAATTTACTTTCTAGGCCTCAGTTGTCATTCAGTCATACTGTTCAGTCGACTGCCACGGCTATGTCTGAATATCTGCTATAGCTGAATATTGTCCAAGCAATTTTTAAAACTAACAAGGAATACATAAAGAATGCAAAATTCAAAGCTATTAAAATACATTTACAACTAACACTGACCAACATCATGTACATAAAAAATACAGATACCCTGTGTATATTGTATATTTCCTTGGAATACTTACCCTCTATCCAAAAAAAAGCCTGGTATTATAATACTATGGTAATGGAAACATGGTGCCATAGAGTTTTTGATCCACTATCAGTATGATCTTTATTAGCCTTCACTTGCGTCATTCACTGCTACTGCTCTTAGTGCACCTACTACATAACGGGGAGACATATTGCTAAGAAAACTATAATATTTTACTTTAAAATGAACAAATGCATGAAAGTGAGTTTGGGAAAATACATTATTATGTACTTCTGGTCTTCTGGCTTTGGGGAAGAAAGGACTGGTCACATGAATTACTGACCAGGCTCTGAGCCATGGATTACAGGTCACATGCATTCAAAGGAACTCTTCTATTCCTCTCATTAAACTGAATTTCAGTTAAAGTCTTCCTTTGCATTGATATTAGGTAATTATTAACTATATTGTCAATAGGATGTTGGACTGAGCCTTTGACTTAGTGGTAGCATTCTGAGTCAGAGGGTGCAGTGTTCGATCCCCGTTCCAGGTAGTCCTGGCGAGTGGCTCTGAATTCTAAGTTGATATCCAGTGGGATATCACATCTGTTGGATGTGGGTGGCTCCCCATCACCGTATGCGTGTGGGAGCCTATCCCGCCATATAGGACTAAGCACCGTATTGGTATGAAGATGGTTATGGCCGTGAAGGGGCATCATTGCACAGCCTATTAATCAGCCTGCAAAACCTTCCACTACTTCATACTACTATCCAAGGGAAAATTGTGAAGATATGAAAACAACAATAATAAGATGCATAAATGACAAAATATTTATTTTTATGTGTTGTACTGTGTATTTGGTAGGGGATATATATATCTAGCACACAACCCTTTCATTGCGGGGTTTAAATCCAGCTCTGATTATTGGGCTGAAAATCTCTTTATTCTGTTTTATGTGAAATGAGTTTAGCCAGTTCCCATCCCATCTTAGTAGAGATAAATTCACAGCATAAAACCAATTTGTGCTGAACTGCCCACAGCTCAGCACAAAATGCTACTGAATTGCAAATATCAGTCCTAGAAGTCAGAACAATTACTGGTGTGAAAAATGGAGAAATTGACACTGTTGGAGGACAAGGTACTACTTCTAATGGGGTAGTGGTTGATGCTGAGGAAAAGCACCAAGAGTGGAAAGGTATTCTGTTCTCTACTACTGTCATTCTTCAGCTTAATGGGTGCAAAAATTTACTGCTACAATCAAGTTTATACAGTACTGTAATGCATTTGGGAAAAGCTAACAAGGCAAGGGAATACACAATAAATGGTAGGATACTGAGAAATGTAGAGGAACAGAGGGACCTTGGAGTGCATGTCCACAAATCCCTGAAGGTAGCAGGACAGGTAGATAAGGTGGTTAAGAAGGTATACGGGATACTTTCCTTTATTAGCTGAGGTATAGAATATAAGAGCAGGGAGGTTACGCTAGAACTGTATAAAACACTAGTTAGGCCACAGCTAGAGTACTGCGTACAGTTCTGGTCACCACATTACAGGAAATATCTGATTGTACTAGAGAGGGTACAGAGAAGATTTACGAGGATGTTGCCAGGACTGGAGAATTTTAGCTATGAGGAAAGATTGGATAGGCTGGGGTTGTTTTCTTTGGAACAGAGGAGGCTAAGGGGAGATTTAATTGAGGTGTATAAAATTATGAGGGGCCTAGATAAAGTGGATAGGAAGGACCTATTTCCCTTAGCAGAGAGGTCAATAACCGGGGGCATAGATTTAAAGTAATTGGTAGAAGGATTAGAGGGAGTTGAGGAGAAATTTTTTCACCGAGAGTGGTGGGGGTCTGCAAGTCACTGCCTGAGAGGGTGGCAGGGGCAAAAACCCTCATCGCATTTAAAAAGTACTTGGATATGCACTTGAAGTGCTGTAACCTACAGGGCTACGGACCAAGAGCTGGAATGTGGGATTAGGCTGGATAGCTCTTTTTCAGCTGGCACAGACATGATGGGCTGAATGGCCTCCTTCTGTGCCATAAATTTCTATGATTCTATGAATCTTTCAGTACATCCTCACAATTCCCCTAAGCAGACCTTGTCCCCTGTTATCAAGAAGCTATACCCTCTTTTTGGTAATCTACCTTTGCAGGTGTGTGGAACAGGCATGTTTAACAATGACCCTATATTCTGTAATCTGGGTAATGGTTTCATACTCTCTGAATTCGCTAAATATAAAACACGTACCACAATTTTAACAGGCTAAGGAAACTAAATTATTCATTCACAACTATATTGGAGGAGAAATGGAGAACATAATTTGGCTTATAACAACAAGTAGAAATTTAATGTAACTGTAATGGAGAATGTCCTTAAGGGATTAATTACCCACTTAATGACATCCCCTGAATTACTGAGAAAGTCTGTTGAAAACTGCAATCTCTGAATGGGCAGTTTCTGCCTGACTTTGTCTTTTTGTGCCCCTTTTGGTCTCAGTGTCAATTTGCTGTGAATTTTGGAAGCCTGACATTATGGACACTGTTTCTTCTCTTTTTAAATCTCAGAATTTGGCAGTGAACTCCAGAACTACAACAAGTTCCTGCTCTTTCCCAGCTCATTTTCATTTGAAGTCAGATCTGCAACAGAAACTTGACAAGATAACATCGAGAAAACCAATTACAATGAAAATGAGTGAACAGCCAAACCTTTGCAAGCTAACACTCAGAAATACAATTACCAGTGAAATGAAGAAATCAGCTGAAACTGAACAAAATCAAAATTTACAAACACAGTGACATTTGCAACAAACACAAATACGAATATCTACATTTATCAAATGGAGGAACGAAACAGGATTCATATCTTACACAACAGAGACAACAGGGGTGCATTGGTCTTCGATGAGTGATAGCGAATTGGCAGTCCATTTTACACCCCGTCTGCTTCTTACCCATTGATTTCAATTGGAAAAGAAAAGTGGGCAGGGTGTAAACCATTCTGCCGATTCACCATCACTTGTTTTACGCTACTGCTGAAGACCAGCTTTACCTCCAATGGGGCAGAAATTGCGGTCGGAGCTGTACCTCTGGAGTACGCTTCCGACCTGCGAAACAAATCTGAACCTACCTCCAGGCGCACAGGCTGCGGAGAGTTCTGGTCTCGGGCCTCCAGGCGGACGTCAGCGTAAAGGGCTATGGATTCCAAGGATGCAGGCGGTTCGGAAGCATTCCTGGGATCACGTGGGCCCGGTCCTCCAATCACAAAGGAGAATTCCATTGCAATCATTTACGAAGGGAATCCTCTAATGATATGCAATGTACAGAATTCTAATAAATATAAATGTATTGAATTTCAATTTTATTCATAAGTCCCTTCATTGCACCAACCACAATAAAAATTTTATTTTTTGATAACTAATTAAAAATATCTTAATACTTGCATAAACTAATTTAAAGGCCATGATTTTACTAACCTTGGCGGGTCCATGGCGGGTGACATCGCTGATGGGTCCCGACCCCGCTGCTGTCTCCATCCCGGCCTCTGAAATGAATTTCCTGAGAATGGGCTCATTAAGTCCGCCCAGCACGTTTGCCAACCAATTAGAGGAAGTGGGTGTGATGACGTAATTTTATCATGCGTCATCAGCCGGTTTCTTAAAGGGACCATGTCCAAATTTAGTTTGACATTTGTGCTGTCAGTGTTCTACAGCATTGAGGTGCAGCAAACACTGACAAGCACTGCTCAAAGGTGCACGGCTGCACCCAGGCTCTCCCTTGACTCCTGCCATAAGCATATGGAAGGAGTCACAGCACACAGGGAGGTCTTCTTCCCTTCCAATGGGCAGAAGAGACCTCCCTAGGAGATCAACACAGCCTGGTTGCACATTGCAGAGGAGGGCACAAGCAGGGATGTGGTCAGGAGGACCTCGGGTGCAGTGCCACAAATGTTTCAATGATCTCAGTAGATCACGAAACGTTAGTACAAAGCCACACTCAACCTCATACTAATATGCCTCTCATCACATCCCCATCACTCTGCCTTCCCTACCCTAATCCTGCACATCCTTATTCACACCAACGTACCTTGCACCTCCACCCATCCCTCTCTATCTTTATTATCACATCCCCATCTCACTAGCCACCCCTCACACTCACCCTCATCCTAGTGCAATCATACCAACTAACAACACACAAGGGTAGGCACTTGGGTGTTTTATGCAATCTTCATGTAAAGTTTCTGTTAATGTAGTGTCAAACATTGAAACCTTTATTTTCAACACTTTGTGTTCTTGGACAGATTTGTGTCCACCTTTGGAAGTGGCTTAGTGAGTTGCGGTGAATGGTGAAACATAATGGTACCCCCGCAATGGTGATGAGTGTGAAAGGAATGGCTTGAGAATTGTAGGGATGCTTTATGGTATTGGTGTGGGGTGGTGTCAACCTGGCGGATCATGTGGCAGCCAGGGTGTACAGCATCAAGTGAAGTAAATCTGGCCGTGGTGAGGCCATCCCTGGCCTCCTGGGCAGCAATATGATCGGGTGCTGATGCCCTGTGTAGCATCAGTTGATTGCGGAGAAGGTTGGTGTTGTTGTTGGTGCTGCTGGTGTGCCTGGCGCTGCTGGTGTGCCTGGTCATGCTGGTGTTGGGGCTGATCGTGGTGGAATTCTGAGGACCAAGGTGAGAGAGTTTCAAGGGCACCCATGCTGGGAGAGCTAATGAGGTCAGACTGGATGGAGACTTGTGTAAAGATTTGCAGCATCCTGAATCTGTACTGGAAATGCAATTTAGAGAAGCTAGTGGTTAACGGAACATGTCTCAATCAGCTGGGAGCTTTGACTTGACAATTGAAGTTGTCAACTCATCAGCTGATTCAATGGCCACTGACCTCCCATCTCAGCTTCACAGACGAGGTCTAGGCACAGTGGAAAACCCATTGGCGACCTGTCAAATCCAAAAAGCTGGGAAAAAACCATTGAAAAGTGGCTGTAAATAAGCCACAAATTATTTTAATTGCCTCCCCCGCCGCTGTGTGTTGGGTCTGCTCAGCGCTGACAGACCCGTTTGGTAAAGGCGCGTGGCAGAAGGTTCACAGTGGGGTCCTGACCCATTGGGGAATAAAAACACTTTCCTATCCGACCCGTCACCGATCTCGCCCGCTGACCTCCCGCAAAATCCAGCCCATTGTGTATGTGTCTCATTATTGATTTTTAAATGTTTAATTTAAGGTTTATATAAACCCTTACGCTGATGAAAACAGGCCCTACACCTGTTTTTACCAGCTGTAAGAGTTTCATGGGCAATTGCTGGGCAGTTGTTGGACAAATAGCTCAACTGTGCACCAGCAATACTGAGTTTCCATGCGGTTCAGATGATCTGTCAAGGCGTACCTTGATAGATCGCAAGTTCCGGATTTCACACATGCACAAACACATGTGGAAACCCGGAAGTTGCGAGGCCTGTCAAATAGATTCTGACCGCGTACTCTGAGAGTATGCCATCAGGGAGACCGCAATTTCAGGGCCAATGTTTCTGTCTTTCAGGCTTCCATTCAGGACCACATTTCCAGCACGATGAGTTTATCAGCTAAGTTTCACCAGACATTATCATCAATCGCTGTCTCAAACATTGAAACCAATCACTTTGAATTTAGAATGAAAGGTGACTGTCTTCTTCTTCAGTTAAACTGCCACAAATTGACACATTTGTAACATTCCCTATAAATATCAATGCCAAAAATAAACGTCAAAAAGAGTCTGTTGTCGATAATGTCACGCCAAAGAATTAATTATATAAATTTATTAAGTATTGTATCATCATACTGTCAAATTATAGTATTGCTTGCCTTGTATTGTGGTTTCCTTTGTCCAGTGGGGTAAATTAAGGACCACCAGTTCGGCCATTCAACACGTAGTACCAATGCATCGTGCATGCATGGCGTTCAATTTGTCCATTGGTACCTCAAAACTGATGGGCAAGAGGCCCATGCAAAATTGGACCTCTCGCGCCCTCAGGACGTGAACAGCATGCTGGGGTGTCAGTCATGCCCCAAGAGGTAGTGCGCCAGTCCTGATGAGGATCAAGGTCAGTCATCAGGGACTTCAGCACTGGGCCCATAGTAAGTCCAGGGAGGGAAGAGTTTGGGAGGTGGGCAAGGGTAGATCTACAGACCCCCGCATTTTCAATGTGGAGCCAGGAGGAGCACTCCTGTAATTTTTTATTAACCTTTTAGGTAGCAGCCTCCAGCGGTACCTCTAAGGAACATTGGTTTGGCTGCTGCAAGGCCCGAGAAAACTGACTGCAGCATGCTCCAATCAGCTCGGATCCAACTTAGCAAAGGGGTCTGAAATGGGCGCTAGGACCTTCATTTGAATAGGCAATGGGCCTAGTTTCAGGGTGGCACCGAGACGATTAGGGGCACCCTAACCAATATGGCGACTGATGCAATTCCTGTGTGCTTTGGTTGCATACGATTGGTGACATCAATTGGTAGGTTGGTGTACCATTTCATAGCCAAAAATGGATGAAACAAGGTCCTATTTTGCCCAAAAATCTTGCTAATGGAAAGAAAGTGCTGCATTATCTGTGAAGCTACCTTAAAAGACCAGAAATTAATGTTATAATATGCAAAAAGGATTGTGTTGTTCCCTGTAGTCGAACACCAACAAATACTTTAAAAGTGGATTGAAGGGAATCATTCAGTGCGCAGGGGTACTTCTGAATACATTGGCCTAGAATTTTATGGAGTGGGGCAACTCGGGGCATGCCCCATATGTTAGATTTTTTCCTCACCCTTCAGCTCGAAAAAATTTTGTGCCACAAATTGCTGGAAGTGCGAGCTAATAACAGGGTCAACAGGGCATCTGGGACTTTGGTGAGCGATGGGACCAACAGTCTCTCTCCTTAACCAATGAGATTCAAGGACAGAGAAAGAAACAGAGGAAACAGCGAAGGTAATAGAGTGAATTAGAGTCAAATTAGATACAGAAAGAGAAATAAAGTGAAGGAAAAAGGATTGGAAAGAGAGAGAAAAAAGAGACAGAAAGCAAAAGTAAGAACAAAATACATTTTAAATTAAAAAAAACTCTCAACAATTTACTACCTACAGGAATGAGACTCCACAGTTTCAATTGTTCCCATTATGGGCCTCCGAGGTTGAGTAGCATTGCAGGAGCATAAATCACATCATTAACAGGGCCCTTGCATTGCTAAATACCAGCCCAACTTTCTGCGATTAGTTTAATTTGTTTTATCAGCGCAAATGCAGCAATTTCGTGAAACTCATCAGGAGGTTGACATCGTGCTCCCATTTTCCTGAGGTCAATGGCGGAGCGGCGCAAATCATCCAGCAATTTGTGGTGATTCACAATTCATAGGGTGTCTCTTTGTCACCACAGCTTTCTGAGTTTTTTACTCACTAATGATTGTGTGCACATTTAACTCGCCGTTATTTTCCCAGCAAATTGTGGGCCAATAATGTACAATGATTTGTGAGACACCTTTGAATATTCTCATTAACCAAAAAACAGACATTCGTCACTTTTGCTATAACAATTGTACTTAGTTACATGGGAATGAATTGAAATGTCAGAATGTTTCCACTATAAAAGGAATATCATTATGTCTGAGTTAATTATCAGTGAATGTGGATTCTACTGTGTAAATAACACATCAGGTTAGGAAGAAAAGCTGGTTATAACAGACTTTCACATAGCAGCGTCACGTTTTGGGATTTTTGAACATTTTTCTTTTTTTCCCACAGTAAGCATTTGGAAAAGATTTACGTTTAAATGTTGAATATTTTTAAAACCAAAGTATATTCACACAGTTTCACACATAGACAAAAGGTAGTTAAAATGCTAATGAGCTAGATATTGAATTTATTTTTCTTGATATCAAAAAAGAATAAGCAATTTGTTAGCTTTTCTTGGTAATCGATAAATACCTCACTGCCATTGTGTTTGGAAGTCCCTGGTCCCAATTGCTTAGTGGGCATTGTCTGGTATATGTTCTCCCCACTCGTTGGAAACAGAGGGAAATAAAAAAAAGGGGCAGATACAGACATTGACAGTCAAGTTTTTAAACAGAAAGCTGCTAGGGCAGTTCTTTGCCCAAACTCAGAAGATGAAGGTACATGATTGTAATTAGAGGTTATTTTATTTAAGTCAAACACGAGGACCCACTGATGTGGGGAAGCATTGCATGATCATTATTTTGTATTTATGTGAAATCAAGTTGTACAAGTTGAATTAAGTGATTCCAATCATACCTGTTGCTCTGTATGTTCACTTGATGCCTGAGAAATAAAACAGCTTACTGTTTCTTTCTGGCCTCATATCACTAAAGTTTGAACAGTCCACCTATTGAAAGATTGGAGAAGCATGTGTGAGGTCAATTGCGAATGACACAATATCCAGTTTGTGTGTCAAGGCGGATACATTGTTACATCCTTTGGGTTACACTATCATATAAGTAGATATTGGGCAGCGTGAGTTAACTCTGGAACATAAGGGATGTGGGAACCACTTACAGGAATGACTGACACCACTGAACCCAAGAAAATATTCATGACAAACTCTAAACTTTTAACAATCAGGAATGACAATATCAACAAAACTATATCAGAAACAAAATGAATTTGATCCTATTTTGTTTATATAGAATCAAAAGTTTGCTTATTTCAAGATTGATATACATTATGTGGATTTTACTGTAATAAATTTGGCAGTCAACCTAAGGTACATAACATTGCAAATGGGCAACCACATGTCAATTTCAGCCCCTAACCCCATTATTCCATGGTCTATCTCCTCAGTACTAGATAGGCTAAACATTATTTTCTGCAGCCCTACAACCCTCTGAGAACTCTGCGTTCCCCCAGTTCTGGCGTCTTGTGTATTCCTCACTTCCTTCGCCCCCCACAATTGGTGGCCATGCCTTCATGTCATCTAGGCCCTAAGATCTGGAATTCTCCCCCTAAGCATCTCCCCCTCTCCACCTCACTTTCCCCCTTTAAGACGCTGCTTAAAACCTACTCTTTGATCAAGCTTTTTCTCACCTGTCCTACTGTCTCCTTCTTTGACTCGGTGTCAATTGTTGTCTGATAATGCTCCTGTGAAGTGCTTATCGGATATTTTACTACATTAAAGGTGCTATATATATACTATATACAAGTTGTTGTTGAATTTCTTTCAATAATCTCCACACTTCAGTCAATGATCCTCAGCAGATCGAGGTGACCTAGTCTTTATTAGGGATGCCGACTGTAGTAGATATGCGTGAGGGGACCATCAGCTCTGGCAGGGGACAGGGGTTGCTACTGTTGGCTCAGAACTGATGAAAATTTTCACACCAACTGTAGGTGGCTTTCAAAGGACTTGACCCTAAGGCCATTTGCATGACATGCATGGACCATTAGATTACTTTGGAGTTTTTGTTTTTCCATAGATTATTGTAAAGAACAGTGTAATGATTGTAAAAGTGAGTTACTGAGTGGTTGCAAATAATTTATTCTTTCACCCTGGCACTGTGTAATTTTTAACTGTGATTACTGGACTAACATGGCTGTTTGATAATCATATGCTTAACAATGGTTATGCAGCAGAGGGGAAAACATTGGTAGAAATGATTTATAATTGTAGGACTTTGTCACATAAACAGTAAGATATTTTCAATCTGTCATTAAAAATGTAGTTGACTATAACTTTAATCAGGTATCTATTGATTACCTGAAATTAGTTGAATCTCACAAATACTGTGTAATCAATTCCTGTTAAATAAATAACTTTGTAACAACAAAACACTGAGTATTCATTGAACAGGAGACTGTGGCCCAAAATCTCCTGCATCGCACTTGCACAAAAATTGTGCCAAAATTTACTTCAGTTTCTACCGACAGGAGCTTATGCCAAAATTTCCTACGGAGCTCATGTGCCTACACCGGAATGTAGAAACCGACGTAAAATAAGGGCAAATGCAATGAGTGGGCTGCTTTCTTCTGCCATGGTGCCTCACTCGGAGCCTTGAGTACAAGAACTCACCAAACAACAGAGAATGTCAGTGTTTGACAGTTTCTCAAAGCTGTCAAACGATGACAATTCATCTGTCAAAAATTTTTGACAGATGAAACACTTTACGTTGACGTTCTCTGTTACCGGCTTCGCCTTAATTGGTCTGCTAAGCCCGCTGGGCGGGCTTAACAAGGTCAATCAAGGGAAAATAGCGTGGGTTGGTCACAAGTCAATGGAGGCGGGACTAAAACCCAACATGCTGCAGTCCCACCTCCAACGCGCCCCCATTGGCAAAATCACCCCCTAAGTTTCGGTTGAAAACCGACATAAATCGGTTACACCTGAAATTCTTCAAAAAAACGCAGTGCAATGGTACTGATACACTGTAATGACACTGAAAACTTCCAGAATATTCTGTCGTCTATAGAATATTATGAAAAAATGTAGGTGGTAAATTATTTAATTTTCATGTACAATTTATTTAAGACATTTCATAGAAAGTAACAGCACAGAATAAGGTCATTCGACCAGTTGTGCCTGTGCTGGCTCTTTGAAAGAGCAGTCATCTTAGTCCCATATCCCCACTTTTTGTCCGTAACCCTGTAAGTTCCTTGTCCTCAAGTACCTGTCCAACTCCCTTTTAAAATTATTTGTGGAATCAGCTTCCACCACCTTTTCAGGTAGAGCGTTCCAGATCCCGACAACTCTCTGAGTGAAAACATTTCTCCTCATCTCCCCTCTAGATCTTTTGCCAATGATTTTGAATCTATGACCTTTAGTTATTGATCCACTCGCCAGAGGGAATAATTTTTCTCTATCTACTCTATCAAAACCTCTCATCATCTTGAAAACCTCTATTAGGTCAATTTTCAACCTTCTCTGTTCCAAGAAGAACAGTCTTAACTTTTCCAACCTCTCCTCATAACTGAAGTCTGTCATCCCTGGTAACATCCTGGTAAACCTCCTCTGTCCCCTTTCTAAGGCCTTTACATCTTTCCTGGAGTGTGGTGCCCAGAATTGTCCACAATACTCCAGCTGAGGCCTAACCAGTGATTTATAAAGTTCTAGCATGATCTCTTTGCTCTTATATTCTACACCTCTATTTATAAACCCAAGTAATCCATATGCTTTTCTAACCACCTTATCAACTTGCCCTGCCACCTTTAAGGATTTGTGCATGTGGACACCAAGGTCTCTCAGCTCATCTACACTTTTCAAAATTGTGCCATTTATAGTATATATATATATGCATCACTTCACATTTGTCCGCATTGAACTCCATCTGCCATACTTCTTCCCATTTCACCATCCTGTCTATGTCATCCTGAAGCCCATAACTATCCTCATCGCTATCTACTACTTTGCCAAGTTTCGTATCACCTGCAAACGTTATAATGCTGCTACACCCGAGCATAAGTCATTTATAAAAATTACGAAGAGTAATGGACCCAAAACTGACCCTTGGGGAACACCACTGCAAACCATCTCTCAGTCTAAAAAATATTCATCCACCACCACCCTTTGCTTCCTGTCACTGAGCCAATTTTGTTCCCATTCCACCACTTCCCCCTTAATTCCATGGCTTCCCTGTTCTTAATATGCCTCCTGTGTGGCATTTTGTCGAGTGCCTTTCAAAAGTCCATGGGGGAAAAATTCAGTTGGTTGCGCCTCCCGTTAGCGCCTTAAGAGGGCGCTAATGGGGCGCAAAGCAACTAGCGCCCGGGCGCGGCGATGTTTGCTACGCTCGCGAAATTAACTAGACATTTTGCGGCGGCGCTAAACACTACCGCCATGATCTCCTACACCGGCAGATCGTGACATCAGTCGAGTGCGCAACGCCCCGGTAGCACCCAGAAGCGGATATTGAGTGGTGCCCCCTGCCTTACCGCCTGACGCTAGCAACGACAGGTTGAGAGGAGCGTTTTGCAGTCAGGAAGGGACTGGGGGAGCGCTATTTAAAGGCGACCACTTCATGCCTTTTATTGTTGGTGACATTTTTGAACCACGCATTCTGAGAGAGAGAGAGAGAGAGACTTCTGGAGAGATTCAACGCTGTGTGAAGGAGTTTTGGGTACTGAGCAGCACTTTGCAGGTTCATTTTGATTTGCCCTTCCTTGTATCGATTTAGAAGAGACTGTGGGGGCTGCACTCTGAGCTCTTTCCCTGGTTGTCTCCATTGTTCTTTCCAGCAGATTTGATGTACAGGTCTCTCCAGGCCGAGATTCAAGGCTGCAATGAGCAGGATGTGGATGGAAAGCAAGATCAACCCTCCCCTTTAAGAACTGGCCGGCGCCATTGTGTGTGTGTTCCATTGCTGACTGACATCACAAGAGCTTCGCCAGTGCTCTGAGGTAGCGCCTCGCTCCTCGGCCTTTGCACCTTAAGACAGGTGTGAAGCGCCTGATTTAGCGCTCCAATCACCTCCAGGGGCGATAAAAGTCAAGTTTGCAGTCGGAGGCGATAATTAGCGCCAGGCGCTAATCTTTGCGCCCGGCCGATAATTGCGCCCCAAATGGGGCGATACTGAATTTCTCCCCCCTTATATGCAACATCTACTGTACTATTTTGATCAACCTTCTCTGTTACCTCATCAAAGAATTCAATCAAGTTAGTCAGTCATGATTTGCCTTTAACACATGCTGTCCCTCCTTGATTAACCCATGCCTTTCCAAATGAAAGTTTATTTTTTCCCTGATAATGGTTTCCAATAATTTTCCCCACCACCAAGGTGAGGCTGACTGGCTTGCAGTTTCTTGATCTCTCCTTTCTTTAATAGTGATATAACAGTAGAAACCCTCCAGCACTACTCTTGTATCCAATGAGGATTGAAAGATTGTGACCGATGCCTCTGCTATTTCTACGTTTGCTTCTTTCAGCAACCTAGGATGCATTCCATCTGGACCAGGTGACTTACCAACTTTCAGTAATGCTAATCTTTTCAGTACTTCTTATTTATCTATTACTAACCTGTCCATAACTTCCCTCTCCTCTTTTAGTATAACCTTCACATCATCCTCTTCCTTTGTGAAGACAGATGCAAAGTACTCATTTAATACTTTTACCATGTCCTCTACCTCTACATGAAAATTTCCCTTTAGGTCCTTAATAGGCCCAACTTTTTCCGATGCGAACCAGTTACACATTAGTGAATGTTTATAAAATGTTTTAGTATTCGCCTTAATGTTGCCTGCTAATCTTTTCTCATAACCTCTCTTTGCCTCTCATATTAAATTTGAATTCCCTCTGTAGTTTCCATAATCTTCCTGCTTATTAATTCATCTGCAAGTTTCATATTGACTGAAATATTCTCTAATGTGAATTTTTGTGAAACCTGTCCATCGATCTGTACCTCATTGTATATAATAATTTCATTCAACGCAGGTATTTATTAAGAAGTTACCTTATTCCTTTTGTCTTCATGGCCTCGCCCCTTCCTATCTCTAATCTCCTTCAGCCCCACAACTCCCCAATCCTCTAATTCTGCCCTCTTGAGCATCCCTGATTATAATCGCTGAACCTGTGGTGTCCGTGCCTTCTGTTGCCTAGGCCCTAAGCTCTGGAATTCCCTGCCTAAACCTCTCCGCCTCGCTACCTCTCTTTCCTCCTTTAAGACGCTCCTTAAAACCTACCTCTTTGACCAAGCTTTTGGTCACCTGCCCTAATTTATCCTTATATGGCTTGGTGTCAATTTTTTTGTCTTAAAATACTCTTGTGCAGTGCCTTGGGACATTTTACAACGTTAAAGGCGCTATAAAAATACAAGTTGTTGTTGTCATAAAATAATTTTTGCACCGGTAGCAAATGGATTTATTAAAAAAATCCCACTGAAATGAAGTTGAAATGCACTCCAAATTTGCTGTATCACCCAAAGGGATCACCTTCAGTAGGTTGGAGTAGCACAATGTGAAATTCAGATTAACACCGGCGGGGGAGGGTGGGGGGGGCAATTTGGTACCTTAGTACCTCCCGTTAGCACCAGCAGATGGTGCTAACGGGATGCTAGAGCATTATCGCGGGGGCAAGGTGAATCCAATGCCGCACACCAAATCTCACCACCCCACAGCGCCACCACTAATAGTTATCGCCGGAAGCCTTAACACCAGGTGGATCGTGACGTCAGTGAGTGAGCAATGCTCACTGGCTGCCTGATCTGTGAAATTGATTGTCGCCACCTACCTTAGTGTCTGGAGGAAACAACGACAGGGAGAGCTGGCGTGAAGCAAGAGGAAGCCGGCACAAGGGACGTTATTTAAAGGGGTCATCAGTAATGAGTCGAAGCTGTAGGTTAGTGGAGTTTCAGTGCTTTTTTGTCAGTTTCACACAGTGCAACAGTCTCATTTTGTAATTTCAAGGTTATTTAATATCAGGAGTGTTGTGGCAACTAAAACGTAGCTACATTTATTCTTAAAAAAATCAAACTACTACACTTGGTTACATTAATGGGGGCTGTACTGGCAGTCGACCTCGCCATCCAGGATCTATGACAGAGGGAGTGGGGGCAGCGAGAAAGACTGCAACATGTGGCCAGAGGGAGGAGGAGGGCCATCAGGGCTCTCAACAGGAGGCCTTATCCACCGAGGGTATTCTGAGAGCACTTCTCCTACCTCCAATTAAGCGAGGAGCAGTGTATTAGAAGGCTCTGCTTCACCAAGGAGGTGGTCACAGAACTTTGCCACCAGAACATCATCAAGCAGACCATCGGGGTGCTCAAGCAACGGTTCTGCTGCCTTGACCACTTGGGAGGAGCCCTCCAGTACTCGGCCAAGCAGGTGTCCCATTTTGTGGTGGGCTGCTGCATGCTCCACAACTTGGCCATCATCAGGGCCCAAACCTTGCCACGAGGGATCGCGGGACCACCTCAGGAGGAGGAAGAGCGAGAGGAGAGGAGGAGGAGGATGAGCAGGAAGAGGAAGACAAGGAGGATGACAAGGAGGACGAGGAGGACGAGGAGGAACAGGAGTGAGGGAGGAGGCAGCCACTGAATTGGCCTTCCAGTAGGGTGGTCTGTGATCGCCTCATGAGATTGCGGTTCGAATGAATTAAATCCCAGATCCCCGTTGCTCACCACATCCCCATCATTCCATCCCTGTCACAGGCCATATCACAGCACAAAGCTGAAATGAGATACACCACAAAAGAATCTAAACTGAATTAATAAATTTATCAAAAATCACTGAACACATATTTACAATAAAAATATTAACTATTCACCCTTGTGCAATCCCTTACTGCCTCTCGTTACTGTGCCTTTGCCTACTCTAGTGCTGCTATGAAGTGTTGGCCCAGGCCTGGTGGAAGGCTGCTGAGTGTCCATGCGGGAGACTTTAGATGGCCTTGCAGGATGCCTTCAACCAGCCTTTGAGTGTATCGCCAATGAGCTTGGGCTTAAAGACTTGAATTAGCGCTCCAATCATTTCTTTGAGCAGTGAGCATGAATTTTGAGTGCAGTCTAAAGCATTAGCGCCTGGTGCCAATTTTCCAACTTTTCTAATTATACCTCCCATTCCTGGGCTATAATGAATTTCTAGCCCCTGGAGCCTGTATAATGCACAGAAACCAAAGTGCATCATAATGCCACAGTGTCACAATGTGTGATTTGAAACAGCTCTATCTATTTCCCCACACCTCTATATCTTGGCCAGGAGATCTGCAAAAGTAATTAGATTTAAATGTGTCAAGTTGAGTGTAGCAGATTCCATACTGCGGGCACTCTAGTTCCTGCCAAAACTCTGGAGCATCGCTGATGTATTTGCAATGCATAGAATTACATCGAATTTACACACATTCGGCCCAACTTGTCTATGCCGGTGTTTAGGCTCCACACACGCCTCCTACTATTTAACTTTATCAGCATATCCCCCTATTCTTTTTTCCCTCATGTACTTATGTACTTTCCCCTTAAATGCAGCTATGCTATTTGCCTCAACTACTTCATGTGGTAGCAAGTTCCACATTCTAACCACACTCTGGGTAAAGTAGTTTCTCCTGAATTCCTTACTGGATTTATCAGTGACTATCTTATATTTATGACCCCTAGTTTTGGACTCCACACAAGTGGAAACATCTTCTCTATGTCTACCCTATGAAATCGCTTCATAATTTTAAAGATCTGTATCAGGTCACCTCTCAGTCTTCTCTTTTTCTAGAGAAAATAGCCGCAGCTTGTTCAGTCTTTCTGAATGCATGTTGCTGTCCATATGTCGCTGACTGATCTTGGTGGTACTCCATGATTCAGGGAAAACTGGAGCATCATAGGCACTAATAATTTGAATGCTGTAATTGAAGTGACCTTTTTTTGATGTTCCTTGCTTGCACTTGCACTTTATTACAGTCTCCACCCCTTAGACCATCCATGCTTAGCATGGGCAACCGCCTATATTGGGCAAATGACGCAAACCATTTGTCATTATCATACAAGTCAATTACAAAGGTGCCGATTATAACATATTAAGCACACCAGCTATTTCGGGCAGTTCAATAAGAACTTACCTTATACTTAGCAATTTAAAAGGCTCTGCTGATTTCAGGCAAAGTCAGGTCTGCAAGCAGTTTCGATCAGCTGTTTTCATCTCGTTAAAGTGCAATTACCTTAGTGATGAGATTCTGGCTGCAACTGCTAACAATTAGGAAAGGCAGTTGCTCAGTGAGATATCCTGTTTTTTAAAAATATGTTGGTTACTTATATTTCTGATTTTACCATCCACTGCGTATAGTGGGCAAAGCTATAAGCGGTGGGGACTATCGAAGGCATAAAATTGGGTAATTGAAAATAAAGCATTCCATCTCCTTCCTAATGTAGCTCAGTGCTAATGTGTAACAATATATTACAAAAGTTAATGCAGGTTGTGGAAATTGAAGCATGTATTATTTGCAAAGGCAAGTTGTATTTAATGGACCCAAAATTGGTGGAACGGCGCATCTCACAGATTTTTTTCATCACCCTTCAGATCGCACTATATCTGTGCTGCAAATTGCTGGAAATGCAAATTGATAATTGCACAGCGATACCATTGTTGCATCTGGGACCTCATGAAATTAGTGCCCACTGATCTATCTCCTTAACCAATGAAAGAAAAGGATAGAAAAGAAAACAGTTGAAGAACAAAGCAGGAAATAGGGTGGATTAGAGTCAAATTAGATACAGAAAGAGAAATAATGTGAAGGAAAGAATGATTGGATTAACTATCGAGATAGTGGATGCATTGGTTGTAATCTTCCAAAATTCCCTTGACTCTGGAAAAGTCCCAGCGGATTGGAAAACCGCAAATGTAACGTCCTTAATCAAAAAAGAAGGGAGACAGAAAGTAGGAAACTATAGGCCAGTTAGCCTAACATCTGTAATAACAACAGAAAACGCTGGAAAAACTCAGCAGGCCAGGCAGCATCCGTGGAGAGAGAAAGAGAGTTGACGTTTCAGGTCGATGACCTTTCATCTGTCATTGGCAAAATGCTCAAATCCATTATTAAGGAAGTAATAGCAGGGCATTTAGAAAACCATAATACAAACAGAGTCAACATTGTTTTATGAAAAGGAAATCGTGTTTGACAAATCTGTTAGAGTTCTTTGAGGAGGCAATGAGCAGGGTGGATAAAGGGGAACCAGTAGATGGAATGTATTTAGATTTCCAAAAGGCATTCGACAAGGTGCCACATAAAAGGTTACTGCATAAGATAAGAGCGCATGGTGTTGGCGGTAATATATTAGATTGGATAGAGGATTCGCTAACTAACAGAAAACAGAGAGTCAGGATAAATGGGTCATTTTCAGGATGGCAATCTGTAACTAGTGGGGTGCCACAGGGATCAGTGCTGGGGCCTCAACTATTTTCAATCTATATTAATTACTTGGATGAAGGAAATGAGTGTATTGTAGCCAAATTTGCGGACAATACAAAGATAGGTAGGAAAGTAAGTTGTGAGGAGGACATAGAGGGCTGGATTTTACCAGCCCTGAGGAGGTGGGTCTGGAGGCGGGACTGCTGGGAAAATCCCCAAAAATGGGAGGAGGTCCCAAACCCACTCCCAACCTGCCTCCAACCAATCTTCCCGGGAGTCGGGTCCCCGATTTGTGCAGGGACCTGACTCCTAGCGGCAGGAAGAGGATTATAGCCACTTAACTGCTTGTTAACAGATAGTTAACAGGCAGTTAAGAGGCTTTTTCCAAATTTTTGATTGCTGCTGTGGGCTTCCCGACATCGGGGAACCCCACCAGGGTAAATGAGGCGTGCTGTGGGTCTGTTGTTATCTTGGTGTTTGGATGACAGCTGCAGAAATGGTGTGAAGGATGCAATGGACACTGGTTAGTATCAGAGGTAAGGACATGTTGTGAAAGTAATTTTTAATATGGTTAGATGTTTCTGCAGGTGACAAGCTGTGAAGTGTTTGTGTAGCCTCATCTCATTGGGAGAACTGGCAGATGGCTTCTGCAATCTCAGCTGCAGCTGCCATTTATTTTATCCTAAGGAGAGAGTAATTGGAGAGCCTGGGTGCAAGGGCTCACCTTTGGACAGTGATTGTCAGTGTTTGACAGCACCTCAATGCTGTCAAACACTGTCAAATCATCTGTCAAACAAGTGTGGTGCATATGCCTTTAAGAAAACCGGCAGATGAAGCGTCATCAACTGACGTCATCTGACACCGGCTTTCCCTTAATTGGCCGGCAATCCCGCAGGGTGGGCTTAACAAGGCCAAGCAGGGCAAAATAGCATCTGTTCATCAGATGTCGCTGGGGATGGGACTGGAACCCGAAAACCAGCAGTCCCGCCTCGAACTCGGCCTGGAAGGTAAGATTCCGCCCAAAGAGTCTGTAAAGTGATATAGATAGGTTAAACGAGTGGGCAAGCATTTGGCAGATGGAGTATAATGTGGGAAAATGTGAAGTTATCCACTTTGGTAGAAAATAAAAATATTAGTTAAATGGAGAAAGACTACAGAATGCGGAGGCACAGAGGGATCTGGGTGTCCTTGTACATGAAACACAAAAAGTTAACATGCAGGTGCAGCAAGTAAGTAGGAAGGCAAATGGAATGTTGGCCTTTATTTCAAGGGGGATAGAGTATAAAAGTAATGAAGTTTTGCTACAACTGTACAGGGCGCTGGTGAGACCACACCTAGAGTACTGCGTACAGTTTTGGTCCCCTTATTTAAGGAGGGACATACTTGCATTGGAGACAATTCAGAGAAGGTTCATTAGGTTGATTCCTGGGATGGAAGGGTTGTCTTATGAAGAAAGGTTGAGCAGGTTGGGCCTATACTCATTGGAGTTTAGAAGAATAAGAGGTGATCTTACTGAAATATAGATTCTGAGGGGGTTGGACAGGGTAGATGCTGAGAGGATGTTTCCCCTTGTGGGGGAATCTAGAACGAGGGGGCATAGTCTCAGAATAAGGGGTCACCCATTTAAGACGGAGATGAGGAGGAATTTCTTCTCTCAGGGGGTTGTGAATCTTTGGAATTCTTTACCCCAGAGAGCTGTGGAAGCTGAGTCATTGATTATATTCAAGGCTGAGACAGACAGATTTTTGAGCAACAGGGGAGTCAAGGGTTGTGGGGAACAGGCAGGAAAGTGGAGTTGAGGCCAAAATTGGATCTACCATGATCTCATTAAATGGCGGAGCAGGCTCGAGGGGTCGAATGGCCTGCTCCTGCTTCTATTTCTTATGTTTCTTATGTTTATGTTAAGAGAGAGAAAAAGAGACAGAAAGGAAAAGTAAGAAAAAAATTAAAAAGAACCAGCAGGAGAAGAGGACATTGTAACCCAGTTATGTTTGGGAATTGTTGCATTCATCCTTGAGAACTTAATGAGTGAATGGCAGGGTAGGTGTGAAAAATGTACAAACATTCTTGACCCTTGAAGTATAGAACCAGCGGCCCCATCCATCATGATCATCAACAGTGAAACTGCTATCATAGGAACATAGGAATTGCTAGATGAAAAAAGACCAAGGTCCATCTAGTTTGCTTTACCATCCTGCTAGTCACATGATACAATGATAATGGAGTTGTTGATTAATCATAACAATCAATCTCTAACAATTAGCCTACAATAGACCCAGAAATGACAAGAGGAAAACCCCAGTGGTGGAGAGCTTTGGGAACCATGGGGGTAAAAATTGAGTCGCGCCCCATTTGGGGCGCTAACCTCGCCGGGGCGCGACTTTTAGCGCCCCGAAAAAATTAGCGGCCCCGCGCCGGAACTTCAGTGGTTGCGCCCCAAGAGGGAAGCGGGGCGCAACTGGAAGCACCCCGCATCCCTCTTGGGGCGCTGCGAGTGAATATCCTGGCGCTACGTGCCGCGGTATTGCAGGCCTTCCTCCCCTTCTTAAAGGGGAGGGGCCTTGCGCAGCGCGAACCGGGGCCCAGCTGGGCTCCCAGGGATCGGGAGTGCCGGCAAAAGAGCCCGGCACTCAAGAGAAGTGCCGGGCTCTTGGAGCGCAGCCGGCACTTCACGGTGGGGGGGCTTCACGGGGGCCAGGGACAGCAACGGGGGCAGGTGCTGGCAGGCGGCCAGCAACAAAAATGGCCGCCTGCCACCTCCCCTTTAAATATCGCCGCCCCGGCCGCACGTACGCCCCCCTGAACCCGTCGGACATAGCGTCTGGCGGTAAATCAGGGGGCGCGACTGAAGATCACGGCCGGGGCGCGAGCGGGGCGCTGCGCACGGCGATGACGTCATCGCCGGCGGCGCAGCGCCACAGGGCGCTACCGGCTGCCGCCGCCGCTAACCTCCCACTAAATTTTTCGGGAGGCGTGGGCGGCGCTGCGCCCGGGCGTTAGCTGCTTTACGCCCCATTAGCGCCCATTTAAGGCGCTAACGGGAGGCGCAAGCAGCTGAATTTTTCCCCCCATAGGTCATAGGTTTTCCCTTCTCAGGTACTGTCCCCCTTTCCTTCAAATCTGCCGTCATAACCCCTCTCCTCAAAAAAAACCACCCTTGACCCCTCCATCCTTGCAAACTACCACCCCATCTCCAACCTCCCTTTCCTCTCCAAAGTCCTTGAAAGTGCTGTCGCCTCCAAAATCCATGGCCATCTTTCCTGGAAATCCATGTTTGAAACCCTCCAATCAGGTTTCCACCCCTGCCACTGTACCAAAACGGCTCTGACCAAAGTCACAAATTACATCCTATGTGACTATGGCCCTCCTCATTCTTCTCGACCTGACTGCACCCCTTTACACGGTTGAACACACCATTCTCCTCTAACGCCTCTCCACCATCATTCAGCTGGGTGGGACTGCACTCGCCTGGTTCTATTCTTATCTATCCAGTCGGAGCCAGAGAATCACCTGCAATGGCTTGTCTATCCGCTCCTGAACTATTACCTCTGGTGTCCTCCATGGATTTATCCTTGGCCCCCTCTGATTTCTCAGCAACATTCTGCCCCTTAGCGACATAATCCAAAAACACAGCAACAGTTTCCATGTGTACACTGACTTCACCCAGCTCTACCTCGCCACCAACTCTCTCGACCCCTCCATTGTATCTAAATTGTCTAGTACTGGATGAGCAGAAATTTCCTCCAACTGAATATTGGGAAGACCAAAGCCATTGTCATGGTTCCCGCCACAAAGTCTGTTCCCTAGCCACCACCTCCATCCTTCTCCCTGGCAACTGTCTGAGGTCGAACCAGAGTGTTTGCAACCTTGGTGTCATGTTTGACTCCGAGATGAGCTTCCACCCCATATCTGCACCATCACTAAGGCCGCCTACTTCCACCTCCGGAACATCGCCTGACTCCATCCCTGCCTAAGCTCATCTGCTGCTGAAACCCTTATCCAATCCTTTGTTACCTCTAGACTTTACTATTCCAATGCACACCTGGCCGGCCTCCCATGTTCTACCCTCCATAAACTTGAGGTCATCCAAAACTCTGCTGCCCGTGTCCTAATTCGCTGACCTACATTGGCTCCCGGTTAAGCAACACCTCGATTTTAAAATTCTCAACCTTGTTTTCAAATCCCTCCATGACCTTGCCCTTCCTTATCTCTGTAATCTCCTCCAGCCCTATAACCCTCTGAGATATCTTTGCTCCTCAAATTCTGGCCTCTTGATCATCCCAAATTTCAATCACTCCACCATTGGTGGTGTGCCTTCAGCTGCCAAGGCCCTAAGCTCTGGAATTCCCTTCCTAAATCTCTCCGCCTCTCTACCTCTCTTTCCTCCTTGAAGACACTCCTTAAATTCTACCTCTTCTGCCCTAATATCTCCTTATGTGGCTCGGTGTCAAATTTTGTTTCATAACACTCCTGTGAAGTGTCTTGCAACGTTTTACTATGTTAAAGGTGCTATATAAATACAAGTTGTTGTTGTTGTCATCTTTTTCCTCCCAAGTATGCTAAACTTACCACATGTCAGTTCTCAAATTACTCATATACTCTATCCCAAAATTATTTCCTGAAAAAAATCTGTCTAATTTGCATTTCTGAGTGTCAAAACAGCTTTGCATCCTGAAAAGTATTGCCTTCCAACACTGGAGGAGCGTGGCTGGCAAGACTGGCACAAAACTACTGCCAAGACAGATAAAAAGTCAAAAAAAGCTCTAAGAAGAATTCACTACCTGCTGGAGTGAGACTCCACAGTTCCATTGTTCCTTTTCTGGGCCTCCAAATTTGAATATCATGTCAGGACCATAAATCACATCATAAGCAGTGTCCTTATGACATGCATTACCAGCCCTAAATGGCTGCAGCAAGATTAATTTGCACTAACAGCATAAATCCAGCAATTTAATTACACACAATCAATTTCAAAGGCGAACCTTACGTTAAGTTTGCAATTTTTTCGGTTTTGTCGAGGCCAACGCTGGAGTGGCGCAAATTGTTCAGCAATTTGTGGAGAATCAGAATTCATGGCATATCTCTTCTTCACCACAAATTGCTGGATTTTTTGTTAATTAATAAAGGTAAGTGCCGTGAACTCGCCATTATTTTTGCAGCAATTTCTGGGACAATTAAGCCTAACATCAGTAGCAGGGAAAATGCTAGAGTCTATTATAAAGGATGTGATAACAGGACACGTAGAAAATTAGACAAAGTCAACATGGATTTATGAAAGGGAAATCGTGTTTGACAAACCTCCTGGAGTTTTTTGAGGATGTAACTGGTAGAATAGATAAGGGAGAACCAGTGGATGTGGTGTATTTGATTTTCAGAAGGCCTTTGATAAAGTCCCACATAAGAGGTTAGTGTGCAAAATTAAAGCACATGGGATTGGAGGTAATATACTGGCATGGATTGATAATTGGTTAACAGACAGGAAACAGAGAGTAGGATTAAATGGGTCTTTTTCGGGGTGGCAGGCGGTGACTAGTTGGGTACCGCAGGGATCAGTGCTTGGGCCCCAGCTATTCACAATATATATCAATGATTTGGATGAGGGACCCAAATGTAATATTTCCAAGTTTGCTGACGACACAAAACTAGGTGGGATTGTGAGTTGTGAGGAGGGTGCAAAGAGACTTCAAGGCGATTTAGACAAGTTGAGTGAGTGGGCAAATACATGGCAGATGCAATATAACGTGGATAAATGTGAAGTTATCCACTTCGGTAGGAAAAACAGAAAGGTAGAGTATTATTTAAATGGTGATAGATTGGGAAATGCTGATGTAGAAAGAGACCTGGGTGTCCTTGTACACCAGTCACTGAAAGCAAACATGCAGGTGCAGCAAGCAGTTAGGAAGGCAAATGGTATGTTGGCCTTCATTGCAAGAGGATTTGAGTACAGGAGCAAGGATGTCTTACTACAGTTGTACAGGGCCTTGGTGAGACCACACCTGGAGTAGTGTGTGCAGTTTTGGTCTCCTTACCTAAGAAAGGATATACTTGCCATAGGGGGAGTGCAGCGAAAGTTCACCAGACTGATTCCTGGGATGGCAGGACTGTCGTATGAGGAGAGATTGGGTCGACTAGGCCTGTATTCACTGGAGTTTAGAAGAATGAGAGGGGAACTTATTGAAACGTATAAAATTCTGACCGGGCTAGACAGACTGGATGCAGGGAGGATGTTTCCCCTGGCTGGGGGGTCTAGAACGAGGGGTCACAGTCTCAGGATATGGGGTAGGACATTTAGGACTGAGATGAGGAGACATTTCTTCACTCAGGGGGTGGTGAACCTGTGGAATTCTCTACCACAGAAGTCTGTGGAGGCCAAGTTACTGAATATATTTAAGAAGGAGATAGATAGCTTTCTAGACACAAAAGGCATCAAGGGGTATGGGGAGAGAGCGGGAATATGGTATTGAGATAGGGTATCAGCCATGATCATATTGAATGGCGGAGCAGGCTCGTAGGGCCGAATGGCCTACTCCTGCTCCTATTTTTCTGTTTCTATGTTTCTAATGACTTTGGCTTTGTGTAAGAATCCTGAGAAATCTCAATTTCAGATTCCCTCTAGCTGACATGGACAAAATGAAATAAGCATTATTAGTTGTAGGTTTAAGTTTATATTATGTAACTGTAAGTCAATGCATGCCGATTCTGGAATAATCATGCTTTTAAACTAGTATAATATGCCCTGGGTAGACCCAGTTAGATTTTAAAATGGAAGAAAGAGGCTCTGGGCCTGCTTGACCAAATATTAAAAATGCAGACTTCAACAAACCTTGTTAGCAAAGCGACAGTCAGTCTGTGAGAAAAGCTGAGAGAATGAATGGAATTCCAGAGACTGAGATAAGAGGCAGTGACTCTATGATTGTTATGAATTACATGTTGGTTATTTTTTTTGAATACTTGTTTTAATATCTTATAACCATTAATATCTTATAATCATCAGTAAAAGATCTATAATCGTGGCTAAGGATTAAACATACAAGTTTGTAATCATCGACTGCATGCAATGATAACCTGAATTATGTATAACATGTAACCCTTTTTTTTATAATTAAAAGCCTGTGAGTAATCTGCAACCAGACAACCTGAGGTGAGAAAGAGCATTGCTATAGTCGAATAGTGAGGCTGTGGGTGAAAGTTGGATACTAGCCAACAATAAGGATAATACATAGAGTACAGCTAGCCTGGGAACCAAGATTAGTTGCAGTTACCATTGTACTGGAATGTTATAACATCCACAGTGAATTATAAAAACAAAGGCCAACAGCAGGGGCTGGATCTCAACCTATGGAGACATATTCCTTTTGTATTACCATAACTAACCCAGATATGAGTCTTGATGGTCAACAACAGATGTAAGAGTGTAATAAGACTAGAACCTGCGTAAACCAGGGTGCTGCGAATGTACAATCTTTATGATTGGATTTTGGGTTTGGGTGTCAGCCAGTGATTGGTTCAGGAGGACTCCATAGGTTTTGAATGAGAGTAAGGATATAAGAAGGGGGGTGTTAACCATCACAAATTGTAGAAGATTTCAGGAGTAGAAGATTTCAGGAGTAGAAGATTTCAGGATGAATCAAAGAGACACCCGGGAGACGAGGAGAGATGAGAGACAAGAGACACAGGGTGCAGCTTACTCATGGTTGAGGCTTCTACCCAGAGTATAAGTGGTAATATAAGTCTCAATTATACTCTGTAAACTGCTGCTCGAATACTGTCATGTATTAAATCTTGCTTGTGCTGAATAAAGTTAAATCACTGTCCCCAATACGGGTCAACCTCGAATCATTTGGAGCCAAGGGTCATAATGATGTAATGCTAACATGTGAAAAACAATTTGGGCTGGATTTTACCAGCCCTGAGGAGGCGGGTTTGGAGGCGGGATTGGTGGGAAAATGGGAAAAATTGGGAGCGGGTCCCAACCCTGCCTCCGAACCATCTTCCCGGGAGGCGGGTCCCCGACTCGCGCATGGACCCGTCTCCTCAAGGTGGGAAGGGGATTAGAGCCAATTAACTGCCTGTTAACAGGTCGTTAACAGGCAGTTAAGAGGCTTTCCCTCATTTTACGCCTGCTGATGAGGGGTTCCCGACGTCAGGAAACCCCGCCAGGGTCAGCGAGGCGAGCAGTGGGTCTGTGGGGTGAGAGGGGTCAAATGTCCGCTGTAGAGGTGAGTGATGGGTGCAAGTGTGGACAGGTAAGTATGAGAGGTGAGTGTAAAGTGTTGGAAAAAGTTTCCTTACCTTTGCTTCTTCCTGCAGGCTTCAACCTTTGAGGATCCGGAGGTGCCTCATCTCAATGGCAGAGATGACAGAATGGCTGCTGCATTCTCAGATGCAGCAGCCATCTGCTTTCTGCTGAGGATTGTCAGCGTTTGACAGCTTCTCAAAATTTTTTCGACAGATGAAACATCATACGTTGACGTCATCTGTCACCTGCTTTCCCTTAATTGGCCGGTAAGCCTGCCCAACAAGGTCAATCAAGGGAAAATAGCGTGGGTTGGTCAGGCGTCACTGGGGGTGGGGCTGAAACCTGAAAACCAGCAGTCCCGCCCCCAACATGCCTCCATTGACAAAATCCAGCCCAAAGCTTCTCTCAATGTTTCTGTGAGTTTATGCTGTGAATAGTTAAGTCATACAGTCTGAGAAGGTCCCATATTGAATCCTCAGTCTGTGCTGGGTTAGCTGATATCAGCTGTGGGGTGGCAGGGGTGGGGAGTATAATTGGTCTCAACGGCCCTGGAAAGAAAACATTGGGTTAGGGGGAGGAAAATTGGGCAAAGTTGACATTTCCATTGTAATTTAGTAGGAACGAGTGAGAAGTTCACTGTGATACAGTCAGGAGCTAGAGAAGGAAAGCTGAGAAATTGTGGAAATAGAACCAGGAATTGGAAACCTTGGAAATAATGGAACTAAATCAAGGAGATAGACAAGCTGAGAGGTATGAGAGATAGAACCGAGGGGTAGAAAAAGGAAAGGTCACATAGCAGTGAGAGACCAGGTAGTATAAAAGGACAGCTGGGAGATTGTAGAAACAGATTGTAGATAGAAGTTCATAGGAATAGAAATAAATAATAGAGAAGAAACAAGCAAGAAGATTATGCAATAAGGATGGAGATGGCGTAGGATGCAGCTAGGGAATGGGTTGAATGAACCGCATAGGTGGAAACACACTAAAAAGTATAGATAAAGAGAGAGAAAATAATGGCAAAATAAAATACTATGGTCTGGATTTTGCCGGCGCTCAGAGGACGGGTTTGGAGGCAGGTCAAAGGGTAAAATCGTTTTGATTGATGGCGGGATCGCAACCCGCCTCCAAACAATTTTCCCAAGTGTCGGGTCCCCAATTTGCGCATGGAGCCGACACCTAGCGGCAGGAAGAGGATTAAAGCCAATTACCTGCCTATTAACAGGTAGTTGCTAATAGTTGACAGGCTATTATTGAATTTTGCTGCTTCTGGCTCAGGTTTCCCGATGTCCGGACACAACGCCAGGTAAGTGTGGTGTGTTTTGAGTCTGCTGTAATGTTTCTGGATTGATTACAGCTGCAGAAGTGGTGTGAAGGATCCAATGGTGCACTGGTGAGTCTCAAAGGTAAGACAATATTGGGAAATGCATTTTTAATGCATTTACACATTTCTTTAAGTTACAAGTTTTGAAATCCATGGCCAGTGCCACCTCATTGGGAGAACCTCTCTCACCAGTGACAGATCACTACTGCCACCTCACCTTGCAGCTGCCATCTATTCCAGCCTATGGAGGGAGTCATTGGCGAGCCTGGGTGCAAGAGCTCACCTTTGTACAGTGATTGTCAGTGTTTGCAGCACCTCAATGCTGTCAAACACTGAGAAATCAGCAGTCAAAAAAAAATTGTGTGGTCCCTTTAAGAAAACCAGCAGATGACGCGTCATCAAATGACGTCATCTGACCAGCTTCCTCTTAATTGGCCGGCAAGCCCGCAGGGCAAACTTAACAAGGTCAATCAACGTAAAATCACTTCTGTGGGCCGGATGCAGTTGGGGGCGGGACTGGAAGCCGGATACCACCTGACCCGCACCCAACCCACCTCCATTGAAAAAAATCGCAGCCTATGAAACAATGAAATTAAAACAGAAAAAGTAAAACAAAACTGAGATAAAAGCAAGTAAAAAGGATTGAGCCAGATGACGCTAGTTAGGCCACAGCTGGAATACTGTGTGCAGTTCTAGTCGCCACACTATAGGAAGGATGTGATTGCATTAGAGAGGGTGCAGAGGAGATTCACCAGGATGTTACCTGGGCTGGAGCGTTTCAGCTATGAAGAGAGACTGGACAGGCTGGGGTTGTTTTCCTTGGAGCAGAGAAGGCTGAGGGGGGACCTGATTGAGGTGTACAAAATTATGAGGGGCATAGATAGGGTAGATAGAAAGGAACTTTTCCCTTTAGTAGAGGGGTCAATAACCAAGGGGCATAGTTTCAAGGTAAGGGGCAGGAGGTTTAGAGGGGATTTGAGGAAAAACTTTTTCACCCAGAGGGTGGTTGGAATCTGGAACTCACTGCCTGAAAGGGTGGTAGAGGCAGGAACCCTCACAACATTCAAGAAGCATTTAGATGAGCACTTGAAACGCCATAGCATACAAGGCTACGGACCAAGTGTTGGAAAATGGGATTAGAATAGATAGGGCTTGAAGGCCGGCGCAGACACGATGGGTCGAAGGGCCTCTTTCTGTGCTGTATAACTCTATGACTCTATGAAAAGGAATCTAATGATATTTGTTTTACATTACAGTTTCTTTTTGTGCCTTCAGAGAGAGAGATTGTAAATATGACACAGTCTTAGATGATGCAAAATGGAAAATTACACTTGTGAATGAGACTTAGTATAGGTATGGCCGCAGCAATGTATTTCTGAGAAAGCAATCAATCAAACATTGCATGTGTGTAGTATTAACATAAAATATGCTTCTACAGTGCCCACCACTTACACAAGCTTATCGCGGGCAGCCGTCTATATCGGGCAAATGGATCTAACCATTTGGCATCACCATTGAAGTTAATTACATAGGCACGCTTATAACACTTTAAGCACTATTAATCAATGCTCCCGTTAAGCTGCGCAGCTGCGTAGTGCTCTGGAGGTCCTGCACTGCCGGCTCACCGGCTCTTAAATGGAAAACCGCACATGCGCGGAAAGTTAAAGGGGCTGCGCACCCCCAAAAGATTACAGGGAACATTGCTATTCAGCCTAACTATTACAGGCAGCTGTTTTTGAATGTTCTACTCCTCCTTTCAGAGACCTGTATACTGCACAGGCTGGAAAGAAGGAGAAGGAAATATTAATAATCTGCCTTTTATCCCATTCTCTTTTACACTGTGCGTTTCATGAGGTCGGAATTCTCACAGTTCGGGAAAATATTACAAATATCTGCCATTTACTGCGACAACATTGCCGTTTACAAGCGCTGTGGCAATTAGGTTCAAACAGTGAGGAAAGGCTGATCATTTCTCTTACATTCTGGAAAGAAAACAAAGAAGCCCTTTTAATTAAAAGGAAGTTTCAGCAGTTAAAATTTCAGTAATATGTTATCTCACAATTTACCATCCACTTCTTGTAGCAGGCAAATCGCGTTAACACCAATGGCCCAGCTATAAATGGTGAGGACTGTAATGTATGACATTAAACTGGAGAGAAAGCGTGGATTTGTTTAAATAACTATATTTCATTTCTCTTGCATACAGAACCTCCTGTTGTTGTATTGCAGCTTCTGCTATGTTTCAGTGATGTATCTTGGCCATGTTGCAGCAACAATACATCTGGAATGCAAACAATTGTGTTGTCAATGACAGGGCAATGTATGACTGACATTTTGATATATATTAGAGGTGTAAAAGGGGGTAAAGGAAGGGATTAGAACCATTTCAGTGATAGGAGTGAGAGAAATACAAAAAAATGAAAAAGTGAGTTTATCACCTTTTGTTTGATGATTAATGTTCTAATTAAATTTTTAGTATTAAATTTGTTTACTAATGTTATATGTGATGCTTAAAAAATTATACCACTTAACACAAAGAACTCCATCTTGGAGACTGCGCTGGTACTATGCTGCTAATTTCAATTTCAGCCAGCAAAGAAAAATAACATCTAGACAGGGACTATCCCTGACATTACAGGAGCTCTGCAACAACTCTGTATTGTTTTGATTTTTTAAGTGCTTGTGATTGAGGGAAGGCTCCTGCTGGCAGGTTATGTGGCCATCTCTTTATCCCCTTCAATTCTGTGCTGCCAACAGTCCCTCCTCCTCATCCTGCACTATGGCGGCAGCACAAATGCTTTCTGCAAGGACATGTAAATGATGGTTTACACATTCATCCAGCAGTACTCAATACTGTATAGCACCATATGTAATGCCGATGTTTGCTTTGTTGTATCTCGGGTCAACTAGAACATTGCCGCTAACAGAGTGAGACTCAACATTTAGATACTGTAATGTAGGAATGGCATAACATTAATGACACTTTCATAATGTGATAAATTTTGTTGTGGTGAAAACAAGCTACTTTCTGGAGAGATCATTCCAGAAACCTACAAGTACAGGCCACATTATTTATACTGATAGGAACAATCAGACAGGCAATGTGATTTGCCTTTTTATTGTTAGTAAAAGCATCTTCTCTACTGTCACTGACCTCTTTCTTTTCTTTTAAACAAATGCTATCTAACGTACAATGCTATCAAAGTTAGACCTGAAGTTTACTTACCATTTTGCTTTCAAATTCTGCCTAATGAGAGGATTTTACTGTCAAAGGATTGTATTTCGAGGGTACAGAATAGATTCAGTACAATTTGTGCCCAATTATTTCATACAGAAACCATTCAGTGAAAGCCCAGTCATCTACATTTATTTTATCAAATATTTCTTTTGCCATTTCTTTTACCAGAAGCGACTGGTCCACCTGTCTCTGGAAGGTCAGCAGCGAGATGTAAATGTTGAATCGGCATTAAGTTCAGCTTTTAATTTTATCCTTAACTTTGTCTTATCCTTATGGCCTTTCATTGCAGGCCTCTTGCACCAGTAGCAGATTTAAAACAGCTAGACTGAAAAGGTATAAATATGGAATAATGCAGCAGGAAGCACATTTCCATGGTCAAATGTCAAAAAAATTAGGACTTCTTTAGAACCTTGTCAAGTGAAATCAAATAACTGCCCAGCTCAACAGCCTGGCATGCCATTATCTGTTAGTTCAAGCTGTCATCAATGGCTGTGGGTGGAAACAGCGGTCATTAGCTTAAAAATGTGCCAGTAAGCGTGCACTTTTCTGTCTGACGGTATTTTACAGTCTCCAAATGTGTAACAATGCCTGCTCTTTCCTGACAGGGGCAGGGCTCAACATTAATAATCATCCCTTGGCAGCCAGAGGCTACTGGATAAATACTCATTTAAAGTAATCACTTTATTTCAGCCCTGTAATGACATTAACAAGGTTGGAATATGAGAATTACACAAGTCAGGACAAATAATTGAATATTTCATAGATAAAGGAAGCAGCAAAGGTTTGTCTGAATAACATTATGATACTCACTTGCTATCAGCTGCAAACAATTACGTGACTCGGGCAAGGCACTGGTAAAATATTTTTTTCCCTACTAGCTGCGGGTCCATAAATGACTATTAGATGCATTTAGCTTTAGAATTGTTCTTTTACTTAAAAAAGAGTTGTCACAAAATAAAAAAACAATTTAATTTTTTCACCATTCAGAAGTCTAATGCACAAAAAAAAGAAACAAGCAAAATGATTGTACAATATTTAGATATTTTGTGACTTAATCAATTTAAAAATGATAAACTGGGAAATTGTATTTTCACTTAAAAATCCCCCAGTGAATAATTTTCATCTTTGTCAGGCAGGTCCTGACTATAATGTGTGGTGATTGAGTTAAAAGTGACAAGGAGATGAGCACAAGGCACATTATCTTGACAAAATCAGGCTCAGAAAATTAGCTTGTGCCTGCATTATTAAAATAACACAGAATATTTCATTCAGCTGTGCAAAATAGTCATCCTAATTGTCCACTTTAGCTGATTTCCTTCAGTCTTCACGATCAGTCAATTTATGCTGTTGGTGCTGAGATTCCAGAAATCCCATTAGGGAAAAGTGCAATGGCAGTCCAAAGCACCCTCATTTATTTTAATAACCTGCCAGGAAGACATAAAAATGTTAAAGTTAGAAGTCTGTAACATGACAGTAAACTGACTTGTCAGATCCAGATTAAAAATATGTTTCAAAGCACTTCCCCCTTCCCATGTGTCTTGAAAGGAAAATGAGGAACTAATTGGCAAATTACTTAGTTGGCTGCATTAATATTAACAGCTGAAATCAACAGTTGAATTGCCATGTTTATTTCTGCAATCTCTATTAATAAAAATAAAGATAGGTGAGGACAAGTTGAAATAAAATGATTTAATTTTGATACTGCTTTCATTAGATTAATACAAATGAATTGAATCAATTGACATTCACAACAAAGTCCGTTACAATCATAGCATAAACACCCGGCGGAGACCTGCACTTAAAGGAGTATGGCTCGAAGTATCAGTGCGCTCAAAGAATCAACGCTACAACCTTGCAGCTCTTTCTCCGACCCCCATTTCCTTTGAGCGTGGCTCACTGGTGGGAGTGCAGGATTGTTGAAATTACTCTCATACCTCATCTTTACTCTTAAGTTTAAACATATTTAAATAAACTACTCAAATAGTGCAAGAAGTGTTTACTCGAGTATTCACTAATATGTGTTTAGAAAGTATATGTATGAAACACTGTCAATGATGGAATCTTTTTTATTTTAACTCTTTTTCTTCCCCCTCCCACTTTGAAGTTATTTTCCCAGCTCTTTAGGTTTCTGTACGCCACACCACATTCATCAACCAAGACAGCAGGTAGGTGACCTGCTGCCAGGCTTCTCCCAGTGCTGCTGTGCTACCAGGTGTTAAGAGGTACTCAAGAACTCATTGGTGATTCATGAGCAGCCAGTTGTGATTCACCCTCCCCCTCCCTATTTCCTTGCTTCTCTGATGGCCTGGCCGATAACTCCAAGGTGGGAAGAGAGCAGAAGGGGGGTTGGATTTGCAGACGGGAAACCCAGAAGTAAGGGTTTCCCGCAGGTCTTGCTGACTTCAATGATAGGACATGTTTAAAATTTTTTCAACAGGTTTTCCACCAGACACCCAGCCAGTTTGACAGGCTTGCTGTTTGTCAGGCTGGAAAGCAGCTGGGGAGTGGATCAGAGGTAATTCTGACATCGTGGGGGGTTGAAATATCGGGGGTGTGGGGGGAGTCAGATATTGTGGGGGGGAGTCAGATATTGTGGGGGGGAATCAGATATAGCGGGGGGGTGGAGGGAGTCGGACATCGTGTGGGGGTGGGGCGAGTCGGACATCGTGTGGGGGTGGGGGGAGTCGGACATCGGGCTGGATTTTGTCTTGGGGTCGGGTTGGGGTCGTGTTACCCGCATTTCGTGTTGTCCCCCCGACTCCAGATTAATGTGGATGAATGATGCAATTTTCACTTAATTGGGCAATTGAGTTCCAGCATGTGGGAACCCATGAACCAATTAGTGGTTTCAGTGGGAAGGTCGCCTCTGATGATGTCATCATTGCAGGCTGCCTGGTCTCAGAGATTGCCTGGCTTGAGTGGACCTGTCTGGCTTTTGCTGTGAGTGGACCTGGATGCAAAAATGAGCAGAAGAGAGAGAGAGAGTTTTTTTTACATCCAGGGCCTCTCACAGCAAGGCCAGGCAGTCTCTGAAGACAATGCAGCAGCATCAGAGGCGACTTTCAGACATAATACTACTACCTTCATCACAATACTACTACTACCTTCATCACATCTCCGTTGTAATAGTGGACCTGCAGCTGATAGTCAGCTATCCACTTGTGCTCCCACCAGGTTTCACTGGAGTGTTTCACATCAGGCGTACTTCACGTCGGAAAAGGGTTAAACTAGCTAAAACGTTTCAAAATGGCATTAGAGCCAATTTAGGCCTTGTTAAGGGCTTTAATGGCCTCGCCCACCTCTTGGAGGCGGGACAGAGTCGGGAACTCTGTGACCGATTTTGTCAAAATTGTGTGGAGGCGGGATGGAGTCGGGATGGGGTCGGGACCCCCGACCCCACAACTTTAACCCCCCACACGCCTCCAAACCCGACTCCACAGGTCATTGAAAATCCAGCCCACCGTGTGGGGATTGGGGGAGTCGAATATCGTGTGGGGGTGGGGGGAGTCGAACATCGTGTGGGGATTGGGGGAGTCGAACATCGGGTGGGGGGAGTTGGACATCGCGGGGGGGTGGTGGGGGGAGTCGGACATCGTGTGGGGGTGGGGCAGTCGGACATCGTGTGGGGGTGGGGGGAGTCTGACATCGTGTGGGGATTGGGGGAGTCGGACATCGTGTGGGGGTGGGGCAGTCGGACATCGTGTGGGGGTGGGGGAGTCTGACATCGTGTGGGGGATTGGGGGAGTCGGACATCGTGTGGGGGTGGGGGGAGTCGGACATCGTGTGGGGATTGGGGGAGTCGGACATTGTGTGGGGATTGGGGGAGTCGGACATCGTGTGGGGATTGGGGGAGCCGGACATCGTGTGGGGATTGGGGGAGTCGGACATCGTGTGGGGGTGGGGGCAGTCGGACATCGTGTGGGGGTGGGGGGAGTCGGACATCGTGTGGGGATTGGGGGAGTCGGACATCGTGTGGGGGTGGGGGGAGTCGGACATCGTGTGGGGATTGGGGGAGTCGGACATCGTGTGGGGATTGGGGGAGTCGGACATCGTGTGGGGATTGGGGGAGCCGGACATCGTGTGGGGATTGGGGGAGTCGGACATCGTGTGGGGATTGGGGGAGTCGGACATCGTGTGGGGATTGGGGGAGCCGGACATCGTGTGGGGATTGGGGGAGTCGGACATCGTGTGGGGATTGGGGGAGCCGGACATCGTGTGGGGATTGGGGGAGTCGAACATCGTGTGGGGATTGGGGGAGCCGGACATCGTGTGGGGATTGGGGGAGTCGAACATCACGGTGGGTAGGGAAGATCGGACAATGTGGGGATGTGGGGGGAGTCAGACATCATGGGGGTTTCAGCTGATGGCAGGAGTCCCATCATGGGGGTGTCCACTGATAGTGGGGGTCCGATAACAGGTGGTAAATAGGGAAGCTTGGTGGACCCTGGCCCACAAGCGATGCTGGAAAGACACTTGCCTGATGGATCCGGGCATTCTCGCCTCCCTTCAGCTGTCGGGTTTCCTGAGGCCCAGGAAACCCTGCCTGCAGGTGTTCAAAATAAAACTTTATTTAAAATGGAGGCATGCAGCCTCCTTAAAATGTTTTAGTGATTGATCCGTGTCCTGAGAGCCGGTTGGTTGCCTGCCCTCTGACCCACTGCCATTAAATCCAGAAATGAATGTTTTTTATATTTTTAGCCCCGCACCTGCCCTGGGGGGGTTAAAATTCCACCCTAAAAAAATTGCATGTTGTTCGGTGAGGCTTTTTGTGAACTGGGCATTTTCTCAAGGGCATTTGATTATACTTCAAAATAAGTTATTCTAATCTTGTGTAAGTCACTAGCAAGGTGAAGCTTTGGTCATTCTATCTTGACAGCAATGGCAATGCATTGCAGAGGGTTTCATAGAAGAGCAACTAGGATGATTCTGGGAATTAGGGCCTTATGTTATGATGACAGACTCATAAAACTCAAATTGTTTCTCATTAGAGAAAAGAAGATTGAGAGAAAACGCGATTCAGAATTTAAAAATGCTGAAAGGAATGGATAACAGTTGCTACAACTGTATAGGGCGCTGGTGAGACCACACCTAGAGTACTGCGTACAGTTTTGGTCCCCTTATTTAAGGAGGAATATACTTGCATTGGAGGCAGTTCAGAGAAGGTTCACTAGATTGATTCCTGAGATGAGGGGGTTGTCTTATGAGGAAAGGTTGAGCAGGTTGGGCCTATACTCATTGGAGTTTAGAAGAATGAGAGGTGATCTTATTGAAACATATAGGTTTCTGAGGGGGTTGGACAGGGTAGATGCTGAGAGGATGTTTCCCCTCATCAGGGAATCTAGAACGAGGGGGCATAGTCTCAGAATAAGGAGTCGCCCATTTAAGATGGAGATGAGGAGGAATTTCTTCTCTCAGAGGGTCGGGAATCTTTGGAATTCTTTACCCCAGAGAGCTGTGGAAGCTGAGTAATTGAATATATTCAAGGCTGAGATAGACAGATTTTTGAGCAACAGAGGAATCAATTGTTATGGGGAGTGGGCAGGAAAGTGGAGTTGAGGCCAAAATTGGATCAGCCATGATCTCATTAAATGGCGAAGCAGGCTCGAGGGGCCAAATGGCCTGCTCCTGCTCCTATTTCTTTGTTCTTATAATGTTGATGCAAGTGAGTTATTTAACTTGAACTGTGAGTTCAGTACTACTTGAACACAAATATAACATTAAGAAGTCTCAAATAAAAGTTAACATCAGAAGGATTCTTTCCCCCATAGATGTGTAGATATTTGGAATACAGTCTCAGTTAAAGTAATCAATTCTGTTGCAATTTTTTTAAAAAGAGCTGGCTGAATATCTGGTTGGAAAAGGTTGAGAGTTATAAACATAAATACAGATGGAGATCACTAAACACTCTTTAGCTAATGGTGGCTCTTAAACCAGTAGAAATGTTGATTTATTAGGCTAATTTCACAAAATTACGCTCCAGGTGCTGAGCTTGTCCTGTGGTAACATCTGTTGGAAATTCAAATATGGAGGTCAATAGCCGCACAGGAATCCTGCCACACCCACTAATCTCCATGCTCGAATTGCCAATATGCATTTCGAACCAGCAAAGCTGTATGCAAGAAATGCAAATGAGTAAAATGTATTATATCAATGAAGGCAATTAGGCATGGATGAATTTGTAGGATGTAAAGTTAGATAAGCATTCAGATTGCGTTGGGTGAGGCTGAATCCAACTGCTAAGGTTATTGGTAGGGAATGATCTGACCTTGATCTGATCTGAGGAGTTGGCCTTGCTTAGTGATGCATTCAACATTTCAAGTTTGGCATCTATCTGCAGTCAATGCATCTGGGAATTTCCCATTTTGCCAGATTGGAGAAAGCATCAATAGCCCTACAGGATTTAGGAGTGGGTAATGTATGGAACTGAAAGCTACCAGGCAGTCTGAAGCCCTTTCCTGGAAGCCCACCTGACTCCGAAGCCTCCCACATGCACACCAAAGTCAGAATGAGACAACAAGCTAAAACAAACCCTTCCAGTGCTGTAGAAAGGGCAATGACCCAAACCCTGCAGGTAGGAAGTACTTTTGATATCTTCTGCCACAGTTAACCTCAGGGACTCTTGTCAAAATATCCTGGACCCTAAATAGTGTGCAGTTCTCAATGTATGCACAGTCATACCAACAACCATAAGTATGCCAATGTATTCTCCTATAAGCACTGTGTGACAAAACTCTACAGTGACTACACAAAATGCAGTTAAGTATTCTCTTTTCTTACTGGGAGTGACCATTTGGGGAATCAGCCCTTACATGCATGAGTAATAATATTAAATTTTTCTGAACTCTCATGACACTTTCATCACAGTTTAAGGTCGATATCATTGCAAGAACTTCAGAATAATTACTTAACCTTGAAATTTATTTGACATGCTTTATCCTTAAACCTCCTCAATCTACAAATCAAACTTATTGTTGAAATTGGGATCTCTTTTGTCTTATGAACAATTCCATTCTCTGATGTCATGAACACAATGAAGAATGTGAGGAGCATGTTTTAATAAAACCTAATATATTGTCAATGGATTAGTCTTTTAAGCAACTAGAAATATAAGCTGGCAGCCATTGATAGGACAGAGTAACTTCCCTCACCTAGTTTTCTCGCTGCTCCAGCAGTTGCTATAGGGACCCAGGACTGCAGCGCACACACCTCTTTGAATGTGTGTTTTGCTCCTGTTTCAGTTCCATTACGATCCTCTCTTTGGTCTAGTCCCACCTCCACTACTTGCCCAACCACTTCCAGCATATTTATAAGCAAAGAAAACAAATATCTCTGTTAAAACAAAAATTGAGGACATAAAACCTTTCAAGAGATTTATCGCTTGTTAACTTACTAATTAATCTAGGACAGAGAACTTTTATCAATGCTTTGTACAGAAATTGCACAGACTGAAAAAGGAAAAACATGAGACTTAAAAATGTGTGCAAAAAGTCAAGGGATATTAAAGAATATGGGGGAAGGGAACAGTTTATAACTTGAAGTGTCAGCTCCCAGGCCAGCTATAGTGCAATCAGTTGGCAAGTAAAATTCTCAATTCTGTGTCAATGAGGTGCCAGAAGCACCCCTATTGCATCAAGGTGTAATTTCCATTTCCTGCACCACCCATCCTTTTGACCTCCATGGATGAAATTGCCAATTTAGTGCCAAATTAGAGACAGTTTGGTGTTATGGGTTATAAGAATTAGATTGAGACTGCTGAAATTAATTTCATAGTGGACCATTACAGTTAGCAGAAACATTCATTCCCAACAGTATGGGCAGGATTTCAATTCAGGTTTCAGAAATAATAGGGCAGCGTAGTTATCCTGCACCATATTACAATGTTTAAGATAAAATTAAAATGCAATACACAGTACTATATTTAAAAAGGGGGCACACTGTGCTTACATATGTATGCATTACAGAAGGATCAAGTAGATATATACTTCAATTTGAAACTCAGTTGAACAAATGTCTAAACTGAAGCAGCTTCTTCCCACTACTGAAATGACATTTTTAGACAACAGTTTACAGAAAAAGAGGCCATTTTGGTGGCAGGAAAGGCCAGTTTGAGAGTGTGGTGGAAATGATTCACAAAAGAACGGATAATGTAATTGTTAAAGCTTTGAATGCTGAATAATCCTGCAGATGTTATGGAGGTTGAATGCTCTGGGGAGTGGGGATTGTAGGTTTCTATGAAAGGATGAGCTAATGGGCTGAATGGTCTCCACCATCTGTATCTATCTTTATGATCTTTGTGAAATATTTTTTATGTTGGTAACAAATATTTGACTTATAGTTAACATGTGTATGTGCTTCAATGCTGTGGTTTGATCAGGGATAACTTCAAAGGAAGAATTGCCATAAACAGACTTTATTGTTAGACTTTATTGTATAGCTGTAGTAACTCTGCTCTCCATACTTCCAAGAACTCATTCTGTTACTCTGCTGAACTGAACAATACTTTATATTATCTAGGCCTAGAGAATGTTTCATATCTGTACCTATGTCAATGATCTTGCAGAAAAGTCTTATTTCAAATGAACTATCATATTGACCTATGAAAGAACTTCACATAGAACTGTTGCATTATCACCTGTAATAACCCAAACCCAATATATCACTAGAAGTTTCCTAACTTTACCATGGAGTCTGAATGGCATTCTACAATCTTAACAAAACCTTCTTTATTTGTTGCATGTTCCAGCATTTTTGGATGAATTTTTTATATACATAAATATTTTATGGTATACTTTGTGCCAAAATGTATTTAGGCTACTGATTTAAATGTGTTATTAACTGTAACAGTACACACAAGGTTAGTTCTGGTTTCTATGAGCTGTAAATTGTCTATTGATTTATAGCACAAGTCTAGGCCTGATTCAATGTGCTACCAAAGATGAGAACCATTTGATGGCACATGACACAAACCAGTAAGCTGGCATACAATGGCAAGAGTTCTCTGTTCAATCATTATGTCTCACTATCATTTGCCTAGATATTGAGTAGATAAAGGCATATTCTAGATTGTAAGGGATATGAGGTTCACTTACAGGAGTGGTCAGTGATGCTGAACTCAAGCAGAGTATCTAGCATAAAACTCAAATGTAACATGCATACTGCTTCATGCTGTGCAGAAACACAACATACAGTTAAAACACACAACACATAGTCCCCTGATGGCCCATGGTCTGACCCAATGAATAGCTCAGTCATACAGACAAGGAAAACCAATCAACCCACCAGCTCACAGTTAGCCCACCAACCTGCTGCTAGTCAACCACCACTAGCAACCAATCACCAGCGACCAGAAGCCAGCCTGTAGTCAACTGCAACTAGCCATTGGGGGCAAGAATTACCTAGACAAGAATTCTGTTGAATAAGGTTGACTTCATTATCTCATGTCAAGATAAACATATGTTCCCCTAACCACAGACTCTTGAAACTCTTTCATGACTAAGGCATGGTTGCCTTCATCTGTGATGTTGAGATAGCTGGCTCTCATAATAGCAAGATTGTAAGCATAAGATCCATTATGGACGGAACAGTTTTATACACCTGGTTATGTCAATGCATGGCTGGCATTTAGGAATTGGTTACATGTGTTGTGAATCTCTGTTTAAATGGATAACCTCCAAAAAACGAGCCTTGCAGGCAGCTGTCTGTTCAGATAATTGGGAAACACATAACTGCAACATGATGCGTCCAGATTGAATATTTGGTGGCACGAAAAGGATCATCCGAAATAATTTAATGTTAACTATTAAGAAACCAGGATAAACTGAAGCCCGTACATTGATGTACTACTGAGTTTACTGATGATGTTCATGTAGCATAATTGGTGACATTTACCAAGGGTTTGCACTTCTTTTGAAGGAAAGATAACGTCGCTGCCATTATATTATGTAAATTAATTGAAAAATAAAGAGTTGGACAAAAATCTGTAGAGCAGAAAACTGGCTAAGAATCTATCCAGATGTGATTATATGGAGATACTATAGTCTGGTCCTAATACAACCTGTGTTTCTTTTTATTTTACGCTATCTGCACTGAAATACCTAGGGGAAGAAATTGAGTCACGCCCCCTTTGGGGCGCTAACTTCGCCGGGGCGCTACTTTTAGCGCCCCGGAAAAATTAGCGCCCCCGTGGCCGAAATTGAGTGGTAGCGCCCCAAGAGGGAAGCGAGGCACTACTGGAAGCGCCCCGCCTCTCGCTTGGTATTACAGGCCTTCCTCCCCTTCTTAAAGGGGAGGGGCCTTGAGCAGCGCGACCCGGGGCCCAGTTGGGCCACTGGGGATCGGAGTGCCGGCAAAAGAGCCCTGCACTCGAGACGTGCCGGGCACATGGAGCACAGCTGGCACTCTGCAGGGGGGCGGGTCAGGAGGCCGGGGACGGCAGCGGAGGCAGGTGCTGGCAGGCGGCCAGCAACAAAAATGGCTGCCCGGCACCTCGCCTTTAAATAGCGCCGCCCCGGCCGCAGGTAGGCCCCCCCCTGACCCCGTCGGACATAGCGTCCGGCGGTAAGTCAGGGGGCGCTACCGAAGATCGGGGCCGGGGCGCTGCACCCGGCGATGACGTCATCGCCGGCGGCACAGCGCCGCGGGGTGCTAACGGTTACCGACGCCGCTAACCTCCCGCTGAATTTCGCGGGAGGCGTTGGCGGCGCCGCGCCCGGGTGTTAGTTGCTTTGCACCCTGTTAGCGCCCTAGGGTGCTAACGGGAGGCGCAGAGCAACCAAATTTTTCTCCCCTGTACTTTACAGTTCTTTTTAGGGCCAACAATGTCTTAATCTGACAATTTAACATGAGTGCTTCATCTGTTCTATGAACACTTGAATCATGCAAGTAATAAAGTTTATTTGAATTAAGTCACATTGTTTGGAACATATGTTCATTTCTGCCACCCTTTTCACAGCAACTAGGACCACCAAAGTACTAAAAGGGAAAGGCTAGGAGCAGCGTTTTCATTAATAAGTTCTCTCCCACAGAAGTGCCTAGCCAGTACAAAATACTCCCAGCAGAGGCACCTCTGCATCAGCCTTTTGGCAAGTGTGAAGCACCAATTCTCATTTAAGTGAAATGGAGTGCTTGCTGGATGTACATCGACTGCCCCCATAAACAATACCATTAGAGCAGCTCTTGGTGTAAACAGAGACTGAAACAATAGATTTCTGTCAAGAGGAATTACATAATTCAAGAAAAATATAGTCTAACAGATTGGTAACACCTGTTTTGTTATCAAAAAATAGTAGATGTGGGAGAGTACTTTATATTGAAAGTACCCAGCCAAATCTTTATTACTCCTTCAGCACATGTTAATTTTCAAACTAAATAAATTAAAACTGAGATTCCATGGATGGAGGACAGCAAATGAATACTTGTGAGCTACGTTGCATTCACCAGCAGTGATGGAATCACACGGCAACACATTAATAAAGAAGGAACATGTATGTTACAACACTCAGGTCACTAGTTGGAAGAAGCACTGAGGGTAGCAAGGGCACAGAATGTACTCTGGGTGGGGGACTTCAATGGCCATCACCAAGAGTGGCTCGGTAACATCACTACTGACCGAGCTAGCTGCTAGACTGGGCTTACAGCAAGCATGAGAGAACCAACATGTTACTTAGCCTTGTCCTCACCAATCTACCTGCTGCAGATGCATCTGTCCATGACAGCACTGGTAAGAGTGAGAACCGCACAGTCCTTGTGGAGTCAAACTCCCGTCTTCACACTGAGGACACCCTCCATCGTGTTGTGTGGCACTACCAGCGTGCCAAATGGGACAGATACAGAACAGATCTAGCAGCTCAAAACTGGGCATCCATGAGGTGCTGTGGGTCATCAGCAGCAGCAGGATTGTATTCCACCACAATCTGTAACCTCATGGCCCGGCATATCCCTCACTCTACCATTACCATCAAGCCAGGGGACCAACCCTGGTTCAATGAAGAGTGTAGAAGAGCATGCCAGGAGCAGCACCAGGCCTACCTAAAAATGAGGTGCCAGCCTGGTGAAGCTACAACATAGGACTACATGCATGCTAAACAGCAGAAGCAGCATGTTACAGACAGGGCTAAGCAATTCCACAACCAACGGATCAGATCAAAGCTCTGCAGTCCTGCCACATCTGGTCGTGAATGCTGGTGGACAATTAAACAACTAATGGGTGGAGGAGGCTCCATGAACATCCCCATCCTCAATGATGGCGGAGCCCAGCATGGTGAGTGTAAAAGGCAAAGCTGAAGCATTTGCAACCATCTTCAAACGGAAGTTCCAACTGAATGATCCCTCTCGCCCTACTCCTAAGGACCCACCATCACAGAAGCCAGTCTTCAGCCAATTCGATTCACTCCACGTGTATCAAGAGATGGCTGAGTGCACTGGATACAGAAAAGGCTATGGGCCGCAACAATATCCCAGCTGTAGTGCTGAAGACTTTTGCTCCAGAACGAGCCGTGCCTCTAGCCAAGCTGTTCCAGTACAGCGACAACACTGGAATCTACCCGACAAAGTGGAAAATTGCCCAGGTAAGTCCTGTCCACAAAAAGCAGGACAAATCCAATCCGGCCAATTACTGCACCATCAGTCTACTCTCAAACATCAGCAAAGTGATGGAAGGTGTCATTCACAGTGCTATCAAACGACACTTACTCATCAATAACCTGCTCACTGATGCTCAGTTTGGGTTCCGCCAGGACCACTCAGCTCCAGACCGCATTACAGCCTTGGTCCAAACATGAATAAAAGAGCTGAATTCCAGAGATGAGGTGAGAGTGACTGCCTTTGACATCAAGGCAGAATTTGACCGAGTGTGGCATCAAGGATCCCTGGTAAAATTGAGGTCAATGGGAATCAAGGGGAAAATTCTCCACTGGCTGGAGTCATACCTAGCACAAAGAAAGATGGTTGCTGGAGGCCAACTGCAGGAGTTCCTCAGGGCAGTGTCCTAGGCCCAACCATCTTCAGCTGCTCATCAATGATCTTCCCTCCATCATAAGGTCAGAAGTGGGGACATTCACTGATGATTGCACAGTGTTCAGTTCCATTTGCAACTCCTCAGGTAATGAAGCAGTCCATACCTGAATGAAGCAGAACCTGGACAATATCCAGGCTTGGGCTGATAAGTGGCAAGTAACATTCATAAGAACATAAGAAATAGGAGCAGGAGAAGGCCATACGGCCCCTCGAGTCTGCTCCGCCATTCAATAAGATCATGGCTGATCGTCGACCTCAACTCCACTTTCCTGCTCGACCTCCAAATCACTTGATTCCCCTAGAGTCCAAACATCTATCTATCTCAGCCTTGAATATACTCAAAGACTCAGCGGGGGGAATTTTCCCAGCCCTGGGGAGGCGGGAATGGAGGCGGGACTGCCGGGAAAATGGCAGAATCTGGAAGCGGGTACCCATCACGCTCCCAACCCGCCTCCATGTCATCTTCCCAGGACTTGCGCGGGGACCCTTCTGCTCGAGGCGGGAACGGGATTAGTGCCAATTAACTGCCTATTAACAGGTTGTTAACAGGCAGTTTTTTGGCTTTCCCTATTTTGAGCCCTAAAGTGTGGGCTTCCTGACGGCTCCGAACCTCACCAAGGTCAGCGAGGCGAGCAGTGTGTCTGCGAGGGTCTGAGGGGCCGAAATGTCAGCTGTGGAGGTGAGTGATGGGTGCAAGTGTGGAGAGGTAAGTGTGTGAGGTGAGTGTAAAGTGTTCTAAGAAGTTTACTTACCTTTGCTTCTTCCTTCAGGCTTCAACCCTTTAGGCTGTGGAGCTGCCTCATCTCAACGGCAGAGAAAGCAGAATGGCCGCTGCATTCTCAGATGCAGCATCCTTCTGCTTTCTGCTCAGGAGAGATTTCTAAGTGAGCCTGTGTCCAAGGTCTCACCTTAGAAGACAGATTGTCAGTGTTCGACAGCTTCACAGAGCTCTCAAACAATCACAATTCATCTGTCAAAAAATCTCGACAGATGAAACGTCATTCGCTGACGTCATCTGTCACCGGCTTTCCATTAATTGGCCAGCTAAGCCCGCTGGGCGGGCTTAACAAGGCCAATCAATGGAAAATAGCGTGGGTTGGCCAGACGTCGCTGGAGGCGGGACTAAAACCTGGCAAGCAGTAGTCCCACCTCCAACACATCTCCATTCATAAAATCCAGCCTTTCATCCACAGCCCTCTGGGGCAAAGAATTCCAAAGATTCACAACCCTCTGAGTGAAAAAATTCCTCCTCATCTCGGTCTTAAATGGCCTACCCCTTATCCTGAGACTATGCCCCCTAGTTCTAGACACTCCAGCCAGGGGAAACAACCTCTCAGCATCTACCCTGTCAATCCCCTTCAGAATCTTGTATGTTTCAATGAGATCACCTCTCATTCTTCTAAACTCCAGAGAGTATAGGCCCATTCTACACAATCTCTCATCATAGGACAGCCCTTTCATCCCAGGAATCAATCTAGGGAACCTTCGTTGCACCGCCTCCAAGGCAAGTATATCCGTCCTTAGATAAAGAGACCAATATTGTGCACAGTACTCCAGGTGTGGTCTCACCAAGGCCCTGTACAATTGTAATAAGACTTCCTTACTCTTGTACTCCAACACCCTTGCAATAAAGGCCAACATACCATTTGCCTTCCTTATTGCTTGCTGTACCTGCATGCTAGCTTTCTGTGTTTCTTCCACGAGGACACCCAAATCTCTCTGAACACCAACATTTAAAAGTTTCTCACCATTTAAAAAATATTGGGCCGTATATTCCGATGCCTACGGGTGTTTACGGGCTGTGTACACGCCCGTAGGCACATCGGAAATGCTGGTTTCAGGCATGTGAAGCGCATGCGCTGAAAACCGGTATTTCCGATCTGTCAAGAATGCTCTTGAGTTGGGGGTATTACATCTTGTGTAATAACCTTTTATGTGGCACCTTAATGAATGCCTTTTGGAAATCCAAATATACTACATCCACTGGTTCCCCTTTATCTACCCTGATAGTTACATCCTCAAAAAACTGTAATAAATTTGTCACGATTTCCCTTTCATAAAACCATGTTGACTTTGTCTAATCATGTTATGATTTTTCACGTGCCCTGATGCAACATCCTTAATAATGGATTCCAGCATTTTCCCAACTGGCCTGTAGTTCACTGTTTTTTTCTCTCCCTCCTTTCTTGAATAGCGGTGTTACATGTTCCAATCTGCTGGGACCATTCTAGAATCTAGGGAATTTTGGAAGATCAAAACCAATGCATCCACTATCTCTGCAGCCACCTCTTTTAGAACCCTAGGTTGTCGGCTGAGATCCAGGGGATTAGTTGGTTTTTAGTCCCATTAGTTTCTCTAGTACTTTATCTCTACTTATATTAATTACATTAATTTCCTCACCCTCATTAGACACATTTGGGCTAAAAATTGAGTAGCGCCCCTTTTGGGACGCTAACTTTGCCGGGGCGCTACTTTTAGCATCCTGGAAAAATTAGCGCCCCCACGACGGAAATTGAGTGGTAGCGCCCCAAGAGGAAAGCGGGGCGCGACTGGAATCGTCCCGTATCCCTCTTGGGGCGCTGCGAGGGAATGTCGCGCCGCAGTATTGCAGGCCTTCCTCCCCTTCTTAAAGGGGAGGGGCCTTGCGCAGCGCGACCCGGGGCCTAGCTGGGCCCTCGGGGATCGGGTGTGCCGGCAGAAGAGCCCGGCACTGAAGAGAAGTGCCGGGCTCTTGGAGCGCAGCTGGCACTCCGCGGGGGGGTGCTATTCAGGAGGCCGGGGACGGGAGTGCAGGCAGGTGCTGGCAGGCGGCCAGCAACAAAAATGGCTGCCCCATACCTTGCCTTTAAATAGTGCCTCCCCAGCCGCAGGTAGTCCCCCTGACCCCGTCGGACATAGCGTCCAGCGGTAAGTCAGGGAGTGCTCCCGAAGATCATGGCCGGGGCGCGAGTGGGGCACTGCGCACGGCAATGATGTCATCGCCGGCGGGGCAGCGCCGCGGGGCGCTACCGGTTACCGCCGGCGCTAACCTCCTGCTGAATTTTGTGGGAGGCGTGGCCGGCTCCGTGCCCAAGCATTAGTTGCTTTGTGCCCCGTTAGCGCCCTCTTAACGGGAGGCACAAAGCAACCAAATTTTTCCCCCTTGGTTCCGCACCATTTTTGGTATGTTTTTTGAGTCTTCTACTGTGAAGACAGTTACAAAATATTTGTTTAACGCTTCTGCCATTTCCTTATTCCCCATAATAATTTCTCCTGTCTCAGCCTCTAAGGGGCCAGCATTTACTTTTGATACTCTCTTCCTTTCTATGTACTTGTAGAAGCTCTTACAATCTGCTTTTATATTTCTTGCTAGTTTTCTCTCATATTCTATTTTTTCCCTTTTAATCAATTTTTTTGGTCATCCTTTGCTGATTTCTGAAACTCTCCCAATCCTTAGGCTTACTACTATTCTTCAGAACATTATAAGCTTCTTCTTTCAATCTAATGCTATCCTTTTCTTCTTTAGTTAGCCACGGATGGATCACTTTTCCCGTGGAGTTTTTGTTTCTTAATGGAATGTATTTTGGTTGAGAATTATGAAATATTTCTTTAAATGCTAGCCACTGCTTATCTACCGCCATACCTTATAATCTATTTTTCCAATCTACCTTAGCCAACTCGCCCCTCATACATATGTAATTGGCTTTATTTAAGTTTAAGGAGGAAAAATTCAGTTGGTTGCACCTCCCGTTAGCGCCTTAAGAGGGCGCTAATGGGGCACAAAGCAACTAGTGCCCGGGCGCGGTGATGTTTGCGCCGCTCGCAAAATTAACTAGACATTTTGTGGCGGCGCTAAACACTACCGCCACGATCTCCTGCGCCAGCAGATTGTGACGTCAGTCGAGTGCGCAAAGCCCCGGTAGCGCCCCAGAGCGGATATTGAGTGGCGCCCCCTGCCTTATCGTCTGCCGCTAGCAACGACAGGTTGAGGGGAGCGTTTTGCAGTCAGGAAGGGACTGGGGGAGCATTATTTAAAGGCGACTGCTTCCTGCCTTTTTTTTGTTGGCGACATTTTTGCACCACGCATTCTGAGAGAGAGAGAGAGAGAGAGACTTCTGGAGAGATTGAACGCTGTTTGAAGGAGTTTTGGGTACTGAGCAGCACTTTGCAGGCTCATTTTGATTTGCCCTTCCTTGTATCGATTTAGAAGAGACTGTGGGGTTTGCACTCTGAGCTCTTTCCCTGGTACTCTCCATTGTTCTTTCCAGCAGATTTGATGTACAGGTCTCTCCAGTCCGAGATTCAAGGCTGCAATGAGCAGGAAGTGGATGGAAAGCAAGATCAACCCTCCCCTTTAAGAACTGGCCGGCGCCATTGTGTGTGTGTTCCATTGCTGACTGACAACACATGAGCTTCGCCAGCGTTCTGAGTTAGCGCCTCGCTCCTCGGCCCTTGCGCCTTAAGGCAGATGTGTAGCGCCTGATTTAGCGCTCCAATCACCTCCAGGGGCGATAACAGTCAAGTTTGCAGTCGGAGGAGATAATTAGCAGCGCCCGGCCGATAATTGCGTCCCAAATGGGGCGATACTGAATTTTTCCCCCTAAGACTCTAGTTTTGGACTTAGGCAAGTCACTCTCAAACTTAATGTGAAATTCTATCATATTATGATCACTCTGCCCCAGAGGATCCTTTACTATGAGACTGCTAATTAACCCTTTCTCATTACACAATACAAGATCTAAAATAGCCTGTTCGCTGGTTGGTTCCATGACGTATTGTTCTTGGAAACTGTCCCAAATGCATTCCATGAACTCGTCCTCCAGACTACCTTTGCCAATTTGATTTGTCCAGTCTATATGAAGATTAAATTCCCCCACGATTATTGCATTACCATTGTTACAAGCTCCTACTATTTCTTTATTTATATTCTGTCCAATGGTATAGCTACTGTTGGGGGCCCTATATACTACTCCCACCAATGTTTTCTGCCTCTTGTTATTCCTTATCTCCACCCATACTGATTCTACTTCCTGATCTTCCGAGCCGAGATCCTTTCTCTCTACTGTCCTCATGTCATCCTTTATTATCAGGGCTATCCCCACCCCACTTTTCCATTCCGGCTGCCTTTTCGAAACGTCAAGTACCCTCTATTCTCTATTTTTGCCACTAGTTCTTCTATCTTGTTACGAATGCTTTGTGCATTCCGATACAGAGCCTTTAATTTAATTTTTTTTACCATTATTCCCTGCTTTGAAATTATTCTCTGCTGTACTGCTACCGTTAAACTCTCTATCCCTTCCTTCACACTCTGCTTATTTTTACCCAAATCGCTGCACTGCTCTATTGCCTCTTTAGATTTCTAAATTTCCCCTCACCTAACCCCTCCCCCATTTTTTAGATTAAAGCCTTATCTACAGCCCTAGTTATTTGATTCGCCAGGACGCTGGTCCCAGCCTGGTTTAAGTGGACCCCATCCCGATGGAACAGCTCCCTCTTTCCCCAGTACTGGTGCCAGTGCCCCATGAATTGAAACCAATTCTTCCCACACCACTCTTTGAGCCACGCATATAACTCTTTGATCTGCTTGACCCTATGCCAATTTGTGCGTGGCTCAGGAAGTAATCCAGTGATTATTACCCTTGAGGTTCTGCTTATTAATTTAGACCCTAGCTCCTCAAACTCCCTCAGCAGAACCTCATTCTTAGTTCTACCTATGTCATTTGTTCCTGCATGGGCCACGACAACTGGATCCTCCCCCTCCCACTCCAAGTTCTTCTCCAGCCGCGAGAAGATATCCTTAACCCTGGCAGCGGGCAGGCAACCCAGCCTTCAGGACTCTCTTTCACGGCTGCAGAGAACAGTATCCATCCCCCTGGCTATACTGTCCCCTACCACTACCATATTCCTTCCTTCTCCCCCCACTTGGATGGCCCCCTGTACCACGGTGCCATGGTTAGTTTTCCCATCCTCCCTGCAGTCCTTTTCCTTATCCATACAGGTAGCAAGTACCTCGTACCTGTTGGACAAGGTCAAGAGCTGAGGCTCCTCCATCACTAGATCCTGGGTCCCCATACCTTCCTGACTTGCAGTCGCACCCTCCTGTCCCTGACCACTGACAAACTCTAAAGTACTACTTAACTGAAAGGGTGTGACTGCCTCCTGGAACAAAGTGTCCAGGTAACTCTCCCCCTCCCTGATGCATCGCAATGTCTGCAGCTCGTACTCCAGCTCAACAACTCTAAGCCGAAGATCCTCGAGTTGCAGACACTTAATGCAGATGTGGTTGCTCGGGATCGCGATGCTCTCCACAAACTCCCACAATCTGCAGTTACGACACACCACCTGCCCTGCCATCTCTAACCTTGTTATATTTATTAATTAATTAGTTAAAGCTTTTATTCAATTGATATTTTAGTTTTATTGTTTGATTATTTTATCTAGTTTAAGATATTAATTTAATAAGCACGAGCAAGTTACAGTTTCTCAGCTCTTAATTTAACCCCCTTCCCCAACTTAGAGGCAAAAAAAGCTGTAATATTGACCAACTAATCACCTACCTGCTCGTCTGTGACGTCACTCTTTGATTTTTGTTGTTGATTTTGAATCGGAGCCTCGCCGCTGCCGATGCTTTAATTCAGGTCCACTCTCGGGCCGCTCTTTATCCTCTCGCTGCTGCCGCTGCTTTAATTCAGGTCCACTCTTGGGCCGCTCTTTATCCTCTCGCTGCTGCCGCTGCTTTAATTCAGGTCCACTCTTGGGCTGCTCTTTATCCTCTCGCTGCTGCTGCTGCCACACAAGTGCCAGGCAATGACCAACTCCAACAAGAGAGAGTCTAGCCACCTCTCATTGACATTCAATGCATTGCCATTGCCGAATCCCCCACCATCATCATCCTGGTGCTCACCATTAACCAGAAACTTAACTGGACCAGCCACATAATTACTGTGGCTACAAGAGCAGGTCAGAAGCTGGGTATTAGGTAGAGAGTGACTCACCTCCTGACTCCCCAAAGCCTTTCCACCATCTACAAGGCACAAGTCAAGAGTGTGATGGAATACTCCCCACTTGCCTGGATGAGTGCAGTTCCAAGGACACTCAAGAAGCTCGACACTATCCAGATTAAAACAGTCCACTTGATTGGCACCCCATCTACCACCTTAAACATTCACTCCCTCCACCACCAGCATACCATGGCTGCAGTGTGTACCATCTACAAAATGCACTGCAGCAACTCGCCAAGGCTTTTTTGGCAGCACCTCCCAAACCCGCGACCTCTTCCACCTAGAAGGACAAGGGCAGCAGGTGCATGGGAACACCATCAACTCCACTTCCCCTGCAAGTCACACACCATCTTGACTTGGAAATATATCGCCGTTCCTTCATCGTCATTGGGTCAAAATCCTGGAACTCCCTACCTAACAGCACTGTGCGAGTACATTTACCACACAGACTACAGCGGTTCAAGATAGTGGCTCACCACCACCTTCTCAAGGGCAATTAGGGATGGGCAATAAATGCTGGCCTTGCCAGAGCCGCTCACATCTCATGAATGAATAGATTTTTAAAAATATATAAAATCCTCAGAATTAGTGAAGATCGTGTCAGATGGCGTACGCACTTATTTATTCTGTCATAATTCTTTACAAACTCTTATATTAGCCTTTCCCATCGTTAAGATTGCATGTTGCCATGGTACATTCAATAATAAAATATTTTTCAAATAATATTCCATTTCATACCATGGGGAATTAATTGACCATGGGGGTATAAATTTGCCTTGAGCTGCAGAGTAAAGCGGGTTGAATCACGTGGGCCACTTCTTATACGCCCCGCCTGATACTCAGTTCTATTGAAGTCGATGGAACTGAATATCGGATTGGGCGTATAAGTGACAGCCAACACAGTAATGCCCATTTTGTGCTACCGCCGAAAATGAATTTCTACCCCCATGTGTTTTAAGACATTAAATAGTGCTAGTCTGTCGTAGATTCGCGTATGGATAGTCTGAGATCTTGAACACAGTTGCTGCTGCTTACTGCAGTCTCTCAGAGACTTAAACATTATAACGGTTTTGCCATCACTGGACTGCAACAGATGTACTGAATCAATGTGGTAGATTTTCATCTTCACTGCCTAAACAATAATCTGGCGGAATGGATCACCTGCTCTTTATAGAACCTGCCTGATTTTCATTCCATTGATTTCAAATGAGGTGATACTGACATGATGGCCTCATACATTCAATTTCCATCATTGCCACTTTACCTGTGCCCAATGGCAATCTCACCCATATAAATGGGTGCTCAAAGTGCTGGGAAAAGATGGAATTAAATTTAAGGAGCCAAGCACAGTTTCTTAAAAATTTGCAGAATCCTTCTTCTCCATTGATCTCAGAATTTTTTTTCTTCTGCCAATTGCTAGGGGGCTGGCATTTCCCCTCCACCTTCAGAAAGGCCACAATGGGGTTTCCACTGGGAAGTGCCCTCTATCTTTGCTTCCTATAATTAAAGGAGAAGGAGCAACGAAGGGTGGCTAGGCTGGTGAGGCTGCACTGGACACACATGACATCCCGACCGTAGCCCCACACTCGGTGATAAAAGCAGAGGCAGCCCAAGGAACATGCATAATGACCTGTAGATGCTGCTGAGGACAATGTTTTGCTGACTGCAAGGCACCCATTCATACCATACTGATACAGGAGACCTTCTCTTGGCTGTCACATCTGGCCACTGTATGAACATTCCTGTGTACAACTTGCCCCCTTCCCACCACTAACATGCCATTGTCTACAGAACCTTCCATGTGTGGTGCAGATCACCCCGCTCCCATTCATTCCACCAGATGGAAATAACTTCCAATACTTTCAAAGAATAATGTCGGCACACACAACAAATATAGTGCAGCCAAAATTCATGGAATCCCCTTTTGTGTGAATTCCTAATATATCTTTTCATCCTATTTCTCCTTGGCGCCAGTGTGTGATTCTTACACCTAACGTCATGCTTCTAAGTGTTACTTGAGTGGCAGGAGTGCTTGAGGTGGCTAGCTGTTGCACTCCTATACAAGCTTCTTGGGAATGAGGTGGCTCTAATCCCAAGTTGGATTCACTTCAGGCTGCACCCATTCAACAGTTCCATGGACAGCCTGACCCTGTGGCCTTTCAGCCACAAGTGCAGGCATTGGAGCAGGATGCGGTAAAATTGAGTGAGAGCAGCATCATCCATGCCCATTCCTGCCATGCTGCTAGTACTGGGCATGGCCTTCACATGGCCAATGATCCACGAGAAAGCAGACCTAGTGGAATCAATGAGATCAACAAAGTTCCATGAGATACTTGTTTGTATCTCAGCCCCAATTACTGGAAGGTCGGAAGGGACAGGACTCACCAATCTGACCTCCCATTGTCTATTGCAGCATTCTAAGCATCTATGGATTTGTTGTAGGGTTTTTGATGCAGGGCTTCTGCTGCAGATCTCCCTGAGCTGCCTCACTCTCCAAGGTTTACTGCATTGCTGCAAAGCTATCTGTCAGGGTATCTGTACATACTGGGAATGCACTCTTTGAAATGATCCACCTTCTGCAGCACACTGTCTGACACGTTCCTCATTGCCTGCAAATATGCTTGATGTTTTGCAAGCATCCTTTTAAAAGCAAGATCCAGGCTCTTCAAATAAGGGGCAATGTTGCCTGACCCTCCAATCAGCAAACTCTTCTTCCTCATCTTACACCCCCAGTTGCTCCTGCTCACCTGCGTTCTGTGTTTCATCTGGTACATTTCTCTCTGGCTCACTTCTTAATTCCTCCAGGGTCGATGTCTCTGGGCTGGCGCTTGTGAGAGAGAAAGTGAGTGATGGCAGATGCTCTGAAGAACAGATGGGCATGGTTATTTTTCCTGTGTTTTTATTTTTGGCTACATCTACAGGAGGCAAAGAGAATAGAATGGGATGCTGAGGAGCATTGTTCATGTTACTTTCAGTAGAAGGAGTGGCTTGAGGGTTTCATGACACAGTTTGCAAACAGGTAATGTGAAGTACAGTAGGATGAAAATGAAAAGAAGAGAAGAAAAAGAAGAGGAAGAAGAAGAATATCATAATGAACCGGAGCCAGCAATAGCTTTCCTACTGCCCATTTCCAACACTCTTTATAACTTTCCTCCCCAAGTGAGAGGTTCTACCTTTTAGGTGGTGAGAGGCAGGAAATTAAGGGTCTGCCACCTATGGCATTTCTCACCCTGTTGTTATGGGCTGTCGAGTCTTTGAAAAGAGTGAAAAAATGAGAATTACCTTTGGGTACCCACAAGAGGCTGTAAACCCAAGTGTTAGAAAGCAGCCCCTAACAGGCACATGCACCATTCAATTGAGGTACATTTGAGACTTTTAGTCGGGGTGATTTCAGATAAGGCTGTGAGGGAAGGAATATTTCCAGTTGAAGGTTGGGGTGTAAAGGGCATCATGCTGCCTCCTGGATGTTAATGGTAAGCAATTCAGTTACTTTAATACAGAGAGATGGGAGGTGACTGTCAGTGGCTGATATGCTTTGTATAGTGCATTCTTCCAAGGTGCTTCTGGCACAAATTATCTAGCCTGCCCTGGTAAGATTGTTTAACTTTTTGCTACACTGAGTTGCCAGGTCGGAAGTGATTGTATACACACTCACTGCCCTGTGCACCTCCCATTCTCTGGTACTCTCCTGTTTTCTTTTGGGACCTATGTCACGCCGATCCAAACAATGTCCTCTTCTCTGCCTAACTTCCTTACTGAACTGGGTGAGGGGATGAGGCTCTATGCTCTCCTGCAGACCTCACTGACATTCTTGAGTGGGAATAGTTTGACTCAAGACTCCATTTGGAAGTCAACATCTATGGCCTGGATATTAACAGGGGCGCGTTACATAGGTGGGGAGGGGAGGAGTTTTGGACGGGAAACCCAGAAGCCTCATGCTGTGAAGTTTAACTCCACAGCGTGTGTCTTTTGCCTTGACAGGTACCCCGCCCGGAAGGCAACCTGATTGAGAGGCTTGGCTTCCAGTCGGGCAGGGAGGACTCCGGAGCAGGCCGCAGGACCAGATAGGTCCAACCCCGACCCCGCGGGTCTTTGTATGGGGGGGTGGGGGTCTGATGGGGGTGGGTGGGGGGGCGAGCTTGGGGGACCGGGGGGAAGCACTCCTGCTCCTCCTGGCCCACAAGGTACTTACCTTCTCCCCGAAGCTGTCCTCCCCTCAGCTTCCGGGTTTCCCGAGGCCAGAGAAAACTGGCAGCCCACAGTTAAACCTGTAAAACAGGTTAAATGTGAGGCTCCCAGCCTCATTAAAATATATAGAAACATAGAAACATAGGAACAGGAGTAGGCCGTTCAATATGATCATGGCTGATCCTTTCTCTCAATACCATATTCCCGTTCTCTCCCCATACCCCTTGATGCCTTTTGTGTCTAGAAACCTATCTATCTCCTTCTTAAATATATTCAGTGACTTGGCCTCCACAGCCTTCTGTGGTAGAGAATTCCACAGGTTCACCACCCTCTGAGTGAAGAAGTTTCTCCTCATCTCAGTCCTAAATATCCTACTCCATATCCTGAGACTGTGACCCCTCATTCTAGACCTTCCAGCAAGGGGAAACATCCTCCCTGCATCCAGTCTGTCTAGCCCTGTCAGAATTTTATACGTTTCAATGAGATCCCCTCTCATTCTTCTAAACTCTAGTGAATACAGGCCTAGTCGACCCAATCTCTCCTCATCCGACAGTCCTGCCATCCCAGGAATCAGTCTGGTGAACCGTCGCTGCACTCCCTCTATGGCAAGTATATCTTTTTTTAGGTAAGGAGACCAAAACTGCACACAGTACTCCAGGCGTGGTCTCACCAAGGCCCTGTATAACTGTAGTAAGACATCCTTGCTCCTGTACTCAAATCCTCTTGCAATGAAGGCCAACATACCATTTTCCTTCCTAACTGCTTGCTGCGCATGTATGTTTGCTTTCAGTGACTGGTGTACAAGGACACCCAGGTCCCTTTGTACATCAACATTTCCCAATCTATCACCATTTAAATAATACTCTGCCTTTCTGTTTTTCCTACCGAAGTGGATAACTTCACATTTATCCACATTATACTGCATCTGCCATGTATTTGCCCACTCACTCAACTTGTCTAAATCGCCTTGAAGCCTCTTTGCATCCTCCTCACAACTCACAATCCCGCTTAGTTTCGTGTCATCAGCAAACTTGGAAATATTACATTTGGTTCCCTCATCCAAATCATTGATATATATTGTGAATAGCTGGGGCCCAAGCACTGATCCCTGCGGTACTCCACTAGTCACCGCCTGCCACCCCGAAAAAGTCCCATTTATTCCTACTCTCTGTTAACCAATTTTCAATCCATGCCAGTATATTACCCCCAATCCCATGTGCTTTAATTTTGCACACTAACCTCTTATGTGGGACTTTATCAAAGGCCTTCTGAAAATCCAAATACACCACATCCACTGGTTCTCCCTTATCGATTCTACCAGTTACATCTTCAAAAAACTCCAGTCGGTTTGTCAAACACGATTTCCCTTTCATAAATCCATGTTGACTTTGGCTAATCCCGTTGATATTTTCTAAGTGTCCTGTTATCACATCCTTTGTAATAGACTCTAGCATTTTCCCTACTACTGATGTTAGGCTTGCCGGTCTGTAGTTCCCTGTTTTCTCTCTCCCTCATTTTTTAAATAGTGGGGTTACATTTGCCACCCTCCAATCTGCAGGAACTGTTCCATAATCTATAGATTATGGATTATTTAAATTACCAATCCACCTCCTGGGAGTGGGTTGCTTTCCTGCCCCTTTTCCCGCCTCCATTAAACCCAGACATGGGCGAATTGGAGTCAGGTTGGGGTCGGGTTTGAGATTTAAAAAATTTTCACCCCAACCCACCTGTTTTGGGTGTTAAAATCCAGCCCTATGTTACTAAATCTACATGGAAACCTGGGCCGCGGAATTCAACCCAGCAGCGCCGGTAGTTTTGCCGTGTTTTTTAAAATGGCGTGTCCTTGCTTCCACCCACTTTCGGTATGGCCCGTGCTATTCGCCATCTTGGTGTGGGCGATAGCGCAGGCGGTGCGTGCATGCACTGGCAGTATGCAGAGTACGCTGACTTGACACACAACCTGCCATTTTCGATGTCGCCGCTCCATTCATTGCCCTCTCCTAAACACGCACAGCTGAACGTGTTCAGCTGCACGAGGGACCCCCACCAATGCTACTTAAAGGGATACAGCCAACTTGCAGGTAAGTTGCTTATTGCTATGTACTGGCTCTTGCAGAGTTTATAGGAGTGCTGGGTTGCTGGAAGGGATTTCAAAAGTTGGTAAAGTGTGCAGGGAGTGCTGCTGAACATTGGGAAGGCATTGGCTGCTACTGAAAGGCCTCTGAGTACACCACTTACTCCCAGTCATGGGGGTTCTACTTGCAGTCCACCTCGCGCTGCAGCATGAGAGGGAGATGGAGCAGAGACAGCAAAGAAGACAAGCTGCTCGCAGATGGAGGTGGAGGGGGAAGAGGGCTCTCAGCAGGAGGCCTTACCTACCTAGGGTCTTCAGGGAGCACTTCTCCTACCTGCACCTAAGCCATGAGCAGTGTGTTTGGCAGCTCCGCTTCACCAAGGAGGTGGTCACAGAACTCTGCCATCTCCTGGACTCAGACCTACAGCCTCAGAGCAGGGCGATGACGGCGCTGCCAGTGGTCCTCAAGGTGTCCGTGGCCCTGAATTTTTTCGTCAGTGGATCCTCCCAGGCTGGAACAGACGACATAGCAAACATCTCGCAGTTCGCCGTCCATCACTGCATCCAGAAGGCCACAGAGGCTCTGTACGCTAGGAAAGGGAACTTCATTGTCTTCTCTCGAAACAGAGAAGAGCAGGAGGAGCGCACACATGACTTTGCCAAGATATTGGGCATCCCCATGGTGCAGGGTGCCATCAGCTGCACACACTTGGCTTTACAGGCGCCATGGTGAGATGTTCCACAAGGGTGCAGAAAAGATTTACAAGAATGATTCCAGGGATGAGGGACTTCAGTTATGTGGATAGACTGGAGAAGCTGGGGTTGTTCTCCTTAGAGCAGAGAAGGTTGAGAGGAGATTTGACAGAGGTGTTCAAAATCATGAGCGGTCTAGACAGAGTAGATAGAGAGAAACTGTTCCCATTGGTGGAAGGCTCAAGAACCAGAGGACACAGATTTAAGGTGATTGGCAGAAGAACCAATGGCGACATGAGGAAAAACTTTTTTACGCAACGAGGGGTTAGGATCTGGAATGCACTGCCTGAGAGGGTGGTGGAGGCAGATTCAATCATGGCTTTCAAAAAAGAATTGGATAAGTACCTGAAGGAAAAAAATGTGCAGGGCTACAGGAAAAGGGCAGGGGAGTGGGACTAGCTGAAGTACTCTTGCAGACAGCTGGCACTGGCTTGACGGGCCAAATGGCCTCCTTCTGTGCTATAACCATTCTATGATTCTATAACCTGAGGGTTCCAATCACTTAATGTGCAGTTGGTGTGCGACCACGCCCAGCACATCCTAATGGTTAATGCCCATTATCCTGGCAGCAGTCATGATGCGTTCATCCTGCGCCAGTCCGCTGTGCCAGCAATTTTCCAACCACCATGTTGAACCTGAGGGTTGCTGCTCGGCAACAAGGGCTATCCGCTCTACACCTGACTGATGACTCCCCTCCACAACTCCACCACTTGTGGCCAGCACTCATATAATGAGAGCCATACTGCCACGAGGAACATCATTGAGCAGACCATCGGGGTGCTGAAGCAACGGTTCTGCTGCTTTGACTGCTTGGGAAGAGCCCCCAGTACTCGCCGGAGCGGGTGTCCCAATACGTGGTGGCATGCTGCATCCTCCACAACTTGGCCACCATGAGGGTGCCGCCCTTGCCACCATGGGTTTTGCGACTACCTCAGGAGGAAGAGGAGGAGGAGGAGGAAGAAGAGGAAGAGGGAGAGGAGAAGGAGTAGGAAGAGGAGGCGGGAGAGAGGAGGCAGCCTGCACATTCACGTTCCGGACGGGCTGTCCATGAGCACATCATCAAATTCCGGTTCCCCTGACTGAAACCCCAGATCCCCGTTGCTCAACACTTCCCCACATTACCATCCCCCTGTCACGGAACATCACAGTGTCCTCTTGGCCACAATGCCTAAATAAAAGCCACCACAAAACAAACATTCCAAACTGCATTTATAAATCATTCAATCCAATACTACCTAAAAAGCCAACTAATTACCCTTGTGCATTCCCTTTGTGCCTGTCCTCCGTGTGCCTTTGCCTGTCCTAGTGCTCATACAAAGTGCTACCCCAGTGACTGCAGCATGGCTGGTGGAAGGCTGCTGACTTTCAGTGGGGGACACTGCAGATAGCCTTGCAGGATGACCTTGTGCAGCTCTTGGCATAGAAGGCCCAGCTGTAGACTGCACCACCTCGGCATGGGTGGCAGCAGTCGGGACTGGCTGGCTGACAGGTAACAGCATGGGCACTGGCGGAATGGAAGTGGTGGAAGTATGAGAGAGGAGAGCAGGTTCGTACTCCACGGAGCCGCCGCCACTCCCCGAAGAGGACAGATTGCTGGACTGCTGTGACACGGTGGCATAGTGGTTAGCACTGTTGCCTCACAGCGCCAGAGACCCGGGTTCGAATCCGGCCTTGGGTGACTCTCTGTGTGGAGTTTGCACATTCTCCCCATGTCTGCGTGGGTTTCCTCCGGGTGCTCCGGTTTCCTCCCACAGTCCAAAGATGTGCGGGTTAGGTTGATTTGGCTATGATAAATTGACCCTTAGTGTTAGGGGGGATTAAATACGTGGGGGTTACGGGGATAGGGTGGGATATGTTAGGGGGGATTAAATACGTGGGGTTACAGGGATAGGGTGGGATATGTGTCGGTGCAGGCTCGATGGGCCAAAATGGCCTCTATCTGCACTGTGTGGATTCTGTGACACCCTGCAAGCCCCTTTCCACACTGGTAAACACAGCTACGATGGCAGCAATCTGAGCTTGCATGGCAGAAGTCTGAGCTTCCACTGCAGCATTTAGATGTTGGGTCACTTCCGCTTGTGCTGCAATGGAAGCTGAGACATTGCCCATCACACCCAGCATCATAATTGGCTCCACAAGTGTGCTAATGGAGTTGCCTATCACTTCCATCCTGGAAATCATGGGCTCCAAGTTTTGCGTAGAGCCCTATGCAAAGTTGGTGCTGGACTGCTCCATGTTCCTTGACAGTAACAACAGGCTCTTTGGCAGGCCTGCCAATGCACTAAACATTTCTGTGTGCATGCCTATCACTTTCCTTCTGAAGGCCATCCATCAAAGTCCTCATCTGAGTCCTTTGCAGCAGAACTCATGTGCAACCTTCCCCTCTAGGCAGCTGGCACCTGTGTTACCCTTTCCCATTGCCCTGGCAGTAGGCCACTTGTGCCCGGTGACTCACCATTACATAGGATTACATAGGATATACGGCACAGAAACAGGCCATTCGGCCCAACCAGTCCATGCCGGCGTTTATGCTCCACACGAGCCTCCTCCCGTCTTTCCTCATCTAAACCTAGCAGCATAACCCTCTATTCTCTTCTCCCTCATAATCTTGTCTAGCTTCCCCTTAAATGCATCTATACTATTCGCTTCAACCACTTCCTGTGGTAGCGAGTTCCACATTCTCACCACTCTTTGGGTAAAGAAGTTTCTTCTGAATTCCCTATTGGCTTTCTTGGTGACTATCTTATATTGATGGCCTCTAGTTATGCTCTTCCCCACAAGTGGAAACACTCTCTCTGTATCCACTCTATCAAAATTTTTCATAATTCTAAAGACCTCTATTAGGTCATCACTCAGCCTTCCTTTTTCAAGAGAAAAGAGACCCAGCCTGTTCATCCTTTCCTGTCATGTATACCCTTGCATTTCTGGTATCATCCTTGTAAATCTTCTCTGCACCCTCTCCAGTGCCTCCGTATCCTTTTTATAATATGGCGACCAGAACTGTACGCAGTACTCTAAGTGTGGTCTAACCAAGGTGTGATACAGGTTTAGCATAACTTCCCTACTTTTCAATTCTATCCCTCTAGAAATAAACCCTAGTGCTTGGTTTGCTTTTTTTTTATGGCATTGCTAACCTGTGTCGCTACTTTTAGTGATTTGTGTATTTGTACTCCAAGATCCCTTTGTTCCTCCACCCCATCTAGACTCGCACCCTCCAAGTAATAAGTGACCTCCCTATTCTTCCTACCAAAATGTAATACCTCACATTTATCTGTGTTAAACTTCATTTTCCAATTATATGCCCATTCTGCAAGTTTATTAATGTTTTCCTGTAATTTATTGCAGTCCTCCTCAGTATTGACTATTCCCCCCATTTGGTGTCATCCGCAAATTTAGAAATTGGGTTTTTGATTCCAAAGTCTAAATCGTTAATATAAATTGTGAACAGCAGTGGTCCCAGCACTGGTCCTTGTGGAACACCACTACCACCTTCTGCCACTGTGAATAGCTATCCTTTACTCCTAGAAATACTCAGCAGGTCAGGCAGCATCTGTGGAGAGAGAAACAGAGTTAACTTTTCAGGTCGATGACCCTTCGTCAGAACTGGAAAAAGTTGGAGATGGAACAGGTTTTTAAGCAAGTGTAGGGGCAGGGAAAGGGGGGAGGGGAGGAAAGAACAAAAGGGAAGTGATAGGATGGAAGGCGGATCAACGGATCATCCTCCACCATTTCCGCCACCTCCAACGTGATCCCACCACCAAACACATCTTCCCCTCACCTCCCCTTTCAGCATTCTGAAGGGACCGTTCCCTCCACGACACCCTGGTCCACTCCTCTATCACCCCCAACACCCCTTCCCCTTCACCCGGCACCTTCACGTGCAAGTGCAGGAGATGCAACACATGCCCTTTTACCTCCTCCCTTCCCACTGTCCACTCCTTCCAGGTGAAACAGCGATTTACTTGTACTTCTTGCAATTTAGTATACTGTATTCGTTGCTCACGATGCGGTCTTCTCTACATTGGGGAGACCAAACGCAGATTGGGTGACTGCTTTGCAGAATACCTCCGTTCAGTCCGTAAGGGTGACCCTGAGCTTCCGGTCACCTGTCACTTTAATTCTCCACTCCACTCCCACTCTGACCTCTCCGTCCTCGGCCTCTTACACTGTTCCAATGAAGCTCAACGTTAGCTCGAGGAACAGCACCTCATCTTTCAATTAGGCTCTTTACAGCCTTCTGGACTCAACATCGAGTTCAACAATTTCAGACCATAACATCTGCCCCATCCCTTTTTAAAAAAAAAATTCTCTTTCTCACATGGCAGCTGTTGATCATTCTGCCATTGCCATTTACACTTCATCTAGAGTTATCTTTTTTTTCTTAACTTGTCCCATTACCATCTCCTTTTGCCTTGCACCATCATCTCTTTCGTCTCTTAATCTCTCCTGACTTCCATCCTATCGCAGATCTTCCCTTTTGTTCTTTCCTCCCCTCCCCCTTTTCCCTGCACTTACGCTTGCTTAAAAACCTGTTCCATCTCCAACTTTTTCCAATTCTGATGAAGGGTCATCGACCTGAAACATTATCTCTCTTTCTCGCTCCACAGATGCTGCCTGACCTGCTGAGTATTTCCAGAATTTTCTGTTTTTATTTCAGATTTCCAGCATCCGCAGTATTTTGCTTTTGTACCCTTTACTCCTACTCTCTGCTTTCTGTCCTGAAGCCAGCCAGCAATCCATTCTGCTACTTGTCCCCTGACTCCACATTCTCTGACCTTGTTCATCAGTCTTTTATGGGGTACCTTATCAAAGGCCTTTTGAAAATCCAGATAAATTACATCTACTGCATTACCATTGTCTACTCTCTCTGTTACCTCTTCAAAAAATTCAAAAAGATTGGTCAAGCAAGACTTTCCCTTTTGAAATCCATGCTGACTATTCATTATTATAGCTTTGGTGTCTAGATGTTCTTCTATTTTCTCCTTTAGTCGGGATTCCACTATTTTTCCTACTACCGATGTTAAGCTGAGTGGTCTATAATTCCCTGGACATGTTCTATCCCCCTTCTTAAATATCGGTATTACATTAGCTATCTGCCAGTCCTCTGGCACTACACCTTTTTCTAACAAATGATTAAATATGCGTAGTACTGCCTCTGTTATTTCTTCCCTAGATTCTTTTAAAATGCGTGGATGCAATCCATCCAGACCAGGGGTTTTAGCCTCTTTGAGTTTGATTAGTTTATTTAATATATCCCCTAATTTTATTTTAATTGCACTTATCTCATTACTAATCTCATCATCCAATGTCATGTCCACCTGTTCTATCTCCCTGGTAAATACTGAAGCAAAATAATTATTTAATATTTCTGCCATTTCTCTATCGTTACTTGTGGTATTATCCTGTCTATCCCTTAGTGGCCCTATTCCCATCCCAACCTTCCTTTTTTTATTGATGTGCCTATAAAATATTTTACTATTTTTTTATGTTCCTTGATAATTTAATTTCATAGTTCCTCTTTGCCTCCCTAATTGTTTTTTTGACTTCTCTCCTAATCTTTTCGTATTCTCCCTTATCATGCACTCCCCTGCTGCCTATGTACTTAATGTATGCCTCTTTCCTTACCCTCAATTGTTCCTTTATGGTTTTATGTGCAGATCCCACCTCTATACTACCCTCTAAAGTACATACAGTGCCAGTTTCTGAGCTGGTGCCTGCGAGCGTGAGTTCGAGTGACAGTGTCTCTTCTTCTCCATCACTTGCCTCTTGCTCTTCCTGCACTGGCTGGCCAGGTTGGAGTTCTTGGGTATCTGAAAGGGGAAAGGCACAAGAGTAAGGTTGTGGTGAGCGGAGGGGGTAAAGCAAGATGTGCATGCTTACACCATCAGCAGCTGGTAAGTGAGAAGAGATTGTTGGATAAGGGGAAGTAGGATGTGAGAAGGAGGGTTAGATATGAGTGCACCATCATCTTTAATGGTTTCAGCCTCACTGATCACCACGGCCTCAGTAATGGTCGAGCACGGTCTCATCCAGCTGGGTCAGGATATGCAGGCTTGCCCATTCCCCGCCGGTTAGCTCCTGCTGGCGCCCATTACACACCACCTTGGCCTGCAAGAGAAAGGGAAGTGTGTCAGTGAGTGTGGTGCAATGCGTTTGGGTGATGTGCCTGTCATGATTGAATAGCTTGCAGTGTGTGCAAGCTGTGAGATGTGGGTGTGAGGCTTGCAGCAGTGGTAAGTGTGTGCAGGTGAGATGAAGCTATGAATGTGAGGTATGAGTCGTGACTGATAGAGATTGTTGGTAGGTGAGTGATAGGGGTGTGGTACATTGAGCAGTGTCTGAGGCTTGTGGTGCAGTTGATGGGAGACGGCTTTTGAAGATGCATTCACTGACCTTGACCACTCGCGCGATGTCATTGAACTTCTTTCGGACCTGGATCCAGGCCCTTGCGGCAAGATTGCAGGCAATGACTGCTTCAGCTATCTGCTCCCACTGCCTTCTAACTGTGTGTCTGGAAGTCCGCCTGGCCCCCAGCGGGTACAGGACCTGTATCCTCCTATCGGCCCCTGCACTAAGGCCTCTAGTGCTGCATTAGAGAACCTTGGCGACCTTTTCTGCCCTGTTTTGCCATTACTGAGTCACAGTTACCTTGACAAGCACTTCTAGCAGCTGCTGAGTGCAGAATGCACCTCGCCTTTAATAGGTGCAGACTGCCTTTACGAGTGGAGGCTAGCTTTAAATAGATGTAGCCCCGCACGAACTTCAGCCCCTTGCTGAGCGCTCAGCTACTCAGCAGCACTGGGCTGCACGCACCAGTCACGGTAATTAGCAGGCAGCACGTAGGTCGCGTGCTGCCTGCATTACTTTCAACAGGCAAGGGCCGATCACGATCCTCGCGCCCACTTTCGGGCCTAATCGAATTTTTAGCCCCTGATATCTGAACATTAGTTCTCTGCAGGACAATTCATTCAATTTCCCATCTGGAGAATAAGAACTGTCAAATGGTAAAGAATAATAGAGAAAAAGGAGAACGAGGAACTAAATCAAATCAAGTTTAATAAAAACATAGGTTTATTAAAAAAAAATCTGAATGATTCTTGTATTTGACCAACACAATGTTGCCCAAGTGTTTCACAGGCACAGCATTTAATAAGTGAGACTCCTTTAAGTCTATTAAGATCTGAGTGAATAAATGCAGGGTTTAATTCACATATAAGATTGCCTTCAGGTTACTCTGTGTTAACACTTGTCAGTCAACCATAATATGATGTAAATGAGACACTCTGAGCTTTCAGTACCTTTTCTTCTAATCCTCTTCCATTCTTTTAATCATCGAGCACACAGAGGACAATATCTATTTTCATCTATCTAGATGGGATCTCTAAAGGAATTAAAGCTGTTTTCCACTCTGCACAACAGTAGGCAGGGACTTGGCTGTGATCTTCGGCTTTAGGGAATTTTCATTAAGTGCAGCTACTGCAATCGAAGAAGCAAGTACTGGCTACTGGATTTTTAATCCCTGGTGCCCTATGTCAGAAGCTCTAGTTATTTAGGATCTTTGATTAGTCTGAGCACTGCTGTTTGATTAAGAGAACTTCTGAAGAAGCTGCATCACTGTGATTTGGGGATAGATGTCTTAACTGCCTGGTAAAAAAGGGAAGGGCTTTAATTTAAATCTCCACTATCGGTGTTAGTCATCCTTTCTGGGCTACGATTTCAAACTAATGGAAAATAACATTTATGAGATTTGTGAACCTCCTAATAAACCAATTGACCGGGGTCAGCCTAGAGATATATGAACTTTGACAAAGTGTTTCCTCAAACTGCAGAAAGATTTGAAAACTAAACATTGAGTCCAGTCTGTCACCAAAAGTGAAACAAATAATTATCAGTTTAATTTTATTTGCTATCCCCACAGCGAGTGACTATATTTCTGATGAACATCTCTTGTAGACAAATAATTGTCAAAGTGACATGCATCATAAGTATAGTCACTTCCCATTCATAAATCAATTCTATAATGCCACTTCACACAACATTTTACTGCTGAATTACTAGGGATCTCACTTAAAAGAAATTTTGATTGAAGAAATCTAATTCAACAATGTTTCCATCCTGATTTATTACAATGCAAAGCCACATGGTTAAGAACAATTCTATTAGGTGAAAACTCACATGGTCAGTTCTTAGATCATAGTTTTAGTCAATGGTTCACAAACTTCGATTTCTCCAAAACAAAAACAGAAAATGCTGGAAACACACAGTAGATCAGTCAGTGTCTATGGGGAAAACAGAGAAGTTAATGACCCGTATTTTCCGATGCCTACGGGTGTGAACGCGCTGTGTACCCACCTGTAGGGACATCGGAGATGCCGGTTTCAGGCATGCGAAGTGCATGCGCTGAAAACCGGCATTTCTGATCTGTCAAGAATGCTCTTGACAGATCGCACGCCTGCCCTGGAGAAGGGCCTCTGCGGGTGGAGAGTTCCGCTTTCTGGAGAACCTCCGCCCGCAGAAAACCCTTAGAAATCTTACGCCTGGTAAAAGCAGGCGTAAGGCCTGCTTTTACCAGCGTAAGAGTTGGAAAAAAGTTTAAAATTTTTTTTCACTCATTTATAATTTAAAAATACTTTAAAAAAAGGTACGTTTATTTTTAGCCCCATAAAAAACTTTAATTATTTTTTTCAAAAAATTACATTTTTGTTTACAATATTTAATTTATTGTAATTTTAACTCGATTGAAAAAAAATTTATTTAATGTTTTACTGTGTTTTTGGGGTGATCTCCATTCATATATTTGATAGGTCTATCTGTCAAAAGTATGAAGGGAGATTCCCTTCTATTGGTTGGCCTGGTCCATGTTATCCCAGGGACGCTTGCAAACTGCATGCGCCTCTGGGATACGTGGGCCCTGCGCATTTCGAGTTTGGAGAGGCCCAGGAGCGGAAGTGTATGCACCTTGGGAGCCCTCAGGTAAGTTCGTAGATTTTTTTCTGATAGGAGGCATCTGCACGCAGGAAGTCGCCTATCGGAAATTACGGGCCATTGTTTCAGGTGCTGGCCCCTCCTTAAAACTGAAACAAACGAGGTGGACCGGCAAATTAATACAATCAAAAAATGGAGAGGAGGGGAAATATATATATATGTAAAATTTAAAAATATAGACTAACGCACAGAAGAATCATGCATGGACTAATATTATAGATCATCTCAGATATGTAATGGATAGAAGCATTAAGGATCTAATAGCTAATAAAGTGAAAGGCACCCTTTATCTCTTTAAAATGTTATAGCTACCGTCCATTACTTGACTGAAATTATCTGTTCTACATCATTCTGCTCATGATTCTTCACCTCTTTCCCTGTTCACTCAAAATCCAAATCCTTCTTAATTTTAGAAACCTCCATTAAATCTCCTCTTAGCCTTCTCTGCTCCAGTGGAAATAGAGCCAGCGTTGCAAGTCTCTCATCATATCTATAGTTTCCCGTCCCTGGCATCATCCTAGTGAATCTATGCTGTACCATCTCCTTGGCTTTAATGTATTTTGTTTAACAAGGGCTCAAAACTGTACACCATACTCAGTCTAACAAATATTCTGTGCAAATTTAACATTACTCATAATCTATGGGGAAAATTTTAACCCCCAAAAATAGGGGGGTTGGGGGCGGGTGGGAAGTTAAAATATAAAAAATGTCAAATCTGAACCCAATCTGCCTCGAACCCGCCTACTTCCAGTTTTAACGGAAGCAGGATGAGGGGCAGGCGACCAATCCGCTCTCAGGAGGTGGGTCGATTGGTAAAACCTTTTAAGGAGGCTGTGTGCCTCCATTTTAACAAGATTTCTATTTTTAACGACTGTCGGCTGGGTTTCCCCAGCCTCAGGAAACCAAGCAAGTAAAAGGAGCCGAGAAGCGCTGGATCCATCAGGTAAGTGCCTTTACAACTCTGCTTGTGGGCTAGGAGGATCAGGAGTGTTTCCTCCAGGCCCAACAAGCTACCCTGTAAACACTTACCCCCCAACCCTGTGATCTGTCAGGCCCAGATCTACCCCCAACCCCTCCCCATGATCACCGACCCCCCACGATCCCCCGACTCCCTCCCCACGATCTCTCCGCTCCCCCCACCCCCCAAGATCTCTCCACTCCCCCCACCCCCAGTGATCTCTGAGCCCCCACCACCATTAGACCTACCTGCCTTGTGTCGCAGGATTTCCTGCCCGACACACAGCCAGCCTGTCAATCGGGCAGGCTGTCAGGTGGGAAACCTGGAGAAACAAATTAAAACATGCCCTGGAATTAAAACTCCATGGCGTTCGGGGTAACCCATACTTCCAGGTTTCCCAACCATAACTCCTCCCCTCGCTCCGAACTCGTGCCTCAGTAAATTTTTATAATTATTTATAAAACCCAAAATACTGTTGGTCTTTTTATGACTTTATCTACCTGCACTCACACTTTTAGGGAATTATTTATTTAAACTCCTAGGTCTCTCTTTCCATCCACAACCATTACTATCTTTCTATTCAGTGTACACTCCCATTCCTTGTTTATCCTCCCAAAAGGCATTAAAGCACAGCTGAGTTCTCCCCCACCAATGCTACAGAGCCCCATCATTTCTCTCTATCCCCTTCCAAAGCTACCACACCTGGGGCCTTCCACCCTCAGTACCGCAGGACACCAGTATTTCTCCCAATGCTTCTAAATTCAGGGAGCTCTTCTTTTTAACCCCCTTCCAACATTGCTCCTAGAATCTGGGCTCCCATCAGTGCTCTCAGAATACAGGGCCTGCATCCCAGTACTCTCAAATCCCAGGACCTTCCCCCAGTGCTTCCAGGCTTCAGGACCCTCCATTAATAGTACTGCCTGGCAGAGAGATCTCAAAGAGTTGTTAGGCCCCTTATTAGCCTATACAAAGGGCCTAACTCCTGTTTCAGGGAATTATCTGTTTGAACTCCCAGGTCTCACTTTCCATTCACACCCATTATGATCTTTCTAGTGAGTGTACACTCCCATTCCTTGTTTTTCCTCCCAAAATGTATTTCCTCACCTCCTTTTCTGTCTTTATCAATGTGATGGATGGTTCACTCCCAACGCGGGATGTGCCCGCCATATTGGTCACTTTGTCGCCTGTTTAATATCTGTAAAATGGGTGTGGCATCAACCAATTTCTAGGCCAGCTCCAACTCAGCATGAATATATTGCCAAGTAATGGAGCTGTAATGCAAATGGTTCTCATTGTAACATTAGAGAAAAAATCCAACAAGGTGTTCACACAGGTATGACACATACTGAAGAGGCCTTGCATTCTGTAGATTTTTAAAAATGATAAACGTTGCCCACATTTGCATCATTTAAATATCTGCATCTATAATCTGAAAACCACATGGAGGCAATTTAGGAAATCACATATAGGACAATAAATCTCTGGTTATTGTATGGTCTGTGATTGGGCCAACATTGAGTGACATCTTCAAAGAAGTTCCATTAGAACCCACTCAGCTGTTTTGTGTAAGTGGAGGCTTTCAACTTTCAGAGCGAGAGGTATCATTCAATGGCACTGAACCTTCTATCATCATTAGTTCTGACTTCCAAACTGAATTGGATTTTGTCCATCTTGCCAATGTCAATACCAAGCACGAGGTGACACTAAAATCTACACCATAAGCATATTATAACCACTTACTACTAGGATTAAGAAATTGCATGTATACAAACATTTATTCAAAAATTGTGTGCATTTTTAAAATTGATACTTGTTTTTTGGTCATGTCCTTCAAATCATATAGGCAATACACGAATTTCATTCCTTGCATCTTAACTGATTGGGAAATTGCACATTGTCCACTATTTCAATAGAGAAGTTAACCCATGTATTTGAAATATAACAGAGGAATTTCATATCAACACATTTAGAATTTATGCGCTAATATTTGAAGAGGTCAATTTGAAGACAACTGATAACTTTCAGGTTATTTAATGCCAAAATTAGGTAAATTTATTATTGGATTTTAACATAACAGTATATGCTCAAGTTTTCAAATTGTATTGTTAGAGTTTTCATTGCTTATTTAGTCTAGATAATTTAAACAGCATCTTGTTTCTAAAGTCTATGAAGTAACTTACGATGTTGTGGCAAATAAATTGTCTTCAACTGAAACGTGCCTCAGTGAGATTGGTACAAATTTCTTACTATGACCCTGCTACAAATTGTTCAAAACCTATTTCATCCATAGCAATATCATGGAACTGTTCTTCCATTAACTTCACACTGACACTTCCCTGGATTGCCAAGTTATACAGAATGCAACATACCATATAATTTGACACACTTTGCTTGCTGTAGGGCACTTCCAGAACTGTCAAAGCATCAAATTACGATATTAAGATCCTGAAGGTTCTTTCTACAATGATTTGTGTGCGCATGTGCATTTGTTATTTCTGTGCTGTCTTACATTTGAGACTGGTAGGCACCATCATCTGTAGTTTCATATCATATCCTTTCCTTTAGAAGCCAGCCTTAAAAATAGTCATCCACTTTTGCAAACCAAACACAGAAGGCTGGCTAAGGAGTAATATGTGGATCCCATTGAATACTTTTGAAGTGTAGTCACTGTAGTTATGTAAAGAAAGAAAGACTTGCATTTATATGGCGCCTTTTACCACCGGACGTCTCAAAGCGCTTTACAGTCAATGAAGTACTTTTGAAGTGGAGTCACTGTTGTAATGTGGGACACGCGGCAGCCAATTTGCACACAGCAAGGTCCCACAAATAGCAATGTGATAATGACCAGATAATCTGTTTCTGTTATGTTGGTTGAGGGATAAATATTGGCCAGGACACCAGGGATAACTCTACTACTCTTCTTCGAAATAGTGCCATGGGATCTTTTACGTCTTGGTTTAACGTCTCATCTGAAAGACAGCACCTCCAACAGTGCAGCACTACCCTCAGCACTGCACTGGAGTGTTAGCCTAGCTTCATGTGCTCAAGTCCTGGGAGTAAGACTTGAACCCACAACCTTCTGACACAGAAGCGAGTGTGCTACCCACTGAGTCACCGCTGACACTAGGCAACTGTAGCAGCCAGTTCATGCACAAACAACAATGAAATAACTAACCAGTTAATCTGTTTTGGTGATGTTAACTGAGGGATGAATGTTGGCCAGGACATCAGGAGAACTCCCCTGCACTTCTTTGGATAGTGCCATGGGATCTTTTATGTCCACCTGAACAGACAGGCAAGGCTTCAGTTTAACATCTTATCTGGATATGGACAAATCATAGACAGTGTATGGTAGTGTAATGGTTATGTAACTGGATTAGCAATCCAGAGAACACATGAGTTTAATTCCCACTATTTGAATTTGGTTTAAAAAATCTGCAAATATCAGTAAAAGTGGCATGAAGTTGTCGGATTGTTATAAATACCATGGTTCGCTAATGTCCTTTAGGAAAGGAAACATGCTGACATTACCTAGTCTGATCTATATGTGACTCCAGTCCCACACCAACAGGGGGTTAACTTAGCTTCCCTCTGAAGTAGCCTAGCAAGCCAGTCAATTGTACCACTACCTTCCCAGAGCAACTAGGGATGGGCAATAAATGCCAGTCTTGTCAATGATGCCCATATAGCAAGAATGAATAAAATAAAAATCTTATCTGGATTTTGAGGGAATGGAAACCGTTGGAATTTATGACGTTTTCATGTTTGTATTGACACAGATTACCATCCACTGCAGTGTGGGAAATTCAGCAATTGGGCACCATTTTCATTATGGCAAAATCTTTCTTCACATAGCTAGGTGAATGTAGAAAGTGGTCACCCAGCTGGATCAGTGCATCAATCACCTCTTGAATACAGATGGTCATGGTTCACTGTGCAATGTTATTGTAGTCTGCAATTGCTTGAAAAAAGCCTGTGGCATAAGAATTTATAGCTCACACCACATTAAAGGCCACAGGCAGAGTTGATGTGAATCAAAGACTAGTTTCATTATCTGACTGATTTTTTTTAGTATTGTTCTATTAAGCTTTAACCTCTGTATGCACTGCGCTTCTGACAAGCCCATGCAATTTATCCTTGTACAATGCACCCTGTGATTGGGATAAGTTGTTTCTCAATTGACTCCTTCTTGCTGGTTGCAGTCCTGGGTCTTCTTGTTCCTCTACGAACAAACCACTTTTCTAATGTGTATCATGTTTAATATAATTGTTGGAAATACATTGATTTCTCCAAAAGCATGAATAAAGCATAGTTCCAATTGGTTTATAACACTCTGGAGCGCATTATTTAAAAACATAGAAAACGGAAGACTACAGGGTAGATTTTTATCATTACCACCTGGACAGAGAACAGAAAGGAAAATCTGGCGGGGAGGTTCAAACACCAGTAACAGTACCCACCAGATTTTTCTTGCATTGAAATTAATGGAAGGAAAATCTGGCAAGTCATGTAAGGGCATGTGATTGTCCATGCCGGGCTTTCCTTTCTGCACTTCACGCAGGTGATACATAACGTCCAGGCAGTAAAAAACAAGATGTACCCCTACTATTTCAAATATGATTCTCTCTCTGTCTCTCTCCACACATCTTACCCACATACTAACTGGCAATTGTAGCTCAGCAGTGGTAATCACCACCTGATGGGTTATATCATCAGTAGAAAGTGTGGCGTCTCAGTCATTCGGCCAAGGCTATAATTATTGCCATAAAAATCTTTTTAGCATTAAATTGGCAGCAAGATTACAGCATGTACAGAGAGAGTCCCCCTAACAAATCATGGTTCTTTTTATCTGCAAAGTAATTAACTAGAAAGTAATTTAAAGTTAATAATGACAAATAAGGAACTACCAAAATAGAGTTTTCAGCTCTCTTAAATTCAGGGAAAACTGACTATCTAGTGAGGAACGTGTACAAATAATAATCTTTTTCAGGATACAGTGCTTCTTCTACAGAGTCTTACTAATTGTTGATTTCAAATGTTTCAGCAAATGTTTTTTTTCTTTTAGTCATATTGTACATAGGGGTTTAATTTGTTCTTTGGAGCTAATTTGCCAAATGCATGCACTTGCCATGGAGCCTCATCCTTTGGGAGTGCATATCAGGAAGTTGCATGCACGCTTCCCACAATTTAAAACAATGGACGGAAAATTGTGGGGAGCATGCCCGTGATTCCCTGACCTGCATTGCTGGCAGGCTAGGCTCCACGCTGGGAGCAAACGTTTGGAAAATTAGCCTCGCAGAGTAAATGAAGCCCCTATGTGCAGTATGACAAAAGGGAATAACTTGCTGAGAGAAAAGAAACAAATAAAAAGCATTAAAGCTAGGATATGTGCTAATTGTGCTTTAAGTGGTAGTAATTTTGTCATTTGGCATTAATTCAGTGGCCATTAAGTTTTCCTGTGCTGCTAGACTTGCTTTTGCGAGTAAATGTTTTGAGTGCATATTAAAGCACGGAGCCAGTGTTGCCAATTTCTTTTGCTTGTTAACATGCAAATTTAATCAGGATTTACTTAATTCTCACTGCATTAATTTCTCCACTTAAGCAGAAGATATTGCCTACAGCATGAGTCTTTTAGTTAGCTTTGCAGCTTGGCATTTGCATCAAGTTTAGCAATGCTAGATATTCCAGGGAAGAAGGACCTGAAATAGCAAGAGACCAGTGTCCAGGAGGTTCAAAGCCATAGAAGTTAAACTTCAATGACCTGGTACTAATTAATGCAGCATGAGTATCTTTGATGTGTCATACACATGGACCCGAATCAGGAACAAAGAAATATTGATTAAGGAGGCTGTGCCTTTACAAGGATACAGATCTGTATCAGCTCCAGAACCCGACCTATAGCCATGGACAAGCATCTGGACGACACTCCGTGGATGTGAAAGTGACCACTGCTATGTCATTGGGTTCTTTCAAGCACCAACAGAAAGCACCACTTGTATCAGCCATACACAGGGCATCAATGAGGTAGCAGATAACCTCTTTTGCCATGCAGTGGCATATATCAAGTTCAACAATGGCATGCAGCACTCGCTAGAGAGACAGATCCAATTTTACTAATTATGCAGCACAAGGTGCATATTTGCATTACCATGCATGCACTTGTGGCTCGTTTTATTAAACAGAATGAGTTTCAGATGGCAAAAAAATGCAATTATTGGCCCGGATATTCCGATCCCTACGGGTGGCTACGCGCTGTGTACCCATCCGTAGGGACATCGGAAATGCTGGTTTCAGGCATACACAGCGCATGCACTGAAAACCAGCATTTCCGATCTGTCAAGAATGCTCTTGACAGATCAGACGCCTGCCCTGGAGAAGGGCCTCTCTGGGTGGATAGTTTCGCTTTCTGGAGCTCCTCCGCCCACAGAAAACCTTTAGAATTCTTACACCTGGTAAGGCCTGCTTTTACCAGAATAAGAGTTGAAAAAAGTTAAAAAAAAATTCAGTCATTTATCATTTTAAAATACTTAAAAAAAGGTAAGTTTATTTTTAGCCCTGTAAAAAACTTTAATTATTTTTTTTTAAATTAAATTTTTGTTTAAAATATATAATTTTTTGTAATTTCAACTAATTTTAAAAATGTGATTTAAAAAAAAATTTATTTAATGTTTTGAAGTGTTTTTGGGGTGATTTCCATTCATATATTTGACAGGTCTATCTGTCAGGTGTATGAAGGGAGATTCCCTTCTTTGATTGGCTCCCCATGGCCCACGTGATCCCAGGGACGCTTGCACACTTGGGGCTGGATTTTGAAACTGGGGTCGGGTTGGGGTCGTGAATCACACATTCTGGCTTGTGAACCCGCCTCCATTGAGATGTGGCCAACTCACTGTATTTTCCCTTGATTGACCTTGTTGAGCCCGCCCAGTGGGCTCAGCAGGCCAATTAAGGGCCACCTGGCAACAGGTGACATCACAAACTGACATTTCATCTGTCAAGAGCTTTTGACAGATGAAATATCAGTGTTTGACAGCTCTGTGAAGCTGTCAAACACTCACAATATGATTTCTAACTTCAGTCCTTCCTCTCAGGCTGAGTTAGAAATCATTCCACAACAGAAAACAGAAGGCTGCAGTTTTTGACAGAACCACGGCTTTCCTGCTTTCTGTGCCGGTGAGATTTCTAACTCCTGAGAACTGAAGGGCTGACACCTGCAGGAGGAAGTTAAGGTAAGTAAAACTTTTTTCAACACTTAGCACTTACCTTACACACTTACCTCTGCACACATGCACCCATCACTCACCTGCCCACCGGACATATCGATCCCTCCAACCCCTGCAGACCCACGGCCCGCCCCAATAACTTGGCGTGGTTGCCACCTGTCGGGAAGCCCACACTTTTCTTTTTAAAATCGGGATTATGCAAAAAACTGCCTGTTAACTACCTGTTAACAGGCAGTTAATTGTCAGTAATCCCTTCCCGCCATGGGGAGTCAGGTCTCAGACCAGGTCGGGTACCCGCCGCCAGAGAAACTGGCATGGAGGCGGGTTGGAGTCGGGATGGGGTCAGGACCCCCGAATCTGCAACTTTAACCACCCCCCCCCCCTCCAAACCCGACTCCGCGGGTCATTGAAAATCCAGCCCTTGGAGTTGGAGAGGCCCAGCATCGGAACTATATGCACTCGGGAGCCCTCAGGTAAGTGCATAGATTTTTTCCAGATCGGAGGTTTCCGCATGCGGGAAGCCTCTGATCAGAAAATACGGCCCAATGTTTGTTTCTTGGAACGTGTTCACAATGCTCACATCTTGAAGTGAGCAAGGGTTCTTCGACTGTTTGAAAAGGAAGACAGAGTTCAATATTGGCTCCTGGGAAACGTGAAATACCTACTCCAAATATGTCTGTTGGTATTTCCCAGATCCCACAAGAAAAGGCCTCCTACATTTCAGATGTTTGTATAGCTTCATGAGCAGCTTGAGCCAGAGTGAGTTGGCAGAATAATAATATGCTGCCTTTGAGAGAGGTAGACACCTGCTTGCTGAAGAAGAGGTGCAGCAAAGCAAGTTACAGGAAGAGGATGAGGAGGAACGTGACCCCACTTACTGCAAATTGACTAGTGACCAAAGTAGCATGGTTTAATGGACACTGATGAAATGTTGCTCCTTTTTTTATTCGTTCTTGGGATGTGAGCGTCGCTGGCAAAGCCAGCATTTATTGCCCATCCCTAATTACCCTTGAGAAGGTGGTGGTGAGCCGCCTTCTTGAATTGCTGCAGTCCATGTGGTGAAGGTGTTCCCATAGTGCTGTTAGATAGGGAGTTCCAGGATTTTGACACAGCGACTATGAAGGAACGGTGATATATTTCCAAGTCAGGATGGTGTGTAACTTGGAGGGGAACTTAGAGGTGATGGTGTTGCCCATGCGCCTGCTGCCCTTGTCCTTCTAGGTGGTAGAGGTCGTGGGTTTGGGAGGTGCTGTCGAAGAAGCCTTGGCGAGTTGCTGCAGTGCATCTTGTAGATGGTACACACTGCAGCTACGGTACGCTGGTGGTGGAGGGAGTGAATGTTTAACCTACACCCAGTCTTTCAACAGAGAAACAGAATTCAGAAATTTACAAATACATTTTAACTGAAATTGCTCAAATTTGGATGACATAATTTTCTTTTAATATTGCCATAATAGAACGTAATAACTTTCTGTAGAATTCAACATATAAGACTTTTTGCTGCATTACACATAGAATGCTCTTAAAAGGAATATTCTGGCTGGTGATAAAATAGTTAAATACTTTCAAACAGTTGTTTATCAGAAGCAAGCTAGTTTGATCAGCCCTGTCTAGGCAATGGGATTTGTTATCTGCAATAAGCTGCAGCAATAGGCTTCCCATCATGATGAGTATTGGAGAAAGTAAGCAAGGAATTTGAGATAAAATTCTCTGAAGAACAGCCAGGAACTTCTGGAAGTTAAGCATCAAAGATTGGAGTTTGATTGAACTCTGACTGTCGGGTGTATTAGCAAAACCTTATCTATCTCATTGAGTAAAGAGATTAGTGGCTTCCTAATGAAGTGGCAAAATAGGAAAGGTCTTAAGAGTAATGTGGATTGCTTCCAACATTTCCCACTGGTTATCAAAGTCAGACAGCCTGTAATTCTAGTTAGGGCCATAACCTCTGACCTACAGATCAGAGGATGAACCTACAGCAGGAAGATATGTGAGTCTGCAAACTTTATTACATAAAACATGTTCCTTAAAAATGTCTGTGCATTATTTGTACTAGACATCAATTCATAGGGCTGTTGTGGCCCCAAATACTACTCTGATAAGCGAGTTATAGAATTAGTCTGAACACTTTAGTTCCAAGTCACCATAGAAACAAAACCTTTTGAACACAATATCAAATTTGCTGTTGCTCATACAATGAAAGGAAACAATACTCTTGTTAACAGCAGTTCCATAGAGCTGGCCACATGTACAGTGCCACTACCATAAAATAGCTAAATATGGTAAATATTCAGAAGTAAAGGGAGGAAAAATTGCAGTAAAATCTAATATACAAGTCAAAACCATCATGCATTATGCATTACTCATGTTTCCTTAATAGAAGGCAAATTATCCACCGATATCACAAGGGTTTTATCACAGTTTCTAACTGAGCCATATAGACCAGTAGGTAGCTAGATGTATTCCAAGTCTATGCTGAGTTGAATGGTCTCCAATCTCCTTATTCTCCAGCCCTTCAGATGAACCTAGCTGGGGTCAAATAGATAATTAGATGGTCTCTGATGGGAAAGCAGCAGGAGTGCTACAATTGGGCACAGTTCCATGGACGAGTGAGGGGACTATCAGCCATGATTATGGCTTGCTATCTGATAATCTATGTGTGGAAACTGTGCATATGGACATTAGGTAAGAATAGAATTGGGCTTGGCTAGGATGATGTCTAATCAAATAGATTGCCAACACTTCACTGTTTAGGGTCACACAAAGAATATCTACTTTGGTCAGTTATCAGAGAGACATTGGTGACTTTGGAACTGTACCCCAGCAGTAGCCAAGGCCTCCAGGAGAGGAGGAGGGAAGAAATAGAGAGAAAACTGAAGGAAAAATATATTTTGGTGTTATGAAGAACCAACAAAATCACACATGTTCAAAAGATGAATCCATTTATAACATGTCCATTCAGAACGGCATAATAAAAGTGCAATATAAAGGATTCATGGCACACAAGAACCATGCAGTAATGTGGGAGAAAAATCATTAATAGTACTGCATATTGCCTCCAGCTATAGTGGTAGGAACTATACTGATACATACATTGGCCTCTTTCAAGGTGCTCATCGCACTGATGGGAAACCAGCACACTGTCACATTGTAAATTTTTCCCAATGTTAAAAAATAGACTTGAATCATATTGGTTACAGTTCATCAAAAATAACAAAAATTGGTTTGAATGTGTCTTACAAGACTGGATTATTCCATTAATTAAAAATTAAAAACTGTTGAATAAATAGGAAAGGTTAAAAGTCAGCAACTAGCACAGAATGAGACAGATTGTTCAAACTTTTTTCCATGTGTTTTGAGCTGCCATCTTGGTTGAACATAGACCTCACTGTGTACAGCCACAAATAACATTTATAACATAAAAAGTATTACAATTTAACAAATCAATGCAATATAACTAAAATGATCCATTAAAGTAGCCATAAAAGGATATAAATCTCTTACCCAATATTTCTGTCCATGGGCCTCCCTTCTCTCAAGGCCTGGAGATTGCATTATGCTCTTTTCCAAGTGCTTGGCCTGTTTATTGGGGGTTTTATTCTGATCTTTTTGATGTCTCTTTGCATGCATGTGTTGACTGCTTGTCAGTGATATCACTTACCGTCAGCTTCTTAATCTGACTTGCTTGTGTATGACCCTTCAAGCCTCTATGTGAAAGAAAGAAGAAAGACTTGCATTTATATAGCGCCTTTCATGACCACCGGACGTCCCTAATTGCTTTACAGCTAATGAAGTACTGTTTGAAGTGTAGTCACTGTTGTAATGTATCGTCAGTGCTGGCCTTCCCGTCAGGGTATAAATTCACCTTGGATGGTAGCACAAAATGGGTGCTAACAAATCAGCAACCTGTTTTACACTCTGCCCGATAAAAAAAAAATGGGTGAGTGTAAAATGGGCTGCGGACTTGTTATTGCTCGTTTTCCGCTACTGCCCAAGACAAATTTATACCCCTTCAAATGTGTATTTCATTAAAAAGAGAATAAATTGTGACATCCATATAGAGATTGGCAAAGTGCCCATTTATGGTTGCATAGAGACATTTTACCTGTCCCACTAGCAGTTTTCCTGCTATCATACTGGTTGCTGTCTGTTTCTGAATTTGCAGTGGTAAAAGTATTAGGGGAAAAAACACATTTAATTATTGGTAGATATATTCCATCCCCATGTCAATTCTGTTTCATTTTCTGGTAATGTTGAATCTGTTTTTAATTCTGGTGTAGAATGTTAGAAGCCGGCATCTAATTTGTTTTTGGTCTCGTGAAATTTTCCAGCGATCTGCATGCAATACCTTAGCAATCTTGAGGCAGGTTTATTGCAGCACTGAGGGAGGTGCTGTCTTTCGAAGGAGATGTTAAACCGAGGGCCCTTCTGACCTCGCAGGTGGATATAAAAGATCCCATGATACTATTCGAAGAAGAGCAGGGGAGTTCTTCCCGTGTGCTGGCCAATATTTATCCCACAAGCAACACCACTAAAAATAGATTATCTGGTCGTTATCTCATTGCTGTTTGTGGGACCTTGCTGAGTACCAATTGGCTGCTGCATTTCCTACATTGAGTTCTTTGATGAGGCAACAGAGAGGGTTGATGAGGGTAATACAGTTGACGTAGTGTACATGGATTTCCAAAAGGCGTTTGATAAAGTGCCACATAATAGGCTTGCCAGCAAAGTTGAAGCCCGTGGAATAAAAGGGACAGTAGCAGCATGGATATGGAATTGGCTAAGTGATAGGAAATAGAGAGTAGTGGTGAACGTTATTTTTCGGACTGGAAGAAGTTATACAGTGTTGTTCACCAGGGGTCGGTTCTAGGACCACTGCTTTTCTTGATATATATTAATGACTTGGACGTGGGTGTACAGGGCACAATTTCAAAATTTGCAGATGACACAAAACTTGGAAGTATGGTGAACAGTGAGGAGGAGAGTGATAGACTTCAGGAAGACATAGACAGACATGGGCAGACATGTGGTAGATGAAATTTAACACAGAAAAGTGTGAAGTGATACATTTTGGTAGAAAGAATGAGGAGAGGAAATATAAACTAAATGATACAATCCTGAAGGGGGTGCACAAACAGAGAGACCTGGGGGTATGTGTGCATAAATCGTTGAAGGTGGCAGGGCAGGTTGAGAAAGCAGCTAAAAAGGCTTACAGGATCCTGGGTATAGAGGTATAGAGTACAAAAGTGTGGAAATTATGATGAACCTGTATAAAACAGTGGTTCGGCCCCAACTGGAGTATTATGTCCAATTCTGGGCATCACACATTAGGAAGTATGTGAAGGCCTTAGAGAGGGTGCAGAAAAGATTGACGAGAATGAGAGATTCCAGGAATGAGGGACTTCAGTTACGTTGATAGACTGGAGAAGATGGGGTTGTTCTCTTAGAGCAGGGAAGATTGAGAGGAGATTTGATAGAGGTGTTCAAAATCATGAGGGGTCTGGATGAGTAGATAGAGAGAAACTGTTCCCATTGGCAGTAGGGTCGAGAACCAAAGGGCACTAATTTAAGGTGATTGGCAAAAGAACCAAAGGTGTCGTAAGAAAAAACTTTTTTACTCAGCGAGTGGTTAGGATCTGGAATGCACTGCCTGAAAGGGTGGTGGAGGCAGACTCAATCACGGTTTTCAAAAGGGAGTGGGATAAGTATCTGAAGGAAAGAAATTTGCAGGGCTATGGGGAAAGGGCAGGGGAGTGGGACTAGCTGAGGTGCTCTTGCAGAGAGCTGGCATGGGCGTGACAGGAGGAATGGCCTTCTTCGGTGCTGTAGCAATGCTTTGATAACTGTGACTACATTTCAAAAGTACTTCATTGGCTGTAAAGCTCTTTGGGACATCCGGAAGTCATGAAAGGCGCTATATAAATACAAGTTCTTTCTTCTTTCTTTCTATTGCACTGTAATGGGATGATGCATCTCTTGGCCCATGGAGGCTTGCTCATCAGCATTTGGTAATTAAGACCAAACTCTGGGTGTACAAATACCTTTAATGTCAAAAACCCAAAAGCTCAATTCTATGCCAAAACATTGATTTAAAAAAAAACAGCAAGACAAGCAAACTAACTATTAAGAAAATGGCAAAAGCAAAATATTGCGGACAGGAAAGCTGAATTAAAAACAGAAAATGCTCAACAATTTAAGGTCATAACCTCTGCCCTCATTTTTTTTGGACAGCGGGTGTTGATTCTGCTTTTCCCATTTACACCTCTTTTGTTTCTTTACTTGTTCCATTACCATCCCCTTTTGCCTTGTACCATCATCCCTTTCATCATTCAATCTCTCCTGCCTTCCACCCTATCACAGACCTTCCCTTTCCTCCCCTCCCCCCTTTCCCTGCCTCTATACTTGCTTAAAACCTGTTACATCTGTAACATTTTCCAGTTCTGATGAAAGGTCATAAAACATAAAACATAAAACTCTCTCTCCACACATGCTGCCTGAACTGCTGAGTATTTCCAGCATTTTCTGTTTTTATTATGAAAATGGGTATTCCAAAAAAGTCAGTCACTCTCTGTCTCAGATTCACACCTCAATCCCAGCGAGAAGTAGATTCAGTCTAACTTCTAAGGTCTGCTCAACATGAGAAACATTTTTGCTTCACTCCTGCAATGATGTAGTTGGCACCTTGGTGGAGCTGATGTTTTCCTTCTAGGTGCTTAATAAAGTAAATTGTGAAAATAACTTAATTAAGTAGAAGGTGTAATGAACCATATAAACATATGCTGGTACTGAGTGAAATAAGAGATACCATATGGAAAAAGACTAGACAATTGAAGGTGAATAAATACAGATGCAAGCAAAACATCACAGATGAGAACATTTCTAAGTGCATCTGAATAAACTATAATAACTAGTAGTAAAAGCTGCATATTTGGTTCTGCGACTAAACAGGACTTGGAATTCTGTTGGGAATGAAGTAGATGAGATTCAGTGCAATGCCATGTGCTAAGACTGATAAGCAATGCAATAATCCAGTGTAGTTGATGCAAAAGGTTGAATGAGAGATGAGGCTGATCCCAAATGATGCATAATAACAAAAGGAAAGAAAGCAGGACTAAGAACAAAACTGCCGAAAATTTGTCAAAATCGAAGACCAGATGAATTGGTGAAAATACAAGACAATTCACACTTCCATGGAACATATTACAGCACAGTAAAGTAAAACAGGAAGAAACCAACTGTAAGCATATCTGTGGTAAAGTATTCAGTATAATTAGGGAGAAAAAGTATTAAAGAAAAATCTTTAGAAACTGACATTCAACTGGAAGTCCGATAAGCATGTGTGTTGCACAAAACCTTTACTAAGTTGGGAACATATTACTACATGAAATCCATTTTAAATCCTAATTTAAAGAAGGACATAAGCTGAGAAATACATGGCAAATGCTGCTTAATGACTGAGGGAAACTTTTGACCAACTGAAATGGGTGATAAATGGTGAATAAGAAATGGAAGTTGTATTCTGCTGAATGATTGAATGATATGGTGTTTCAACTCCAAAAATTGCCTGTGGGCCCACTTAATAATCATTCAGCAGATAGGGAGTATAACTATACCAGTTCTCCTGCAAAGTTTGAGTGATCTGCTACTCAAAGATTATAGGCCTGTCAATGGCAGCCAGCAGCTTTCCTCGGGCATTAAGCTACCACTTCTTGTATCTCCTTGATAACGTCATGTATTCTACTGGATTCTCAAACTGAGTCTCTTCCAGTTTCTTGAGCAATTTTATGACCAATGTCACCTCCCTGAAAAATGAAATATTTTATTGTCTGATGCAGCCAGACTATACATCATCGTAATTAAGAATTGTATCTGAAGCTCAAATGAGGTAATTGAATTGCATATCCTGGGTGTATGTGTGTAGTGATATTAAACGATAAAGATTGTAGCTAGTTGTTGTTTGTGTCTTGTGTAAGATGTAAATCATTTAGAAGGGTTTGTTTCAGCATTTCAATGTAAATAGCTTGTGGATTAAATTGGCTACATAACACTCATTTTTCAGGTGCTACATGACCTCCGAAGGCCCCAAAATGGCAGTCAGGATGCGGCGCAAACATCCAGCCAGACGTGCGCCACCGCCATATTGGGTAAGGACAAAAAAGAGGCGCCCTTTACACACGCCTGAAGCATGTGTAAATAAGGAGTCTAATGTCTAATTCAGGTCCCTGCTGCAACTTTGGTTTGCCCTGAGGCAGCATCAGGGAAATCCAACCCTAAGGATCGCATAAATAAAAAAAAAGGTAAGTATTTACACAATTGCCACCATTCCAGGTCCTGAGATACTTGACATCTGACAAGCAGGCTTCCCCAACTTCTTCCCTCCCCTTGCCCCGGACAACCAGGCCCCCCGACCTCTCGACTTCAATCTCGTGGCCCTGATCTACCCCCTTGACCCCCCAACATCAATCCCGAGGCTCCGATTTTCCTCCCTGAACCACCGGCATCAATCCTGAGGCCCTCGATCCACTCACCTGGATCTACAAACTTGGACCACTTATTCTTGATGCTGCCTCCTCCCGCAGCACCATCTTCATTATAATGAGGTTCGAGGCCCACTATCCCGAGCTCCTCGGACTGCGGATCTAAAATCCAGCAATTACACTTACTGACTTGCAATGCTGGCTGCCTCAGGGAAAACCAACCCTAAGTATCGCATAAATAAAATAAGGTAAGTACTTACCACAATCGCTGCCGCTTCAGGTCCCGAGGTACCCGACATCCGACAACCTGGCTGTTAGATTTTGATATGGCTATTGAACTGTGTGCACTGAAGGGGTGGGTTTGTCAATTAAGAAACTGTCACCCTATAACACCATCAATTGCCTGTTTGGTCTACTCCTTGAACTTCGTCATACTGAAGTCTTACCACATGCTCTGCGTGCACGGTTGCTTCTTCACACGATTTGATATCTTTCCAATAGTGTGATAATGTGTGAATAGATCAGCAGCTATCAGCAGCAGAAAATGCCTAGGGGAAGAAGTTTGGTAGGGAAAATCCATGAATGTAGTTTGTCCTCAATTAAGACAAAAAAATAAAGAAATATGTGAGAATTTCACTACCTCTAAACAAAAGGCTTTATTCAGTCGTCTCAAAATTCCTAAAGCACAATAAATAAAAGCTGCTTTGGCAGGATGCCATTTAATAGTTTGAAATGTAATTGATGACATAAAAATGCATGGGATATATGGAAAGGATGTGAACTAATCCAAATTCCACTGACCTAAATTTGGTCATCTTTGATTAATCTGTGAATATCTGTATTTTGCCATTTCACATTAGTGGCCTTGAAATCCGATGATGCTGTGCCCGTTTTACAGGCACCAAAGAATCCAATATGGCGTGCAGCGGGCAGCGTGCACGTGCATATTCTGAGCTGGAAACGCACCGCCCACCATATTAGTATAGGCTTCAAAAGAGGAGCCCAGGGCCCAAGCCTGAAACAGGCGTTAGGCCTTTTGACTATACAAACACTTGTATGATGCCTCCTTTACCAAATTGGTTTGCCATGACTGCAGCCGGTGATGTGCCTGCTGCGTTCAGGAATACCAGTTATACATGTGGCCTAAAACGGATTGAATGTGGAGTCAGGAGGAGCCAGAGTAATCCTCCTGGTTACACCTAAAACCACGGGCCAATGCTGGCCACTGCTCAATGCCCCCTCCTAACCTTAACCACCTTCCAATCGCGACCTCAACCTCCCCTCAGATCACAACCTTGACCCCACCCCGATCACAACCTCGACCCCCCACCCCGAATCATAACCTCGACCCCCTCCGATCACAACCTCGACCTCCCTCCCATTTGCCTCCCTCTCCCAAGACTTACCTGAGGGCCACTGCCGGCGACGCATCGGCCTCAAATTCAAATGTTCTTTGACAAGGTACTGCCTAGGGATGCCCAGCAGGTGTCAGCAGCTCACCGGTCTGATGCAAATGAGGCCCAGGGCACAGTATCAAGTGGGCCTCGTTCCGATGCAACGATGGGCCTATACTCTCTGTAGTTTCGAAGAATGAGAGGTGATCTCATTGAAACATATAAGATTCTGAGGGGGATTGACAGGGTAGATGCTGAGAAGTTGTTTCTCCTGGCTGGAGAGTCTAGAACTAGGGAGCCTAGTCTCAGGATAAGGGGTCGGCCATTTAAAACTGAGATGAGGAGGAATTTCTTCACTCTGACGCTTGTGAATATTTGGAATTCTCTACCACAAAGGGCTGTGGATGCTGACTCATTGAGTATATTCAAAGCTGAGATTGATAGATTTTTGAACTCTAGGGGAATCAAGGGATATGGGGATCGGGCGGGAAAGTGGAGTTGAGATCGAAGATCAGCCGTGATCTTATTGAATGGTGGAGCAGGCTCAAGGGGTCGTATGGCCTACTCCTGCTCCTAATTCTTATGTTCTTAAGTTCTTACGTTCTTCTGATTGAACCCTGTGTCGAGTTTGCACTGGCAAGCCGGCACAAACAGATTTCTAGGCCCTTGAGTTCAGATTGGTTTGTGTCCTTTAAAACAATTACAGCACATGACTGCATAGAAAGATAGTCACCATCTCTATATCCATGCAGCACACGTACATTTCTGGCCATTAGATTTACCCGATCATGGTGGATTTGGTCAAAGTGAAAGTGTGAAAGTGTTTTTTTACTACCTGTGATCAGCTACAACAAATAAATTTGCAGCATTTTTCCCCATTTGCCTAGTACCTGATAGTCTAATGGGGATATACAATTCTTCAGTGTCTAGTTGGGATGTTGAATAATGAACTATGTGGTAAATGGAGCTGTAACCAATGTGCAGCAAAGATCACATCTATTTTTCCTATCATTATTGGGAGGGTGGGGTGAATGTATTTTTGTTCCTGGGTTGTGTTAGAAGGTAATTATGCAAAAATAGTACATCACAACAAGAAGTTCTATCAGCTCCCAGTCCGGCAATGCCTCCTCCACCCTTACCTCCAACAACAAGTGCGAGGAGTTCATAGTCTTCTTTGTCACTAAGATTGAGACTGCCTCTGCCGCTTCCCTTCCTTCCCCTACCCACTGGGTCAAACTTCCTCTAAGGATCCCCCTTGCCCTAGCCCTGAACTCGCATCTTTCTCTAGTTTCTCTCCTATCTCCCCTCATGCCCTCTGTGAGCTCATCTTGTCCAAGAGACCCTCAACCCTATTCCCATCAAATTGCTGACCATCCAACTTCCCTTCCTGGCCCCCATATTAGCTGATATTGTTAACAGTTCTCTCTCCTCAGGTACTGTCCCGCTCCCCTTCAAATCTGCCATCATCACCGCTCTCCTCAAAAAATCCACCCTTGACCTCTTCAGCCCCTGAACGTGCTGTCACCTCACAAATCCGTGCTTATCTTTCCCGGAACTCCATGTTTAAATCCCTCCAATCAGGTTTCCGCCCCTGCCACAGTACTGAAACGGCCCTTATCAAAGTCACAAAGGACTATGTGACTGTGACCGTGGTAAACTATCACTCCATGTCCTTCTCGACCTGTCTGCAGCCTTTGACATAGTTGACCACACCAACCTCCTCCAATGCCGCTCCTCTGTCGTTCAGCTGGGTGGGACTGCACTCGCCTGGTTCAATTCTTATCTATCTAGTCATAGCCAGAGAATCACCTGCAATGACTTCTGTTCCTGCTCCCACACCATTACCTCTGAAGTCCCCCAAGATCTGTCCTTGGCCCCCTCCCATTTATCATCTACGGCGACATCATTCGAAAACAGGTTCCACATGTACGCTGACGACACCCAGCTCTACCTCACCACCACCTGTCTCGACCCCTCCACTCTCTTTACTTTGTCACACTGCTTGTCTGACATTCAGTTCTGGATGAACAGAAATTTCCTCCAACTAAATATTGGAAGACCGAAGCCACTACCTTTGGTCACCACCACAAACTCCGTTCTCTGGCCACCGACTCCATCCCTCTCCCTGGCAACTGTCTGAGGCTGAACCAGACTGTTTGCAACCTTGGTGTCGTATTTGACCCAAGATGAGCTTACAACCACATCCGCAGCATAACCAAGACCACCTACTTCCACCTCTGTAACATTGCCTGACTCCACCCCTGCCTCAGCTCATCTGCTGCTGAAATTCTCATCCATGCCTTTGTTACCTCTAGACTTGACTATTCCAGCACACTCCTGGCTGGGCTCCTACCTTTCACCCTCCAAAAACTCGAGCTCATCCAAAACTTTACTGCCCGTGTCCTAACTCGCACCAAGTCCCATTCACCCATCGCCTCTGTGCTTGCTGACCTACATTGGCTCCCGGTCGGGCAACGCCTCGATTTTAAAATTCTCACCCTTGTTTTCAAATCCCTCCAGGGCAGGCGAGAGAGATTAAGAAGACGGTGTGTAGTGGAGAACAGAGCTGGGGGTGAACTTCGCGTTCCAGGATGATCCTGGAATAGTAAACAGTTTTGGCCGAGGAGAGCAGAACCTGATAGTGTTTTATGTTTTCCAGCCAGATCTGGCGATGTCCACCATAAACATTCAAATCGGCATCCCTTGGACTTAAGGGAGCAGAATTTAGGATAGTACCAGGGGGGGCGGCCAGGGTGAGAGAAAGTAATGGTCTTAATGGGGACAAGGGCATGAAAGATGGAGGTGTGGTTGTGATTCAGCAGATTGGTAGCTGCAGAAATATCATGGTGACTGGCAGACCAAAGGTTAGACAGTTGGGAATTTGAAAGTGTAGTTGTAAGTGACTTGGGGGAGAGTTTTTTTTTCAGGGGTGAACATAGAATGAAATGAGGTTGTGAGGGGGCAGGGTGATGAGCGATACAAGGAAGTGATCAGTGATGTCCTTATCTGTAATTGACATGATGGAAGTAGCAAGGCCACATGAGATGGTGAGCTCAAGGTGGTGCCGTTAATATGGGTAGGGGAGTTTAAATGGAGGAACAGATTAAGGGAGAATATGAGGGCAGTGAACTCAGAGGAAAGAGAGCATGATGAGTAGAGCTGGAGGTTGAAATCATCAAGGATGAGAAGTCGCTCAGTGCAGAGGTTGAGGGTGGAAAACGGTGAAGGTATCTCGGTGAGAAACTTGACGTGGTACTTGGGTGGGTGGTAGAGAATGAGGATTTTAATTGAGAGGCGAGAGAGGTGGAACAAGGTGAGATACTCAAAGGAGGAGAAGGTACCAGAGGATTAGGGGGACAGACCAAGGTGTGATTTGGTGATAAGAGCCACACTGCCACCGCGGCGCTAACTCTGAGCTCAATAGATGTACGGAAAGGGGTTTGCACCTTTCCTAAATTTGTAATATTTATTCTCATGGAGTTTTCAATCAATAATACTGAATTTATTTTGAATACCATAAATTCTAAGTACTAAATGATTTGTCATGTTTACAATCAGCCAAGGTGCTTGAACGATGCCAATATTGGCTTGGATCTGGTCTCCTATTTAAAACGTCTAAACATTTTAATAGTATTAATTTGTACCTTGGTGGAGTTGCTTCTACAGATCTCAGCAAAATTGTTGAACGTTCTTGGGCAATAAAAAGACAGAAGATCATTATTTTCTATTGATACACTTTCTTCTTTTCATTGAGAATTAAGAAATGTTGATGCCCTGGTGAATTAGTACACTCAGAAATATATTGCTGAGGTCCAGCTTGACAGTTACTTTCAAGTTTGTTAGGCTGTTTATCCAGAAGGATTTAATTTTTATGAATTTGTTCAATGGATTTAGAGTTAATATGGGGCAGAAGCCACTCAATAATTTTTGGACTGTGAATAAAGAGCTTATCTAGCTTTTCAAGGAGTCTTAAGCACGAATAAACTTCAAAGCACCTGGGCTGAGAGCTTTCTTGATCTCTCTTTAGAGCTACGATTTGAACCTTTTTAATAAGTACAATTCTTTCAAAGGTTTTACTTTATTGGTCACTTCGCAAATGGAATCCTGGTTCGAAACTTTAGCAATTGAAGAATGGGAAGGTTTAGAATTTTTTAGCACATGTTCAAGCGGCACTAAATGCCATCTGTTATTGGATTCTGATGACAACTAGGGAGAGAAATTTTCCCTGTGTTTACATTTATCTCATGCACAAATTGAACATTAATATGCAAAATGTTGTGGTGTTTGCGTTATCATTTTATTTATTTGCGTCCAGCACTTCCCCTGAACTTCCTCCATTGTGTAACTAACAGTCATGCACAGTTGCAAAATGACTGATGTTCAAATATTTTAGGTCTTGTTAATAGTGAATTAAGGTTTCTCATACTAAATTACACAGATTTGATCTTCCTCTGTAATGTTGTATCTATAATAAACAATAAAAGCAATGTAGGAAGCTGGCAAAATTGCATAAGGGAACAGTGCTGGCACACAACTAGTGACAGAGCAGTACATTTGTGAGTGTAACAGCTTGGGCACAGCATCCAGTGCCACATTGATAGACATCTTGGAGGAACAAAAGTATGAAAGACAGGTGAGGGTAGCCCAAGAGCCAAAGGACATAACAAATAGACATTTTGCTACTGTTCATAACAATAGAACCTGGCTGCACCACAACAGAATGAGGTTTCTGAGGAAAGTTGGCTGCAGAGTTTCTCGCTCAGTAGGAAGGCCATCACTGACCACTGCCATCTGATAGCTTCATAGCCCTTAACTTCTGTGCCACAAAAGTTCTTTTTAATTGCCCAGCGGAAGCATCTATGGTGTCATCAGTGTGCAGCACCACTGCATTAAAGAGGTAAAGTTGCTTATTTCAACACACAAACACCTACACAACCTTCACATGTCAGCCTTGGCTCAGTGGTAGTACACTTGCCTCTGAGTCAGAAGGTTATGGGTTCAAGCCCAACTCCAGGGGCTTGAGAGCATAATCTAGGCTGACAGGTGGTTGGAGATGCAAGGGGCTAACTTGGGCCATGCAGCGCCTGTTTTTAGGCACTATGTGGCCACCTAATGCTTGAAAATGGGGTCCGAGATGTGCATGCACATAGCTGATGGGAAGTGCACAGGATGCTGGTTCATTTCTTATGGCTGCTGGTGCAATTGTCTGTGTTTTTGGAGCTTTTCTATACTTGGCTAAAGTTTGAATAGTCTATAGGGATTGGTCTGGCTGGTGCTGAAGTATTTTTGTTCATTTAAAAGCTTTTGCTGAAACAAGTTGCTTCCAGACATGGGTGGCGGGTAGGGCTTCATCTGGGAATTGAAGGTGACTGGGAGAGTGAAGAGAGGCCACGTAGAGCAGGACAAGCTACTAAAAGAGGGAGGAGGAGGATGGGGAGAAGGGCTCTCAGCAGAAGGCCATATCTGCCGAGGGTCTTTAGGGGGCAATTCTCTTACCTCAACTTGTCCTGGCCAATATTTATCCCTCAATCAACATAACAAAAGCAGATTATCTGGTCATTATCACATTGCTGTTTGTGGGAGTTTGCTGTGTGCAAATTGGCTGCCGCGCTTCCTACATTACAACAGTGACTACACTTCAAAAGTACTTCATTGGCTGTAAAGCACTTTGGGACATCCGGTGGTCATGCAAGGTGCTATATAAATGCAAATCTTTCTTTTTAACTTCAGCGAGGACCAATGCATGAGACATCTTTGCTACACAAAAGAGGTTGTGACTGAAATCTGTCAACTGCTGCAGCCACAACTGCAACCTTCGAGCAGGACAAGGACCACATTGCCTGTGGCTGTGAAGGTGGCCGTGACTCTTAACTTTTATGTGGCTGGCTCCTTCCAGGTTGCTGCTCGAGATATAAGCAACATCTCACAGTTTGCAGTGCACTGCTGAATAAGGGATGTCACTAAGGCTCTCTACACTACCCACCAGGTACATGGTACATACTCATGTGACTCGGCCAACGTTGTCTACCTGATACGTTGCAGTAAAGGATGCCCCAGAGCATGGTACATCGGCGAGACCATGCAGACACTGAGACAACGTATGAACGGACACCGCGCAACAATCGCCAGGCAGGAGGATTGCCTCCCAGTCGGGGAACACTTCAGCAGTCAGGGGCATTCAGCCTCGGATCTGCGGGTAAGCGTTCTCCAAGGCGGCCTTCGGGATACACGACAGCGCAAAATCATAGAGCAGAAACTGATAGCCAAGTTCCGCACTCATGAGGATGGCCTCAATCGCGATTTCGGGTTCATGTCACGATACAGAACGTGACTTGACATCATGGCCGGTCTTTCCAGGTTTTTAAAAAAAAAACTAACACAAGAACCAAACCCAAATGGAGAGGATATGCAGCCAGCAGGTGTTTTGACACGTTGGAACCCCTGGGACACATCTCACTGTCTTGGCTGTGCTCTTAGTGTGTCTTTGATGTAGGGAAAGATTTGAATACATTTTTTCTGTGTTTATATTGTGAATTCTGGGAGATTCTCTCACAGCTACCCTACCTGAAGAAGGAACGACAGCTCCGAAAGCTTGTAATTTTAAATAAATCTGTTGGACTATAACCTGGTGTTGTGCGACTTCTCATTTTTTACACTCAGATAAACAGTTTAATCTCATTCCCTCTTGCCAGAGACAAGCAGATGAAGCAAGTAGGAGTGTTTGCACGGATTGCAGGCTTCATGTGATTGCATGAGCCTCATGTGAACTCGGCCATTTTCATGAACGGAAAGGGATTCCACTCCCTCAATGTGCAGCTGGTATGCGACCGCAGGCAGCACATCATGCAGTCAATGCCCATTATCCTGGCAGTAGTCATGATTCCTTCTATGGCAGTCCTCTGTGCCACTTGTATTTGACCCACCAAGTCAAAGGCTGGCTACTGGGCAACAAGGGTTATCCCCTCATGACATGGCTCATGACTCCGGTCCGGAATCCATGCACATGTGCTCAGCAGGCCTACAATGAGAGCCATGCTGCCACAATCAACATTATAGAGCACACCATCGGTATCCTCAAGCAATGTTTTTGCTGCCTGGACTGCTCTGGAGGAGCCCTGCAGTACTCAGCTGAGCGGGTATCAAGATTTGTTGTAGTATGCCGCATGCTGCACAACCTCGCCATTATGGCGGACCAGCCCTTTCCACCACGTATCAGGCGAGAAGCTGAGGAGCACGAGGAGGAGGAGGAAGTGGAAATGGAGAAGGAGGAAGTGCAACAGGAAGTGGAGAAACAGGTAGAGGAAGGGAGTGTACAACTTAGACAGGCCCATTCTGCCCGGGCTCTACGTGATCAAATTATTCATGAGCGATACCAGTTACCTCAACCATACCTCCCATTCATCAACAGTCCCACAATCCTTATCTTTCCTCTGTCACATTATCCTCTTTCCGACAACAAAATAATAAAAAACACCAGAAAATGCACATTCCAATCCAATTTTATAAATTTAATCATTATATAATGCATACAAAAAATAAACTAATCACCCTTATGCATTCCCTTAGTGCCTGTCTTCCGTGTGCCTTTGCTTCTCCTAGTGCTCCTACGAGCTGCTTCCCAGTGGCTGCAGCATGGGTGGTGGAAGGCTGCTGACTTTCAATTGAGGAGACTGCAGAAGGCGTTGGAGGGCGACCTTGAGCAGCTCTGGGCCTAGAAGGCCCGGCTTCAGACTGCACCATCTCAGCCTGGGTTGCAGCAGTCAGGGCTGGCTGGCTGACAGTCAAAAGCAAGGCCACTGGCGGAGTGTCAGGGGTGGGAGCAGGAATTTTGTCATCCTGAGAGAGGACAGCAGGTTCCTGTTCCATGGAGCCACTGCCACTCTGGTAGTGCATCCACTCTACTGCTGATCTGTTGGAGAACAGATTGATGGACTGCTGTGATGCCCTAGCAGCCCCTTTGAACAGTGGTATCTAGAGCTATGATGGCAGCAGTCTGAGCTTCCACTACAGCACTCAGACTTTTGATGGAAGCTGTTTGCACTGCAATGCAAGCTGTGACATTGGCCATCAGATGCTGCATTATGGTGGGTTCCACAGATGTGCTGATGGAGGTGACCACCTGTTCCATGTTGGAAAGGATGGGCTCCAAGGTCTGCGCAAAGCCCTGTGTCAAGTTGGTGTTGGATTCCTCCATGAAACGTTCCCTCTAAATTTATTTTTTGGGTGCCGCACCTTTAAATTTGCTGCGCAGTGCACGTGCGGTATCTCAGAGAGAACAGCTTGTGAGCAGCCTGCGCCGTACCTTCCTGATTGCTGCACGGCTGCACACGCACGCAGCTTAGAGGCAACATTGCCGCCATGCTACTTGACATTGTGCGCAGGCTTTCAGTGCACCCTTCTCTATCCTAGCCTCTAAAATACGCGCAGTGTCAGTCTCTGAGTGAGTGGCTGCAAGTGTAAGATCAAGTGATGGTGTCTCTTCATCTTCACTGTCTACCACCTCTTCCTCCTCTGACTGGGAAAGTTCCAGTTCTAATGTATCTGAAATGAAAAAGAGACAAGGGTTGGGTTGTGGTGAGGGCAGAGGAGAAAGTAAGAAATGCGTCTTTACACCATTTGCAGCTTCTGAGTCAGGAGAGATTGTGGGATGAGGGAGAAGTGGGATGAGAGAAGGTGGATTAGGTATGCAGATACCCTCAGCATCGATCCCTCCAGCCCCACCAGTGGTCACGGCCTTAGCAATGCCCCATCCCACGATGGCCAGCACTGTCTCCTCCATGCCAGTTACAACATGCAGGCATGCCTTTCCACCTCCGGTTCTTTCCTGCTGCCTCTGTTATGTGCCACCTTCTCCTGCAAGAAAGAGGAAAGTGTGTCATTGAGTGTCCTGCAATATGTTTGGGTGATGTGACTGTCATGGTTGCAGAGCTGCCAGTGTGTGCGAGCTGTGAGTGGTGGGTGCAAGGCTTGCAACAGTGCTAATTGTGTGAGGGTGAGATAAAGCATATGAATTGAAGGGTTGAGTACTGATTGATGGAGATTGTTGGTAGGTGGGTGATGGAGGTGTAGCGAATTGAACAGTGGATGAGACAAGTGGTGCAGTTGGTAGGATTTGCCATTTGAAGATGAACTCACTCACCTTGACAACTCATGTCAGATCATTAAACTTTTTCCTGCACTGCATCCATGTTCTTGGAGCATTGACTTCCGCTGCTATTTCTTCCCGCTGCCTCCTGAGCTTATGTCTGGAGGTCCTCCTGCCCCCCTGCAGATAGAGGACATCTCTCCTCCTTTCCACCTCTTCCACCAAGACCTCCAGAGCAGTATCTGAAAGCCTTGGTGCTCGCTCTCTCAAATGTTTAGCCACTCCTCAAAGTATCACAGCCCAAATTCATTTTCAAAAAACCCCCACCACTTCTTGCAGCCACAATGCACCTCCCCTTCAAGAGGTGCAGGCTGCCTTTAAGTAGTGCTATCCATTCACGATATCTGACCCCTGCTGGTGCGTGTGGCCTATGAAAAGCACGGGTAGTGCTGGCTGCATGCAGAATCCATTTAAAACAGCAGGCAGCACGAATTTAACGTGCTCCCTACATCGCAATAAACATGCGCAGGTTAATCCCAAGCCCATTTACGGGGTTTAGCCAATTTGACCCCTGCAGTTTTTCAGATGAGATGTTAACCTAAGGCCGTGTGTGCTCTCTCAAATGGATGTAAAAGATCCCATGATGCATTTTGGAAAGCAGGGGAGTTCTCCCAATGTCCTGCCAATATTTATCCCTCAGACAACATTATTAAAACAGATTCTCTGCTCGTCTATTTCATTGCTGTTTGTGAGACTTTACTGTGTGCAAATTGGTTGTCATGTTTCCCTACATTACAATCGTGACTGCACTTTAAAATTATTTCATTGGGTGTAATGCGCTTTGTGACATTCTGAGACCATGAAAACGATTATATAAATGCAGGCAACATTAAATTGATAGGGGTAGAATTTCTGCTTTGGGCGAATTGTCGATTCCGGCAATTTTGAAAAGTGACTTTTTTCCCCCAAGTTTCTGCTCAAACTCATTTGCATATTGTCGAATGCAAAATCTGCCATGAACCAGCACAATCGGGCAGTATTTTAAAACATATTTATTAAAATGTTGCTTTAAAAAATATTCCTTGATATATTTAAGAGTGGTAACTTGGTGCAGTTTGATTAATACAGCTGAAAATGGGTTTATCACCAAAAATAAGCATTTTTAATCACAGTGTCAATCCACCACCTGTGAGTAACCTGATTTGAACTTATTGAATATGATTTAAAATAAAATTATACAAAACTAGTTTCTGGTTAGACTGGGGTACAATAGTCAGTTCCTTAGTAAATTACAAAAAAATCAAAACCTTTCAAAACGTATCTATTAGTATCCTTGTACCCAAAATATCCAGCTTAATTTTTCGAGCCTCCTCAAAGGCCTGCAAACGAGCACAATTAGCGCAAACTCCCATTGATAATTAATTCACCCCGGGGACGAGGCCAGTTTTGTGAGTGGGGCCTGCGTCTAGCGCAAAAGATCACAGAAACTCGAGTTGTGCTGAATGCAATAGATAGAGAAGACGTACGAAAAAACATTACTGAAAGTTGGTAAGTCACTTGGTCCGG